>CM062809.1:648494464-649163212 GCA_031772625.1 Pinus tabuliformis
AGAACAAAGAATGGAAGGATGATGAGTCTAAGGGATTGAATCAAAGTGTAAAGTGTGTCTTTGGGTCATAGAGTAGGAGAAGGCTCTGCAGCTGAGTGCGCAGAGGCCTAGTAGTTCGCAGCTGAGTGCACAGGGTAGGTCGAGTCTGTAACCATTGGAAGAAATAATAAAGATAATTTTACTGTATTTCTGTGTATCTTTTACTGTTTTAATGTGTGATTGGGTATAAATTGCAAGTGTATTGTTTATTTGCTACGTAAACTAATATGAATGTATTGAATAAATAAATATAACATAAGATATCTATTTAGGCATAGGAAGATAAGTAAGATCTCAGGTGCGACTTAAGGGAATAGCGCAGAGTGCTACTCCAGTAGTGTGGAAGCCCCACAGCCCCTGGTTAGGGTTGCGCGAAGGCAAGTATATCAGGCCGTGAAGGCCTGGGAAGTGCGCGAAGCAACCTGCATGAAGAGAATAACAGTTGGACTAGTTCAACCTATTAGACATCTCGAGGGTGCGGAAACCTGGTTCCAGCACCTTCCCATACTACTTCAGGTGAGACCTCAGTCTGAGATCCGCGGACTATTGCTGAAAGGACCATTAGTATAGGGATTTGTTTGGCTAATTAACTCCAAATCTAGGTCAAACCCCAACAAGCCAACAATTTTTTCCATTTCAGGGACCGGGATCTGTATAGAGATGTCTGATGTCGTATCACTGGAATCTGATAAAGAAAGGAATTGAAGATTGGTTGGACAGAAAGATTCACGAGTTCGCAGTGCAGGAAAACAGGAATTCATGACTATCAAAGGAAGAGTTATTGGACTGCTACTTACATATAGAGATCCACAAAATTTTCTTCACAGCTTTCCCCACTGAGCTATACGAGTGGATCGTGAAGCTAGCAGATAGCCAAGGAAGGTGTGATCTTGATAATCCTATTGTGTGGACTCCATAATTGGTGAGCAGATTGGAAGCATCGAAGGATAAGATCGTGCACGTTGTTGATCACTGGCTCGATTGCATCATAGGAGGATTCATCACCAAGTTCGCGGTAGATACTTCAGTTAGCTATAGCAAGGCAGAATGACGGTTCCTCAAAGGGCCACGAGGTAAGTACATTAAATATTTGAACACTTGGATTAAAATGCTACTGTGTGAAAAAAGGGTTATGCAAATAAATTGATGTTTGGGGCTACGCGAAGTTGGAGAATCTCCAGAAATGAAGGTAGTAGAGAACTAGAAACTAGTCCCTTGATTTCACCTCCGCAAGGGGGTGAAGAAGATCTCATGAAGGTCTCACCAAGAAGTGAGATAAATTTGATGAGGCAGATAATTCCACACATACCCATCCCACCCACATTGCCGCCAATTTCACCGTCTTCACCCCCATCTTCACCCATACCATCTCCTCCACCACCGCGAAGCAATATGGTAAGCGTGATAAAATTGCTAGTGTTCAAGGGAGTAGGGAATGAGGATCTAGACCAGTTTTGGTTCATGATAAAAGCTGTATGGGAAGTGTAGGGAGTCATGGATGACAATATAAAGAAGGCAACATTGATCAATACTCTGCAGGATCGTGTGCTAACCTAGTACATTAAGCATCCCAATGAAAATTCGAATGTGGGGATCGCAGATATCCAAGCTGTGCTAAACAAATAATTTAGCTGGCCAAAGTCAAAGGCATAGTCGATCATTGGGTTTAAAGTTTTAAATCAAAATGCTACTAGGTGAGAGCCCATGGGAGCTAGATCCGAGACTGAAGTGCACAATTCACGAAGCTAACATGACGTTGACAGATGGACAACACTGTGAATGGTTTGTGGCCTCGTTAACGCCGCACCTAAGGAACGCGCTGTCACGATAGAGGCTAAAAACTCAAGATGAGACCTTGGAGGTAACAATGAGATTGCACGAGACCCTGATATAGGATCCCAACCTAGGATTTCTGCTGATTCACGTGTGGTTGAAAAACTTGTGCCTTGAGATACAGATTTTGAAAAAAGACACGACAGTTCGCCCAGAAGTGCACAATGAGGTATGGTGCGTAAAGTGCAAGGGCCAGGGAGATGACAAAGGCCACTGCCCAGTGTTCAAAAATTACCTCGCGGGAGGAGGGTCAATGCCATTGAGACTGGAGGCACAAGCAGGACCAGGCACGACACCTGCATTATGGTGCGCAATTTGTCCCCACGTTCCTGGAAACATGCATGAAGCTGCTGCATGATAGCAAGGCTGTAAAGGGGCTGCAGGAACTCATAAATAGATGTGTTGGAACCACGTCAAGACAACCACCCATGATCCAAAAGCTCAGAAAGCACACGACGCAAACAAGAACAGAGATGAGATTGACTGTGCAGATTGGGGAATATGAGATGGACCAAGTGATTCTGGATTTAGGATCAGACATGAACGTCCTACTGAAGTAGACATGGGAGCACATGGGAAGGCCTATACTATAATGGTGTCCTATTCAACTGCGAATGGAAAACCAGAAAAATATCATACCTATGGGGAGATTGCAAGGAATCACAGTAGATATTGAAGGAGAAAGTGTACTAGCAGATTTTGAAGTGATAGAGATTGTTGATGATAGAAATCCATACCCTACGATATTAGGAATAGATTGGGCCACTAACATGAATGGGGTGATAAATCTGAAGAAGCGCAAGATGATTTTTGAAAATAAGTCTCTACGCGAAGTGGTACCTTTGGACCCTGTAGAAGGATCGCTCTATACGGAGTCGGTATGCTACTACGACAGTGATGATGACCTTGGACTACATCTACAAGAGAACCACGGAAGAGAAAGACTAGGTGAATCTGACCGTGGTTGGATGAATCTCATGCGAGCGCAAAGCTCCTGCACATCAGATTCGAATGAGGAAATAGAACGATGGCAGAACCGGTTACATGAGGTAACCACACTGAACTGTAACATGATGATGAGATTGTTGCATTGTGTATTGATAGAGGTGAGGGACCTGCCTACGTATGATGGGTTAAGTAAGGTGGATGACTTCTTGAACAAATTTAAAAGAGAAGTTTTGGAACAACACTGTTTTGAAGCTTTGAAGTGGGTACAACACGCTATGGCCGCGAGGTGGTGGGGTACGCACCAAAGAAGTTTTGAGGACTGGAGTGAATGCATGAGGATGATGCGCATGTGATTTGGGAAGCCTCAGATGCAATTAACAGACAAGATTGCTGGACAAAATGGTTCACACACCCACCTATCTAGATGGATGTAGGCATATGGTATGAAACTGGCACAGATGCACACAATCTTCGCATTGGGAGACATGGTTAGTAAACAAGTGTGGACAAGGGACTGGCGCGAACGACCCTTCCAGTTGGAATCATAGAGTATGGAAAGACCAAGTGCGTAGAAGGTTATCCATGTAGAAGCCTTAAACAAAGTATGTGAACTGTTGAACAAGGTCCACAAGGCAAAGTAGACTAACTGGGACCTGCGCGTACTAGTGGTTCTATGGGCTTATAGGACCACGTGTAAGAACCTGACGGCACAGGAACTGCCAAGGCTGGTGTATGAAGCAAAATCTGTAAGCCCTATAGCACATGAAATACCTAGTCCGTGTATGACAACACCAGTAGATATGAGGGTTCACAGAAACTTGGAAGGAGAAATCCAATAGGGAAATTTTAGGCTCCAAGAACTTTAGACAGAAAGGCTATGATTAAGGAACAAAAGCGCTCTAGTAGAAGTGGAAGTCAAGAAGCCGGAGGACAAGATAAAGGAAAATTTTCTCGATAAAAAGACTAGGGTGATAGGACAAGGTGCGCACAATCATGCTAACAAGTTTGATGACTATCATCGTGAATTGATCAGTCTAATGCTTTGGCTTGGACCACATATTACTAAAGAATCAACCAGGGTGACGTGCTACAAATGATAAAGTGCGCAATGCTGCCAGTAGCAATAAAAGGTGGGTATTTTTCAAGAAAAGTGATGGATAACTGAATGAAATCCTATAGAGGTGGCGCTACCACCTGACTAGCTGAGGGAAGCACAGTCTTGGTGCTCTAGGTAGTTGAAAGGAGGTGCGGGACTATAAACTGCTCTGCCCGAGAGCTGCGTGATGTTGGTGCTGCACGTAGAAGAAAAGAGTCACAAGGTCGCGACCACGCAAGAGGGGCTATGTTGCCACATGGGTTGGCCTGAAAGTGACAGTTGGAGTCACTATTCACAATGGTATGGTAAACTTGAGACCAAATGGAGTGGGAGACATGCATTTAAGACGCAATTTATGGGCAAGATTTGGGAAAATTTGCTGCTAAGGGAGCATTAATGATCTATATTTGGGGGGAATAGTTGAATTTAAATTCAAAAGGAGCTATAAATTACAAAGTGTCTCCCAGCAAAAAACACTCGGTCATTTGTGAACTGAGCAGTTGTATACCTCGTGTAGCCTGAGCAGAGCCCTATTTGACCTGTGCAGAGCATTCATTAAGCCCTTGAATACGCAGGCGATAGATTTCTGGTCAGACATAATGGAAACATCTGAGGAAGTTATGGATATCATAAAGATGATTGTCGAAGAGGTTACGCAGACCCTAACTGCAGGGGATGCCCCTGAATGCATTGGGATTGTGGTAGAAATCCCTAAATCACTGTGCACGCCAAGATCAAAGAAAGACAAACAGGCGATGGTTCCCGTATGTGTGTCCCCAAGAAACCCACTGCACACCAGGCTAACAATGGAGGAGAATGGGAAAGTCGTCACCATAGAAACCGATGATGAGGAGGAAGACCTTGAGGACCTTGTCATTGAAGAAGACAAGGACGAAGGCATGGAGGAGGAAACTGAGCCTGCGCACCCTCCAACAAAGTTGCCCACCTATATCTCCCCACAGAAGGGGAAGGCTAAAGTGCCCAAGGATCTTGACGAGAGCAACAACTCTCCCCAAACCCTGTTCCTCCCATACAACATCATTTTTTAGGGCACATACCTAGTACAGGTGCCTAGCTTAAAATTTTAAGATTGGGACCTCGTTGACCATGAGAAGTTCCCTCACCTAGAGACCATGCAACTCATGAAACCTAAGAAGAACACCGTGGTGGGGGTTACTGAATTAGAGCTGCGAAAGTGGTTGCACGGAGTGGAAAGGGCAAGGCTACTAAACCTACTTTGGGTGTTGTATTTCCACCGCATCCCAATAACAACTTTCGTCATTAGGTTATTGCTCTCCCTGGTGCATGGTGGGTGTTTGTGGCTGGAGGAGCCCATCCCCATCACAAACCACTTGATTCACCACATTACCTGGTTTCCATGTAGAGGAGAGGACCCTGCAGCTATCTCGGAGGGGAAAAGCAGTGACCTGGCCATCACGGAGGCCATGAAGAAGAAGTATAAACTGGAAAAGAAGAAGAATCACTATGCCATATCCAGCATCAACAACAATGTAATAAGAGTGGCGAACCAAATACTAGCCAGTAAGGTTATGCGCAAGTGTCACGTGGATGAGGTACCTGCATCAGTTTTAGCACTTGCTGAGAAGTAAGCGGAGGGAGTCCAGTTTAACTGGTCTAAGTTCCTCTACAAGGAAATCTTGGAGAATTGTCACAAAGCTCAAGAACAAGGTAAAACATTCCACTATGCACGACTTCTGCTGTCCATAGTGCTCGTGGCAGGGGAATTACCGGAGGATAGTCAATTCCCCATAATTGACAGGGATTTGCCAGAGGCCACAAATTACACTTCGCTCTGGGCGACAAAGAATGCAAATTGGATTCATTACAGTAAGATATTTTGGGAGTTCATGGAGATGAACCTCAAAATGGGGATCAACCACAAGCCATGGTTATCACCCTCTGTCTATAACAGCCTACAATGTTTTGCAGAGTTTAAAGCAGACCTCCATAGCATATACATCATAGTGTGCAAGGACACGGCCAAGAAATCGATAGAGCTACCCTTTGTAGCCACATATGATGTAGTCTTTAATGTGGCCGCTGAAGTGGCACACTCTAGAGATCATGACAATGGAGAAGTCTGTGACGTAAAGGAAGAAAGAAGAGGCCAAGTTGCGCATGGCACAGTTGGAAGAGAAGAGAAGGAAGGAGGCAGCGATCGCAAAAGCGTAGGAGGTGCGGGACGCTACACAGATAGTAGCTGAATAGAAAAAGGTCATAGCAGTAGCAGCAGCCTAGGAGGCAGCTGAAAAGGCATGCGAGGGCGAGAAGTCCCCTTCACATGAGCAGGAGAAAGAAAGGGAAACAGAGGAAGAAGAGGGCGGAGCGAACCCACAAATAGCGTCAACACAACTAAAGTGCCAGCAGCCAAGTGAGTGAACGGGGCCACATAAGAAGGTCAAGGCGTTGAAGTTTTCTATTGACCTGTCACCCTTACCGAGGGTGATCTGCATGACATTAGCGAGACAATTCATGATGTCACCTCCAAGGCCCTCCAGAATTTTTTCCAGGAGAACCAGATTGTGTTAGGGGCCCTTGGAGCGTAGCTTCAGGAGTTGTAGGTGTGCACTCCTCAAGTTGGTACCCTTTCGACCATCCTCGTAGTAGGGACAACTGCACCAAAGCAAGTGTTGTGCGCTCAGGTGAAAAATACCATAGTGTTGCTAGAAGGGGCACTAGTGAAAACAAATGAGGTCGACAAGCCTACGATTAGCACACTGAAGGGTATTGGAATCAACATGGCTGCACTCCCACAGGAGACATTATACATTTTGCGGGATGGGATTACTGCAGAACTATGGGCTAGGGAGAGCCATGCGCTGCAAGTACAAAGCAAGCAGAAGATCAACATGGTATAGTTGAGCTTACAGCATGATGAAGTGGTGTCATAGAATCAGAAGTTGGTAAAGGTACTAGATGAAGCTTGTTAAAGCATCCCTCAGCTAGCCATCCCTACAGACACACCAGCGGAGGTGCACATCCACAGGCTAGTAGCAGGGGTGCACAAGGCACGAGAGGAAATGAAAAAGGTTCAGCTAGAGCTGAACCTTTGGATAGCAGAGCTATGGTTAAAGGTACAGCTATCCACCCCTCCAGAAGTAAGCGAATAGCACACCAACACTATTACAGTGGAAATAGATGAGATCGACAGTGCAATGAGAGACTGCACTAGAATGTTGGAGGAGTCATTTGAGGTTCTCACGAACCTGCAAGAGGAACCCAACATCCAGCACTTAGAAATAGAGGCGCGAGAACTCCAGCAGCGGTATGACAGCATCAAGGAACTATGTAGATGGTGGCCCTCACTCAGAGGCTCACGTGGATGCAACAAGCCAAAGTGTTGAAAGAACATGTGGATGCGACATGACACAAAGAAGAAGTCCTGAAGGTGCACTTTCAGCCATGGATCGACGAGGCCTTCACCATCGCAGTAGAAAGTGAAGGCAAGCTTGCACAAATGCAGGGAACACAGACACAGATGTAGGAAAGTAGTTCTGACACCGCGGTCTTGGAACAACGCGTCCAGGAGATCAAGCATGTAGCCACTCAGTGCGTTGTTGACCTTGCAGTGGTTAGGACAGAGTTGGAGGGACTCCACGCGAAGATCTCCGTGCCAACAGAGTGAATCGAGGGCGAGTCACCATGTTTGTGTTGGGGGCTTGTTGGGCATGGAATCCCCCTAAGGCATGTTTTGGGGCTTAAAGCCCAAGTTTTGGCCAAGTCTTTTATAAAAGCTCCACGAATTGTGAACGTTGAGTGCGAGGTCATAATAGAGTCACAGGGTTGTCCACCCTCATTTTTGTAATATAATGTTGGCCTACCCATCATCCACGGACCATGGGATTGTATAAATAGAGTGAGGCTCTAAGTGTAGAAGGAGAGAGAACGAAGAATGGAAGGATGATGAGTCTAAGGGATTGAATCAAAGTGTAAAGTTTGTCTTTATGTCGTAGAGTAGGAGAAGGCTTTGTAGCTAAGTGTGCAGAGGCCTAGTAGTCCGCAGTTGAGTGGGTGAAACCTTGTAGCTGAGTGCACAGGGAAGGTCGAGTCTGTAACCATTGGAATAAATAATAAAGAGAATTTTACCGTATTTCTATGTATCTTTTCTTGTTTTAATGTGTGATTGGGTATAAATTGCAAGTGTACTATTTATTTGTTGCGCGAACTCATATGAATGTATTGAATAAACAAATATAACATAAGGCATCTATTTACACGAAGATAATTTCCTAGGCATAGGAAGATAAGTAAGATCTCAGGTGTGACTTAAGGGAATAGCGCAAAGCACTGCTCCAGCAACGCGGAAACCCCAGAACCCCTGGTTAGGGCTGCACGAAGGCAAGTATATCAGGTCGCGAAGTCCTGTGAAGTGCACGAAGAAACCTGTGTGAAGGTAATAATAGTTGGACTAGTTCAACCTCTCAGACATATCGAGGGTGTAGAAACCTGGTTCCAGCATAGCCCCATACTACTTCGAGTGAGACCTCAGTCCATGCTCCACAGACTGCTGCCGAAAGGGCCAGTAGTATAGGGATTTGTTTGGCTAATTAACTCCTAACCTAGGTCAGGTGCCAACAAGCCAATAGTTAACAGTAAAGATCACCCTTCTCACTTAACAAATCAATCAATCAGACTCAATCTCCTTATGCATTTAGTTCTAATTTTAGATCTAAGAACACAACATTGACTGTTAGCAATAAACCAGTAGCACTGATTAGATAGATCAGTAATTTCTGAATAACAGGATTTTATTTTGTAGATGCTACTTGGAAGCTTTGAACCTGCATTTATATGCGCTTTCACCAAGGCAACCCAGCATATAGATCTGCAAATACTAACTTACAACTTCGCTTCTATTCCAGATTTCTGACATACCTAGATCATGACATTTAAAGAATAAAACATGTGTAATAAATCAAATCTAGCCCAACCAATATTAGATCATTCAATGGCAAGTCATTTCAAGTCTCACGATCTTGATCCAACATTGAATTCAAGGTACACACAGTATTTCAGATTATATCATAATCATAACCCCTAAAATATAAAATATACTTTAGATAGAAGTATTCCTTAGAAACCCTTTCACTTGCACACATGGCCCTTTGATCTTCTCCTCCTTATATAGTTTTTGGCTTCTCTCAATACCTCGGACCAAAACAACACTTCGAACCTGTGGTATTCTTGGACGGGATGAAATATTCGTTACTCCAATCAATATTGTGGGGTAATATGATGGTATTTACCCTTGGTATTCTTTAATCTTGTATTTCCTTGATTTTCCAACCCATACACGCTTTTCCTCTTGTGAAAGCGTGTGCATAAGTATACGCTCTTTTTGTTTTGTGAACCCATGTGTATACGCTGCTTTGATAAGGTGAACCTTTGTATGCAACTTAAACTACATTACAACATCATTTTCCTTCAACTTCTTGATTCTGATCAGTAGAACTTTTTTCCAACTTCCTATTCTTCTGTACCAATGATCTAAGTGGACTTAGCAGGTGGCCAGGTAGCTTATCTCTGAGAAGAGATGTGGTAGCTACATGCCTTTGAACTGTCTTACAATGAGGCTCGAAGGCCTACTTATTGTTGAGAAACAATGGAAAACCCTAAACATCCAAAAACCTAACTCTAGAAGATGAAATGCCAAATTGTGGGCCTCATTTGGGTAAATTGGTACATCAACTTCCCGGGGTCATAAATTTGGCATATGATCTTCGTTTGACGTGCGCAATATCTCGTTAGAAAGATCTATCCGAGAAATACAACTTTGGGAAGAGAAACATTGGTTCATGGACCCATGTTGCTCCCAGTTTTCCCAAAAAACGACATTTAGGGCCTCAAAACGGCTCCGGAAATTAAGGACCCAAAAAACTGCTAAAAATAGTAAAATGTACTACAATTAAGGAAACTGAAAAGCTGAAAGAAACAATGGTGGGTGTCCAAGTGGACTTGGCAGGTGGCCACCAATATCCACTTGGATCAATGAATGCCTTGTTACCTCTAAATTGACCTGTTACAATGTGAGTTTCCCTTTATCAAATCTGAACTGGCCTGCAAGTGAGTTGCCATCAAGGAAAACACTTGAATCATAATGCCAACAATCTCCCCCTTTGGGCTTGATGGCAACGATATTGGTGTTGACTACTTCAAGATTTTTAACCTGTTAGAGATATCAAACAACACCAAAATAATCTCCCCCTTTGACATCAAGGGCAAACGGTTGACCAAGATATTTTGTCCCTTTGAGATACACTATGTTGTCCATGCTCCGCCTGAGTACATGCAAAGTCTGCAGAGATATTTTTAAAAAGAATAACATGAAGCTATAACTCAACTATGTGAGTATGACCTTCCTATCACCAATGACTCATACATACATCAATCACCCAAAGAAGTGGGAATACACCAAATTTGATTATACATTATTGAAATATAGAAATTATTACATTGTCCTTCCCATGCATAGTGGGGATACAAATTACATCATATGTCCAATAGGACTCATTGAAAAAGATACTATGAAATAAGGAGACATATTACACACTAGATATTTACATGACCTATGCAACAAAGAATATCTGAAACCATAGCTGAAATCAACAACCATAATGCTAACAATGTAGAATGTTTGTGAAGGCTAATTCTCCCCCTGAACCTGTGATACTTGTGCATTGTGAACAAATCATTCATCCAGGCATCTTCATTAGTCAAATAGAAATCAATGAACAAAGCATATCAGCAAATTGTAATCGTCAATATTAGACTGAGTGCTCGTGTCAGAATCCGACCCACTATATTTCTAGCAGAAAAAACATATACGCTCCTGTAGCCACAGAAAATCACGTATATACGCGATTATCCTTCATGAAACCCATGTATAGGAACCCTCCTCTGAAAACTGATTTAACAACAAGATGATGCATAAAATACTCCCAGATTTTGTGTGAGGTATTCAAATGTTTCTCTGGGAAGCAGTTTGGTAAATATATCAGTAGCCTATTCTTTGGAGGGAACATATTCCAATTTATCCTTTTTTTCCAGCACTTGTTCTCGTAGAAAATGGTACTTAATAGGTATGTTCTTGGTCTTGGAGTACATGACTGGATTTTTTGAAATATTGATGGCACTTGTATTATCACATAGAATGAAGATGGGTGGAGAACATGTGATTTGAATATCTTGCAATGTTTGCATCATCCAAAGTATTTGTGTGCAACAAGATGCAACAACCACATATTCTACTTCAGTTGTAGATAAGGAAATCGAACTTTGTTTCTTGCTGAACCAAGACACTAACTGTGATCCCATATTGAATTCACCTCCACTAGTTCTTTTTCGATCATCGACATTTCCTACCCAATTCGCATTTGTATATGCATGAAGAGTGAGATCAATATCTTTAGGATAACATAGACCAAAGTCCTGAGTTCCTTGGAGATATTTGAATATTCTTTTTACATCCTGAAGATGTGATTCTTTTGGATTTTTTGGGACAATAATTCCTACTACATGCATGATATCAGGTCTGGTACCTGTTAGATATAGTAGACTTCATATCATAGATCTGTATGTTGGTTGATTCACTAAAGGTGATTCATCGTTATAATTGAGACTACATCCTATTACCATTGGAGTACATACTTGTTTAGAATCTTCCATTTCGTACTTCTTCAGAATCCGCTTAAGATATTTAGTTTATGAAAGAAAAATTCCATCTTTTGTTTGGTTTACTTGCAAACCAAGAAAATAAGTTAGTTCACCAATTAATGACATTTCAAATTCTTGCTACATAATAGAAGAAAAGTTCTGACCCATAGATTCTTCATTGCTGGCAAATATGATATCATCAACATAACCAACAATAATTAGTAGTTTATCATTCTCAATCTTGGTGCATAAGTTGTTGTCTCAAGGTCCTTTTTTGAACTCTTGTTTTTGTAGATATTTGTCAAGGCGATAATACCAAGCCCTTGGAGCTTGTTTTAGTCCATAAAGAGCCTTTTTGAGCTTGCATACAAGCTTTGCATCATTTCCTAGAATGAATCCTTATGGTTGTTCAATATAAAATTCTTCTTCTAACTCTCCATTAAGAAATGCAAATTTTACATCCATTTGATACACTTTGAGTTTCCGAAAACTTGAAATAGCAAGAAACATTCTTATGGCTTCAAGTCTGGCAACAAGTGAAAATTTTTCTTCAAAGTCTATACCCTCTTGTTGAGCATACCCTTTACAAACAAGTCTTGCTTTGTTTCTAATAACCTCTCCATTTTCATTCAATTTATTCTTAAATATACATTTTGTTCCTATAACATTTTTATTAAGAGGTCTAGGAACTAGTTCCCAAGTATCATTCTTTTCAATTTGGTCAAGTTCTTCATTCATTGCCTTAACCCAACATTCATCTTTGCTAGATTCATTAAAATTTTGTGGTTCTATGGAGGATAGTAATGCTAGATAATTGGAAGTTCCTACAAGAGTTCTTTTTGTCTATACTCTAGACCCTTTTTCTCCTAGAATTTGAGATTCTAGATGATTCTTTTGAACATGCCTAGATGGATTATTTTCCCTATCAGTTGTATCTTCTTCTGATGCTTCATTGGTTTCTTCCTCTATATAATTTTGATTTGATATGGAAACCATTCATCATCTTCCTCATTATCATCATCCTTTTTTGACTTCATATGTTCCAGATTTCTGCATGCTTCATAAATTACTACATCAATCCATTCAACAATTTTCCAAAGTCTCTTGTTATAACATATGTATCCTTTACTTCTAGATGAATAACCAAGAAGAATTAGTTCATCTGCTCTAGGTTCAAACTTACCAAGTTTTTCATCAGTATTTTTGACGAAACATTTGCTTCCAAAAACTATAAAGTGTTTTACAGTAGGAGGCCTACCATACCAAAGTTCATATGGAGTTTGATCACGATTTACCTAAACATTATCTTTGTTGAGAATAGTCATGGCAGTAAATGCAGCTTCACCCCAGAAGGTGGTAGGAGTTCTAGATTCATAAAGCATAGCTCGAGCCATTTGTTGAATTGTTCTATTCATTCTTTCCACTACGCCATTTTGTTTAGGAGTTCTCGCAACAGAGAACTACCTTTTTATTCCATGTTGTTCACAAAAATCAATTCAACTTATATGAATTCTCCCCCTTGATCAGATCTGAGACACTTGATTTTTCGGTCTGATTCATTTTCGACTAAAGCTTTGAAGGCTTTAAACTTTTCAAATGCTTCACCTTTATGCTTTAGTAAACCAATCCAACACATTCTAGAAAAATCATCAATGAACAAAATGAACTATTCTTCTCCGTATGGTGAATTTTTCCTTGTTGGCCCACACAAATCTGCATGGATGAGTTCAAGAGGCTTACTTGTTGATCCTTTTTTCTCATTGAAATGAACTCTGGTTTGCTTACTGACTTGACATGGTTCGCAAATGGTATTTTCTGGGATGGTGATATATGGTAGATCACGAACCGACTTGAGCCTGCATGCTTTTCTTATTTGAGAAAAGATTAGATGCCCCAATCTTCTCTACCATAACCAATTTTCATTTGTTTTTCTTAGATAGCATTTTTTGTCCTCCTTTTAGTATCTATAGATTTCTTGGAGTTATTGTACCTTTGATTACGATCTTTCTTGTATCAAGCTCACGAACCACACATCTATTTGATCGACACACAACTTCATTTCCTTGGCCACACATTTGACTAAAACTCAACAAGTTATGTTTTAAACCATCAACATACATGACATTTCCATCTTTAACCTTTTCTTTCAAATAAACATAACCTTTACCTTTAATGACAGTTGGTGTGTCATTTCCAAAGGAGACATTCTTTTCCTTTTCTAAAGAATTATATGAATGAAGTTTATATTTATCACCTGTCATGTGTTTAGAGCATCCGCTATCAATGTACCACTGATTTTCTTGTCCTTCTGCAAATAGAGCTATGCCACATCTTTCTGATTGAAATTCCTTCTTTCTCCATACCTTGGAATTTGATGATGTTTGCTCCTTTTGAAGTGTTGGCCAAAATTTTCTCCTGCATTCAGATTCTTCATGACCAAAGTTATTACAAAATGAACATTCAATTTCATCTTCAAGAGGAGAAAATTTATTATAAGAACTTTTCTTGATTCCGATTATGCTCCTTTGATTTTGTGCTTCTCTAATCATGATAGTTTTGTAAGCAACACATTGAGTAGCCTTATTGTTGTTGGGAAAAGTATCCAATTCGGAATGCCCCTATCCCACTCTAAGGTGTGATAGTGCCTTAGCAACAAACAATGAAAACTATCTGAGTATTCCTCTTTATGAAATGTAAATGGAGAAGAAGGATGTAACTAACCGGTGTCTTCAGCTAGTTTGTCGATCCAATCACTCTCTCTTTTGTTCGCTTCCCACTGCATGTTCCTTCACTGGCCCAGCTTCGTCAAGTTCCTGCAAGATCACAAGAGAGGAAAACTACACAAAATACATAGATTTACATTCATAACTAGTTTAGGATCAGATATAAACTAAATATGCAAATATAACACAACATCATTGATATACAAGCATATAGGAGAAACTCAAATAGCTTTATTGATATGATAATAAAGTCCAAGAGGAGATACAACCAAGTGAGTCCCGATCCAGCATCTACCTCCCAGCAAAGGAATCCCTTCCTCTCCTCCAACAAAGCATAAATCACCCAATGCACTAATCTCAATCTCAAACCAACAACAATTCCTTGCAAAGTAAAAAATTCCAGCCTCCTGAACCTCTGGGTGAGAGATCCATATATAGATGTAAGCAGAGAGGATGAGTCAGCTTATGTTTTGACTTGTGGCTTCTCTATGTTAGTTCTTTCTTCCACTTGGAGGTTGAGAGCCTCTTACTCATCACTAGTCGAATTCATTGAGGCAAGTGTCATTGGAGAAGATTCTGGAAGCTTCCAGTGTCTTTCCACCTCGTTGAATGAGCTTGCCATTTGTCATTTCCCACTCAGTGCACCCTGGTAGTGCTTCCACCTACGTTGCAATGCACCTAGCCAGTGTAGCCTCTGCATTTCAACGCAGGCAGCTAGTGGAGCCTCTGAATTGATCCTGATTTGACTATTTCTGAGTGATTTTTGGTGGAGAACTTCTGGGAGAAGCTGTCAATGGTTAACCTTGTTCCTTTAGGGGCAGGAACAACTCTTTTAGGGACTTTGGATCCCTTGGATTATGGACATTTCATGCTCAATGCTGTAAGGCACAAAAATGTCTATAACAATTGCCCCCTAAAGTATGAGGTCATTTAACGGGTGAAATGCTTTATTAGGAGGATCCGAAGTTCTTTCAATGCTGGGAGGAGACCTGTAATAAGATACAATACAATACATTATTTTTCACATTGTTTTCATGATCTAGCTGAGGCGGGCATTCCCATGCTCAGCTTTATAAATTCATTTTTATGTACATAGAACAGACAATCGTCTGATGGTAGACTGATGATTTTGATGAAATCATCATCCTTTTGGTAGGATGATTATCTGTGTTGTAATGTTGTACATGTCAATGTCTTTATTTTTCCTGAATATATATCGCAGCCCGGATGGATGAAACTAGATCCGAGGTCTTCAATCTCGTCCGATCTTCACTCTAAGTACAAGTCGATCCATGTGAGAAATGTTCTGAAGTCGAACATGGAAAGACATCGCTTGATTACCAGTCAATGATGTAAATTGTTAACAAGCGCGAGAGGAATCACCGATAATGATAATGACCCTCAAGGTACTGCAGTACAATTCACGTGGTGTGAATAAAGGACTTGGTGTCGAACACCATGCAAAATCTTTCGGTCGAAGGTCATTGATGTATACCTGTCGCCGGAAGTGAGAAACTTGCCATTGAGGCATGTAAGCTTCAAAGTACTGAAGGGGGTGTTCCTTGATCAACTTCTTGGATAATGAGCTGATGTCGACAAGAAGAGATCCGTCAAAGGAGGGCCTTAATGTATCCCACATCAGTGACACGGAACGGAGCAAATGATTTTGATGGAGGTGAAAACGATCTGATGATATATGGTTCAGGGTGGCGGTCATGAAAGGATGAAGGATAATGTATGGTAGTGGATGGGACATGGTTGACTTCTCTGGATGACTTCTCTTGAACATATCTGCGACACTTGTGTGATGGATCGGTAGCATTTACCCCAAAGGTGGATGGTATGGCGAGACCATGGTGATGTGACCGGTGAATGAAACAACCCAACCCGACTCAGGCACAGAGTGGAAGTGTCATGTTCAAGAGCGACTTGCTACCAATAAAAGTTCTTTGAGTCTCTTCCCAATTTTCCCCAGTCATTTCTGACCAGTACCTCTTTATTTTTGTCAAGCTTGAGGAGGATAACATATGCTTGTTCTATAATTTGCCTTTCGGGCAAACCCATCGCTATGTTTTAACGAGCCTAGCGATAGCGAAACTCGTTCTCGTCTAAAGACAAGTTTGTCGCTATTAATGTTTTTTAACAAGTTTAACGACAAAGATAACTCGGTCCCTTTTCATTTTTAGAGAGTCTAAAAAGGTACGTAAAGATAACTCCAAAGTTCCTTTTTCATCATCTAATCCCTTAAGTCTGAAAAAGTATAAAACAATATAGAAGGGATGAGTTTTCGATAGTTTTAACGAGCCGAACAAAACAAGCGCTCGATCTTTTTGTGCAATAATCCCTCAGGTCCAAAAAGATTAAAATCTAGAGGAGGGATAGCACTTCCGGTCGCTTTAACGAGCTGGAAGGCCAAAACTCGACAATCTTTTCATATTTTATGAGTCAGATGAAAAGAGCTTAAAGAAGACTCGTCTTTTGAGGAACGAGTGATAAAACGGGTTAGCAGTTGATTCCAGGTAAGGGTTGGAATTTTCCAATCACGGCAGTGTCACAAGGATGGCTAGTGAAATCACTCTTCGCAGCTGTTCCTCAAAATGGGTAAACAATCAAATGGAGGTGAATGATCGGCCAATGGAAAAGTGGAGGTGACAGTGCAAACACGACCAAGGCTTTAATGGCTGATAATGTTACATTCACGGTGGTTATTTACCGGAGGGTAGTTCATTTTTTAACGAGATTAAACGCGGATCGAAACACTTGCTCGATCTTATGTTTATTTTTTAACGAGCATGAACTATGTGCTAAAACTGCTCGATTCCATTCATATGATAAGAATGTCTCATTTAAGATGCCATTTTTTATGGAGCTTGCACCTTACAAAGCTTTGCCCCGAATCCTTTCGTTAAGCAAGTTCAGAAACGACTAATCCTACGAGTTTAAAGGGTTAGACCTACAGGTATAAAGGGAGGACCTAAAAATTTAAAAAATAAATAGCCGCCCTTGCTTGCACTCCAAAAGGTTTGCATGCCCCCAGGTATAAAATAGAGTTTCAAGGTTACCCCTCAATTTGCAGGAAAAACATTTGTTTAACCAGGAGAGGCCTACCTCTTTCAGGCTACCCAAAGATTGTTCCATTAATCTTTCAAACGAAACACTTATTCGGCGATGTCTACCGAGATAAACAAAGGCGAGTGAAAACGAGCGCCAAACACATAACTTTGACAAAAGAATCTTATTCTAGAACAACCCCTCTTCCAATCCCGGATGGGGTACGGACTAGTCATATTCTCCCGCGGAAACCTACCCTATACCCGAAGTTTTCCTGCTAAAGCAGACCAGGATGCATGCCCCCTTGGTTCCAGTCATATCCTTCCGAATCACTCGCGCTCATCGGGAGGACGGACCGTGGGTTGAGACACTTCTTGCGTGAAGAGACCATTTAGGGATGGTATATGACTATTTTCGATGCGTGATCCGGGAAATGAAAGTTGGTCCACGAGCTTGACCACTCTTCCTTCGTGTGGAAAACACATTACTCTAAAGAGTGAGGAGACGATGGCTCCCATGCAATATATATAGTCTCATCCAAGGAGTAGGTTATAATCCAAGGGTCCTTGAACGACCATCACGTTCATTTGAACAGTATTCCCTTTCAATGTAATAGGCACATTGGGGAGGATCCCTAAAGGTCGACTGGTTCCTTTATCGAAGCCTTTCAGATTTCTCATCTCAGGCAAAAGCGATGGCAAAACAAGCGCTTTCCAAGAAATAGAGGAAAGGATACTCACAGATGCCCCCTCATCAACGATGGTGCCAGCCATGACCATTCTGTATATTTGGACGATAATTCTGAATGGTATGCTGGCTGGCAAGCGGGGTCCGCCTAGTTGGTTCCAGTCGAAGGATACAACTAGGTTGCTTGGTGGTGGGACCGAGTAGACGGCCCGGTATCGCTCTGATGAACTTCCTTCCTGCGATAAAGGAATGGGTGGATTGCCCCCGTGTTCGTCGGAGTCTGTGTTGATGAAGAGAATTTGGATGGTGTCATCTTTATCCTCTTCAGTGACTGTATCATTCGAAGATAAATCCTCTGAAGGCAAGACCGGGTCAACTGTCACCTCGACCTTTTGACTTTCGTCTGGTATGGATTCAGTCGGTTTATCCTCAATGATAGATGCTTCAGCTGACCACTTGAGCGGGTCAGCTGGATTCTCAACTAACGAAGGACTTGGCAAGAGTTTTTTATATCGAGGAGGAAGTCGTAACGGTGAAACCGGACGATCTTCCAAGACTCTTTTAGCCTCGTCTAAGAAGGGACAACGGTGGAGGGTATGGTTTCCTTCGCACAGTCTACAGGGAGGTCTAGCCCTCCCTTTTTGTCCTGGAACTTCACTTTCGCTAGTTGACGGTGTACTTTCAACATGGCTGTCAGAGGTTGATGACACCGGATTGTGCAAACGGGGAGACCAGTCCCTTAGTATCCGAGGGATGCAAGGACAATCTCTGTGAAAGTGGTCTCCCTTGCAGATGACACATGGCGATTTAGGCCTGGTCAGTGCTGTGTGTGGATTTTCATCAGACGACACTTTTTTTCCCTTATTTTCCTTTGGTTCGTTCTTCTTTTTCTCTTTCTTCTTCTTTTCCTTCTTCTCCTTAATAACTTGGTTTTTAGCTTTACCAGTTCCGTCACGCGAAGAGGAAGGAATAGAGGAAGAATTATAGGAAGTAGAAGGTTGGTGGGAAATTCTTGACTCGTCTAATTATTGATTCGACTATTCAGGAATGGTGGTGTTCTGAATGACATTGGTTGAGAAGAGCCAGACTGGCAGGCCAATTTTCAGTCCTGGAAGCGACAATGTGGCCATATGGGGCACACCAACATCTCCCCAAGAGGAGAAGGGACTAGGATTTCCACCAAGGGGAATTCCTTGGTTGGTAGGTTCCATTTTCTCAACCTAAAGATTAACGCCAGAAAAAGGGGGTGATTGTTCCGTTTAAAATAAATTTTAACGACGCTTAGACACAACTTGCTTTTTCAATTTTAAAGAGTCGAGAAAAAGCTAAAGATGACTCTAGTCTCCTTCAATTTTTAATGAGCCTGAAGTGACAAGTGCTCAGATGGACCTTTTTCATTAAGGAGTCTGAAAAGGAATGAAAGGGACTGTTCTGGAGTTCTAGGTAGAGGGTGTGCCAAACTTTTCGCAAAACCGTAGAATACTTTTTAAGGTACGGGCGGTCAATCTTCCCGAATGCTGTGTTCAGTGCATTGCGATCAGTAGGGCGGCCGACACGGCTTCCTATGGATAAAGGTTTTATGCCTATAGGGGTCTCCCAATATATACTCGACGGTACATGGGAGCACAATCCGTACTGGCACTTATCGTCTCTCAGGAGGAATCACCCAACCATCAGTGAGGCGACCAGTGACCAGGTTTTACGACGTTGGAACACGTCTCTAGCCTAGACCTCTATGTTGTGCGTTAAGTTACAAAGCGTTGTTAAGTTCATTCAATTTATTTTAGGTTGATCTTTCTTAGAAGTTTGCCTTTTTGGATCACCACGAGATGTATGATACAATTCCTAAATGCAGTCTAAAGATGATAAGCAAGCTTTTATATCTTTTCAACAATGAAAATCCTAGCTACAAGGGGAAAAGAAAGACACCATATTTTCTCAAAGAGCATAGAGCACACTGTAATGCACTTTTCCTAAATCAACATACAAACTGTCAAAATGAAAATGCACATATGCATGTATTTGTTTTCACTTTCTTAGTATTGATGCCTAAAAAGAAAGCTGTTGTACAAATTCGAATTTGATTTCAAGTGAAAAACACAAACAAGTTCCTTTTTCGAAATCAAAAAGACGATTACGAAACTTTATGATTTACTTGTTTCGACACTTGAAATGCATAAATTCAAACCAAACGACAAAAGTAAAAGTGTAATCAACTGTGAACAGCAACAAACTCACTCCTAAGATCAAAACGACACTTACGACAGGTCTAGATCTAAGGGCGACAGTATGACTAGTTTACTTTTGTAATGGGAAACTGCAAATGATGTAACAAATACACAAAGAACAAATACAGTTTCTTTATACAACTGAGGTGGAATTGAGGCAAAGAAAAGGGGTTTCAGATAGGTACACTGACTGATAACAGGCTGCAAAAAAACAGAGATAAAACTGAGCAAAAGGATGCAGGGAACCACAGCTCCACAAGGCAAAGGCTGATCAGCGCACCCTCAGCACAGAGAAACTGAACTTCAGCGTAGGTAGCCTTCATGGGACCTGCGTTGAAATGCAGAACCTCTTCATAGAGTCTGCGCTGAAGCAGAAACGAGAATTGTCTCTGGGTTCTGGGTCACGGTTTGCAGTTTAATCTACGGTTTTTGGCCGGATAAAAGCTATCAATTAGGTACAATTAGAGGGATGATTTAAAGGAGGACTAAGATCTATCACAAAGGGCTGTTAGAGCACTTGTGGATCAGTTGTTCAGATCATAAATAGGCCCAGTGAATGGACTAGAGTAGTTGATCTCTACTTTGCATTTGTAAATGGCAAATGCAGTTCGATTCGGCACTCTTGAGTTTATGAGATGAACAACAACAGAAACACAAATAAACTAACAAGACACGATCCCCAGCGGAGTCGCCAATTTGTTGTTGGGAAAAGTGTCCAATTCGGAATGCCCCTATCCCACTCTAAGGTGTGATAGTGCCTTAGCAACAAACAAGGAAAACTATCTGGGTATTCTTCTTTATGAAATGTAAATGGAGAAGAAGGATGTAACTAACCGGTGTCTTCCGCTAGTTTGTCGATCCAATCACTCTCTCTTTCGTTCGCTTCCCGCTGCCTGTTCCTTCACTGGCCCAGCTTCGTCAAGTTCCTGCAAGATCACAAGAGAGGAAAACTACACAAAAGACATATATTTACATTCATAACTAGTTTAGGATCAAATATAAACTAAATATGCAAATATAACACAACATCATTGATATACAAGCATAGAGGATAAACTCAAATAGATTTATTGATATGATAATAAATTCCAAGAGGAGATACAACCAAGTGAGTCCCGATCCAGCATCTACCTCTCAGCAAAGGAATCCCTTCCTCTCCTCCAACAAAGCATAAATCACCCAATGCACTAATCTCAATCTCAAACCAACAACAATTCTCTGCAAAGTACAAAATTCCAGCCTCCTGAACCTCTGGGTGAGAGATCCATATATAGATGTAAGCAGAGAGGATGAGTCAGCTTATGTTTTGACTTGTGGCTTCTCTCTGTCAGTTCTTGCTTCCACTTGGAGGTTGAGAGCCTCTTACTCATCACTAGTCGAATTCATTGAGGCAAGTGTCATTGGAGAAGATTCTGGAAGCTTCCAGTGTCTTTCCACCTCATTGAATGAGCTTGCCATTTGTCATTTCCCGCTCAGCGCACCCTGGTAGTGCTTCCACCTGCGTTGCAACGCACCTAGCCAGTGTAGCCTCTGCATTTCAATGCAGGCAGCTAGTGGAGCCTCTGAATTGATCCTGATTTGACTATTTCTGAGTGATTTTTGGTGGAGAACTTCTGGGAGAAGCTGTCAATGGTTGACCTTGTTCCTTTATGGGCAGGAAAAACTCTTTTAGGGACTTTGGATCCCTTGGATTATGGACATTTCATGCTCAATGTTGTAAGGCACAAAAATGTTTATAACACTTATGCCCAAAGTTATGGCATGAAAATATTTCTCCATTAAAGAAGTTTATGTGATCATAGAATCTTTTGGTATTGTTTACCTTTTGGTTGGTGCTTCTATTGATGTTCATCCTTGGAGTAAATTAAGCATGATTTACCTGATGAGTACTTTTAGGCTATTGCTGATGATTGACATACTGTTCACTCGTATTTGATGCATCAAGATAGATTCTAGTGGTGGATGAAGGATTTTGTGATTGGGATGATTCTTTAGTATACCCAAGACTGGTGTTTATAAGAGGAGAATGCTAAAACTTGATGATTTCATTTAAAGTTTCTGATCCTTTAGCAAATTTAAGGCTAAGATATTTTGTCTTCTCAGGTTCTTTTATTAGACCCACAACTTCACATTCTAGTTTTTCATTGTGCTTTTCTCTTTCAATGAGTTGTTGTGTCCATTGGGCACCAAATCTGCTTATCTTTTCCTTACCTTTTCACCCATCCCTCCATCCTTTTTTCACCAATTGATATGCATTTATTGGATAAACTCATGAGGTAACCCTTCTTTCTTATGTCTCTTGGAGTATTGAATTGGTGAAGTAAAGTCACAGGGGTTTTACCAATGTGAACTACTAAAACTCATTGTTTATGCAGATTCCGATGAACAGGTATCACTTTCACAACATGCAGCAGCAGTTCCACAATTCACAGCAGATGTTCAACAATGATGTGAGAGCATAACCAACTCGCAACTGTTTTCAAGCTTATTTTGGATCGTTTATGTTCTCACTCTCTCGGCAGCTATTTGTTGTTTTGAGCTATTGTATATTTTGGGAATTTAGTTGCCAGGTTTTGGGGAATATGTTATTACCCATGTATTGTATAAAAAGGGTTTTATTTCTGTGCGAAGGGTTAACCACACAGAGATATGTATTGTAATAGCTCTTTTACATATTAATATAATACAAGTAGTTTTGTTGTTCTTCCTTTAGCTGTAAATTAAAACATCCCTAATCATAGAGCTGGGCGCACTATTTTGATCAAATGCTACATATTTATTTTGTGTATGTTTTTTTACTCTTTTTCTATTCATTCTTATTACTGTTACCAATCTCTATTGATTGTTGTGAATGCCTTTTAAGTTTTGCAATTTATTTTCCATTACTGTTACAACGATGCTTTAAATTTTTAGTCATGAATCCTTGGTTGATGTGAGATTATAACCTTTCCACTACATATACCTTGTCTGTCATCTTGAAAATTGTATGCACCCAGATTGATGAATTAATGTAGGAAAGGCTTGAATAGTTTATTCACACTCAGACACCAACATTTTGGCATCGTTCTCGGGGAAGGCTAACAAGGTGCAAGACACGATTTGTATTGACCAGAGGATCAATCTCTCATATTAGGGATGGAAGTACTACCCTACTCTAAGTCCTAAGCATAGTATTTTGATTTTTGTTGCTTTCATTGTTTTTGGGCCGAGTTGCTTGCTTTGGTTAACTGTTCTGATTTTTTCTACATTGATAAAACCCAATCTCTCGTCCTTGGGAGGGAATGGTTCTTTGATGCCCTGATGTAGGTCCTAAGCTTTATATTTCCTTGTATGTGTGTTATTTTCTTGATCGGTTTCTCGTTCAAGGGAGGGAATGGTCTTTTGACACCCTATTTCAGGTCCTGAACCTTGAACCCTAGATGTCAATCTCTCGTCTTAAATAAATAGAGATCTGTAACAACAATAAGAATAAACACAAAAAGAGTAAAATATAATACACACAGGAAATATGTAACACCTGATCAGAAGAGCGGGCCCAGCTCTCTGATTAGTGTTGCATTAATTTACAGCTAAAGGAACAACAACAAAACTACTTGTATTATATTAATCTGTAAAAGAGTTGTTACAATACATATCTCTGCGTGGTTAACCCTTTGCACATGAATAAAACCCTTTTTATACAATACATGGGTAATAACATATTCCCCAAAACCTGGTAATTGAATGCCCAAAATATACAACAGTTCAAAACAACAACTAGTTTCCGAGAGAGCGAGAATAGAAACGATCCAAAATAAGCTTGAAAACAACTGTGAGTTGGTTATGTTGTCACAGCATTATCGAAAAACTATTGTGAATTGCGGAACTGTTGCTACATGCTGTGAAAGTGATACATGTTTAGGACCTAGAGTAGGGTTTCAAAAGACCATTCCCTCCCCAGAACAAGAAACCAATCAAGAAAAGAACACACATACAAGGAAATCTAAAGCTCGGGACCTGGAGCAAGGCATCAAAGGACCATTCACTCCCTAGGACGAGAGATCAGGTTTTATCAATGGAGAAAAAATTCAGAACAGTTAACCAAAGAATGCAACTCGGCCCAAAAACAATGAAAGCAACAAAAATCAAAATACTATGCCTTGGACTTAGAGTAGGGTAGAACTTCCCTCCCTAAGACAAGAGATTGATGCTCTGGTCAATATAGATATTGTCTTGCACCTTGTTAGCCTTCCCCGGAAGCAATGCCAAAATGTTGGTGTCCGAGTGTGAATAAACTATTCAACCCTTTCCTACATTAATTAATCAATTCAGGTGCGTACAATTTTCAAGGTAACGCACAAGGTATATGCAGGGGAAAGGTTACAATCTCACATCAACCAAGGATTCATGACTAATAAGTTAAATCATCACTGTAATAGTAATGGAAAATAAATTGTAGAACTTAAAAGGCATTCACAACAATCAATAGAGATCTGTAACAACAATAATAATAAACACACAAAGAGTAAAACAACATACACAAAATAAATATGCAGCACATGATCAGAAGAGCGGGCCTGCCTCTCTGATCAAGGCTGCGTTAATTTACAGCTAAAGGAAGAACAACAAAACTGCTTATATTATATTAATCTGTAAAAGAGTTGTCACAATACATATCTCTGCGCGGCTAACCCTTTGCATAGGAATAATTTATTTTTTATATAATACATGGGTAATAACATATTCCCCAAAACCTGGCAACTAAATGCCCAAAATTTACAATAGTTCAGAACAACAACTAGTTGTCAAGAGAGTGAGAACATAAATTATCCAAAATAAGCTTGAAAACAGCTGGGAGTTGGTTATGCTATCACATCGTAGCTGAACAACTGTTGTGAATCGCCGAACTACTTCTACATGCTGTGAAAGTGATACCTGTTCACCAGAATTTGTAGAAATAAGGAGTGCACCACTTTTGTGTCCTCAACATTCATTCTCTATTTCCCTCGATCACTAAAATGGTGGTGTGTTTATTGTACATGGATACAGATTGTTCGTGCTCTACTCTCATCATAAGAGGCTTCATTTTTTGATTGGACTCAAATATATTAGAAACATTCTGCTTTTTTATCTAATTCAGAGTATAAGAGGTGAGAGCCCTTAAATGAATGTCCCCCCACATATGGGACCGGGTTAAATTCTTTGTCATCGCGTAGGAAATACCCATGTAGATAGAACTCGCACATCAAATGCTAGGTTACTACGTCATGGATCCTCAATATACGAAGGAACTATATAGATTCCTCAATCTCATGACCGACCTCCTTCTTAATGCTTTCCAGATAGAAGAAAATAAATTTCTCATGCAGGAACATGGCATAGCTAGAAGCAAGAGGGTGGCATGGCATTACCTGTTGTGCTAGGCTGAACATCTGTTCTTTGTCAGCCTTCAATTCCAGCACTTTCTCTTTAACCATTCTACTTTAAGTTGTTGCTTCACATGCCTCAGTCGTAAGATATCCACTCACTCTACATATTTGAAGATAGCCTTGGACGACTGCTCCTAATTTCTTTTCACCTCATTCTAATAGTGGGCTGCGGTGGATTTCCAAGTTTGAATCTCGACTGTCAAAGAGAATTCACAGCCTTCAAACAAGTGCTGGATAGGATCTATCTGAGTACTAGTAGAGTTCATCAACACATATTCTACCTGTGTTTCTGCCTCGACCACTTTAGCCTTAGGCTTCTTGACCCATCATTTATACTTCCTAAACTGCTTCTTAAGTCGATGCACCTATATTCTTAGTCTTCAGACCTCTATTTTTAGTTGCATCATCTCTTTGAATTGTAGCTGGTATTTCTTTTTAAGGGGTGACATCCTTTGATCGCACAATTCTATCCATTCCTTCTTAACAACCACTTTGTCTGGCTCTACAGCTGGTTCGGAAAGTGGTGGATTGCTCGGAGGAGTATCTACTGGTCTTTTTGTTGGGTTCTCCTCCCTTGGTTCCTCTCCCTCAATCACTTCTTGCTTGACAACCAATTTGGTTGGCTTTGTAACTGGTTCCTCAGGTGGTGGATTACTCATAGTAGTATCCACAGGTCCATTTGTCAGGATGTCCTTGCTTGGTCCTCCTTCCTTGAGGGAAAGTGCCTCCTTTTTAATAATTAACTCAACCTACTCTAGAGCTATTTCGGCAAGTGATGGGTCGATCAGAGGAGTATCCACTACTTTTCCACCAGAGCTTGCTTTCCTAGTCCCCCTATTTCAGAAGCATCCATTTCTTCCTCCCTTCTGGGCTCCAAGGCATGTGTTTCCCGAACAACGCTCTCTTCACTCACTTGTTGTTCCTGTTCTTATGTGAGGTGTTCCTCCTCCCTCTATTCTTTGGAATGGCCTTGCTGAGAGTCAACAACCAGCAAACTAACAGCCAGGCCTTTAACCGACTCATCAAACTTTAGAATGGGAGGGACAACAACCTCCTTTTATGAGCATCAGGGAGAACGAGAAACTCTCGCTCCTTTAGGAATGGAGGCACATAAAGGAAACTGATTTTTTTTTTCTTCCTGGCCTATACTAGTTCTAACTATAACCTTGGGCTCTTTCCCTTCATCTACAACAATTCTACTCTGGCCTAGAGCTCCTTCATGGTCCCCTTGTCCCATGGTTGACACTGGTTCTTGTGGAGCAGTGTCAACCACAGGATTTATTCCTTCTACATTTTCCAGTACCGAATGGGTTAATGGTGGTTCTTATGTGACACCACCACCCATATCCAACACTTCTTGAGCATATGGTGCTAGCACTGTCCCCTCTGGCATGTCGTTAATAAAGGTGGACTCTTGTATCACTGTGTCAACCCTGTCCATTGTATCCATGATTCCTTCCTCCGTCGGCTCCACGGTATCTTCTATTATAGATATCAAACACCAATAGTTTATTTTCCATTACTGTTACAGTGATGCTCTAACTTCTTAGTCACAAATTTTTGGTTTATGTGAGATTATAACCTTGCCCCTGCATATACCTTGCGTGTTACCTTAAAAATTGTACACACCCGGATCGATGAATTAATGTAGGAAAAGGTTGAATAATTTATTCACACTTAGACACCAATATTGTCAAAGTGTCTATGATCATATTCTATTCTTCCAAATAGATTTTGAGTTTAGTGATTTATTCAAGAAAGTCTTCCTCTTCTAAGGCATCTTAAAAATCATCATTTTCATAATGCATGAGTAGTTTATAATCTTGTTTAATTTCATCTTCATCACTATTAGATAATCCATCACTATCTTCATGAGTATAATATCTTCTTCTATTAACAACCTATTTCCTATTGCCTTTTGTAGACTCCTTTCCTTTTTCATGATTACCTTTATGAGGACATTGTGCATCATAATGGCCAACTATACCACAAGAAAAGCATTTGAATGGTATCTTACCTTTGAATCTTTCAAAACCCTGTTGAAGCTTCTTGAAAATTTTTATCTCGTCTTCCTCTTCTAAAATATATCGTGATTCATTGAGATATTCTTTTTCTTTTCCCTTTGTTGAAGCTTTGAAAGTGGCTTCCCTAATATTTGATGGACCTCCTTTCCTCATTTCAAAGGCAGTTAAAATTCCATGAAGTTGAACAACAATAATAGATTGAAGATCCTAGTTTTCTTCTATGGCAAACACTTTTGACTCAAATTTAGAAGACAAATATCTCAATATTTTCTCAATTAAAGTAGCCTCCTTTATTTCTTCACGCAAATTCTTCATACAATTTACAATCTCATCTACTCGTAAAAAGTAACTAACAATACTGTCATCTCTATGCATTTTGAGAGTTTCATACTCTATTCTAAGATTTTGGAGATTAGCACATTTTAACTGGGAGTCTCCTTCGTAGCTCTGAAAGAAATTGTCCCATATCTCTTGGTTGTCTTGAGCTGCATGACTTTGACGAATTCTAATTCTGAAAGACTTCCCAATATTGTATTGATTGCTTTGGCATTGGTTTCGTATAATTTCTTACCTGCTGTATTTGTCGGTATTATTGCTAGAAATTGGTATCCTCCTTCCACAATTTCAAAAACATCAGCTCCAACCAACTGAATATAGGCTCTGGTTCTTATCCTCCAATATATTAAGTTGTTTCCATTGAATATTGGTGGCTTGATAGATCCCATGCCTTCATGATTGTTCATCTTGAGAGATCTCCCTTTAAGTGATCAAGCTTCTTCTGAAGGACCTACTTTGATACCAATTGTTGCAAATAATACTAAGAGGGGGTGAATTAGTATTTACAATTCAATAAGTTTTCATTTCACAATCAGGTTTATATATGCTACTTCAGTGAAGTTAACTTGCATGTGTACATAACTATGATTAAGGAAACTAGCGTATGACCACAGAACTTATGATTTAGTTAATTCATCATGTGTTGATCTTTAATCAGTGCATCAGTGCATTATTATACAGTAACTATGTGCAGTAATAACATAATAAATCATCACACATAAGCAACACACATGAAAAACCACCTATTTTTGTCGTCTCTATCTTCTTTTTAATATAAGGAAAATCTATTTACAATATTTTACTGGTGCAAACTCATACCAGTACGTAGGAACCCACCTACACAAGGCTAAAACCTTATCTCATTCTCCAGCTTCTACTGGAAGGCAGTTACAGCCCCCTAGCTCTTGTACTAGCCGATGTGTTTACTAGTATGTAGGTGCCAGCCTACAGAAGGCTACGAACTTCTCTCTTCCTCGAGGGACCATGTTTCATAAATGTTCATACTGGATGCTCCTGGTACACAATAATACAATATGAAGGCCTCATTTCATCAAATTTTCACACTAGACCCATCAGAAACTTTGACGCTCAAACTCTATAATAATAACTGCATTAACCAACAATCAGTCAATCTGAATAGTCAGATCATTGTCACTATAACATTCTGCTAAAACCAGAAACCTGCATCATCATTCAAAACCAATTACAACCTCAAAAATCATTCATCAGAATGCATACGCTACTTTAATGAACCCAACCTGCGTGTATACACTACTTCCTTTAACCAAACCTGCATATACCTCCAAAACTACTGAATCATTAAAAATTCTAAATGAAATATGTACCAACTAGTTCTAAACATCTACTGTCAAATTACAGAGATCTAGACAGTCAGCACTAAATATCACCCTTCTCACTTAATCAATCATCAATCAAACTCAATCTCCTTATGCATTAAGTTCTACTTTCAGATCTAAGAAGACATCATTGACAAACAAAAGTAAACCAGCAACACTGATCAGATAGATGGTCATTTCTAAATAATAGAATTTTCTTCTGTATACGCTACTTGGAAGCCTCGAAACAGTATGTATACATGCCTTCACCAAGGCGAACCAGCATATAGATCTACAAATACTAACTTACAACTTCACTGCTATTCTAGATATCAGACATACCCATATCATGACAATTTAAGAATAAAACATGTGTAAGCAATCAGATCTAGCCTAACCAATATCAGATCATTCAATGATAAGTCATTTCAAGTCTCATGATCCTAATCCAACATTGAATTCAAGGTGCACACAATATTTCAAATTATATCATTATCATAGCCCCTGCAATATAAAATATAATTCAGATAGAAGTATTCCTGAGAAACCCTTTCACTTGCACACATGGCCCTTTGATCTTCTCCTCCTTATATAGTTTTTGGCCTTTCTCAATGCCTCGACCAAAACAACACTGAGAACCTATGGTATTCTTTTACAAGATCAAATAGTCATTACTTTGCTCAATATTGTGGGCTAATACCATGGTATTGATCCTTGGTATTCTTTAATCTTGTATTTCCTTGATTTTCCAACCGATACATGATTTTACTCTTATGAAAGTGCGTGCATACTATAGAATCTCTTTTTTTTTTCTGTGAACCCATGTGTATATGCTTCTTTGACAAGGTGAACCTATGTATACAACGTAAACTACCTTACAACATCCTTTTCCTTCAACTTCTTGATTCTGATCAATAGACCTTTGTTCCAACTTCCTGTTCTTCTGTACCAATGCCCTGTTACCTCTGAATTGACCTATTAGAATGTGAGTTTCCCTTTATCAAATCTAAATTGACCTATGAGTGAGATGTCATCAAGGACAACACATGTATCATAATGCCAACACTCCTTTCTCTTGCTTCCTTCTTTATCGAATTCTTTTTGCAATTCTTCACCAAATTTCTAAACTGAATTGATGCTTATCTGAATGCACATACATTCATATATATGGTTGTTTTCCACAGTGAAGAGACATGACTATTGGAATGACATTCCAAGCCTACATAACTCGGCTTGCCAATTTTTTCTAATTTTAACATTTTTCATCTTCAAAATTCAAAATATTTATAATGATAGGTAGTTAGAAGGAGAGTAATAGCTTGTTGGAAAGGGTTTGAATCCCTATACAAGATGATGTAAGAGTTATTTCAAGATAATGTGTCTAACTATCAAAACATAATTTTTCTTTTTAGAAATTAGGGATACATTTGAAAAAATTTGAGGATTATGATAGCCTTTTGATTATTGATATTTGGAATGTAGATAGGGATTTAGGGTAGAGGATAGGACTTCATTTCTTTATGATAGGGTGTAACTATTATGGATCTTATGGTATTAGGATTAGCGTATAATTAGGACTAGGGAGCTAGGGCTTCTCAATAAAGGGCTAGTATATAACAAGGCTAGAGATGATATCATGGGACATGAACTAGAGTGTTAAGGATTTTCAAGAAGGCTAGCTTTGAATGGTTTCATCATATTAATGGACCTAGGGTAGATTTCTCATCATAGACCAAGGAATTCATTAAATGAATGAATCATGTTAGGATTTCATTGTTTTTTAATTAGGGTTTAGTCTTTCCAACCAACCATTTTAATGTTTTTCATTCATAGGGCTTCAATAAGCATAAATGATTTCCATCCATAGGGTTTCAATATAAGGTTTCCCATCCAATCAATGCAAGGGTTAGGGCACCAAGCATATTGTTTTATTTAGGGCATGCTTCAACAAGGAACCTAGGTTGTCATTGTTATAGGAAATTTTCTCACATCTAGTCAATAGGCCTTGAACTAGATCAATAAACATCCTTTGACCTCCTTATCATCATCCTTGCACAAATCCATAAGCATTACTCATTCTTATCTTTGATTTTCTACTTGAAAACACCTTGTTTCAGTCATTTTAAGGACGAACTCTCCCTAGCCTCCTACTGGACAATGCTAACAACCATGTTTCTCTAATGTGGAATGCATTGATCACCTACAGATATCTCCAATATGGACCTACGTTGGTTCTATAAATTTGGGAAAGAGAGAGAGAATCTCGAAGCCTCCTCTTCCAGAAGCTTCGAGATCTGTTGTAACCATTTACCTCAAATAAAGTCTCGAATCCTATCCTATCCTACCTTGTATTTTTCATCCCTTATCCCTTTATCTCTTCCTCCCATCAAGAGTGGATCTCAAGCACTAATTGGTAAAAGAATAATAATTCATAAACTACCTCCTTCACCTATATATTTACTGCCATCCATAGGCAAGGGGTTGGATTTTCGAGAGTCATTCTACCCGTATGTTGTTGATGTGAGAGACATCTTTCCATGCATTCACTACAAGAAAAAGGGTCATTGGTGAGGGTCATGCCTATGATAATCCTTTAAGGTCCGTCCCCAATGTCACATATGGTGACAGTCTTTAAAACAGTGTTGTTGTAAGTGTATATAGTGATGTTCCTTTAAGGTTTGTCACCAAAGCCATTTTCAATGACACTTTTGGTGAGGGTCATTAAAGGCATGTCACTAATTATCTATTTGGTGATGTTTTTGGTGAGGGTCGTTAAAGACCCATCACTATTTCTCTCTTTGGTGACACTTCTAGTGACGATCTTTTATTAACCGTCATCAATGATATTTTTGGTTACTTTTGGTGATGGTCAATAAATGTTCGTCATCATTGATCATTCCAATGAGATTTTGATGATGCTTCATGCCTGTGACAGACCTTTAAGATCCATCACCAATGTCGCATATGGTGATGGTGTTTAAAAAATTATTGTTGTAAGTGTATATAGTGATGCTCCTTTAATGTTTTTTACCAAAGCCATTTTCAATGACACTTTTGGTGAGGTTCGTTAAAGGCCCGTCACTAATTCTCTCTTTGCTGACACTTTTGGTGAGGATCATTAAAGGCCCATCACTAATTCTCTCTTTGGTGACACTTATAGCGACAATCTTTTATTGACCCTCGCCAATGCTCTTTTTGGTTACTTTTGGTGACTGTCAAAAAAATGTTCATCATCATTGATCATTCCAATGATTTTTTTATGACGCTATGTACCTGTTATTATATTTTTTGTTAAAAGATAACGGTTTAATACCATTTTTGTGGAGTCTTTTTCGTATGTGTCCAAGGTCATAGTGGTTATAATAGTCATTCAATTTTTTAAGAAGTGATTAATGTGTTTCACTTCCCTCAAGTCATAAGAATATAGTTTTCCTATGAGTCAACACATGATTCATATCTATTAGGTTTATTATCTAGCAAATTTCCTTTAAATAAAGTTCCACTAGTGTGTGTAGGAACTATATTATTTAATACATAATCAAGCTCTGTCAATTCTATTAATGAGAGAGACCTAGCACTCCTCAACACTCATGTCACACATTAACATGATTTGGAATAGTACACTAACATTCCTTGGCACCTCGCATGTCTTGGAACATATTTGTACCTAGAATATCTTGCCATGAGTAGGATGGCCAAGCACATGTTGGCATGTCCTAGCATAGCATAGCACTCCCCTATCATGTGTTGGCATGCCATGTAGTCCCTAGCATGTCTTGGAACACCTTAGCATAATATTACATTGACAAACATTATCACTTAGCACACATTGGAACTTGTAATGTATTGGAACATATTATTAGTGTGCCTAGCATGCCCCTTTTGAAAAAGATAAAGTCCTGACTTATTAACCCTATTATGTGTTAATTTTCTTTCATTTTATCTTGGTTATTCCTTTTGTTGCCTTGAAACTCCTTGATGCATTTTGGCTTACTCTGGCATCATGCACATCCTAGCATGTCTTAGCACCTGTCATGCCTTGGCACTATTTGGCACATGTTAGCACACCCCAGAACTACCTAGCACACTCTAGCACTTCTTGACATTCCCTGATACTCCCCAACATGCCTTACCCATGCTTCACATTCCTTGTCACTCCCTCCTTGGCATGACAGCTAGCACTCATTGACACTCCTCGACACACCCTCATATTCATTCACTTCCATGTATTTTGACCAAGTGCTCCCTTGTGTTGTCCTAGTACTCCATAACACTCAGCATGCATTGGAACTCTCTAGAACACCTTAACACTCTTAGATATGTTATGCCACTTCATAACATACATCACACTCCCTGACACACATTGGCACTTGGCACATGTTGGCACTTGGCAAGTATTATCATGTTTGGCATGCATTGAGATGACTTGGCATGCTTTAGCATGGTTTAATATTAAATTTATTTGAGATCAGTTATTGGAAACTAAATGAGAAGAAATAGAGGAAGGTTTGGCACTTAGAATGCATTGACACTTGGAACTTGGAACCTATTGGCACCTAGTGTTGGTGTGCCTAGCATGCCCCTCATGGAAAAGGTAAATTCATGACTTATTAACCCTATTATTTGCTCATTTCCTTGCAGTTTAACTTGTTCCTCCCTTTTGTTTCCTTGACAGTCCCTGGCATGCATTGTCACACCCTTGTACATCTTCGCATGCCTTAGTACTTGTCACATCTTAGCTTGTTTGACATGTCTTCATACTATCTAACACATGTTAGCATGCCCTAACATTCCCTAACACACCTTGGCAGTCATGACCTCACAACTATCATTACATTTTTTCATGACTTGGGAACCTTACATTCACCAGAACACCTTGGCACTCCCTAGTTTTCATGCCCTCTATTATCCTCCCTCCTTAGAACACCTAGAACTCACTGACTATAATGTTCCAAACTAGGAAAAATAGTGCTATGCAAAGTGGACAATAAAAATAACACCATAAAATTAAATCAAACCATCATACCAAAAAACTGTCTGGCATGTGTTAGGATGCATTTTCATTCCTTAGCACACCCTAGCACTCCTTATCTATCATGCCCTCACAACTACCCTTACATTTTTTGCAACATCGGAACCCAACAAAATCCTACCTCAACTATAACAACAACTTGACTAGGTTACAATTACTACAACTAGATTATGCCTTGTTCACCTAAGAACTTCCTATAACTCATCTTAGGCTACTCATGTATAATTCCAATTTATCCAACTTAACAAGTTACGAAGACAAGGCTCACATCCAACCGTGGCCCTAAAATTAGACAACTAAGCAACAAATTTCACATCTTGACATGCCATAACATCTGGCATGCCTAATAATCCCTTGGCACTATGTAGCACGTGTTAGCATCCCCCACATTTCTTGGCATGCTTTATCACTCCCTAGGACTCCCTGATACTTGGCACACCTCGTACTCGCTAGCTAACACTCTCTGTCACACTCTTATTCATTCATTTCCATGCATTTGAAACTACTGCTCCCTTTTGTTTCCGTGCAACTTGGCCCTAACACTCCCTAGCATGTGTTAGTGCCACACCCTGGCACCTGGAACACCTTGGAATGCCTTAGCACTTGGCATGTCTTGCCATGCCTAAAATGCCTTGGAACTATCTAGAATGTGTTAGTACTTCCTGGAATTCCCTGGAACACCTTGGCACTCCCTAGCTGTCATGCCTTGATAAATAGCCTTAATTTTTTTGCGACTTGGGAATCCAACCAAGTCATTGACAAAAAAATGTTGTGCCCAACCCAAATTCTCCCTCTGTCTAAAGATACTTTGTACACACCTTATCAAACCATATTCTTGCCTCCTGCAAGTCCCATTCTGAATTTATCCTAACACACTTTGTCCTTGGGGCACCTGGAATTCGCTAACACTCCTTGGCACACAACACTCTTATTTGTTCATTTCTAAGAATTTTGACCTAGTTCTCCCTTGTGATGCCTTGGCACAGGCTAGTATACCTTTTCACTCCATCCTTAGCACACCTGGAACTCGCTGAAAATTCATTTCCATGCATTTAAAATGGGTTCTGCCTTGTGTTTCCCTGGCACTTGGCCCTCACACTCCCTAGCACATATGGATAAAATATTTACAAAATTTGCCCATATCCTACTATCTAAGGTTTGGATTTTGACTAAATAAAAATGTGATAACTAAAGATATAATCATGGTATATGATAGAAAAATCCTCAAAATTAATTATCCAAATAGATTTGAGGTCAACCATGCCAATTTTGAGGTCCACCAAGTCGAATTTCAAAAAGACCTAGAACCTTATAAGCAATTATGGCCTAGAGAAATTATGAAAAATGGGTCTCAAAGTGCCACCTGTAACTCCAATACAATAACTAATGTGTAAAAAATGAGAGAGGATTTTATTTTAGGGTACGATATGAACAAAAACTTCCTCCCATTTTCAAAAGTACTTTCCCATTTGTTCAAAATCCAACTCGAAGTTGGTCACAAATATTGAGAAAATCCAAAAATGGTTGTAGATGATGATGTCTTATTTCTCAAAAAACATGCATAATTTTGAGCTGAAAATGAGTGGGGGTTTTAATTTCATCAACATTCATCTCCTGTAACAATTTCATGGCAAACATGTATGAGTTTTAAGAGATATGATGATAACATGGTGACTAGATAAAAGCACAGCGCAAAAGAGCAACAGCTTAGGGGAAGGGAGGTAGGAAAAATTATGGGAAAAATATGGGGGATAGGTATGGGTGTTGGGAAAATAATAGAAGTGTAATTTCTCAAAAATAGTAATAAAAAGGGGGGGAAAGGTCAAAACCCATACCTAGGGTAAACGCGTAGCAAATTTCTATGGTTTTTGGTAAAATAAGTAAGTGAAAGGATTTTGATGAGGGGAATGATGGAGAATAGTCAATGATGGGTGATGAATGAGGTATAAGCTTAAAATGAAGGCCTTTGACTCCTTAATGAAGCTATGAATCTTAGGCTACTCATGTATAATTTCAAGTTATCCAACTTAACAAATTATGAAGACAAGGCTCACATCCAACCGTGGTCGTAAAATTAAACAACTAAGCAACAAATTTTACATCTTGGCATGCCATAACATCTTGACATGCCATAAAATCTGGCATGCCTAATAATGCCTTGGCATTATATGGCACCTGTTAGCCTCCCCTGCATTTCTTGGCATGCTTTGGCACTCCCTAGAATTCCCTGACACTTAGCACACCTCGTACTCGCTAGCTAACACTCTATATCACACCCTTATTCATTTATTTCCATGCATTTGAAACTACTATTCCCTTTTGTTTCCCTGGAAATTATCCCTAACACTCCCTAGCACGTGTTGGTGCCACACCCTTGCACTTGGAACTTCTTGGCTGCCGTAGCACTTGGCATGTCTTGGCATCCCTAAAATGCCTTGGAACTTTCTAGCATGTGTTAATACCTCCTAGTATTCCCTGGAACACCTTGGCACTCCCTAGCTATCATGCCCTCATAGATAGCCTTACCTTTTTGTGACTTGGGAACCCAACCAAGTCATTGACAAAAAAATGATGTGTCCAACCCAAATTCTTCCTTTTTCTGAAACTACTTTGTACACATCTTATCACAACCATAGGCTTGGCTCCTGCAAGTCCTATTCTAAAATTATCCTAACACATGTCATCCTTGGGGCACCTGGAATTCACTGACACTCCTTGGCACACAACACTCTTATTTGTTCATTTCCAAGCATTTTGACCTAGTTCTTCCATGTGATGCCTTGCCACTGGCTGCTATACATTTTCACTCCCTCCTTAGCACACCTCAAACTCACTGAAACTTCATTTCCATGCATTTGAAATGGGTGCTCCCTTGTGTTTCCTTGGCACTCAGCCTTCACACTCCCTAGCATGCATGGATAAAATATTTACAAAATTTGCCCATATCCTACTATCTAGGGTTTGGTTTTTCACTAACTAAAAATGTGATAACTGAAGATCTAATCATGGGATATGATATAAAAATCCTCAAACTTCATTATCCAAATATATTTGAGGTCAACCATGCCAAGTTGGAGGTCCACCAAGTCGAATTTCAAAAAGTTCTAGAACCCTGTCAGCAATTATGGCCTAGCGAAATTGTGAAAAATGGGTCTCAAAGTGCCACCTGTAACTCCAAGATAGTAACTATTGTGTAAAAAATGAGAGATTTTTTTTTTTGGTATGTTATGAATAAAAATCTCCTCCCATTTTCAAAAATACTTTCCCATTTGTTCAGAATCCAAGCTTGAAGTTGGTCACACAGAAACGCAACAAATCCTGGGAGAAGCGCAACGAATAGTTGACTTGAAATTTTGATGACATGAATGAGGTTTTGAGAGTTACTGAAGACCTGTGAAGAAACTTGGGGATGTCCACTACACCCTAGAGACTTTAAACCATGCAAAAACATTATTTTAGCCTCTTCAAACTTGATTCCAAAACTGACTGTCTAGATGCGCAGTGAAAAGAGCAGCAAGGTAGACAAACTCATACCTCTTTAACCATAACACATGTATAGAAACTTAAGGATGTTATTGTGCTTTGTTCCATGGTAAACAAAAAATCCTTTGGTTTTCCAAAATTCATCTTCATTTGGTCATAAATATCTTTTGAAAATGATGATAAAAACAAAGTCAAAAGCGCAACAACTCTCCTGTAGAAATTGCATTTTGGGTATATCTCCCAAACGGTAAATACAAATGGGCTGAAATTTTTATAGAAAGTTAATATCAACATAATTCACCTCCACAAAACATTTTAGCTGAATTGTAGTCACAAATCGTGAGAAAATCCCAAAATGGCTTTAGATGATGATGGTTCATTTCTCGAAAAACATGCATCATTTTGCGCTAAAATTGAGTGGGTGTTTTCATTTCATCCACATTCATCTCCTGTAACAATTTCATGGAAAATGGGTGTGAGGTGTACGCGATATGACGATAACATCACGACTAGGTAAAAGTGCAACACAAAAGAGCAACAACTTAGGGGAAGGGAATGAGAGGGAAGGGAGGTAGGAAAATTATGGGAAAAAAAAGGGGGATAGGTATGGGTGTTAGGAAAATACTAGGAGTGGAATTTCTCAAAAATAGTGAGAAAAAATGGGGGAAAAGGTCAAAACATAGACCTAGGGTAAAAGCGTAGCAAATTTCTATGGTTTTTGGTAAAATAAGGAAATGAAAGGATTTTGATGGGGGAATGATGGAGAATGGTCAGTAAAGGATGATGAAGGAGGTATAAGCTTAAAAATAATGCATTTTACTCCTGAATGAAGCTATGAACCATGGAAAAGGGAAAGCACAACAAAAACCCTAGTAGCAGAATTTTGACTCAATATCTGAGGAAAGAAGGTGCAAGTATGATTGATAGGGTTTGACTGACCATGATTAATCAAAAGACTCATGAAATATGGAGATGACCTACCATGATGAAATGATCTTCATTTTTGGACTGGGAGTAGAAATGACACATATACAGTGACTCATACTCTTTGCTTTATAATTTGGCAAAATTTGCTAGTATAGACAAAAATTTGACTTTTGACCTTGATTGACTTGAAATATTAACAAATCCTTATTAATATGGGACATAGGAACCTAATAGAGACCATATCGGATGTTGATCAATATCACCAGCTTTTATGCACAACCGTCATGCTTCTATACATTGAGTACCCTTATGGAAGAGTCCTTGTTTCATCTAGTATTTAACCAAGACATACCATGCACATGATTTCAAATATATTTCTGCATCTAACTCATGGCTTCAAATACATGAATTCTACTTTCTAAAGAAGATGTCTTATCTAAAGATGTGCATACTTCTCTCCTTCATTTTGTCATCTAGTCAACTTCTTCCACGAACTTCCTCTTTCTTTGAAGAAAATGTCTATGATGAGGCTCCTTTCTCAAGATGATAAAATACTTCAATTATGCCTTCATGCTGCAACTAAACTAGTAAACTTCTTTGATTCTTGCTTCCATAATATGCTAGACTACGTCCACAAACTTCTAGTGGAATATACTCTTTCCAAGATTCTTCCATCTATTGAAGAACCTTTTCATCAAGAATCCTTGTGACCCTTTCCTAATAGAAGACTATTTGTATAACATGCCATGTCTGTAAGAGGACATCTCTAAGGTAAAAAATCTTTGTCAATGTATCATCATTGAACAATTTAGCTTGTTGCAAACAGGGCAATTCCCTTGTCACTGCTACAGTGATATGAAACACAAATAAGGATCCTTTAAAAGGGAAAAGTGGTGGTTGTTACCATCTCCCATGGATATGCACGGATTTGCTTGTCAAGGAACTTGGATCATTGCTTTATAACTTGGCATCAATGGGATTTTTTACTCCTAGCTTCTTAAGCTTCAAAAAGAAGAAACATGCCCGATTAGGACTTAGAAGTTAGGACCTCAGAATGCTAACCATTCATCACATGTTTTGGGCATATATTTTTTCTAGTTGCTGGAGTAAAAGGTAGTAGCATGGTAGCACCATACCAGCATGTCTTCAGTGAACAAGTTTGTAATATTTTCCAGACTAGCCACAACCAAATTATGAATTAATTTGTAGCAAGCCTTTAGTCTGAAATATTGGTTATTAAAGCAGCTAAAAAAACCTCTTTCCAAATTTGTAATTTTATTACCATTCTGAAAATTTCTTTACTCAAAATCAAGGGAACGAGTCCTTGCAGCTTTCCTTTTCATAATACTAACAAACCCCAATCACATTGGAATAAGTTGGAAGTCAATGTTCCATGTGTGGGGTTCCTTCTATGACTAATATGGTCTCTTTTCCATTATCAAAACTTTCATTAATTATTTTAATCACCATATTAGCTACTTATGCATCTACAATTAAATTTTCTTTTATTTACCTTAGTGTGGCTTGTAACATATAGCTACAATATAGCTATTGCTTCTATAAAGCATTTTCTTGATTTCAGATTTGGAGATAATTTATGTTAATTTAGTTGTCAAATTCTGATAAACACGCAACATTGGCTACCTTAGAATACATAAAGTTAAGCCCTTGTACTAGTCTATAATCAACTATAAGAGAATACAAGATAATATTTATTGAGAGATTATCCAAATGTGAAACATGCCTATTGTAGATAATTCTATAAGGTTTTTGACTAACTTAATTAAGATTTTTTCTTCCTACTTCTTTTATTGGCATAGAGAATATTTATTTCATTTTCCATGTAAAAGCTACAAGGTGTAATGAACAATTCTAGAGGTCAAGAACATGTCTTCATATATGTTTCATGATAGAAAAATTATTTCATGCACATGGATCTACGAGTTGCATTGATCCATAACTTTGTTTTCATAAAAACAAAGGTGTCGACAACTAAATTGTAGGTAGTGCTACTACAAGGATTTTCAGATTCGATAGTTGTCACATGTTTGATACTGAATAGATTGGATAGCTGTCACATGTTTCATATTGGATAGATCACATCATTGTAGCTTTCCTTGTTCATTTTTGGTTTACAATTAAATATTATATGCTCATAAATGCTTGAGAAAAAGGATTGTTGGTCATCAAGATAAAACGAACAACAAATGTAGATGGAACTTACAAAGAATTTTCAATATCAAATTTAAAATCAAATTGATGCTTGATAAATTTGCTATAATAATTGTTAAAATCTTTAACAAGTTGTAATTTAACCCTGAAAGGCACTGGACTTGAGGTCATTTATTTATCCTCATAAAAGGGTTACATCTGACATATGTTCTCTCGAAAACTCCAACAATTAAAGGAGCCTTGTAGACACTACAATGTGGGGATTGCAAGGACACTCTGAAAGAAAGGAATATACCAGCTCCTCAATCATGTTCGTCATTTAGTACAAAGGTTAAATAATGGTATGTTACAAAAAATACTAAGAGGAAATTTTGAAATACAATAAAACAACTGAACTAAACCATTTTCAACGAAATTTGCAACTTATCCATGTCCTCAAATGCAAATATCTATCATTAGTAAAGTGTAGAATGGATAATTTACATGGTTTTGTAGTTGTTTAAGCCATAATTGAAAAGGTTTCTAGCTATCAGCAAAAATCACACAACATTTACAAAACATGATAAGACATTTACATTGAAAAGTATTGCATGCACATGGATCTACGTGTTGCATTGATCCATAACTTTGTTTTCATAAAGACAAAGATGTCGGCAACTAAATTTTAGACAGTTCTACTACAAGGATTTTTCGGATTTGATAGTTGTCACATGTTTGATATTGGATAGATCACATCATTGCAAATTTCCTTGTTCATTTTTGGTTTACAATTAAAGATTACATGTTCATAAATGCTTGAGAAAAAAAATTGTTGGTCATCAAGATAAAACCGACAACAAATGTAGATGGAACTTATAGAGAATTTTCAATATCAGATTTAAAAACAAGCTGATGCTTGATAAATTTGCAATAACAATTGCTAAAATATTTAACAAGTTATATTTTAACCCTTTAAGGAATTGGACTTGTGGTCATTTCTCTATCCTTATAAAAGGGTTACATCCAATATATGTTCTCTCAAGAATTTCAATGATTAGAGGAGCTTTGCAGACACTATAGTTTGGGGATTGCAGGGACACTCTAAAACCAAGGAATATACCAACTCCTCAATCATGTTCGTCATTTAGTACAAACGTTAAATAGTGGTATGTACACAAAATATTGAGAGGAAATTTTGAAATATAAGAAAACAACCGAACTAAATCATTTTCAACGAAATTTTCAACTTACCACTATCCTCGAATGCAAATATCTATCATTAGTAAAGTGAAGAATGGAGAATTTACATGGTTTCATAGTTTTTTAAGCCATAATTGAAAAGGTTTCTGGATATCAGCAAAAATCACACAACATTTACAAAACATGATAAGACAGTATATATATGCAGCATGATAAGAATATATATCCAACATACAAACAATAGCCAAACAGTAGCAAGAACAATGCAGTACATCTGATGTAAAGGAACATATATCTTATAGAAGGATAAGAGTAATCATGTATCCAACATCTTAGCCATGATATTAATCAAAATTAGGCTATCACATTCTGCATTCAACATCCTCAAATAGTCGAGATAGTAATTTCCCAAGTCATTTCTCTCAATCATAGATCAATTCAATGTCATTACTCTTCCAACATATAAAAGTGTTAAGTGCATATGCTAAATACTCGCATCGATTACTTCTACGCTTAAGCTTGATTTCATAATCAAAATCAACCAAGATTGATTGTGGGCACACAAAATAATATCCCTCTCCTAATTCTTCTCCATTGGGCATGACAAAATTTGGTTCAATGTTTTTTATGTAACCTTTTGCAACCTTCACTTGACCATTAAAATATGTAAGTAAATATTTTTTTCCGTTCAATCCTATATTTGAAGGGAGTAATTGTGGTTGACCCTGCAAGTAAAAAAGTTATTGTGAGATTCCATTGAATAAGAAAATAAACAAGTATAGAACTTACTTGTGTTATTGAGTCACCAATTGGGTCATGAATATGTTGTCCTGAAGTCAATGGAGTTTGTTCTAGCGAAGCCTGACTATGACTTAAGGAACTCTGCTAAAAAATAAATAGTTTTCATGAGATACCACGAAATCAAAAAATGAAGGATTAAGCTTCAAAAACAATGTTTCAATAAGTATGCATCCTACAACAATACAATCATGTTCATATTGAAATTGTGCTTTTAAAATCACAAACTTCAAAGATGGCATACATAAAAAATTAAATATTCTACACATGCAATTCTTACATTATTGGCTGGTTTTGAATCAACTCGGCCGTTTTCTTTTCCTTGTCTTTTTCTCTCAATTTTTCTTCTGTATTATGTAACTGCTTCTTGTAAGCACGCTCTTTTCCAAACAAATCAGTTGTAGTAACCCCAAATCCAACTCTACGTACACGACCCCTTCTCTCAGGCTCCAAAACTATTGCAATGGCATCTTCCTTTGTTACATATGTAGGAGACGTTGAAACATTTTTTATTGATTCAACTTGTTTCTTGCAATGACAACATTTCAACAAATACATGTAAGAAACATCATTAATATTTAAAAAAAGAAAAAATTAAATAGATACAAGAATAGGTTGGGAGCTTACTATTCTCTCTGCAATAATGATGACATTGGAGTGTCATCCTTCTTTTTATGAAATTTCATCCACACATCAGCCCTAGTTACAGGCATATCATTTTGATTGAAAGTTTGATTCTAGTCACAAAAAACACAACAGTCTAGTTAAGTATGTTTGCAGTTAGTAATCGTAAACAAAAAATAGATTTGGTTGCAACATACAAGATCATGTTCAACTCTATAGTAACCTCTATGACCAGAAGTGTGGGTCTCCTGCTCTAATGCCCTAATTTCCTTATTCACTTTTGTCTTCTCCTGCAAAAAATGGATGCTTAGATTGAAATTGATTGTGTGCAAGGATTCAAAGTCAGTTCTCATTTGATGATAACAATTAGATTTGTCTTTCATTTTTACCTTGAATTTAGGGTCAAATCATATTCTAACGAATTCAATCAAATCAGATTCATTTACTCCACTAAGAACTTTTTCCATCCTCTCCTCATCCATTTTGTATTTCAAATAATAATTTTTATACAAATTATATCTATAATTTCTGAAGCATTGAGATATTGCTTTATAACACCATTGTTCCACTAACAAATATATTTGGTAGGTACACTACAATAGATAAACAATGCATTATTATATACAAAGTCTTATTTGAATTTAAACTTATCATACACATGTTCAACATACACCAATGAAATTAAAAAAAAAAATCCAATAATAATTTAGTTGATACTCACATTGATTGCACTCCATATGTCTTTCTTAAGTGCTTCAGGCACTTGTTTCCATTCCATGTGTTTGATGCTGATAATATCTCTCACAAGAACACCTAAAAAAGAGGAGAATTTCTCTGACTGTGGACCAATAGGTTGCCCCCTCTCATTAAATTGAATTTCAGGCAATGCAGAGGCCTCTGTAGTGTTTCCAAAGAGGCATTTTGTTGGTCCTCTACCCTTCCTTTGCACATTTATTGTAATATGGGCTTGGGTAGTTGCATCTGCCCCTTCCAAACCATGCTCTTGTTGTGGTTGTTCTTGCTCCACACCATGATCTAGTTGTGATGGTTCTTGCTCCAAACCATGATGTTGTTGTGATGGTTCGTGTTGAGAATTTACTGGAAAACAAATCACACCTCTTGAGACAATAAAAATATGAATCTCTTAACAGAAAATCTTGAAGTATTTATACAGGAAATACAAAGTTGAGAAATGATCATACCTTCCAATGGTTCATGCACATTTTTCTCAAAAATATGTGCATTAGAATTGTTGCTGACACTAAAGCAACTAGATTTAATGCTATAATGGGCCAATGTATCTTGGTGCTCTATTTTGTGGGTGTGTTTTGATGATGCCACTTTGAAAGTTGTCATTTTTTTCATAATGTGGATTGACTTTGTGGTTTTACTCACTATTAAAAGTCATCCCTTATGATGTCTTTCAATCTTGTTGGATACCTACAAATATAGATTGCGACACTTGATCAAAGTTAGTAAGACAAATGCTCAAGTAGACTAGAAAGCACAATAATTGTTAAAAAAGTATTGACGTCAAAAACAAAAAATAATGTCTTACCTCAGTATGGATATTTTCAGATAGACTGCATAACAAAAAAAACATTTTTATTAGCACATCTTTCCATTTCATAAGAGTTCAATTTAGATCCTAGTATTTTCAAGGGTCCATTTTTGTTGCCTTAAAACAATACCCATCTCCACATGCGCCAAAACAGAGTGCAAGTTATAGAAGTATGTTTTGACTGAAATCATTAACCAAACAATTAGATACATTTTCACAACATGTTACCTCCAAATGCCAAAAACCATGCAACATCACAACAATAAATCAAACTACAAAAGTTTTGGAACATGTAGCTTTACCTTTCATTTATGTTCTCAAATATAGAGAAGTATGAGTTGTAAAATTTTATTGTGTAAAGCCATAATGACATTACCATTTCCAGGGAACAAATTGTAGGGTGGTGTGAATGAGTTCACATATAACAAGAGTTGAGGAGTTAGTTTTCCTAAAGATAAACAATACACTATTATTATGTGAACAGCTAGGCCAAATTTTTTTTAAAACCATTGCTATGTAAACAACTAGGTTGAAAGAACCATTACATAATTCCAACGGAAAAATAGATATTTAGAAAATAGTATCTAATAGTAATCATGTTGATTGAAACACTTGAATGATATATTGAAGCAATGGATGCCATGTGCATGTCAATAAAACTCCCCAAAGCCATTGTCCTTATCATGCTATGGACTCCAAAAAAAGGCAACCAAACAACAGAGGCTCAAACGTTTTAGGAACAAACCCCAGTTTATCTGGAATCTATCCATATTAATCTTTATGTGACTACCTTCTAGCCTTCTACGCAAAATTTGTAGCATAACCCCCACCACTACTATCTTTTGATAATAGTATATTGTAAATAGACCTATTGTGTCATAAGGCATCATTAAATAAGGATTACAATTAGTAAAGGTTACTCTGCAATAGTAAATTGAATTACAGTAGTTTCTTACATGTACTTGAAAGTACCTCTTGGGTAGCCTATGATGGTCAAACAAGGTAAGAGCCTAATATAACTTGCCCTTAAAGTGAAAAATCATAATGGGAACTAGTATCGAGCAGCTATGTAGATGCATATCTAAATTTCCCAATGTGGTTTATGTAATAGATGACAGTGAGCATATACTAAGACCTATATCTATAGGTGGAATGCCAACCAATGCACAAGGTTCCTATGCTCAGACAAAGTATCATATTTTATATGATATTGTAAGGTGTGGGATACAAAACATTCAAGAAATTAATTTAACCCAGCAATCAGTGAAATAGCTAATTTGTGGAGTAGCACCAGCTAGTGATCCAACACATTAACAATAGCATAGTAATTACTCATTGACACCAACACATTACATAGGCATATTTTACTGGCAACAATCCAATAAAGAAGCCAACAAATGAATTTTAGTGTTGTGTTGAAACAAAAGCAGATTGGGAATGTGGCATTGGCATTTAAATATAAGTTGGGTGATTTGTAAAAGCAAATGGGTTTGTGTTTGTTACCCACAAATTGCATTCTAATATACAATTTGCACATAGAAATTCACCAACCAATGTAAGCAGACAACATTTAGATGGCCATGTAATAGACATAATGACGTTAGCACAGTGAAATTCCAAATGGAAAAACCATCATTTGATGGAAATTTTATTATGCTCGAGAAATTGGTAGAAAGGCTGAGATATGAAATCTAATCAAAGTTTTTGGTGCATTCTTACTCACTAACTCCCTATCACACACACGTTGTCTAAAGAGGCACAAAAAGTGTGAAATGCAGCTTAGAAAGGCTGAGATATGCAATCTAATCAAAGTTTTTGGTGCATTCTTACTCATTGCCTGTTACCAATTATGGCCTTGCAACATTCATGAGATGATGAACAAAGTTCTACAACCACATCTTTACTCAACTCTAATTGTGTACTTAGACATATTACTTTTCATCCAGACCTAAGATGAATAAATCAAGTGTTTGCATAATGTGACAAGTTATTTGTGAACATGAAGAAGTCTGCATTTGGGTGGAATAAACTTGATTATCTTGGATTTTTATGTGAACCATGATGGACTAAGCATTGATCCAATGAAGTTTTCAACCATTGTTGTTTGGCCACCACGAAAGATCAACCTTGACCTACAATATTTCAAGAAAATGGTGAACTATCTCAAGAATTATATTGCATAGTTTCCTTGTGACATTCATCCTCTCAATGATTACAAGCACCTAGGATATGAAATCAAAAGATTACTAATTTTTTTCTACAGCTTGGTTTATGCATCCTAACATAGATCACAGTATTTATGGTTACATGTGAATGATGTAGTTCTCTTAATTGTGATTCATGTGGATGATTTGATTATCACTAGAAATAATGGTGATTCAGTTTAAGTCTAAAATCACAATTGAAAGATACATTTGAAATGACTAACTTAGATATGAATTTTCCAATGTGGTTGTTGTAATAGATGATAGCGAGCATATACTAAGATCTATAGCTATAGGTGGAATGCCAACAAATGCATAGGGTTCCTATGCTCAGACAGAGTATCAACTTTTATATGATGTTGTAAGATGTGGGATACAAAACATTCAAGAAATTAATTTAACCCAACAATCAGTCCAATAGCTAATTTGTGGAGTACCACCAGCTAGCACTACAATTAGGTTTATTTTAATTGTTTTTTCTTGTCACCAACCACCCTCCTATTCAGATCACAAGAGAGTTGAGAAGGATTGAATGGAACCATCAACAAACCCTAAATCAACATGAACCATAAGTATATCATAAGGAGAAGAGGAGATGAACCCATGATTAAGAGAAACATAAGATATGGTAACATTCGATTCTTTTATGGTATTGTGATACATGGAATTTTTATGACACTATGACAAATAAGTCAGGAAATCTATGTGTCTCTATGACACTTCTCTATGGTTCATAACACATCTGAAGTATTATATCACTATGGAATGAAAACTCTTTGCCATATATATTTTTTAGAATTACAAATGTTTCCAAGGAGATTTAAAGAAACATGGCATCCAGATAGATTCAAGGAATCCAAGGCATCCAAGGCAGCCAAATTTTCTAAAGATGATGGATTGGCAAATAAGACAATGGTCTGAACTAATTAAAAAGAATAAATGAATACAACTTGCTGGTTAGTATTTGTAAGGACTAGAACTTATGGAGCCACAACCTAGTCTAGGCATTAATAAACCTTGATTATTGCACGCATATTTCCATTATCATTAGCGATGGTGATATTATGCCTTGGGGTGATGTAGTGATTTATAAATCATTGTGAACATGATGATCATAGTGAGGTCCATGTTGGAAACATGGACACCTAGTCAGTTGAAATGACAGGTTGTAGCTACATGCTTTTATATATAATTTTTTTAACTGTGTTCAGCTTGGAACTCGGTAGGGATTTTACAATTCTAAGATATGATTTCAGTTTTCTTGTTGTCCACATTTCAAGGATGGAACTTCCAAGTAGGGTGATGGAGGATTCATTCCTATTCACATCCTCTGGAATAAAATAAGTAACAAACGGGGCCTATTTATGTGCTCTTGATTCACTTTACTGTGCTCTGGTTTCACTACCTAAAGCCTAAGACAAAACATAACCTTTAGCACATTGAGTAAGTTACTGTTTGGTGAGCTTGATGGAATTACAATTTTACCCTAACCCTGCTTGGTGTTTAGATTACTTCTAGACCCAGCTGCATACACACCATTTATGGAAATTTCAAGATCATCAAACATTAAATCCTATGGCATGTGAAACTTTTCTCTAAATTCATGTTGCATGTAAGCATCTTGCTCCTACATATCCAACGTTTATGGGTGAAACTCTGCTACTAAAATGGATTCATAAATCCTGAGCCAACAAATTTTTTAAGGTTACTGTAGGATATAATTTGATTCTGCATACTTCCAAAAGAACTAGGAGGAATAAATCCTTTTGCAATATTTTCACATGCAGTATGAAATTCATGCAGAATATTAGAGCCATGAAACAATAATATGAATGGTACCACAATGAGGATTCAAACAACTACTACTAAAATTATTGAAATTTCCCATTGTTGTATGTTACAACAAATGTTGAATTAAAGATACAATCTTGATTCTGCATTTCATCTCCATGGCATAGATTGAATATTATAGTGTAGAATAATGATGGCAAAACCACCATAGGATAGTTGGATTGCTGAGATCTAGGCCCTATTATAGCATTCATAAGGATTTGATACTTATAAGAAGAGTAGCCCATAACCTATCCACAAGGGACCTTAACCTATCTCAAGGTTTTAGGTAGTAGTCATACCTTTTGTTAGGTGGGATATGGATGCTAGGTAGCAGCCCAACGTTTTGGTGATGATGGGATATCGATGCTAGGTAGCAACCCATGATTTTTGTGATCATGGATGTTGGTCATTCAATATTAAGTATTTATAAAACAATCCTAAACAATGCATCACCTCTTGATAAATGGTGGTGGATGGTAGCAAGCATTTAAAAAATATACTGATGATATCAAATGAAAAGTTATCTGAAACCACTTATATTTTGAAGCCAGAAGTAAATTTATCTTATTTTCTGGTTGCAATATCAAAGAATCATCAAAAACAACCATGACTAGAATAGCTTTGCAATTTCTTCTAAATAGTTAAACATATTTCTAATGTAATATAGATTTTCAATCTCAATATGGTTGAGCCAGATTTAGATACCAAAAAATTCAAGAAGATGGATTGAAAATTAGGTTAAAAAATTGCTTGCATTGTTTATTGAGTACAACTTTTTTTCTGTCAAGGGTATCTCGGGAACCTAGTTACATTGGTATTTTTTTTCAAGGATCGAACTTCCAAGTAGGGTGAGGGAGGAGTCATTCCTATTAGCACCTCTATAAATTTTCTTGCCATTTAGGGTAAGGAGCTCCAAGGAATTGTGGTTAGACATCTTGTACCCATATCTATCTAGCAAATATTTGAACTCCATGCAAGTTATTTCCGTCGTACAATTTGGAGAAGAATGGCCCATGTGGCATGAACCATTGGATAAAGGATTCCATGGGAGGAGCGACTAGCTGTAAAGCTTTCCCTTTGGGCATGAGAACTTCCAATTTGTAATCATCCAAACAATTCTAGAATTTGGCATCTCACACCCATTGTTGCTTGAGAAAGCATGCATGCAGAATAATCCTATAACCATCACTTTCTCTTCTTGAAGCTTGTGTTTCAGGATTGTAGAGAAAAGTTTTAGTAGTGGTATTACTAATTAGGGCTAGGAAACATAGAGCATGTTTTTCCACATTATAGGAAACACAAAGCATGTAATTAACTTGAATGTCATTAGGACCCTCTGGATGTAAAGGAAAATCTAAAGGCACTTTGTGTATTCAAAATAGGTCCTTAGCATTAGAGAAAGTTGCTTATTCTAGTGAAGGTTGTTTTGGCTTCAACAATATTTTATGATGTTAAGGCGTTTGTAAGGTTCATTTCTTCAAATTTAATCAACTTTGAATCAAATTTGGAGGACCATTAACTCCATGGAGATATATAACAACCAATTAATTTCATATCCCTTAACAAGATCTACATCTTAGAACAATGTATATGACAGATCCGAACTAATAACAAACCCAAACATGTTGTGGAAGACATCCAAACCAGCAATCTATGATCCTTCTATATTTGATGCAAATATCAATTCGACCATTTTCTCTAAGGTATCTGAAGGTTCCATCTCCATATAATGTACAAATTCACTATGACAACATACTTCTAAAAGTCAAGCCATCTATGATGACATTATTGAAGACTTCCAAATCAAGTAACTCTTTTCTGTTGAAAAATGTGAGTTCTTGTGGACATCTCCTATGGACAAAAAAATCATATGAACAAATGAAGACTCGATTTGGTATATTATCTATCGTATTGGGAAATTAAACCACCTATTTCATATTAATTCATAGTAGATAAATGAACGTCTGTTTCAGAGCAGATAAATGAACTTGCATTGCTAAAGATGCCTGTTTTAGAGCAGATATATGAAATGAACTCACATTGCTAAAGACCACGCTCTTCAATTTTTGAATTTTTTAAATCCATTTTTCTCCAAATTAATGAAATATGAAAATTTTGACCAATTTAATAGCGTAAAGTTGAGATCTATTTAAAATCATATAAATTAACTACAAACAATTCATTGTTATAAAATATTGATTTATTTTTTTAATAAACTTAATGTTAAAATCGATCTAAAATCACAAAAAAAAAACTTCAAATAATTCATGATTATAAAATAAAAATTTACCTCTTTTGATTTCCTCTCCTCGTATGCATGGATTTTTAATTGATGGTAAACTTACTTATTCTATGGAAAATCAACTCCAACAAAGAGACTCCAACACGTCTTCAAACAACTTCAACTCTAATTGATGGTAAACTTACTTCTTCTATGGAAAATCAACTCCAACAAAGAGACTCCAACATGTCTTCAAACAACTTCAACAAAAGACTCCAAAGAATTTTCAAAGAAAATTTCATTGAATAGGAAGGAGTTCTAATCTCAGTTTAAATAAAATAGTACTTAAAAAAATGTACGAAACCCTAAAAATATTGGTGGGAAATTTACATCCTAAAAAAAATGGTGGTAAATCTAAATCTTAATTTTGACATTGATATGAAGGTGTTATATTTGTTGGGTTGTGTTATATTCTTTCCACGACTAGCCCACGTAGTTAATCGGGGGGTTAGAAGGGGGGTGGAGCCCCCCTTTCGTTGTGCAGATTGCATAGCAAGGGGAATCACAGGGGGTTTAGGGGTGTAGGTAACCCCACTCGATGGGGTTGGACCCTATGTTAGGTTGGGCAGACCTACCTATGGTTTTGTGCATGATTTTCGCACATGGTTTTGGATGCGACTGTTTTCAGTCCATGGTTTTGGATGCGATGGTTTTCGGTCCATGGTATTGGATGCTTCGGCATGTATAAATATGTATTGTAACATTGAAAGGAACATAATTAAAAATCAAGCTGGTAGTCCTAGTTTTGGGATCCAGGGGAAAATCTTTGTTTATATGTGTTTTATGTGTTATGCTCTCGCATTGTTTATTTTCTGTGTTTTGGAATTCGTATGCAGGTAATTTCTGTATAGGGTTAAAACCTACAATTTTCTCAATTTAAACAAAATAGTCCTAAAATATTTTTGCAAGAAACCCTAAAAATATTAGTGGGAAATCTAAATCCTAATAAAAATGATGGCAAATCTAAATCTTGATTTCATTGAATAGGAATGAGTTCTATTCTCAATTTAAACAAAATAGTCCTAACAAAATGGCAACAAACCCATAAAAATATTGGCAGGAAATCTAAATCCTAATTTCATTGAATAGGAATGAGTTTTATTCTCAATTTAAATAATGTGATGATAAAAAAATGGTAGGAAACGCCTAAAAATATTAGTGGGAAATCTAAATCCTAATAAAAATGGTCTAGCTAATGATCAGGAGAAGCCAAAGTCCATGCGATCCACTACATGGTCCTCTTTTGTCAAAAATTTGGGCCCTTTGTCTCAAGATATCTTATCTTATTTGGGAATAGGACATAAATAAGCTATTCTAGATATTTCAAAATGGAGCACTCTTCACCTATGTTCCTCTCCTTTGTGTTACATGTGATGTGAATGTCAATTGTCATTCTCTTGACTTAAACATTATTTTTTTGTAAATGTGACCCTTCACTATGCCATGAAATCCCTCCAAAACATTCTTAAATGATGGGAGTTTTTATTCATGTGTGAAGCTAGTGGAATCTGACAAGTCATCCAAGATACCTCCAAATATTTGATTTGCACCTTGGGGAATGTGAATGATACCCTCAATAGAAAACATGCATATAAATTTGTAGCCAAGTGGCCCAAATGTGAGATGTTTCCACTTGTGCAATTGTGCTTCCAAATATGTGAACTCAATAATAAAGCACACCTTAAAATACAAAAATGTCTCTTATAGGATCTTTTATGTGTCTAGATCACTAGAATTGAAAACCATCTTTACATTGGACGGTTTAACATCTTGATGATCCTTGTCCTATTGACCACAACTTTTGTATTCATTATTGCTTTCATCAAAGCACCTCCAGTAGATATTGATGGTGTTCATGAGCCTATTTATAGTTGTGATAAGGGGGTTGGGGGCTCCTGTATCACTTACCATGACCCCTAATGTGTTTAATCGCTTAGACAAGGGGACCCAAGGGTGTAGTTGTAGGGGAATTGGGACCAAATCTAGGGGTTCATAACATTAGGAAAAGTGGAATGGCATGACCAAAAAGGTTGGGGGGGTATGTTGTGGTGTATTGAACAGGGCAAGGGGACACAAGGGTAGCATGGATGGTAGAAGTCGGAGGTAAAATCATGGTTTGCTAAGATCTATAATCCTAGAATTAGAGAATGAGAAGGGGACTGAGGACTTAATTTCATAAGATCTAGGGGACCTAGAGTGAAGGTAGCAAGAGAAATTGATAGGGGAAACCCCAAAAGTGGTGATAAGGGGATTAGGAGTCAAATTATCACAAACCATAAGCCCTTAACCCATAACCACTAAATTCCCTATCCCCTTAACCCCCAATCCATAATCCCTTAACCCAAGCACTTACAACTCATAACCCATAACTCCCTTGACTCATCAAATCTTAAGACATTAACCCCTAACCTAAAATCCATGAACCAGCTCCTAAGCCATAATTCCTTATCCTCTTAACTTGTGACCCTTAACCCCTAACCCTTCACCACCTAAACACCTTAACTACTAACCCCTTAACCACTAACACCTAAATCCTCTAAATCTTAAGTCCTTAACCACTAAACTCAATTGTGTCAATGTAGAATAATATATATAAGAGAAAATAAAATGATATTATCCACGTCAATGCTTGAAATATCCTTAAATTAGCCATGAGTGGTGAGCTAGGGGGTGAATCTGGGGCATTATTAAAGTTACATCATGTTTAAATTCCTTTTACATTGTTAGGTTGTTCTCCAATAGGGTTGAAGCATCATTAACAAGGAAGCATGACACATTTTTTTGGGGGAGCAATTAAAGTTGTAACACAATTCAAGTGATTTACACTAGCTCCATTATAAATGACATCATTGTATGTTTGTGTCAGGTTGTTAGAGAGGTTATTTATAGACAATACATTCAATGTACTTAGACTTCATCTTTTCAGGGTCTTGATTCTAACATTGATTTGTACCAGGAACACTTCATGCAAATGAAAGGGGGCCTTTTTGTTTAACCACATATGAACAAGAGAATCGGATCATGTCCTTTAGATCCCCCTTTATGCTTTCAAAGTGGGTTTACATTTGCGTCGAGTTGAAACTAATCATAATGACCTTACTCTTCTTAATAACATATGATAGTTGTTCCATATACACAAAGATAAAATTAAATGATCACCTCATCTGTAGATGCCCCCATTTATTATGAGATTCAAGGGATGTTCTATTCCCTTTATCAACATTTGGATGGGTCATTATCATGGTTTACTGCAATTTGATCACATAAACTTGTGACAGTTTTTCTCTCTCCTTTCACCAAGTTTGACCGAGCTATTTTAGGCTCACTTTTACCTCCTAACTAGGTCAAGTTTGACTGGGGAAGACTGAGCTATTTTGAGGATGATTTATTGTTGATTTAACCAACATTGACTTTTTGGTTAGGGTTGAAGTTTGATTATATAAATTGTCAGGGTTGTTTTGACTTTGAATTGGGCAAGTAAATTTGACTTTTGTACTCTCTCTCTACTAAAATTTTGATATAATAATAAGAAGAATTGATCAATGGGGTTTCCCAACATTGGATTTTTTCCCTTGCATTTGCCAAATCTGGTGTCCTCTTGTCTTGGCTTGTCTTCTGCATATTTTTTTATGTTCTATCTATTTTTACTGTTAATGTGATTGCTACTGGAAATCTAAATTGAAATTGTTATTGGGCTACTTAAGGAACATTGAAGTAATTGTGCTAAGCATAGAACATACCATTGTTAACTAAAATTAATAGATTGTCATCACAACCCCTACGATTCCTGTCACATTGATCATTTTCCATCTAAGGTATACAAATCTATATGTAATTCATGTATGTATCATTGGTTTGATCACACCTTGCCTTAACCATCTAGGACACTAGGTGTAGGAAGAGGTTCCTTTAGCTACCACATTTAGCTGGATATGTATGATCCATGTGTATATGATATTATGTCCAATGTGTACTATTTTTATTGTGTTCACTTAAACAATTTGTTCTAACTCTTGATGCTTTGGCTGTAAGTTTTAATATGAGTTGTTCCATGGTGTTTCATAATTTTTCTCATAGAAGTGTGTCATCTTGATGGTTTGGGTATATTCTTGGTGATTTGAGTAGGTTCTATACATTGATCTTATTGTACCCCTTATTTCCTTTAGTCAAAATTTATCCTATGTATCTCTTAACAACACATGTGAAGGCCTTCTAAGCTATAGCTAGCTTCTAATAGGGTATTTTTAAATTCTAAGTAAACTTCCTAAAAAATAATGAACTACCTATATCTATTTAATTTTATTAATAACATTATTTACAAATTTAAACATATTTTTCACCTCTTTAAAATTTGACAAATATTTCCCTTATGTGTAAAGTTGGTCCATTTTCCCTCCTTATATAAACATACTTACTTATATTAGAAAATCCTCACATAATTTTTATTTCTAAGCCTCATATAAATTTTATTGATGCCTTAATTAAACTAACATTATCACTTATCTTCAACACCATTAGATATAACTTCTACATGAGATGATGTCATTTTTCTCAAATAAAAATAAAACTTATGAAAACTAAGCTACCATAGAAATTTCTTTATAAGATTTTACTACCAATTAAAATTTAATTTGGCTGCTACTCTAAAATCTAAATGGACCTTATTTTCCCACCACTATTCTCTTTTGCCAGGTTTGGGATGTGGCTATTCTCCTTTGCCAGGTTTGGGATTGAGTTCACTCTTTCTCTACTCATAATCTTTATGATTTCGCAGCAGATTTCATACCCTCCTATGATATTCAATTATTCGATGCCCTATCGATTAGACTAGATTTTTAACATGTATTTATTATATCGAATCTGGGATCATTCAAGCTTTAAATGAGATATTCTTTTGCTAATTTGGATTTGGAGGTTTTCACTACAATTCAGAGCAGAAAACATGTTGTCCGCATATGAAGATAAAATTGCAACCTTCAAGAATTCCGAGGTGTATGGATATGTTTAAAAGGTATTTTTCTGATCTCATTTCTATGATTTTTATTGTTAAAATTTCAAAGGATTTAAATTTTTGTATTCAAGCTTCTGTGATCCATAATGAATTAAACAAAGTCTTACAGTAGAAATCACATGAGAGAATTTTTTTGGTCGACGCATTTCGAACCAACAAGTGTGGCTCATCATCAGGACCAGATGAAGAGGTAGACCATGGCAAAGGCTTAAATAGAGAGCAATGTAGAGACATAATTTCAAGTAACGACTATATTTGAACAATAATTTTTAAATATAATATTAAATATATTAAAAACAATTATTATTAAGTAATGGTTATATTATTAAGTAACGGATTTAAATTTGTATACCGAATTATGGATAAGAAGATAGGGTTAGGTTCGACGGGAGTTTATAAATTCAATCATAATTTTTTCGTGATTAGCAAGACTGGGCACTCCTGTGGAATTATGATCTTAAATCTTTTTAGGAAATTCAGTGGTGATGTGGATTGATCAAGAGGCTACGGTTGCTTCAAAAGTTCTCCTATGATTGTGTTGCTTCTTGTGATATATGGATCTACTTATGTTGGTATTTACTATGTTCCTTGCTCTGATACCATTTAAAAAATCTTTGAAAAAACCTTTGAACATTCTGCACTGCTGTAGTGAACAATTCTAAAACTAATTTGTAACACCAAGAAACATAATTTCTAATTGTAGTAGAATAAAACATAATTAAATAACAGTCACACAATCACAAAACACAATTTTTCTAGAGAACTTAACTAGGAAAACCCTCTCCTTGATTAAGAATTTTATTGATAGAAAATGAGCAATGGATTCCTTATTATACAAATTTGTTTTACTAGAAACCAATCTATTTTTCTTTGCTTTTCCTAAGCTTGAAACACCTGCAAGACCCTTCATCTACTTCCCTCAATCCATGCGCATAGGCTGCTCCTATTTAACTAGGAATATTGTTGAATTTCCATGATCTTGGGTCTAGGATAGAATCTTAGAATCTCCATGAGGGTTGACACCTATCACTGCTGCAAGTTGCTTCTGCTTCAATGAACATGGGCTGATCCAATCTGCTCTTCTAGGTTGGCCAATCCCTGAGCTCTAATCTGCCTTCTAGTAGCCTCTTTTTTCCATCAAAGAGCTACACATAGGCTCCCCAAACTTCAGTGGTCAAACTCTTTTTATGACTGCTAGTCATGGACTACTTTGGGTAGCCAACAAACTACCCTCCACTATTCCAATGGAAACCAATCCAATAACTACAAGGTCTACTTCCAGGAGGGACTTTCAACCATAAAGAAAAGTCCTCCAAATGGCTCCCACAGGCTTCTAGTCAAACTGATCCAAAACTGATCCAATAACAAGGATCCAACACCTATAAGAATGTACCAAAGTACATACCTTTTCTTACTATTTAAGTGTTTGTTTCTCTGTTTTCAACTTTGGCCTAGTTAGGGTCGTTGAAGAATCTAGGGAAAATGTAGTTTATGTGATTCTTCTTAGCATGATAACTATTTGTGAGGTATTTTATCTTTATCCTATTAGCACAATCTTTTCTTGATATCTTTAGTGTGTGTATTTCTTACTTCATCAAATAGCTACCAAAATAAAGAGACAAAAACACGCGATGTTGGATTTCTGCCAAGGTGAAAACCTCTTCTCTTGAGAGGAAAACCCTTTAATCTCTTCTTATAGATTCTCCTATTGATGAATACCAAGACCCTTGACAAAATATTTCACTCAATTTTTCTTAAAGACACTTGTCACTATCTCTTGCACTCTTCGACCTTCATAGTCTTCCTCCTTCACACAATATCACTTCAGTCCTTCTTCACACTGCTATTACACTATCACTAAGAGAGGCTCGGTCTCCTTTTTTTCCTTTTGAAACCCTAGACACAGTCCTCGATCTTCACTGATGTCTTCTTTTGGTCCAAGATAGCCTCTATGTCTTCGGTCTTCTTCTATCACCATTCAATGCATGATATAGCCCTTAATTGTAGTTGCCATTGTCTTAGAACAAACTTTGATCCTTCTCTTAGATGACATACTTAGCCTGTGTTAAATTTAGGTATGTTCTATGCTTAGATCAATTTACTTCAGTTTTCCATATTATCTCAATCACAATATTCAGATTAGCAATCACATCAGCACGATGGTGTTATAGAAATTTTTGTGCCTTACAGCATTGAGCATTAAATGTCCATAATCTAAGGGATCCAAAGTCCCTAAACATGTTGTTCCTACCCCTAGAGGAACAAGGCTAACAAACCACAGCAACTCACAGAAGTTCTCCACCAGAAACTGCTAAAAAACAAGTCAATTCAAGATCAATTCAGTGGCTCCACTAGCTGTCTACGCTGAAATGAAAAGTCAACACTGGCTACCTGCACTGCAATGCAGGTAGAAGCACTACCAGGGTGTGCTGAGAGGGAATTGACAAATGGCAAGTTCATTCCAAGAGGTGGCAAGACCCAGGAAGCTTCCAGAATCTTCCTCAATGACACTTGCCTCAGTGAATTCGACTGGTGATGAGTAAGAGGTTCCCAATCTCCAAGTGGAAGCAATAACCTCCAAGTGGAATCAAGAACTGATAGAGGGAGAGGACACTAGTCAGATCTCAAGCTGACTCATCCTCTCTCCAAACATCTATATATGGATCTCTCCTCCATGAGATCTGGGGGCTGGAATTTTGTTATTGCAAAGAATTGTTGTTGGTTTGAGATTGGAATCATTGGGTGTTTAATGCTTTGAAGGGAGGTGAAGATAGGAATTCCATTTGCTGGGAAGGAGATGCTGGATTGGAGCCTTCTTGGTTGTATCTCTTCCTGAACCTTGTTATTCATCAATAAAGCTATCTTGGTTTCTCCTATATACTGATGTATCTTTGATGTATGATTTCATTAGTATGTTTAGTTTATTTCTAATCCTGAACTAGTTATGAATATGAATCTATGTCTTTGTGTAGTGTTCTCCTCTTGTGATCTTGCAGAGACCTGTTGAAGCTGGGCGAGCGAGAAGGCAAGTAGCTGGGAACTCTCAAAGAGAAGAGAAACCGGATCGAGGGACAAACGGAAGACACCGGTTAGTCCATCCATCTCTCTTTATTCTTAATTCATAAAGGAAGAATACTAGAATAGTTGTCTCTGTTTGTTGCTAAGGCACTGTCACACCTTAGGTGGATAGGATCGTCCTGCATAGGCATTTTCCCCCACAACAAATTGGCGACTCCACTGGGGAGATTTGTTTAGTCATTTTATTTGTGTCTCTATCATTGTTTGTTTCATATACTCAACAACAACAATCGAACTGCATCTGCTCTTCTCAGATGCAAAGTAGACAGTTGCTGCTTTGATCCAATCACCGGATTTGTCTATGATCTGAACAATGGACTCACAAATGATTTGATGATCCTTTGTGATAGATCTTAGTACTCCCTCAAAGCATCCCTTTGATTATACCTTTCTTGTTGCTTTTATTTGGCCTGAAACCGAAGATTAATCAGCAATCTGTGACCCAGAACCCAATGAGAAACTCTTGTTTCTCCTTCAGTGCAGACCCTGTGAAGAGGTTCTGCATTTCAACGCAGGTCCCGTGAAGGCTACCTGCGCTGAATGTCAAAACCTCTGTGTTGAGGGTGCACTGATCCAGTTAGGTCTTGTGCAGCTGGGGTTCTCTGCTCTGTTTTTCCTTGCTTTGATCTCTGATTTTTGCAGCCTGTAACCAGCATAGGTACCAGTCTGATAACTCCTTTTCTCTGCTTAAATTCCACCTCCTTTTGTAGAAAAAGACTGTGAGTGTTTTTATGTGTTTGTGGCGTCATTTGCAGTTTTCCTTTGCAAGAGTGAAATAATCATCTTGTAGCCCTTGATTCAGATCTGTTGATTGTGATCTTAGGACAGAGTTCATTGGCTATTTACAGTTGATTATACATTTACTTTTGCTTTTGGTTTGAGTTTGTCTCTTTTAAGTGTCGAAACAAGTGTTCATTTCGAAAATCGTAAAGTGTTGTATTCTCTTCTACCCTTTCTGATTTCGAAAAAGTAAACTTGTTTGTATTTATCATTTAAAAGCAAATTCAAAGTTGTACAAAAAGCTTTCTTTGTAGGCATCAATACTAAGAAAGTGGAAAACAAACACCTGCATTGTGCATTTGCATCTTGATAGTTTGCATGCTTGATTTAGGAAAAGTGCATTAGAGTGTATTGAATGCTCTTTGAGAAAAGATGGTGTCTTTCTTTTCCCTTTGTAGCTAGGATTTTCATAGTTGAAAAGATATAAAGCCTGCTTATCATCTTTAGACTGCATTTAGGAATTGTATCATACATCTCGTGGTGATCCAGAAAGGCAAACTTCTAAAAATATCAACCTAAAATAAATTGAATGAACTTAACAACGCTTTGCAACATAACGCACAACATAGAGGTCTAGGCTAGAGACGTGTTCCGGCGTCGTAAAGCCTGGTGACTGTCGATCTCGTTGATGGTGGGTGATTCCTCCTGAGGGACGATAGCGCCAGTACGGATTGTGCTCCCACGTACCGTCGCGTATATATTGGGAGACCCCTATAGGAATATAACCTTTATCCATAGGAAGCCGTGTTGGCCACCCCTACTGATCGCAATGTACTGAACACAACATTCAGGAAGATCGACCGCCCATACCCGAAAAAGTATTCTGCGGTTTTGCGAAAAGTTTGGTACACCTTCTGCCTAAAACTCCAGAGCAGTTCCTTTTGGCCTTTTTCAGACTCTATAACGGAAAAAGTCCATCCGAGCATTTGTCACTTCAGGCTCGTTAAAACATTGAAGGAGACTAGAGTCATCTTTAGCTTTTTCTCGACTCTTTAAAATTGAAAAAGCAAGTTGTGTCTAAGCGTCGTTAAAAATTTATTTTAAACTGAACAATCACCCTTTATTCATGTGTTGATCTTTAGGTTGAAAATATGGAGCCCACCAACCAAGGAATTCCCCTCGGTGGAAATCCTAGTCCCTTCTCCTCTTGGGGAGATGTTGGTGCGCCCCATATGGCCACATTGTCGCTTCCAGGACTGACAATTGGCCTGCCGGTCTGGTTCTTTTCAACCAATGTCGTTCAGAACACCACTATTCCTGAACAGTCGAGTCAACAGTTAGACCAGACCAGAGTTGCCCACCAGCCTTCTACTTCATCTAATTCTTCTTCTCCTCCTTCCTCTGCACTTGACGGAACTGGTAAAACAAAAAACCAAGTTCCTAAGTTGAAGAAGGAAAAGAAGAAGAAAGAGAAGAAGAAGAAGGAGCCAAAAGCGACTGGGGGAAAACAAGTGTCGTCTGACAAAAACCACACACAGCACTCACTAGGCCTAAATCGCCATGTGTCATATGCAAGGGAGACCACTTCCACAGAGATTGTCCCTGTATCCCTCAGATACTAAGGGACTGGTCTCCCCGTTTGCACAATTCGGTGGCGTCAACCTCTGATAGCCATGTTGACAGCACACCGTCAACTAGTGGAAGTGAAGCCCCAGGACATAGAGGGAAAGCTAGATTTCCCTGCAAACTGTGTGAAGGCGATCATGCCATCCACCGTTGTCCCTTCTTAGACGAGGCTAAAAGAGTTTTGGAAGATCGCCCGATTTTACGAGCGCAACTTCCTCCTAGATATCAAAAACTCCTGCCAAGTCCTTCACTAGTTGAGAAGCCGGCTGGCCCACTCAGGTGGTCAGCCGAAGTACCTATCATTGAAGATGAACCGTCTGAATCCATACCTGACGAAAGTCAAAAGGTTGAGGCGGCAGTTGACCCGGTTTTGCCTTCAGAGGCTCTATCTTTGAATGATACCATCACAGAGGAGAATAAAGATGACACTGTCCAAATTCTCTTCATCAACACAGACTCCGACGAACACGGGGGCAATTCCCCCATTCCTTTATCGCAGGAAGGAAGTTCGTCAGAGCGATATCCGGCCATCTATTCGGTCCCACCACCAAGCAACTTGGTTGTGTCCTTCGACTGGAACCAACTAGGCAGACCCCGGTTACCGCCAGTATACCATTCAAAATTATCGTTCAAATATACAGAATGGTAATGGTTGGCACCATCATTGATGAGGGGGCATCTGTGAGTATCCTTTCCTCTATTGCTTGGAAAGCGCTTGGTTCGCCAGCACTTTTGCCTGAAATGAGAAATCTATCAGGCTTTGATAAAGGAACCAGTCGACCTTTAGGGATCCTCCCCAATGTGCCCATAACATTGAAAGGGAAGACCGTTCAAATGAACGTGATGGTCGTTCAAGGACCCTTGGATTATAACCTACTCCTTGGACGAGACTATATATATTGCATGGGAGCCATCATCTCCTCACTCTTTAGAGTAATGTGTTTTCCGCATGAAGGAAGAGTGGTCAAGCTCGTGGACCAACTTTCATTTCCCGAATCACGCATCGCAAATAGTCATGTACCATCCCTAAATGGTCTCTTCACGCAAGAAGTGTCTCAACCCACGGTCCGTCCTCCTGATGAGCGCGAGTAATCCGGGAGGATATGACTGGAACCTAGGGGGCATGCGTCCTGGTCTGCTTCGGCAGGAAAACTTTGGGTATAGAGTAGGTTTCTGCGGGAGAATATGACTAGTCTGTACCCCGTCCGTCTAGGAAGAGGGGTTATTCTAGAATAAGATTCTTTTGTCAAAGTTATGTGAGTTGGTGGGCATCGTCACTCACCTTTGTTTATCTCGGTAGACATCGCCAAAGAAGTGTTTTGTTTAAAAGATTAATAGAACAATCTTTGGGTAACCTGAAAGAGGTAGGCCTCTCTCGGTGAAACGAATGTTTTGACGGAAATGAAGTAGAGGTAACCTTGAAATCGTACTTTATGCCTGGGGGCATGCAAACCTTTTTGAGTGCAAGCAAGGGGCGGTTATTTATTTTTTAAATTTTTAGGACCTCTAACCCTTTAAACTCGTAGGATTAGTCGTTTCCGAACTTGCATAATGAAAGGATCCGGAGCAAAGCTTAGTGAGATGAATCTCCATAAAAAATAGAATCTTGATGAGACTTTCTTATCATATGACTGGATATAATCGAGTAGTTTCAGCACACAGTTCATGCTCGTTAAAAAATAAACGTAAGATCCAAGCAGTTTTAGCACATAGTTCATGCTCGTTAAAAAATAAACATAAGATCGAGCAAGTGTTTTCCCGCGTTTAAGCTCGTTAAAAAATGAACTACCCGGTAAATAACCACTGTGAATGTAATTTATCAGCCATTAAAGCCTTGGTCGTGTTTGCACCATCACCTCCACTTTTCCATTGGCCAATCATTCGCCTCCATTTGATTGTTTACCCATTTTGAGGAACAGCTGCGAAGAGTGATTTCACTAGCCATCCTTGGGACACTGCCGTGATTGGAAAATTCCAACCTGTACCTGGAATCAGCTGCTAACCCATTTTATCACTCGTTCCTCAAAAGACGAGTCTTCTTTAAGCTCTTTTCATCTGACTCATAAAATATGAAAAGATTGCCGAGTCCTTGGCCTTCCAGCTCGTTAAAGGGACAGGAAGTGTTATCCCTCCTCTAGATTTTAATCTTTTTGGACCTGAGGGATTATTGCACAAAAAGATCGAGCGCTTGTTTTATTCGGCTCGTTAAAACTATCGAAAACTCATCCCTTCTGTATTGTTTTATACTTTTTCGGACTTAAGGGATTAGATGACGAAAAAGGACTTTTGGAGTTAACTTTATGTACCTTTTCAGACTCTCTAAAAATGAAAAAGACCGAGTTATCTTTGTCGTTAGACTCGTTAAAATCATTAAATAGTGACAAACTTGTCTTTAGACGAGAACGAGTTTCACTATCACTAGGCTCGTTAAAACATAGCGATGGGCTTGCCCGAAGGGCAAGTTATAGAACAAGCATATGTTATCCTCCTCAAGCTTGACAAAAATAAAGAGGTACTGGTCAGCAATGACTGGGGAAAATTGGGAGAAACTCAAGAAAACTTTGATGGTAGCAAGTTGCTCTTGAACATGACACTTTTCCTCCATACCACAATCGGGTTGGGTTGTTTCATTCACCGGTCACATCACCATGGTCTCGCCGTACCATCCATATTTGGGGTAATGCTACCGATCCATCGCATAAGTGTTGCCATATGTTCAAGAGAAGTCATTCAGAGAAGTCAACCGTGTCCCATCCACTGCCGTACATTATCCTTCATCCTTTCATGACCGCCACCCTAAATCATATGTCACAGATCATTTTCACCTCCATCAAAATCATTAGCTCTGTTCTGTGTCATTGATGTGGGATTCATTAAGACCCTCCTTTGACGGATCGCTTCTTGTCGACATCAGCTCATTATCCAAGAAGTTGGTCTAGGAACAACCCCTTCAGTACTTTGAAGCTTGCATGCCTCAATGGCAAGTTTCTCACTTCCGGCGACAGGTATACATCAATGACCTTCGACCGAAAGGTTTTGTGTGGTGTTTGACACCAAGTCCTTTATTCACACCACGTGAATTGTATTGCAGTACCTTGAGGGTCATTATCATTATCGGTGATTCCTCTCGCGCTTGTTAATGGTTTACCTCATTGACCGGTAATCAAGCGATGTCTTTCCATGTTCGACTTCAGAACATTTCTCACATGGATCGACTTGTACTTAGAGTGAAGATCGCACGAGTTCGAAGACCCCGGATCTAGTTTCATCCATTCGGGCTGCGATATATATTCAAGAAAGATAAAGACATTGAAATGTACATCATTGCAGCAGATAATCATCCTACCCAAAGGATGATAATTTCATCGAAATTATCAGTCTACCATCAGACGATTGTCTGTTCTATGTACAAAAAAATGAATTTATAAAGCTGAGCATGGGAATGCCCACCTCAGCTAGATCATGAAAGCAGTATGAAAAATAATGTATTGTATTGTATCTTATTACAGGTCTCCTCCCAGCATTGGATGAACTTCGGATCCTCCTGATAAAGCATTTCACCCGATAAACGGCCTCATACTTTAGGGGGCAACTGTTATAGACATTTTTATGCCTTACAGCATTGAGCATGAAATGTCCATAATCTAAGGGATCCAAACTCCCTAAACATGTTGTTCCTACCCCTAGAGGAACAAGGCTAACAAACCACAGCAACTCACAGAAGTTCTCCACCAGAAACTGCTAAAAAAAAAGTCAATTCAGGATCAATTCAGTGGCTCCACTAGCTGTCTGCGCTAAAATGCAAAGTCAACGCTGGATGCCTGCACTGCAACGCAGGTAGAAGCACTACCAGGGTGCGCTGAGCGAGAATTGACAAATGGCAAGTTCATTCCAAGAGGTGGCAAGACCCAGGAAGCTTCTAGAATCTTCCTCAATGACACTTGCCTCAGTGAATTCGACTAGTGATGAGTAAGAGGTTCCAATCTCCAAGTGGAAGCAAGAACCTCCAAGTGGAATCAAGAACTGACAAAGGGAGAGGACACTAGTCAGATCTCAAGCTGACTCATCCTCTCTCCAAACATCTATATATGGATCTCTCCTCCATGAGATCTGGGGGCTGGAATTTTGTTATTGCAACGAATTGTTGTTGGTTTGAGATTGGAATCATTGGGTGTTTAATGCTTTGAAGCGAGGTGAAGATAGGAATTCCATTTGTTGGGAAGGAGATGCTGGATTGGAGCCTTCTTGGTTGTATCTCTTCCTGAACCTTGTTATTCATCAATAAAGCTATCTTGGTTTCTCCTATATACTGATGTATCTTTGATGTATGATTGCATTAGTACGTTTAGTTTATTTCTAATCCTGAACTAGTTATGAATATGAATCTATGTCTTTGTGTAGTGTTCTCCTCTTGTGATCTTGCAGAGACCTATTGAAGCTGGGCGAGCGAGAAGGCAAGTAGCTGGGAACTCTCAAAGAGAAGAGAAACCGGATCGAGGGACAAACGGAAGACACCGGTTAGTCCATCCATCTCTCTTTATTCTTGATTCATAAAGGAAGAATACTAGAATAGATGTCTCTGTTTATTGCTAAGGCACTGTCACACCTTAGGTGGATAGGATCGTCCTGCATAGGCATTTTTCCCCACAACAGATAGTAAAGTGTTGATAAAACATATACATAAACAGTAGAAGACAAGCCAAGACAAGAGGATACAAGATGTGGCACCAACCAAGGACAAACCCTAATGTGGGGAAACCCTTGATCAATTCTTCTTATATTCTTCAATAGTTCAGCAGAGAGAGAGATAGAGTACAATGATTTGAAGTCAATACTTGACTTTCTAAATAGGAGATCAAATATCTTCTTTGTAACGATGACACAATGAGGTTGCAAATCTGATACCAAGGACTGAAGATATGAAGCAGATGATAGGCTTAGAACAACTCAACCAATTACCCAAAAATACTAAGGCTTTCCTTCAATAAGATTCTCCTTCCTTCATTGCTTCACTGATCATGACAAGGCTACTAATATGGAACCTTTCATATGCAACAAGGACTGATGTATTTCATGGCAGACCTGGTCACTGGTTAGGGCACAAAATCAGTGTGCTACAACACCCTAAACACACCCCACAGTCCACTTATTGACTGTGGCTAGCTTTCATACAATCCATCCAACCACACGCTGCCTTATAAGGCTCCTATCTTTCTGAACGCAACACTTAAAGACCTCCAACTACTAGCTATGGCCTGCCCCCTAGCCCAACAGTGGACTGAACCTTAGGTCCCTTCAAACAATGATTCAATCAATTCTTACATAGCATCCCCTAGCTCCTCCTTTGTGCGGATTCTCCTGCCCATCTTACGGAGTTCAAGAACATCTTGATCATTCCCAAAACAGTCCACGCTATGACCTACAACAATGTGACCCTTCACGTTGATGAGATATTTCCTTTTTTCTGTGGCTAGGTTCACTTTTCTTGCTGCGTCTAAGGGTCCCTTTCATGCTGTGATAAGGTCTCCTCTAACTGCGGATTTATGCCTTCACATGCTTTTGGTTAGGGCCTCTTCAACTGCAGCTAATATCACCTCTTTTAGGACTGTGGCTAGGGCAACATTAGTCCTTCCTTGATAACGGATTAGGGCGCAACTGAATAGTAGCTTGAACATCTTCTTTGGACTGTGGCTAGGGCATCTTATTATAGCGGCTAGACTTCCTCCTTAAGCTACGAATATAACTACCTCTTGACAGTGTATTGATCTCTTCTTACGTACAGAAAGATATCCTCATAAGACTATGGATAGGGCTCTTTATTTCTGCGCCTAGGGCTCTCTTAGAAGACCCTTTCTTTACTACATCTAGGGATTCGCCCTCTTGATCTCTCTAGCCACCAAACCCAAATGAGTGGAGAGAGATCTTAGGAGAAGTGTGTGTACAAAATGAATTGAAGACCTCTTCTATTTATAATGAATCATTGAGGATAAGTTGGGGTAATTTGGTTGTTGTACGACCTTGAAAAATTGTCAAATAACATAAATGTCGGAATCAGATGATATTTAGATCAATCCTACACTTCTCGATGAGAGAAATCCAAGAAAAAAATTAGATGCCATAAATAAGAAGACCCACATGGAGTTTGGACCTAGTTGCCAATTTTAACACTCCCTCTCAACTAGGGAGAAATCCATCTGCTAATCCATCTATCAGTCTGTACTCTCTGCCATCAATGCAATGCCCTGCACTGCTATGCTCTGCTCTGCTCTGCTAAACTATGAATAAGAAGAAGTTATTGATAATGTATCATACCATTCTCTACTGACCTGAAGTCAGTCCCATATAAAGAGAGTGTCTCATACCACTCTTACTAATCCCAAATCAATTCCAATTAATCCCAGATCAATATCATCATAGCATAGGGAGTACGGTAGTACACGATGTGTCCATCGGTAGTAATGTGGTCCCTATCCTCATTCCCTGCTCATTGGCTAGATGAGAGGTACTTCCCATGAGTCGCAGACTACATGGGTAGGATGTTTCTGTAGGAGAAGGATGAACCACTCATCCTATCTACATGTCGCCAGGGGTGTCCCAGGGGAAGGTTGAACCACTCACTCTGTACACAACAAATCACTATGGGAAGGCTGAACCACTCAATCTATCATTGTGTCTCAGTAGGAGAAGGATGAACCACTCATCTTTCCTACATAGAAAACCACTAGGGGAAGGTTGAACCACTCACCCTATGGTTGCTCATCGCTGTAAGAAGTAACCCAAGCCCCTCGGAGCTCCCAGAACTCAATATCCATATCATACATGACCCTTAGGAGAGGGTCTCTCCACGACTCCTAGTCGTTCTTAGAAAGTCAAGAATTTTACCTTTCCCAGGGCTTCATCTAAATATTGGTGACCTGCACATCAGTCCCAATGTGATGGAGCCTTATTGCTCCTCGCTATACCATATCCCAGATAAAGTGGTACCTAATGTCTATGTGCTTGCAACAATCATGAAACACGGTATTCTCTGATAATCAGATCCCACTCTGGTTGTCACAGAGGATCACGGTGGTATCCAATACATCTTGAAATAACTCACTGAATAGCTTCCCTAAATAGACAGCTTCACCCGAGACCATACTCGCAACTATGAATCTATTAAAATTGGAAACTAGGGCCAAACTCCATGTGGGTCGTCTTATTTATGGTAGCTGATATTTTTCTTGGTTCCCTCTCATCACGAGTTGTAGGATTGATCTAGATATCATCTAATTCCGATAAGTTTCATGAAGATATGAATTTATTTTTGTTATGGGACAATTCATCAAGGTAGGCCAACAACCAAATAACCCCCACATGTGCTCAATGTTTTACTATAAAAGGAGGTCATTAGAAAACACTCCACTCTTGTTTTTTGTCCACTTGTTTTGGGTTTTAGTGGAAGAGAAGTCTAAGAGGAGGAATCCCTAGATGCAGTAGGGAAGGACACTAAACTTGAAGTCTAAACACAGTCCTAGAAGATTCCCTAGCAGGAAACGCACAAGAAGAAAAGGAACTTGTTGGAGGCAAGGGAAGTTCTACCCTAGCTACAACAAAGGATAACTGAATAGCATGGTAATAGAGGTTCGTCTCATGGGTATTTTGGAGGGCCAAGTTTGTTGTATGGGAGGCCGAGGTAGCTCCCTAAAGTGTTAGGTCCCTATAATACTAGTGATTACCCCATTACTATCATAGTTGTATCCCTTATTAATATTGTTGTGCCCCTATTGTCCCCATATTTTTATTATTGTGCCCCATAAAATCCCTCTATTGTTATTTTTGTGGCTTTTTATTATTATTGTTAGGCCAGCTGGGTTATATTGTGACTCCTTAGACTCCTATATATAGAAAGGAGGTTTTGTCATTTGAATCATCTAAGAATTGTTCATTTGTGTAATGTAAAGGAGATTTCCCCCTCGAAGAGGCTGAATTCTAAGGCGTTGATCTCTCTTCTCTATCTTTTTGTGAGCTGGTTTCATAACATTTGGTATCAGAGCTTTGGATTCTAGGGTTTTGCTGCTCTAGAAAGGTCATCGTGGAATTTTCGCTATAACTTTTTTTCTACGACGTTTTAGAAGCGAAAAAAAAAAAAACCCCATTTGAGACGAAATCGTACTGAACCTTGGGTCCAAATTTTAGAGCTTTTCGCACTGTATTTGCAGAGATATGATTTGAGGAATTTGGTCTTTTTGCAGACTCCTGAATTACATCCCAAATAGGTGACCTAGGGAAAATCGTCATAACTTTCTCTCTGAGCATCAGATTGAAATTTTGTAAGAAGGTACAGAAAGAGGACAGAATGTAGTTTCTTGTATATCTTTTTCAGAGCTAAAGATTGAAACAGTGACACATGGAACTTAATACAAGTTTGCTCTTTTGGAAAGGTCTATAATCAAGTCATCTTGGGAGATTATATATAAATCTTCCTTGGAGAATCTAATTTGAATCAAACTAGTGCCATTGGAAAGAAGATGCAAAGGGCTAATACAAATCACAATTTTAGAACTAGATGATCTGAAATTATAGAGATACATCAAATTCAATATCAAGCTCCTACAAAGTGAAAAAAGGTGTGTAGTTTTTTTTAAATTTTTGCATAAGCTTGGTTTGAAAAATTAGTTTGAAGGAATTTAAAGGGCACAGTAAAGCATTATTATCGGTAATTGATGCCCCGAGGAAAGAAAATGCAAACAACTAGTAAGCAACCTGAAAGCTCTAGCATGACTCATGAAGAAGAGGAAGAAATGCAACACGATATATCAAAATTACAAGACCAAGTGCAACAAGTGTCACTTGCACAAAAAGTAACATAATCTAAGATGGATGGTTTAAAAAAAGATGTAGAAGCTAAGATGGATGGTTTATAGAAAGGTGTAGAAGCTAAGATGGATTGTTTAAAGAAAGGTGTAGAAGCTAAGATGGATGGCATGGAAGCTAAGATGAATATCATGGATGCTAAAATGGATGGCATGGATGATAAGATGGAAGAATTGAAGAAAATATGAATAAGTTGCTACAAGAAATGGTCACTAATGGTAAAAAGGTAATAAAGGAATATCATGATGAAAACAAAAGAAATGTTAATCATGATTCCATAGACTCTAATGTTGGATCAAAGACCCACCATATTCCAAAAATCAATATGAGGAAGTTTGATGGCAAGGATCCTGCAACATGGATATTACAGATGGAGCAATTTTTCGATCTCAATAATGTGCAAAACACACAAAAGGTACATATTGCAACTTTATATTTGGAACCAAATTAGTTTGTATGGTATCAATGGCTTTGCTCTCATAAACAAATTATCACTTGGGCAATTTTTACGGAAGAATTGACAGCGCATTATGAGGACACAAAAAGAAACACTTTTTTTAGCCAACTGATAAGTCTCAACCAAAAGGGTTCAATAATGGAGCACATTGAGGAGTTCCAAAAATTGAACATAAGGGTAAAAAATATTCTAGAGGAGCATAGGATTGATGTGTTCATAAGGAATTTAAAGGATACTATCCAACATGATTTTCGCCTTTGGGAACTTGATTCATTAGAGAAGGCATTCAGGTAGCAAGAAAAATGGAAAGAAAATTTATGGCAACCAAGAAGCATACTAGTCGCAACTATAAAGATGGAAGTGTTCTTACCCCTAGCCTTCCACAACCTATAAGGTTGAAACCACAACAATTGGAATAAAAAAGAGCAAAAGGGATTTGTTACAGTTGTGATAGCAAATACACTAAAGGTTATAAGTGTGCTGAGAAGAAATTATTCTACATAGATTGTGAAGAGGAAGAAAAAAAGGAGCAAGAAAGGTCAAAATAAGAGGATATACTCTAGGAAAAAAGCCTAGATAAAGAAGGAATGAATCCAGCCATATCTTGTAATGCATTGGCTGGAATTACAACTCCTCAAACCATCAAGATAAAAGGACAAATCAAGAAGAAAAAGGTAATAGTGTTGATTGATTTAGGAAGTAACCAAAATTTTATTCATTGTAAGGTAGCAAAAGAATTGAATTGCTTCCTATATCCAACACCAGAGTGTCAAGTGATGGTTGCAAATGGAGGAACGATAAATTGCTCTGGAAAGTGCCATAATATCAAGCTATCCATGGGAGAATATGTATTGACTAGACCAATGCTTTCCATTCCAATGGGAGGTGCTGATGTTGTACTAGGAGTCCAATGGCTACAATCCTTGGGTACAACAACTTTTAATTTTCAAGAACTTTTCATGAAATTTTCTGCTGAAGGAAAGGAAGTTGAATTAAGGGGTATTGCAGGGAAACCGAGAAAGATAATCAGCTCTAACGGTATGACAAAGCTTCTAAAAAAGGAACAAATAGGTGTAATTGCACACTTATGTTCACTAGATGTTTCCACAACGGAATCATCTATTTCTCCAGATCTCCAAAAAGTCTTGGACAATCATTCCAAGGTTTTTGAGACTCCCAAAGGTCTCCCACCTATTTGTGATCATGATCATGCTATTCATCTGATTCCAGGAAATGTTCATCCAAACATTAGGCCATACAGAAGTATTGGTGCACAAGAAGTATGGATCATGGCACATGTGTCCGGATTATAGAGAGCTCAACAAGCTCACTATTAAAGATAACTTTCCCATTCCTGTCATTGATGAATTACTGGGTGAATTGCATGGATCAATTTACTTCAGCAAGTTAGATCTTTGTTCAGGATATCATCAAATCAGAATGAAAACTGAAGACATTCCAGAAACAACATTTAGAACTCATGAGGGTCATTATGAATTTTTGGTCATGCCTTTTGGCCTTACCAATGCACCTTCTACATTTCAAGGTTTGATGAATTCCATTTTCAAACCCTTCCTTAGAAAATTTGTGTTAGTATTTTTTGATGATATACTAATCTACAGCAAGTCTTGGAAGGATCATGTTGAACATGTTGACAGGGTGCTACAACTATTGGAGGAGAAACAATTATATGCAAAAAGATCCAAATGTTTCTTTGGAGTACAAGAGGTGGAATATCTGGGTCATATTGTATCTCATGAAGGAGTTAAGGTAGACCCTAGCAAAATTAAAGCCATTAAGGAATGGAAAATCCCCACATCCATAAAGCATCTGCGAGGATTTCTTGGGTTGACAAGGTATTATCGCAAGTTTGTTAAGAATTATGGGAGAATAGCAGCACCTCTAACAACATTATTGAAGAAAGATGCATTTTCATGGACTCTAGAAGCAACAAAGGCCTTCTAACATCTTAAAGAGGCAATGTGCCAAGCACCGATCTTAGCTACACTAGACTTCACAAAAACCTTTATTGTGGAATGTGATGCTTCAGGAAATGGAATTGGTGTTGTTTTAATGCAAGATGAAAGACCCATTGCTTTTGAAAGTCGTCCAATCAAGGGAAATTTTTTACACAAAGCTATTTATGAGAAGGAAATGTTGGCAATACTACATGCACTTAAGAAATGGAAACCCTACCTAATGGGAAGACACTTCAAGGTAAAAATGGATCATGATAGCCTTAAATACTTTTTAGAACAAATATTATCCTTTGAAGAGCAACAAAAGTGGGTCAAAAAGATGTTGGGTTATGACTTTTAAATCATATACAAAAAAAGGAAGGAAAATGTGGTGGCAGATGCACTCTCAAGAAAGGGTGAGGATGTGGAAGCATTGTTGTGCACCTTTTCTATTATCCAACCAGATTGGATAAACAAAGCAAGGGAGGAATGGAAGAATGATGAAGAAGTGTGGGCACTTATTCAAAAGTTACAACAAGATTCCAGTACATCTGATACATTTAGCTGGCAAAATGATTCGTTATGGTACAAAGATCGCTTATACCTCTGTAAGAATTTTCAACTCAAAGAAAATATTCTTATGGAATTGCACACTTCTCCCTTAGGAGGGCACTTAAGATTTTTAAAAACTTACCACAAGGTTAAGAAGGAATTTTTTTCGGATGACCTTAAATCGGATATTCAAAATTTTTAGGCAAAGTGTTTAGATTTCCAACAAAATAAAGTTGAAACAATTAAGACCCCAGGTCTATTACAACCTTTATCCATTCTAAGCCAACAGTGGGAGGAGGTTTTAATGGATTTTATCACAGGTTTACCCAAGTCTGAGGGAAAGAGTGTCATGGTGGTAGTTGACAGACTTACCAAGTATGCACACTTTATTGCATTATCACATCCATTTAAAGCCAGTATAGTTTCTACTGCATTTATGGAAACAATTCAAAAGCTACATGGAAACCCAAAGATTATTGTAAGTGACAGAGATCCCATTTTCACTGGAAATTTTTGGACATAATTATTTTCTTGTCTTGGTACTCAGTTAGCTCATAGCTCATCTTATCATCCTCAATCTGATGGGAAAAATGAGATAGTAAAAAAATGTTTGGAATGATATCTTCATTGCTTTGTATCTGATAAATAGACACAATGGGTCAAATGGTTTCCTCTAGCTAAATGGTGGTATAACACTTCCTTCCATACAGCAACAAAATTGACCCATTTATGGAACTTTATGGATATCAGCCACCATCCATCACATCATATTTAAGAGAAAATTCTAAGGTTCAAGCAGTGGAACATCACATCGAACATCAACAACAAGTCCTCCAACTCTTAAAGGATAACCTCCTGTTGGCACAGAATAGAATGAAACAACAAGTAGATCAACATCGCAGCGAAGGAAGTTTTGATGTAGGTGATTGAGTATTCCTACGGCTACATCCATATAAACAAATGTCCCTCAAGCAAGCTAAGAAGGATAATAAATTATCACCAAAGTATTATGGTCCATACAAGGTGTTGCAAAAGATTGGTACTATGGCATACAAATTGGAGCTTCCTACAGCATCTTGAGTGCACCTAGTTTTCCATGTTTTATGTTTAAAGAAGGTTCTAGGTGACAAGCTCCCAGTTCAAACAATATTTCTAGAACTTGATGAGGAAGGAAAAATTATATTGGAACCAGAAGAAGTCACAGAAATAAGAACTCGATAGCTACGAAATCGATCAATTTCGTAGTATCTCATCAAGTGGAAGAACTTATCCGCTGAAGATTCCACATGGGAGGATGAGAATTTTATACAGAAGCATCCAGAACTACTCAAGCGTTGAGGACGACACTTTTTGGAAGGAGAGGGGCATGTTAGGTCCCTATAATACTAGTGATTACCCCATTACTATTTTAGTTGTATCCCTTATTAATATTGTTGTGCCCCTATTGTCCCCATATTTTTATTATTGTGCCCCATAGAATCCCTCTATTGTTATTTTTGTGGCTTTATATTATTATTGTTAGTTCGGCTGGGTTATATTGTGACTCCTTATACTCCTATATATAGAAAGGAGGTTTTGTCATTTGAATCATTCAAGAATTGTTCATTTTTGTAATGTAAAGGAGGTTGCCCCCTCGAAGAGGCTGAATTCCAAGGCGTTGATCTCTCTTTCCTATCTTTTTGTGAGTTGGTTTCATAACATAAAGGGCCGAGACAAGGTAAGGTTGTTTCAGCCTATGTAGAGGTGTTCTTGGGTGCTAAACTCATTTGTAGGATGTATTGAGGGTTATTTGTGCCCAGAACAACAGTGAAGGGAACCACCACTTCTCCTTGGGTAGGCAGCAAGCCTTAACACCAAATCAGGGCATGCATAGGACTGTCCAAGGGTATTAAATTGCTCATATCAGAAGCATGGAGGTAGAGGATACTTGTGGAGGAAGTTGCAACTATTTAAGGGACTGTGTGGGTATGTTTTTGGGCTGAGTTTGGACACAGTGATGCCATAACTAGAACATAGTCATAATAGCAGTGGTACTTGGTGTAGCAGTGGTACATTGGTGTAGCAATGGTACATGGTGCAACATTGGTACAAAAATGGAGGAAGCAATGAGTACATGTTGTATAGTGCAACATAGTGCACATAGGAGTAGCAATACATAACATGATGTACAATGCAACATAGTGCACACAATAATAGTGATAGTGCAACATGGTGTAGATCAGTATTGCTAGACATTGGTGCAACAATGGGAAGACGTGGTAATGATGGACATATAGTAGCAAGAATGTATTGTAGCACCTAGATGATGAGATATTGCAGTAGAAGGATGATGAGGTATTGCAACATGCATTTGGGTGTAGCATAGTGCAACGAAGAGCTTGGCATAGTGCAACAATACATTGATGGGTACAATCATGATTAATGAAGCATGATGAGATGCAACATAGTGATGATGGGTGCAGCATGGTGCAACACAGTGAGGTGTAGCATGATGATGAGGTGCAACACAATGATAGGTGATAGAGTCACCTTGGAGAATCAGTTGATGCAGCATGTCTTCAGTTGAGTTCAGCTACCTCATGTATCATCTTCTTAGAGATGATATATGCTCTTATTTAGATAAGTCAAAATGTTGACTTCTATGGTATATGTACTTCTCGCTTTCTCTCTGCTAAACTATTGAAGAACGTATAAGAAGAATTGTTCAAGGGTTTCCGAACATTGGGGTTTTTCCCTACCTAGCGCCACATCTTGTGTCCTCTTGTCTTGTCTTGTCTTCTGCGATTTCTGTTTATGTCCTATCTTCAGTTTACTATTATGCTGATGTGATTGCTAATCTGAAAAATACATTGAGCTAACTTTGAAAATTGAAAAAAATTGCTCTAAGCATAGAACATACCCAAAACTTAACAAAATCTGGCCTCAGCGGTGCTCAAAAAAACTGAATTATACTTCTTGCTCATCCAGGATATCGAAGCAAAACCCAAAGAGAAACAACACTCATATGTGCCTTTGTGATCCTCCACACTATTTGCCGAATCAACATGAGAATAACAATGTAGCCTGATAGCTCCAACAGTGTATCTAAGTCCATGAGTGATTGTTCCCCAAAGATATCTTAGAATTTTCTTGGCACCAATCCAATGTGAGTGATGAGGCTCAACCATATGTTGGCTCAACATGCTAATTGAAAAACATATATATGGATGGGAGTTCACCAAGAATATCAATGCTACTATGAGTTGATGAAACTCAGAGGCATTTCCCAAATCAAGTCCAGTAGCACTACTTCTGAAAGTTAGGCTCCATAACTTCTGAAAGTTAGGCTCCATTGGGGTAGTCACAGGCTTGCAGTCCACCACTCGAAATTTGAAATCCAACTCCGTATTACTTTTGTAAATGAGAGGGTTTGTACCTATCAGAAAGAGGTAGTCCACATAAACTACCAAAATGAGAGATCTATCATCCACAATCTTAAAGCAATAGTTTGGATCGTCTTCGCTCCTAGCGAATCTCAGCTTCATTCCATATCTATTAATCCTCTCATTTTAAGCCCAGGGTGCTCGCATCAAACTATATAGAGATTTCTTCAACCTGCATACACAAGATACCCGATCATGAATCTCAAACCCCTGAGGTTCTTCCACATCCATGGTCTTTCTATCACTTGAGGGGAATGGTCCCCTTGTAAGATTTCCTTTGGTACATCTCGGAAATGTACCTTCATTTTCTACTTTGAATTCAGGCATCCCTGTCACCATCTATCTCATATTGAGTAGCGCCTTACAGTGAAGATGGGAAGACCTCTGGTGACATTGAAGAGATGTAGCACACGACATGGTCCCCAATAGACTTCCTACAACTTGATACAAAGTTCCAACCCTGAGCCCAAGAGTAAAAGAATTTTTAAAATTCCTTTTCCAAACACATACCTATTGTGGGGAAAAATGCCTATGCAGGACGATCCTATCCACCTAAGGCGTGATAGTGCCTTAGCAACAAACGAATGCAGCTACTTCGGTTTCTTCCTTTATGAAATATGAAAGAGAGGAGATTGATAGACTTACCGTTATCTTTCGGTTGTCCCTCGATCTAGATCCTCTCCTCTTTGTGTGTCCACAGCTACTTGCCTCCTCGCTTTTGCTCCCACGAGATCACAAGAGAACAACTACCTGTGACAAGAGAACAACTACATGCAACAAGAGAAGGACACAATACAAAGGCAAATATACATATTCATAAATGATTCAGGATTAGAAGTAAATCAAATACACTAATGCAAATAATACAATAAACACCAGCATATAGGAAAGAACCGAGAAGCTTTATTGATTGATAAACAAGGTTCAGGAAGAGATACGACCCATAGGGTTCCAACCCAGCATCTCCTTCCCAGCAGAATGGAATTCCTTCTTCAGCCCCTTTTCAAAGCATAAACACCCAATGATCCAACCACAAACCAACAACAATTCTTTGCAATACAATCCAGCCCCCTTAGACCTCATGAGAGAGCTCTATATATAGGAGTTTTGGAGAAAGGATGAGTCAGCTTGAGGCTTGCATGGAGCTGCCTAGTGTCCTCTCCCACTTCAGTTCTTGAGTCCACTTGGAAATTCTTACTTCCACTTGGAGATTTGGAACCTCTTACTCATCACCAGTGAAATTCCCTGATCCAAGTGTCATTTTGGAAGCTTCCTGGGCATTGACACCTTGAGGAATGAGTCTGCCACTTGTCCAGTTACGCTCAGAGCCGGTGGCCTTCTTTGCAGTTGACATTCAGCGTAGGTACACAGTGGAGCACTTGACATTCAGCGCAGATGCTCAGTGGAGCAGTTGACATGATCCAGAATTGCCCTGTTTTTGAGTGTTTTCAGGTGGAGAACTTTTGTAAACTGTTGTGGTTTGCTGGCCTTGTTCCTCTAGGGGTAGGAACAACATGTTTAGGGACTTTGGATCCCTTAATTATTGACATTTCATGCTCAGTGATGCAAGGCACAAAAATGTCTATAACAGTTGCCCCCTAAAGTATGAGGCCGTTTATCGGGTGAAATGCTTTATCCAGGGGAGTCTGAAGTTCATCCATTTGCTGGGAGGAGACCTGTAATAACATACAATACAATACATTATGATTCATTCTTCTTTCATGATCTAGCTGAGGCAGGCATTCCCATGCTTAGCTTTATAAATACATTTTGGTACATAAAACAGACGATCGTCTGATGGTAGACTGATAATTCTGGCGAAACTATCATCCTTTGAAAAGGATGATCATCTACTGCAATGATGTACATGTCAAATGTATTTATTTTCCTGAATATATTATCGCAGCCCGAATGGATGAAACTAGATCCGAGGTCTTCAAACTCGTTCGATCTTCACTCTAAGTACAAGTCGATCCATGTGAGAATTGCGCTGAAGTCGAACATGGAAAGACATCGCTTGATTACCGGTCAATGATGTAAACCATTAACAAGCGCGAGAGGAATCACCGATAATGATAATGACCCTCAAGGTACTGCAATACAATTCACGTGGTGTGAATAAAGGACTTGGCGTTGAACACCACGCAAAATCTTCTGGTCGAAGGTCATTGATGTATACCTATCGCCGGAAGTGAGAAACTTGCCATTGAGGCATGCAAGCTTCAAAGTACTGAAGGGGTCGTTCCGAGATCAACTTCTTGGATAATGAGCTGATGTCGACAAGAAGCGATCCGTCAAAGGAGGGCCTTAATGAATCCCACATCAGTGACACGGAACAGAGCTAATGATTTTAGTGGAGGTGAAAACAATCTGTGATATATGATTCAGGGTGGCGGTCATGAATGGATGAAGGATAATGTATGGCAGTGGATGGGACCTGGTTGACTCTTTCTGAACGACTTCTCTTGAACATATGGCGACACTGATGCGATGGATCGGTAGCATTACCCCAATTATGGATGGTGTGGCAAAGACCATGGTGATGTGACCAGTGAATGAAACAACCCAACCCGATGTCGTACGGAGGAAAAGTTTCATGTTCAAGAGCGACTTGCTACCATCAAAGACTTCTCGATTTTTTCCCAATTTTTCCCCAGTCATTGCTGACCAGTACCTCTTTATTTTTTTCAAGCTTGAGGAGGATAACATATGCTTGTTCTATAACCTGCCCTTCGGGCAAGCCCATCGCTATGTTTTAACGAGCCTAGCGATAGGGAAACGTGTTCTCGTCTAAAGACAAGTTTGTCGCTATTTAGTGATTTTAACGAGTCTAACGACAAGGAAAACTCAGCCCTTTTCATTTTTAGAGAGTCTGAAAAGGTACATAAAGTTAACTCCAAAATTCCTTTTTCGTCATCTAATCCCTTAAGTCCGAAAAAGTATAAAACAATACAGAAGGGATGCGTTTTCGGTACTTTTAACGAGTCGAACAAAACAAGCGCTCGATCTTTTTGTGCAATAATCCCTCAGGTCCAAAAAGATTAAAATCTAGAGGAGGGATAGCTCTTCCGGTCGTTTAGCGAGCTGGAAGGCCAAAACTCAGCAATCTTTTCATATTTTACGAGTCAATTGAAAAGAGCTTAAAGAAGACCCGTCTTCTGAGGAACGAGTGATGAACAGGGATAGCAGCTGATTCCAGGTACAGGTTGGAATTTTCCAATAACGGCAGTGTCACAAGGATGGCTAGGTGAAATCACTCTTCGCAGTTGTTCCTCAAAATGGGTAAACAATCATATGGAGGTAAACGATCGGCCAAATGAACGGTGGAGGTGACGGTGCACAAAACACGACCAAGGTCTTTTTACGGTTGATCAGGTTACATACTCAATAGTTATTTACCGGGATGGGTTCATTTTTTAACGAGCTTGAATGCACCAAAACACTGCTCAAAGCTTATGTTTATTTTTTAACGAGCATGAACTATGCTGCTAAAACTGCTCAAAGCTTATGTTTATTTTTTAACGAGCATGAACTATGCTACTAAAACTGCTCGATATACCAGTCATATGATAAGATTGTCTCATTGTGAGATCTCTATTTTTTATGGAGCTTCATCTCACTACGCTCTGCTCCGCACCCTTCCTTTATGCAAGTTCGGAAACGGCTAACCCCAAAAACAGATAAATAACCAGTTCCGACACAGCTAACCCAAAAAACAGGTAAATAACTGCTCTTTTCTTGCACTCCAAAAAGGTTTGCATGCCCCCGGGTATAAAATACAATTTCAAGGTTGCCCCTCCTCCTTCTCACTTTTGTTTTTCTTTGGGTGTTCACAGCTACTTGTCGTCTTGCTAGTTCAGTTTAACGATACTTGTCTTCTCGTTAATTTTAACGGGTCTATACAATGCTTGTCTTCTCGTTAGCCCAACTTTTAATAGATTTTTCACAAGATCGCAAGAGAAGAACACTACTCAAAGATAAAACATTGGTGTTACTGAGGGAGGCTTACCTCTTTTTGGTTACCCAAAGATTGTCTCGTTAGATAAAACACTTCCTTGGCCTACCTTTTTCAGGTTACCTAAAGATTGTCTCGTTAAACAAAACACTTCCTCGGCAATGTCTACCGAAATAGACAAAGGTGGGCGACAGATCTCGTCTTCCCATCGTACCTTGACAAAAGAATCCTATTCTAGAACAACCCTCTTTCCTCCACGGACGGGGTACGAACTAGTCATATTCTCTCGCGGAAATTATACCTCATACCCAAAGTTCTCTGCCGAAGCAGACCAGGACGCATGCCCCCTGGGTTCCAGTCATGTCCTCCCGGATTACTCGCGCTCATCAGGAGGACGGACCGTGGGTTGAGACACTTCTTTCATGAATAGACCATTTAGGGATGGTATGCGACTATTTGCGATGTGTGATCCGGGAAACGAAAGTTGGTCCTCGAGCTTGACCATTCTTCCTCCATGTGGAAAACACATTACTCTAAAGAGTGAGGAGACTATTGCTCCCATGCAATATATATAGTCTCGTCCAAGGAGTAGGTTATAATCCAAGGGTCCTTGAACGACCATCACGTTCATTTGAACGGTCTTCTCCTTCAGTGTTATTGGCACATTGGGGAGGATCCCTAAAGGGCGACTGGTTCCTTTATCAAAACCTGATAGATTTCTCATCTCAGGCAAAAGCACTGGTGAACCAAGCGCTTTCCAAGCAATAGAGGAAAGGATACTCACAAATGCCCCTTCATCAATGATAGTGCCAGCCATTACCATTCTGTATATTTGACAAATAATTCTGAATGGTATGCTGGCCGGCAACCGGGGTCTACCTAGTTGGTTCCAATCAAAGGACACAACCAGGTTGCTTGGTGGTGGGACCGAATAAACGGCCGGATAGCGCTCTGATGAACTTCCTTCCTGCGATAAAGGAATGGTGGCATTGCCCCCTTGATCATCAGAGTCAGTGCTGATGAAGAGAATCTGGACGGTGTCGTCTTGATTCTCTTTTGTGATGGTGTCATTCGAAGGTGGAGCCTCTGAAGGCAAAACCGGGTCAACTGCCGTATCAACCTTTTGACTTTTGTCAGGCATGGATCCAGACGGTTCATCTTCAATGACAGGTGCTTCGGATGACCACCTGGGCTTGTCAACCGGATTCTCAACTAGCGAGGGACTTGGCAAGAGTTTTTGATATCCAGGAGGAAGATTCGCTCGTAATATCGGGCGATCTTCCAGAACTCTTTTCGCCTCATCTAAGAAGGGACAACGGTGGATGGCGTGATCGCCTTCACACAGTCTGCAGGGAAATTTAGCTTTCCCGCTCTGTCCTGGAGCTTCACTCCCACTAGTTGACGATGAACAATCGACATGGCTATCAGAGGTCGATGCTACCGAATTGTGCAAACGGGGGGACCAGTCTCTTAGTATCCGAGGGATACATGGACAATCTCTATGGAAGTGGCCTCCCCTGCATATGACGCATGGCGATTTAGGCCTTACGAGTGCGGTGTGTGGATTTCTGTTAGATGACGATTGTTTGCCCCCAGTCGCCTTAGGCTCCTTCTGCTTCTTTTCTTTCTTCTTCTTCTCCTTCTTCTCCCTAGAAACCCGGTTCTTTGACCGACCAGTTCCGTCAAGCGAAGAGGAAGGAGGAGAGGAAGATGAAGTAGAAGGCTGGGAGGCAACTCTTGTCTGATCTAACTGTTGACTCGACTGTTCAGGAACGGTGGCATTCTGAACGACACTGGTTGAAAAGAGCCATACAGGTAGGCCAATTGTCAGTCCTGGAAGCGACAATGTGGCCATGTGGGGCGCACCAACATCTCCCCAAGAGGAGAAGGGACTAGGATTTCCACCAAGGGGAACTCCTTGGTTGGTGTGCTCCATCTTTTCAACCCAATGATCAACGCGGGAATAAAGGTGATTGTTCTGTTTAAAATAAATTGTTAACGACGCTTTAGACACAACTTGCTTTTTCATTTTTAAAGAGTCGAGAAAAAGCTAAAGATGACTCTAGTCTCCTTCGATGTTTTAACGAGCCCGAAGTGACAAATGCTCGGTTGGACTTTTTCTGTTATAGAGTCTGAAAAAGGCCAAAAGAAACTGCTCTGGAGATCTAGGCAGAGGGTGTGCCAAACCTTTTGCAAAACCACAGAATACGTTTTACGGTACGGGTGGTCGATCTTCGTGAATGCTGTGTTCACTGCATTGCGATCAGTAGGGCGGCCGACACGGCTTCCTAAGGATAAAGGATATATGCCTATAGGGGTCTCCCAATATATACGCGACGGTACGTGGGAGCACAAGTCCGTATTAGTGCTATCGTCTCTCAGGAGGAATCACCCACCTTCGTAGAGATCGACAGTCACTATGTTTAACGACGCCGGAACACGTCTCTACCTAGACCTCTACTGTGAGCGTTATGTTGCAAAGCGTTGTTAGGTTCATTCAATATATTTTAAGTTGATATTTTTAAAGTTTGTCTTTCAGGATCACCACGAGATGTATTGGTACAAATTCCTAAATGCAGTCTAAGATGATAAGCAAGCTTTATAATCTTTCAACTTTGAAAATCCTAGCTACTAAGGGAAAAGAGAGCGACTATCTTTTCTCAAAGAGCAATCAGCACACTCTAATGCACTCTTCCTAAATCCAACATGAAAACTTATCAAAATGCAAAATGCACAATGCAGGTGTTTGTTTTCACTTTCTTAGTATAAATGCCTACAAAGAAAGCTTTTTGCACAACTTCGAATTTGCTTTTAAATGACTGAAAATAAACAAGTTTACTTTTTCCCAAATCAGCAAGGGTAGAAGAGATTACAATCACTTTGCGATTTTTCGAAAGAAATACTTGTTTCGACACTTAAAAGTGACAAATTCAAACCAATAAGCAAAAGCAAATGATAAATCAAACTGTAAACAGCCAATGAACTCTCTTCTAAGATCACAATCAATCACTCAATCAGATCTGAATCAAGGCTACAGGATGACTATTTCGCTCATGCAAAGGAAAACTGTAAATGATGCCACAAACACCTAAAAACACTTACAGTCTTTTTGTACAAAAATGAGGCGGAATACAAGCAAAGAAAAGGGGTTTTAGATGTGGTACCTATGCTGGTTAAAGGCAGCAAAAACAGAGATCAAAACAGGGCAAAAGACAGCAAGGAACCCCAGCTGCACAAGGCCACACTGGTTCAGCGCAGGTACAACACTGTCAGTTTGACATTCAGCGCAGGTAGCCTTCACGGGACCTGCGTTGAAATGCAGACTGCCTTCACAGTGCCTGCGCTGAAAGGAGAAACTCTCGTTTCTCTTGGTTTCCGGGTCATAAAATGCTCAAAAATCAACTGTTTCAGGCCAAATCAGAAACACAAGCAAGGTATAAATAGAGGGATACTTTGAAAGGGTACTAAAGACTATCACAAAGGATCATCAAGTCATTTATGATTCCATTGTTAGGATCATAGACAAAAACCCAGTGAAGGATCAAAGCAGCAACATTCTACTTTGCAAAGCAGTTCGATTGTTGTCGTTGAGTCTATGAAGTAAACAATGATGCAAGCTCAAACAAAATGACTAAAACAAAGTTCTTCCCCAGCGGAGTCGCCAATTTGTTGTGGGGAAAAATGCCTATGCAGGACGATCCTATCCACCTAAGGCGTGATAGTGCCTTAGCAACAAACGAATGCAGCTACTTCGGTTTCTTCCTTTATGAAATATGAAAGAGAGGAGATTGATAGACTTACCGTTATATTTCGGTTGTCCCTCGATCTAGATCCTCTCCTCTTTGTGTGTCCACAGCTACTTGCCTCCTCGCTTTTGCTCCCACGAGATCACAAGAGAACAACTACATGTGACAAGAGAACAGCTACATGCAACAAGAGAAGGACAGAATACAAAGGCAAATATACATATTCATAAATGATTCAGGATTAGAAGTAAATCAATTACACTAATGCAAATCATACATTAAACACCAGCATATAGGAAAGAACCGAGAAGCTTTATTGATTGATAAACAAGGTTTAGGAAGAGATACGACCCATAGGGTTCCAACCCAGCATCTCCTTCCCAACAGAATGGAATTCCTTCTTCAGCCCCTTTTCAAAGCATAAACACCCAATGATCCAACCACAAACCAACAGCAATTCTTTGCAATACAATCCAGCCCCCTTAGACCTCATGAGAGAGCTCTATATATAGGAGTTTTGGAGAAAGGATGAGTCATCTTGAGGCTTGCATGGAGCTGACTAGTGTCCTCTCCCACTTCATTTCTTGAGTCCACTTGGAGGTTCTTACTTCCACTTGGAGATTTGGAACCTCTTACTCATCACAAGTCAAATTCCCTGATCCAAGTGTCATTTTGGAAGCTTCCTGGGCATTGACACCTTGAGGAATGAGTCTGCCACTTGTCCAGTTACGCTCAGCGCAGGTGGCCTTCTTTGCAGTTGACATTCAGAGTAGGTACACAGTGGAGCACTTGACATTCAGCGCAGATGCTCAGTGGAGCAGTTGACATGATCCAGAATTGCCTTGTTTTTGAGTGTTTTCAGGTGGAGAACTTTTGTAAACTGCTGTGGTTTGCTGGCCTTGTTCCTATAGGGGTAGGAACAACATGTTTAGGGACTTTGGATCCCTTAATTATTGACATTTCATGCTCAGTGATGCAAGGCACAAAAATGTCTATAACAATACCTTTCCATCAATGAATTCCACCTTGTAACCTTTGTCTTCCATTGCTGAAATGGACACTAGGTTCTTCTTGATATCAAGTACATATACAACTTCATGTAAATGAATTGTGTTACCCTGATTCAATTGAAGGGTACCATTCCCTGCACCCTTTACGATATATGGTGTAACATTCCCTACACCATTTTAGAATGGCTCCACAGGCCTGCGAAAACCTTGTTTGAGGAAATTCCACCCATAAACAAGCCCCAAATCACTCCAAACCTTGACACCTACTCCTCAACACTCTTGGATTGCAATTCAGTCACCAAAAAAACCCTAACACGCCCACAAAACCTTGCTACTTTACCTCCTTTTCCTATGGCCAATATAGAATAGGTCTCCTTCCTTCAATGAGCTCTTCTTGTGTTGTGTTGCTCACTTTATGACAGGCGGAAAGAGTCGATTGTGCGGACACAACCAACCTCCCTAGGAGCCTAAGACTCTCTAGTGACAAACAAGACAAACAAGAGCAATCCTTCTCTAAACATGCATTTACTATATGGGAAATCAAGTGTTTAGATCCTACCTGTAATCCAACGTTGTTGTAGCAGTCCAGCTCCGCTGATCCGGATGAGCTCCTCCTTCACTTTGAAACCTACATACACTAACAATCAAACGATTAAATAGCACTTGATAATCTCATAGAATAAAACATATTTAACACATAGACCAAGTAGTACATGAAACAACTCATAAATAACAAGTTATTGAGAAGAATGGACTCATTTGCATTAATAGGTAACAAAAGGAACAAATACAACCTGAGCCTTGGTGTTGTGCAAGTCCCTCCCAGGGTCCATCAAGAGTTCTCCTTTACTTTGACAAAGCTCACCCACTTCCAAATAGAACAAGAAAAGATGGCAATCTCTCCTCATAAGCTTCTAAATGGGAGTCCTAATTCCTGCAGCATTTACCCTTAGAAGTGTATAGCTTCCAACCTCTTCTCCTTCTGGCCCAATGCCTGTATTTATAGTGCTCAAGAGGAAGTTAATCAGGTCCACCATCAATGGTATAATCCCCTCTTTGGATGGGATAGCTCCCTTATTGATGGGATAAGTTCCTCTTTGGTAGGAGTGCATGAACCATCTGGAGGTGCTCAATACACGTCGAACAACCTTCTAGAATGCTCTAGAAATGACCACAAGTAACTTTTTAAAGATGAAACTTGCGCATTTTAACCTTTACAGGGGGCTGCACCTGCCCCTTTACATACAGAGCGTCCAAAGACGCAGCTTTTGTGAACATTGGGTGCGTCCCCGCAGGTAAGGTTGAGAGAACCTGCGTCCCCAGAGATAAATACATTTATAAAGACTTTCTCTCTTTTTTGGAGTTTGACATGGAGAGCAGAGGCATAAGACTTGCCTAAGAGGATAGCATGACTGTTGATAGAGCCATACTAACTGTAAATAGTCATGGTGACATTTTTTAGTGTAACAAATTGCCCCCTAAAGTGCGAAGCCTGTAATAGATTAGGGTTTTGTATTATCTAGGAAGGGTGAAGCGCTTTATCATTTCAAGGATTATCTCGTGGAGAGCCTGGTCAGAATCTGCAATTTTCAACACAAAATACATGTATAAGATTATATCATCACTGAGGTAGGCATTCCCATACTCAGATTAAAACTTTAATTAACAGAATAACTACTCTGATACAGGAATGATCTTGCAGTACATCATAATCATAGACTTTTGTAGACACAGTATGGGCGCAGCCATCTGTTTATGATTATTCTACTTAGATAATGAATACAAAACTCCTCGCAGCCTGGATGGTGGAAACTAAATCCAGGGTCTTCATTTCTACTTCCCGAAATGGTACGATTCTAGCCATTCGAATAAATGAGTTGATGTCAAACATGGTAGAAACCACTTGATTACCAGTCGATGATGAAAACTGTTAACAAGCGTGAGAGAGACCACCAGTAATGTCAATGGTTCTCAAAGTACCCAGTACAATCCATGAGATGTGAATGAATGAGTTGATTTCGAACATTTCACGGAATCCTTCGATCGAAAGTCAATGATGTAAACTGACGTCAAAGGCGAGAAACCTGCCATTGATGCGTGTAGACTTCAAGGTACTGACGATTCCTAAGTCATCTCTCTAGATAATATGTTGATGTCGATAGAAAGCGACCCGTTGCAGGCAAGCCCGCAACACGAAATCATTGTTCAAGTTGAAGAAATGTTGCTGTAAGGACTGACTCAGGGATGGTCAAATGGATGACAAGTATTTTGCAGATGAAAGTTTTGCTTGCAGACCTCTTGAACACATAACGACACAACAGATGGCTTGGTGATAAACGACTCAAAGTTAATCCCCGGAACCCGGCTGAAGACTTTCAAAGTGGTTTGATCAACTGTGAGGAAAAATATTTCCCAACCCAGGTGAATGAAAAGTGTCGTGTTCAAGAGTGGTAATAAAGTTTCTTCTGAGACAAAGGATAACAAACAGGTTCATTCTTCTCTCTTTTCCCCCACCATTTCTGGCAAGTACCTCTTTATTTTTAACAAGCTTGAGGAGGATAACATATGCTTGATTATAAGCTCATCCTTCGGATGAGTCCAACCTAGTTTTGATTCGAACCCTAGGAAGGAGTGGTTCGTTCCTGTTTGTAATTGAACAGGTCCTTTACTGTGAAATGTTTAACGAGCCCAGTATAGGAGAAACTCGGAGTTTTTCAATTTTAGAGAGTCTGAAAAACTTAAGAAGACTCCAAGTTGAACTTTTTCGTAGATTTGTGTCCCTCAAGCCCGAAAAAGTATAAAATAATACCTGGGGGAACCGCTTGATCTTGCGACCAAGGAGTACTTTCATAATTAGTGCCACTGACCTGAAAAGTAAAAAGCGATCAAGGACACGTCGTTTTATTTCCGTATCGAGTTTGAAACGACAAAAACCCGGCAATCTTTTCCTGATTTTACGGTCAGAAAAGAGCTATAAGGGGACCGTCTTTTAATTCCATTTTAACGAGTGTAAAAGAAACGCTCGGCAATCTTTTCATTTTTTAGGAGTCAGAAAAGGGCTTAAAAGATGACTCTGATATTTTGGTTCGTGAAAAATGACAATTTTCCCTCTAAATCCCTTTGTCCTGCACAAAAACGACACATTACTCATACCTGTTTAAGATAGGCAAAAATACATCGAAAAACATCCTTCCATGGTGAAAAATGAACAAATTCATCCAAAAAACCTATAAAAAGACTTTTTACCATGTCATTTTAACCATTTTACTGTTGAGGTTGAAAAAAGGGCTTTTGGCAAGAAACTTCCCGTGGTCGCTGCAAAAAATCCGACCGTCAGAATCGAACGCCGTCTCTTCCAGGTATTTTACAACATCCTACTCTTCAATTTCATCCGATTAAAATTGTGTTTTAGGTTTCAGTTTTGATTTTTGGGGGGTTTTGGGTTTCAAAGTGCGCTCTGCGGGGGACGCAGGTGCCCTTCGGGTGACCTGCGTCCCTCGACTTTTTCCTATACAGGAAAAAGGTCGGGGGACGCAGCCCACCTTCAGGCCAGCTGCGTCCCGACGCCCTGTGTTCTGAACGCGGGGTGCGTCCCCCGTGAAAGGCGGAATTTGAAACCCCAATCTCCACAAATAACCATTAAAAATTTCCCAAATGAATTCTAATCTTTGTTTCTTGGTGTGTAGGGCACTCACCATGTTGGATTGGAGAGAAAGAGAGCACGAAGACGTTGATTTAGCTGCAATTGAACATCAACCTTCCATTGATGCCCTAAAAGCATGCGGGCTATATAAATACTGGGCCATACCTGGCATGAGGGCTCAGGTGAGATTCTTGGAATGGCTGGTTGAGAGATGGAATGTTCAAGAGCAATGCTTTTACATCGGAGGGCACCAGCTCGAGATAGAGCCCTCTGACATATACTTTCTCACTGGCTTGCCAAATAGAGGCGAGCAACTCAATCTAGCCGGGACTAGGCCGGGTGGCCAATCCCTTGCTAGTCTCCGGGCAGATTGGTGCACACCCAATGCACACCATGCGAAAGGCGTGGAAATCAAACACATCTCTCTGCGTGAACTCAAAGTTATAGCTTTCACGGTTACCAGAATTTGCGGCGCAGCCGCTTTACATATTGCCTCCGGGTCCCAAATGCGGATGGCGATTGACTGTTACCAAGGCACCATTTTCAACTGGTGTGATGCTGTGTCGGCTAATATGAAGAGCCAACTGACTAGGGCAAAGAACGGACGACTGAAGACCTTTGGATATGGGCCTCTAGTTGTGAGCTTTGCCTTAGAGAGAGTTCTGATGCTGATCCCTCAGCAACTCACTGTTGATATCTTGGGTCCTCGGGAGCCAAAGCTGATACGATGGGTTACGGTGATGGCCTGGCATCCTGACGAGGGCACAGCGATTGTTCGATTCTCTGATAGTTATTTTCACTGGTTAGAGGACCAGGTTTTTTCGATCCAGGACTTTTCGTATGCCGGAGTAGATTTTCGAGGTGATCCGGACATGGTTCTTCCACAGGGAGAACAATGGGACGACAGAGGTACTTTATTTTTCACAAGTTTTCAAATTATGTATTTTTTTTGTTTTTTATATATATCGTCTCAAAACTGACAGTAAAATTTTCAAAATGCAGATGTTGGTCCACAGCGCCCAGCCAACCTCCGGCCTTTTGAGAGGAGACATCCAGTTGCACCGGTACCGGCCCCACAGGACGCGGCTGCAGAGTCACTAGCTGAGTTGGAGCAGGATCTAGAGCGTCTGACGGCGGATATGCCTGAGACTACCATAGATGATATTCCTATCAGACTTCAGCGCTATGTAGTCGCAGTCCCTGGACCGTTTAGGAGATTTTTGTGTAAGGTAGCCCGTGCAGTGGTGTCGTATAGGGAGCACCACCAGTGATTGGCTAGTCACTTTGTAGACACATGTGACATTTTTGACTTTTTGTACTTATCATTTTGCCGATCATAAGGTGTTTTTCAACCTATGATCGAAGACGATGTATATTTTTGACACACTCCTATCTATATATATATATCACTATTACCGGCTTATCTTGTTTAACATATGTGATGAAATGTTTTTAAATTTACTTGCATGATTATCGTAAATGTCTGTCCAACATTCGAGAAGCAATTGCATCTGCTAATGTATTTAAAGACCTTGGAATATGCTGATATTCAATGTAATCAAATTCACGTTCCAAGAGACGCACTCTCAAAAACAACCTTAATAACACAGGATTTCTAATGGCATAAACTCTATTAAGCTGTAATACAACAAGTTCAGAATCTAACCTCACTATCAAACGTCGAATTCCAAATGAAATAGATTCGGATAATAATTCAACCACTGCACTGTATTCTGCAATGTTGTTCGTTGTTTGACCGAGGCTTACCCCATGCATAGAAACTAACTCGTCAGAGGGTGAATAGATAACCCAAGCTGCGGAAGAGATATTCCGTGTACTACGACAAGCACCATCAGCAAATCCAATGTATGTTTGGAGAGGCGTCGACATCTGCAATATCAAGAGTAAAACCAAGATAAGCCAGAATAACGATGAAAAACACACTCTCTAAGCTAAGCACACTAACTAAACTAACAATCATACTAGCTAGAAAGAAAACCTAACCTAACTAAAAATTCTCCATACCCACCATTTAACCATAATACCTCTTTAGGTAAAGTCCATTTTTGGGTTTACCCAAAGAGTCCCCATCAAAATCTACTAGCTCATAAGCCCCTTTTGCTAGCTTTCGCTTTACAATGTAGGGTCCATGCCACATAGGAACGAATTTTCCAGCACCTAGCTTATCGTTAGCTTGATCATATAATAGCACTAGGTCTCCCTCTGAAAAACTTCGAGGGGTCACATTTCTATCATACTGAGCTTTCATTCGCTTCGCGTGAGTCTCGATTGCCAATGCAGCGTCACGTCGAGTCTCATCTAATTTAGCTAAGTACAATAAACGTTTCTCCTCTTCGGAAGTAGCTGGAAGTAATTCGACAGCCATTTGAAGTGATGGGATTTCGCATTCAATGGGTAACACAGCTTCCAAGCCATAAACTAGCTGGAAAGGAGTGAACCCTGTTGAAGTTTTTACTGAGGTTCGGTATGCCCATAGCGCTGAAAATAACATGTTGTGCCAATTCGATCGATGAATACCAATGGTTCGTCGGATCATGATAACCAGAACTTTGTTGATAGACTCAACCAAACCGTTGGCTTGCGGATAATAAGGAGTAGAGCTATCGTGGCGCAAACCAAGCTGGCTTGTAAGCTCAGTCATCATGATGTTTCGAAAATGGCTCCCATGGTCAGTAATGATTGCTTGTGGGACACCAAACCTAGTTATAATATGATTGAATATGAAAACTGCAGCTGTTTTTCCGCTTGCGTCGAATGTAGGCATCGCCTCGGCCCATTTAGTGAAATAATCAACCGCGAGGATGATATACGCATGCCCCCCGGCCGAGTGAGGGTTACAAGTAATAAAGTCGATACCCCATTTGGCGAATGGACCAACGACAATTATAGGGTGGAGAGGAGCAGGTGGTGCGCGCATCTTGCGATCAAACACTTGACAGTTGTGGCACTTCCAGACTGCAATGATACAATCTTTAAACATAGACGGCCAGAAATAGCCAGCGCGCAACACCTTCTGAGCTGTGGCATACCCAGACATATGACCGCCACATGCTCCAGAGTGACAATCATTCAAAACCCTCTCAGCCTCTTCGTGAGTTAAACAACGTCGAAAAACTAAGTCTGCCCCCCGGCGATAAAGTGTATCTCCAATAATTTTGTATTGCTGGGATTGAAACCGAATTTTTCGACGTTCCGCCTTTGAAGCTTCAGGCCGAAAGGTTTGGGTTTGGAGATAGATGATTATATCCCCGTACCACGGATCTAAAGTACTGATAAGAAACAAAGATTCGTCCGCAATGGACTCCTCTGCCACAGTCTCTGTGTCAGCACGAGGGAAATCACACATCAATTCCGCAAAAACTAAGGATTTCTTAGACTTGGACTTCTCGAACTCCAAGTCGAACTCTTGCAGGATAACGATCCATTTAGAGTACTTGCCCCCTAGCAGTTGTTTTGTCAAAATATAAATCATAGGGTTGCAATCCGAAATAACTGTAGTTTTACGGAGAAGAATGTAGTGACGAAAACGCTGGACAGCTTGAACGGCTGCCAGGGCCAATTTCTCCACATGCGAATATTTTAGCTCAGTGGGATTTAAGGTCCTACTAAGATAATATATCACATGTTCCGCTCCGAATTCATCTTCTTGAACTAACACCATTCCAATGGTGGAATGCGAAGCTGCGAGGTATAAGAAGTAGTCCTGGTTGTAGTTGGGAGGATGCAACAACGGTGCATGGGTCAACGCGTGTTTAAGTGCATCAAAAGATTGTTGGGCAATCTCGTCCCAAAAGAATTGAGCGTTCTGTTTCAACAACCGTGTAAAACCTTTAGTGACCTCGGCGTAGTTTGGGATGAATCGGCGTAAAAAGTTCGCTTTCCCTTGCAAACTTTGGAGTTGGCGCAAACTCGAAGGAGGAGGCAATTTGATGATAGCTTCGACCTTCGAGGGATCGACGCGAATGCCGGCTTTTGAAACAACAAATCCCAGCAATCGACCTGTTTCTATACAGAAAACACACTTGTGGGGATTCAACCGAATTCGATAATGCCTACACCTCATAAAGATTGCTCGTAAGTGGACAAGGTGATCAGCTCGATGTAAAGAATGAGCAGGCAAATCATCGAGGTACGGTTGCACAATGTGCTTGATGTCATGAAATGCGTAAGACATCGCCCGTTGAAAAGTGGCCCCGGCATTCTTAAGCCCAAAAGGTAATTTGCAATAAGCAAATGTCCCCATGGACAAATGAATGTCGTTTTTGGTTGGTCGGCAGGTAGAATATTGATTTGATTATAGCCCGAAAAACCATCCATAAAGGAAAACATTTCACTTCCGGCACAATCATCAATAATTTGATCGATATAAGGCGTAGGATAGTTGTCTTTTGGACAAGCTCGATTTATATCCCTATAGTCGATACAGATTCTTATTGTTCCTTGTTTCTTGTTGACCGGAACAATATTCGATACCCAATCCGTTAACGGGATCGGATAAATGAAACCTGCTTTCAACAGCTTTTCGACTTCTGCTTTAATCGCAGCCGCTTTTCGAGGGTGAATCTGACGCAACCGTTGCCGGACGGGTTTAGCATCCGGGTAGGTCTTTATTTCATGAACAACAATGGCAGGATCGATTCCCGGCATTTCCTCGTAAGACCAGGCAAACACATCGCGGAATTCTTGGAATAGGGCCTTGTAAGTTTGGATTTCATCTTCTGTACATGCGGCACCTATATGAATGTTCTCCTCAATTCCGGGCTTCACTGAAATATCAATGGGAATAGTACGAGAAATATTCCCTAAATTCAACTCTGAATCAGAATGTTTTGTTGGATCCTGAGCGTCTTTGACATATTCAGCGGTAAAGATAGATGAAAAATCATTTTCAAATGCATCATCCTTAGGTAAAAACGAAGATCTGTGATGGAGATCTCCCATGGTAGATCGTCTACACTTAGGATTTCGCGAAGTTGTTCGTCAGATGACACGACTTCGGGAAACGCTATCCGTTCTAAGGTTGAGGTGAAAAGTGATTCTTCACTGACCACATTCATTTGGTCGATTTTGGTTGAACGCGAGTCGGTAAAAGACATGACAGCTTCATAAGCAATTTCATATGGACTCAAAGGCATAGCATCACCGAATGAGTCTATCTCAGATTCAGATGGGACAATCCAAGGATCATCATAAATAATGTTTTCTGATGTAATCATATGAATTGTTGCAAATGAAGGTTCTACGCTGAGTGGAGGGAGAGGAAAATTTCCCAGTAAACCGGAATCTTTAACTAAACCTACGCCAACGTCCCTATAAGGGATTGTCGTCTTACCGACATGCTGGATACTCTCTGAAGAGGCTGGGTCGGATGAAAAGTATGTCAGCTGATCAATAGTCACGATCTTACCGTTATATGGAAACTTAATTACTCTGAAGACCGATGAAACGACCGCTGTCATAGCATATGACCAACTTCGACCCAAAAGAAGGTTGTAGTCTAGAGGGGCATCAACCACTTCCACATCCAGACTAACGGTTTTACCTTCTACCCCTATAGGCAATTCCTGTAGAATACCAAACGGACGGAACCCACGGCCATCAAAGGCCTTAAGGATGGTGGGGGATTGGTTCAACGAAGGAGAACCAAGAGATCTCCAACATTGAATCGACATAATACACGTAGAAGCTCCCTCATCAATCACAGTCCGATGAATAGGCCTGTTTTTGACTATCACTGGGATTTGGAAAGCCATTTGATGGGGGAGACGTGGTGTACTATTTTCTAGATCGAAGATTATCAAGTTCGGGTCCTGAACATCAACAGCTCCGATAGCCGACAAAAGTAATTTTCGTTGTGCTGGGCATGATTGCAGCACTTCTAACGCCGACATTGCTGAGGGTGAAACAGCTAAGTCCTCAACAATGTTGTAATTCTGGGCTGCTCTCGCATGTGGATTGAAAGCAGACCTTCGAAGTACACCCTTGGCGGGCGGTTTAATTACTAAGTCTGGGTTAGGTTTTTCGATCTGTAGTGGATCGGAACCAGGAGCTGAGGTTGATGGGTTAGAGTGAGAAGATTCTGCTTCCTTACCATCAACAGGATTCTTACTACCATAATCTTGCGATCGAGTCGCAATCCTCACATGAGACATCATCAAAATGGGTTCTTCACTGGCATTCGAGGAAGAACCTATCATCTTATTCTCCTGCTCCGGAAATGGATTTTTTAACACAGCAGGAGTGGGAGAACCTTTGACTATTTTCACAACCTCGGCCCGATGAGGGCAATCTCTTGTAAAATGATCCTCTTCACAAATAAGACAAGGATATCGAGGTTTGCGCTTTTCGTCATTGGTTTCTGACTTTTCCGTTTTCTCCTTCGGAGCCTTGTCTGCTTTAGCCTTCTTCTTTCCTTTCTTCTTTCCACCGTTTTTTTATTTGGCCGTAGATGTCTCTACAGCGTGAATATCGGCGGTAAGTTCAGGAGAAGACTCTCCTGTCGGGGAATCAGGCAAAGTGATAATAGGAGTAGTTGAAGCCTTGGAAGACTTCTTCTTGCTCTTTGTATTCACGATACCAATCATACCATCAGCGGCATGAGATCCCGAAGGAGCAGCAGCGATTTGATTCGACTTTGGAAGATCCGGAATCTTCTCGTGTAACGTACCTGACTGAGTATAAACTAAGTCAAGGTATTGCGCCTGAGCAATGACTTGCTCCTCAGTAACTACTCCGGCCTTAGCTACATCTTCAGTAATCTTCGGTAATAATGATTTAACAAACCATTCAGCTAAGATTTGGTCCGGGATAAAAACTTTCACTAGCCTTCTTCGACGTCTCCACTCATGAATGTGATCAGAAATATACGTGGACGTTGATTGTTTTAGTGAAGTTAATAACTCCGTGCCGTTATCGTATCTGACCGGCAACTGAAAGTGAGTTAAGAACGAGGTAGCTAACTGGCTAAAATTGTAAAAAGAGGCCCGTGGTAACTCAATGTACCACTTGGCCGTGAGACCAATGAGTGTACGCTGGAAAAGACGTAAGCGGATCGAATCATCCGAGATAGAATTTGAAGCACACCAGAGGTGGTAAGTCATCACGTGATTGGACGGATCCTCTCCAGACTTACCTTCGAACTTGGGTATATCACTGGGCAACTTATTTGGCATTGGCGGCCAGAACTGAAGATATTGAATTGGATCGTTCGTTAGGCGCGTCAAGTCTGGTAAGTCCAAAGTTGCGATAAACGGTAACTGCCGGTTAGGATCTCTAAAACTCTAGGTCACAAGACCAGTCCCAGGAGGAGGATATCCAGGATAACTAGGAACAGGAGTCGCATTTGGGATATTATATCCTCCTGGAAAACCAGGATTAACCGGACCGTACTGGGGTTGATAAGTGTACCCAGGATACGGTTGATACTGGTAAACCGGTTGTTGGACAGCTTGCCCAGGTTGGTACTGTCCCTGGTACGGTTGGTGAACAAATTGAGGTTGAGTAGTGACAACCGTACTTATACCAGGCTGACCTGCAGGCATCTGGACCGTGGTTTGAATCGTAGATCCAGACAACGGTAAAGATGTCTGAGGAGTGGTTACAGAGATAGTAGAAACCGGAGCCGTCGATACTCCAGAGGTAAGTATGGTAGATGTGGCGGTAGTTGCAGCAGCCGTTTGAGATGGAGTACTAGGTGCAATTGGCGGCTGAGTAACTACCGAAGTTACAGAAGTTTGAACATTTGACTGGACAGGTTGCGGTTGCTGGGGTGGACCAGAAACTACGGGTTGTCCAGCTTGAGGTACCAACTGTATACTTGGCTGCAATACCTGTTGACCCTGTGATGGATCCCACACTAACATTCCAGGGTATTGACCCGTAACAGGTTGAGGATACTGAGATCCATAACCGGATTGAGGATAGGATTGATAATTGTAAGGTGCAGTTCCCATACTTGGAACATATGATTGACCTTGAGGCGGTTGATAACCTTGACTCGAGTATTGACCTTGAGGTTGATAACCTTGAGGTAAATACGGATACTAGGGTTGACCTTGACCTTGAGGTTGGTACCCTTGAGGTTGATACCCTTGGGGTTGATACCCTTGGGGTTGCCATCCTTGAGGTTGCCATCCTTGAGGTTGATATTGATACTGAGGTTGACCCTGGGGTACATATTGAGGCTGGGGTTGACCTTGAGGCATGTATTGTACCATAGGCACATACTGACCTTGAGGTTTCCCCCCAGACACGATTTGTGTACCTTGAGTGTTGTGGGGAAAAGTATCCGACGCGGATGACCCTATCCCTACTCTAAAGGTGACAGTCTTTAGCAACAACTGAAAGTAAATCTTTGATGTTTTCCTTTATGAAAGTACAGAGAGAAGGAAGAAAAGATTAACCAACCTGGTGTCTTTCGCTTAGTCGATCCTTGTCCTCTCTCTTTGTCTCTTGTTCCCAGCTCCTTGCTCTCTTTGCCGGTCCAGCTACACACAGATCTGCACAAAACAAGAGAGGAAACTACAAGATACAAGTACTCATAACTGATGCATGGATTAGAGTGAATCAAATATACATGTAAATACAATACATCAATGCAATACAAGTATATAGGAGAACATGCAAAACTTTATTGATAGAAGTAACAGGGTTCTGAGAAGGTTACAACCAATGATGGCTCCAATCCAGCAGCACCTCCCCAGCAGCAAGAACTCTCCTCTTCACCTCTAGTAAAACAATCACCCAATAGCTCTAACTGTAAACCAACAGCACCTCCTTGCTTAACACAAAATTCCAGCCTCCTTAGACCTCATAGAAGAGCTCTATATATAGGAGAGAAGAAGAGAGGATGAGTCAGCTTGAGACTGACATGAAGCTGCCTTGTGTCCTCTCCCTCTTCAGTTAATCTTCAGTTCTTGAGTCCACTTGGAGATCCTTGCTTACACATGGTGATCAAGTACCTCTTACTCATCACAGGGCGAATCTCATGAACCAAGTGTCAGTTTGGAAGCTTCCTGGGCAGTTGACACCTTGCAGAATGACTGTGCCACTTGGCCAATCTCGCCCAGCGCAGGTAGCCTTCATTAGATTTGACTTCCAGCGCAGGTACAAGGAGGAGCAGTTGCATTCCAGCGCAGATGCTCAGTGGAGCAGCTGACATGATCCAAAATTAGCCTGTTTTGAAGTGTTTTCAGGTGGAGAACTGATTGGAAGTGCTGTTGTTTGATGACCTTGTTCTTTTAGGGGTAAGAACAACATATTTAGGGACTGAGGATCCCTGTAATTATTGACATTTCATGCTCCATGTCGCGAGGCACAAAAATGTCTATAACAGTTGCCCCCTAAAGTATGAGGCCGTTTATCAGGTGAAATGCTTTATCTAGAGGGTCCGAAGTTCATTCCAGTGCTGAGGAGGCGCCCTGTAATACAATACAATACAATACATTATTTTTCATTCTATTTTCATGATCTAGCTGAGGCGGGCATTCCCATGCTCAGCTTTATAAATACATTTTAGTACATATGACAGACGATCGTCTGATGGTAGACTGATAATTTTCTGCTGAAATTATCATCCTTTGAATAGGATGATCATCTGCTGCAATGATGTACATGACAAATGTTTTTATATTTCCTGAATATATATCACAGCCCGGATGGATGAAACTAGATCCGGGGTCTTCAAACTCGTTTGATCTTCACTCTAAGTACAAGTCGATCCATGTGAGAATTTCGCTGAAGTCGAACATGGAAAGACATCGCTTGATTACCGGTCAATAATGAAAACCGTTAACAAGCGCGAGAGGAATCACCAATAATGACGATGACCCTCAAGGTACTGCAGTACAATTCACGTGGCGTGAATAAAGGACTTGGCGTCGAACGCCACGCAAAATCTTCTGGTCGAAGGTCATTGATGTATACCTGTCGCCGGAAGTGAGAAACTTGCCATTGAGGCATGCAAGCTTCAAAGTACTAATGGGGGTGTTCCTAGATCAACTTCTTGGATAATGAGCTGAAGTCGACAAGAAGCGATCCGTCAAAGGAGGGCCTTAATGAATCCCACATCAATGACACGGAACGGAGCTAATGATTTTAGTGGAGGTGAAAACAAACTGTGACATATGATTCAGGGTGGCGATTATGAATGGATGAAGGATAATGTATGGCAGTGGATGGGACACGGTTGACACTTTCAGAATGACCCCTCTTGAACATATAACGACACTGATGCGATGGATCGGTAGCATTACCCCAAATGTGGATGGTTTGGCGAGGACCATGGCGATGAGACTGGCGAATGAAACAACCCAACCCGATGTGGTACGGAGGAAAAGTGTCATGTTCAAGAGTGACTTGCTACCATTAAACTTTGATGTTCTCCCAATTTTTCCCCAGTCATTTCTGACCAGTACCTCTTTATTTTTGTCAAGCTTGAGGAGGATAACATATGCTTGTTCTATAACCTGCCCTTCGGGCAAGCCCATCGCTACGATTTAACGAGCCTAGCGATAGGGAAACTCGTTCTCGTCTAAAGACAAGTTTGTTGCTATTTAATCATTTTAACGAGTCTAACGACAAGGAAAACTCGGTCCTTTTCATTTTTAGAGAGTCTGAAAAGGAACAGAAAGTCAACTCCATAATTCCTTTTTCGTCATCTAATCCCTTAAGTCCGAAAAAGTATAAAACAATACAGAAGGGATGGCTATTCGGTACTTTTACGAGCCGAACAAGACAAGCGCTCGATCTTTTTGTGCAATAATCCCTCAGGTCCAAAAAGATTAAAATCTAGAGGAGGGATAGCGTTCCGATCGTTTAACGAGCTGGAAGGCCAAAACTCGGCAAACTTTTCATATTTTACGAGTCAGTGAAAAGAGCTCAAAGAAGACTCATCTTTTGAGGAACGAGTGATAAACAGGGATAGCAGCAGATTCCAGGTACAAATTGGAATTTTCCAATCACGGTAATGTCGCAAGGATGGCTAGGTGAAATCACTCTTCGCAGATGTCCCTCAAAATGGGTAAACACACATATGGGGGTGAACGATCGGCCAAATGACAGTGGAGGTGATGGATGAAAACACGACCAAGGTTTTTAAGGCTGATAACTTTACGATCGCAATGGTTGTTTACCGGGATAAGTTTATTTTTTAATGAGCTTGGACTCTGCTGGAAACTTTGCTCACACTTTTCTATTTTTTAACGAGCATAAATTTTGTGGTAAAACTGCTCGATTCATGGTCAAATTTAATTTTTTACTTTTACTAGCTTTTCTCTTTTCAAATGTAGTACCTCATCTTCAATTGCTGCAACAAACTTAGTTAGAAATGGACAATATTTGCATGAAAATGAGATTATAACCCTAATATTTAACTTTAAACTGTGTAAAAAGTCATAAAAAGGGGTTTTTACCTCTCATTTACCATTTCATTTGCATTTTTCTTGTTGGAGCTCTAGAGGTGCCTCTTCTTCCTTGATTTTCACCAGCTGATTCCGGGAGATTCTGTGGACAATTTTCGGTGCCGTTTGGACCAGGTAGGAGGTAAACCTTAGCCCTTCACTTTCATGGTTTCCTTTTTCAGTTTCATGCATGTTTTTCAGGGTTTCTGGGCCCCAGGGGTTTCATCAGGGTGCCCTGGCATCAGCGCAGGTTCCCCTTTCGAAACTTGCGCTGTATTTCAGGCAGCTTTAAGACATACTGCGCTCCAGAGCAAGGGGGAGACTCTCTGCCTGCGCTGGGCCTAGAAAAGCTGATTTTGCATGAGTTTTTTGATGATTTTTCGCCAAATTTTCATCAAAATCAGGAACTTACTCCTTCTCTTGTTTGATTGCAGGGAACTTTGAACAAAATGTCCCTTACATGGCGAGAACGAGAACATGAAGCAGAGGACATGGTTGCACTCCATGACCCAGACACGGTGAACGCGCTTCGGAACTGTGGCCTGCTGAAGTTCTTCCATATCTCTAGCATGAGAGCACAGATTTCTTTACTGCAGTATATGCTTGATGCTTGGGATCCTGTTAACCAAGTATTCCAGATTAGGGGGAAAACCATCCCCTTGACCATAGAGGACATGTACTTCTTGACTGGGTTGTCAAGGCGGGGTGCCCCCATTTCTTTGTCAGGTACGGTCCGAGGGACTAATTCCACCAGAGATTACATTCGTCAGTATTGCAAGGAAGGTTCACAGCCGAGCAAAGATGGCAAGATCAATATCCGTGACATCACTGACAGGTCTCTCAGGTCCATTCTGTTTACCATTGGTAGGATGGCCGGTAGTGCAGCTTTACATGTTGCCAACAGATCTTACATGCAGCACGCCTTGGAGTGTCTCCAACCGAAAGTGTTTAACTGGTGTGATGCAGTACTTGTTCAGATGAAAAGTCAATTGACCAAGGTAAAGGACGGGGGGCTGAAGAAATTTGGATTTGGTTCTATTCTGACTGCCTTTGTCTTGGAGAAAATCCCATTAATGCAACCTCAGTACATCATGCTTGATTTGCCTTCTCCGACCGAGCCACGCATGCAGAGGTGGGTTGACCATATGTCCCGGCATGCTGGTCAACCTCATATTACTTTCACTGAGTCCTTCTTTAGGTGGTTCGAGCGTCAGGAGATGGCATTTTCTGAGTATCCATACGTGGGTATGGACTACCGAGGTGATCCGGACTTGGTGCTTCCGGATGGCGAGCAATGGGGCGCTATTGGTAAAATCTCTGACCATATCACTGTTTAATGTTTTTATTCATGATGTTACTGTTCAAAACTGATCAAACTCTTGGGTGCATGCAGATGTTGGTCCTGTTCGTCCAGTAGCTCGTCCAAGATCGCCAGTTGCTGCCCCAGCAGCAGAGCCTGCTAGGAGAGTTGTTATTCGCGACCTTGGTGATACTGAGATACTTGCAGCTGTGCAGGAGCAGGTTGAGAGCCTTACTCGTGGTCTTCCGGATGTACAGATTGACGAGTTACCTTTACAGTTGCAGCGGCATACTATTGGCGTGCCTAGACGATGGACTCGTCTCTTGCGCATGATCGCACAGACCGTGACGTACTTTCATGAGCACCACTAGGCTAGGGTGCCCCCTACCATCTTTTTGAGTTCTAGGTCATATGACCAATTTTGTTTTGATTACAGCACATTATGTACAAACTATAAACAGCTTTATATATTTTGATTTTCAGAGTTTATTTTGGTTTATTTGTGATCCACTTGCATAGCACCGATGCATCCCTTTTTATATATGTTGTAAATGTCTATCTAATACATAGTTTGCTAATGAATCTGTTAATGTGTTCAAGTTTCTGGAAATATGTTGGTATTGAATTAAATCAAACTCTCTTTCCAAAATCTTAACCCTTAGAAACATACGATAAATAGCTGGATTGCGGACTGAATATATACCAGTGAGTTGTAGTATCACAAGTTGTGAGTCTAGCCTAACAATTAGTTGGCATATACCATGAGCGATGGTATCAGAGAGGAGTTCAATCAACGCACTATACTCAGCGATATTGTTCGTTGACCGTCCAATACACACACCTCTGAAACTCACTAACTCGCCGCTTGGATCAAAAATGGCCCAGGCTGCGGAGGACAAATTCCGCGTACTACGACTCGCTCCGTTAGCATATCCCACATATGTCTCAGAATAATTCGACATCTGCAACAAATGAGAAGGGCGGATTACTTAACCGAAACAAACATTTTAGCGAAAACAAAATACAACAAAAGCACTCAGGTTACTATTTAGGCATAGTAACGCTTGAGGTACAACCCGTTACGGGGTTGCGCCAGTGGTATTCCGTCATAATCCATTAACTCGTAGGCTCCTTTTGCTAACACCCTTTTAACAATATAGGGACCCATCCATAAGGACTGAAATTTTCCTGCTCCTAATTTGTCGGATTCTTGGTCGTAAAGCAAAACCAAGTCACCCTCAGAGAAGATGCGAGGTTTGACATTCTTGTCGAACTGTGCTTTGACTCGTTTCTTATGGGCTTCGTTCGCCAAAGCGGCGTCACGACGGTTTTCATCCAATTGGATCAATTCCAAGAAACGAGCCTCTTCCGGGGAGGAGGTCAATTGCGAGTTTAAGAGACGAAATTTCGCACTGGATCGGTAATACTGCCTCCAGGCCATACACCAATTGGAATGGTGTGAACCCAGTGGCGTTTTTTACCGAGGTTCGGTAAGCCCATAATGCTGAGTACAGGATTAGATGCCATTTTCTCTTGTGAACCCCGATCATCCTTTGCAACATACGCTTCAGGACCTTGTTGATTGCCTCAACTTGTCCGTTGGCTTGTGGATAATATGGGGTAGAGCTGTCGTGAGATAGCCCTAGTTTGGCAGCTAATTCAACCATCATGTGATTGCGAAAATGCGATCCATGATCTGTCACTATAGCTTGCGGAACGCCGAACCTGGCGACTACATGATTGAAAAAGAAAAGGGCAGCTATTTCACCAGTGCTATCCAATGTAGGCATCGCCTCGGCCCATTTGGTAAAATAGTCAACAGCGACTATAATATACCCATGCCCCCCGGTCGAGGTGGGGTTACATTGCATGAAATCGATGCCCCACTTGGCGAAGGGCCCAACAGCAACTATAGGCTGCAAGGGTGCGGGCGGTCTCCTGGTTTTGCTATCAAAGATCTGACATGCATGGCAACTTCTGACAGCTATTATGCAATCATTAAACATAGTTGACCATAAATATCCTGCTCGTAAGATTCTTTGTGCTGTTGCATATCCAGATTGATGCCCCCCGCACGCGCCTGAATGACAATCATTCAGGGCTTTTTCGGCCTCCTCATGGGTAAGGCACCTCCTCAGAACCGTATCGACACCACGACGGTAAAGTGTATCACCGACGATCATGTAGTCTTTAGATTGGTATCGTATACGCTTCCATTCCGAGTGTGAGGTATTAGGCCTAAATTTTTGGGTTTGGAGATAAACAATGATGTCTCCATACCACTCATCGCTTACTGATATCAGAAACAAATTTTCATCCACGATTGACTCTTCTGATGTTTCATCGTTGGACGACGATGGGAGATCACATAATAATTCCGCGAAAACTAGAGCTTTCTTCGATTTGGATTTTACAAAATCCAAATCAAACTCTTGAAGGATGGCTATCCATTTTGAATATTTGCCCCCAAGCAACTGTCGCGACAGTATATACGTCATGGGGTTGCAATCTGACAGAACGGTAGTTTTCCTAAAGAGGACATAATGTCGAAACCTTTGAATCGCTTGAACAGCAACAAGCGCTAGTTTTTCAACATAGGAATATTTACTTTCTGTGTCATTTAAGTTTTTACTTAAATAATAAATAGGATGTTCGATTCCATCGACTTCTTGCACTAAGACCATCGCAATGGTCGTATCTGCTGCAGCTAGATACAGGTTAAAATCTCTTTGATAGTCCGGGGCGTACATTAATGATGCTCTTACTAGAGAATCTTTCAGAGCGTCAAAGGAAGCTTGCGCAACCTGGTCCCAGACAAAAGGTACATCCTTTTTCAAAAGACGAGTATAACCTTTGGCAAGTTCTGCGTAATTTGGAATGAACCTCCTCAGAAAGTTTGCTTTCCCTTGGAGTTTCTGAATCTGAAGCAAATTTGAAGGTGGAGGCAAATTAATGATTGCCTGAACCTTACAGGGGTCGAGACGAATCCCATCCTTAGAAACAACAAAGCCAAGTAAACGACCAGAACCGACGCAAAACACACACTTGTGTGGATTGAGTCTTATCTTGTAATGTCGGCAACGTAGAAATATTGCTCTCAAATGCCGCGGATGATCAGTCCGCTTCCGCGAATGAGCCGGAAGATCGTCGAGGTAAGGTTGAACTATGTTCTTGATGTCATGGAAGGCATAATTCATTGCCCTCTGAAACGTCGCCCCTGCGTTCTTTAAACCAAAGGGTAATTTTCGATAAGCGAATGTGCCCCACGGACAAATAAATGCAGTCTTAGACTGGTCCTGTGGGCGGATATTTATTTGATTATACCCGGAAAATCCATCCATAAAGGAAAAGATTTCACATCCGGCGCATTCATCAATTATCTGGTCGATGAAGGGTGTAGGGTAGTTGTCCTTTGGACAAGCTTGGTTTACATCCCTATAGTCGACGCACACTCTTATCGTCCCTTGTTTTTTCATAACAGGGACAATATTCGATACCCAATCGGTTAGAGGAACCGGGTAGATGAATCCAGCATGGAGAAGTTTTTCAACTTCTGCCTTAATGGCAGTGGCCTTCTTCGGATGTACCTGTCGAAGCCGTTGTCTTACTGGTTTGACATCAGGATACATTTTAATCTCATGTTCAACTATGCTCGAGTCAATGCCTGGCATTTCATCATATGACCATGCAAAGACATCTCTAAATTCGCGAAAGAGAGCGCTATATATTTCCAGTTCTGAAGGGGAACAACTTTTGCCGACATGAATATTCTCTACAACATCAGATTTTGTCGAGATGTTTACGGCTACGGTCTCTTCAATATTGGATAGGTTTCTCTCTGAATCCACCATATTTACAGTATTTGTTAGGAATTCAAATACTGAAGGGTGATATAGGTCGTGATGAGTTTCTTCTTCACATTCTGGAAGAAGGGAACGATGGTGGTGATCATTCCATGGTGCCCCCTCAATCATCATTGATTGTAAGATTCCTTCGTCAGTCCCATGAACTTTTGACCATGGATCTAATGGGGTACCATATTCTTCGGACCTATCTACCCAAACGCTTGACGAGCGTTCATTTGGGCTCGCCTCCCATGCCTGAAACATTGATTGCTACAATATTTCAATAGGGCTAGGTGGCAAAACCACTTGATAATCCATGACGACTTTGTCTTCTGCGACCTTTGACGAAGATACCATGTTGCATGTTGCTACAAACGGGATATTCCCTACATGGAAAGGAGGTGGCAACGCGAAAGTTCCCATCATTGTGGGATCTTTCAGCAAGCCTACTCCAATATCTTGTATCGAATGGTCGCTCCCATGGATCAGGGGAATGCTTCCAGTAACTTGTGAACCATTAGGGAGGAAATTCTGTTGGTCGACGATCGTAATCCCTCCTTCAAACGGGAATGCGATCTTCCTAAAATATGTCGACACTACAGCTGCCATGGCATATATCCATGGTCTTCCCAGTAGGATGTTATAGTCAAGATTGCCATCAATGACCTCAACATCAATTTCCACTGTTTTTCCTCCTAGTTCAACCTTAAAGCTATTTAGGATATCGTACGGAGTGTACGACCTACCGTCAAATGCTTTCAATGTCGTCGAAGATCGTGACAAGGTTGGAGATCCAAGAGTTTTCTAGCAACTCATCGACATGATACATGTCGATGCTCCCTCATCAATAATCGTTCTATGAACAGTTTTGTTGAGTGCTTTCACTTGAATAAGGAAAGCTAATTGCGCTGGTAACTGAGGATCATATCCTTTGTGATCAAAGGATACAAGATTGGAATCTTTAGGATCCACTCCACCAATTGCTGATAACAAAGCCTGCCTTTGGGATGGACAATTTTGTAGTACCTCAAGAGTCGACATAGCAGATGGCGATTGGGCCAAATCCTCCACTATATTATAGTGTTGCGCCGCTCTGGCGCGAGGGTTAAATGTCGACTTGTGTACTACTCCTTTAGGTGGTTTAATTGTTAATTCATGCGTGAGGGGGGGGTACAACTTCTGCCGAAGTTGTTGTCGAACTACTGGGTTGATCTTTCCTTTTGTCGTTCGACACCGGCGGATTCCCATAATCTTTATTCCTAGTCGAGATCAAAGCATCATTTTGCTTAGAAACAGACAACATAAGCACTTGAGACGGGGAAGCATTTCCACTATCAACCATATTTTGACCTGGGGCGGGAAAAGGATCAGTCAACACAGCTGAAGTTTGGGAACTCTTTAGGAACCTCTTTAACTTAGCTTTGAACGGACAGTTCTTTGTTAAATGATTTTCATCGCATATTTGACATGGATAAAATTGTTTCCCTTGCCCAGGAGGGTTTGAAGAAGTTTTTTGAGGGGATGACCCACCTTGTTTCTTCTTCTTCCCTTTGTTTTGTTTCTTCTTGCTTCCTGGTTGATTGGAGTTTTTGTCTTTATCCGTAGATACAGCGTTTACCTCCGAAGCAAGAATCTCTTGATTTGCTTTTTGATTCGAAGTCTTACGGGCTTTCTTATTCGAATCCCTTGTCGACTTAGCGTTTGCAGTTCCAATCACGCCATCACCGGCATGAGAGTCACTATTCGATCCGGGAGGAGGAGGGATTGAAAATTCTGGTCTGGGGGCGCCAGGTATCTTATCATAGAGCGTGCCCGACTGAGTATATACTAAGTCTAAATATTGAGCACGAGCAATAACTTGCTCCTCTGTTACGACGCCTCCCTTGGCCACATCTTCTGTTATAGCAGGCAGAAGCGACTTTATAAACCACTCAGCTAATAGCTGATCTGGAACATAGGTTTTTACCATTCTGCGCCGACGACGCCACTCATGTATATGATCTGATATATGTGTGGCCGTTGTCTGCTTGAAATTGGTCAAGATCTCTGTCCTAGTTTCGTACCTTATAGGTAACTGAAAGTGTGTTAAGAAAGTCGTGGCTAGGGAACTAAAATTGTCGAACGAGGCTCTAGGTAATTCAATATACCATTTAGCCGCCGGACCAGTCAATGTCCTCTGAAAAAGGCGAAGCCTTATTGAATCATCATTCAAGGTATTCGACGAACACCACAGATGGAATGTCATCACATGATTCGACGGGTCTTCGCCCGGATTTCCATTGAATTTAGGAATGTCCGAAGGAAGTTTGTGAGGAATCGCTGGCCACCAATGGGCATAGGCGATTGGATCGTTCGTCAATCGATGTAAATCTGGTAATTCTAAGGTCGCCACGAATGGCAACTGCTGATTCAGGTTTGGCGAGGCGTACCCAGGATACGATGGAATCGCCTGAGCAGTAGGTCTTTGCACACCAGCATAATGCAACTGATGTTGATATGACTGATATGGTTGGTGGGCTTGGCCACTGTAAAGTGGTTGGTTTAACCCGTTCTAAATATAGGGTTGCCCACTATTTGCAAAGATCTGTTGCTCAGACCCCAGGTACACCTGTTGAAACTGAGGTTGTTGGTATTGCACCATCCATGGTTGTGAAGCCATGTTTTGCTGTACGACACTAACCGACGGACCAAGATGCGGGGTTATAGTTCCCGTTTGTATCTGTGTCGTCCCGGCAGTTGGCGATTGTGGTTGTGTTGCAGGGTCAATTGGTTGTTGCATTACAACTTGGGGTTGACATACAACAGGCATCGATTGAACTTGCGACACGGTTACAATTGCTGGCATCGTCGGGATACTAGACATAGGTACACATTGTTGCATGGAATATACAACTCTTGGTTGTTGGGGTAACATAGGTACCCAACTACTCGTCGTTACTTCAGTCAAACCTGAATGTGGTTGAAAACTGCCGTATGGGTATCCTCCCAGAAGAGGAAGTGAAAGGGCATATTTCCCCCCATACGGTAACAATCCGGAGCTCAAGGGTATAGATTGCCTTTGAAGACTGGATGGTCTAAACTGATTCCCAAATGGATCAATTTGTCTAGTTTCAACATAAGAATTACCGGGTATTATACCGGAAGAACAAACTGGAACAGACCAAGTTGTCATAATAGTCCCTGGGTGGACTCCTTCTAGTTGATGAGAACTAGTTGGGACAGATGGTATGCCGGCAAACATCGTTGGAGTGACAGCAGGAGCTTCTGCTATCGCTGTGTCATTTGGCACAGTCCTAGATGTCGACGGTTGCTCAGACATTTTAAGTCTATCCAATAAACTTCCTATCGATTCTACAGGAACTTCCTGTGGCGATGGACAAACTTCTGATGCAGAAGGAAAAAGAGTGGTGCCTACTCCAAAATGAATTGGAGTATTTGCTTGCTGGTCCTCTACGATTTCCTCTATTGCAATCAGACCAGGAGGAAGAGGAAGACCGTCAGGTCCGTAAAATATTTCTGGTGCCGAAGAAGGGGTTGCTTCGACAGCGACAGTTGTTTGAACAATAAGACTCTGTGGACCGGTTTCAGATAGAACCGGTTCAGTTATGCAAGTACTTGTTTTCAGACTAGGATCAGTACAACTGTCCTTCTGTTGCTGTTGAACTTCTTCAGTAGAGGCAGGGATTCCAGAAATATCGGGAGTGACCAGAATCTCAGATGTTGTTGGAACTTCCGTTCTAACTTTAAAAGGAGATTTTGACCTGGTCCAGCGAGTTCGCTTCGTCCGTACTACTCTCGGTTCTGGAGACAAAGACTGTTGACTCGCGAGTCTCCCCGAACGACGGAGTTTTAATTGACTTTCCTCCACGGTTGCGGATTACTTGATCAACTAAAATACAAAAAGGGGAATTATGTTTCCGTATTGAATGAATTTTATTAGACGCTTTTAGACACAACTTTACTTTTTCATGTTTTAAGAGTCGAGAAAAAGCTAAAGATGACTCTAGTCGCCTTCGATGTATTAACGAGCCCGAAGTGACAAATGCTCGGTTGGACCTTTTCAGTTATAGAGTTTGAAAAGGGCCAAAAGAAACTGCTCTGGAGATCTAGGCAGAGGGTGTGCCAAACCTTTCGCGAAACCACAGAATACGTTTTACGGTACGGGTGGTCGATCTTCGTGAATGCTGTGTTCACTGCATCGCGATCAGTAGGGCGGTCGACACGGCTTCCTAAGGATAAAGGATAATTGCCTATAGGGGTCTCCCAATATACGCGACGGTACGCGGGAGCTCAAGTCCGTATTAGTGCTATCGTCCCTCAGGAGGAATCACCCACCTTCGTAGAGATCGACAGTCACTACGTTTAACGACGCCGGAACACGTCTCTACCTAGACCTCTATTGTGAGCGTTATGTTACAATGCGTTTTTAGATTCATTCAATATATTTTAAGTTGATCTTGTTTATCAGTTTGTCTTTCAGGATCACCACGAGATGTATTGGTACAAATTCCTAAATGCAGCTAAAATGATAAGCAAGCTTTCACAATCTTTTTAGCTTTGAAAATCCTAACTACTGAGGGGAGAGAAAAACAATATCTTTCCACACAGAGCACAAAGCACAAACTAATGCACTTTCTCCTAGATCAGACACGCAAACTTATCAAAAATGCAAATGCAAGATGCATGTATTTCTTTTCTTTTCCCTTAATGTTGATGTAGACAAAAGGAAATTGTTGTGTAATTTTCAAATTCAATTTGAAGCGTAAACAAACAAGTTTCGTCTATAATGAAAAGACACCTTACAGGTACTTGTTTTAACACTAAAAATATACGAATTCAAACCATAAAATGAAAAACAAACAAACTCAAACAGCCATGAACAGTAATAAAACTAGCTCTTAAGATCACAAAGACACTTTTACAGTTCAGGATCTAAGAGGTCGCAGCTATACTGGTTCGCTTTTCACAATGGGAAACTGTAACTGAAACAAGAAATACTGAAAGAACATTCACAGTTTCATCACACAACTGAGGCGGAATAATGTCAAGGAGAATGGTTTACAGCAAGTACAATGACCAGCAAGCAATCAGCAAAAATCAGTGAAAACAGGGCTCAGACACAAAGGGAAACCTTAGCAAGACACTGGCTAACTGGACCAGCGCAGGCTCTGGTCTGTCAGTTTGATTCTCAGCGCAGTTCCCGAAGGGAGTACCTGTGCTGTAATGCAGACTGCCTGTGGACAGCCTGCTCTGGGACACGAGAGTTGCGTCTACAAAGTTTTCCGGGTCATAAAAAGCTCAAAAATGCACTGTTTTTGCTGAAATAAAAAGCTATAGGTCAAGTACAGGCTAAGGGATGATCAAGAGGATGAAAAGCTATCACAAAGAGTAAAGAGTCTTTTGTAGATAAGCTCTTCAAATCTTGAATTTGCTCAGCAAATGAGCAAGAGTAGCAGTCCCTCTACTTCGCTTTTGATATAGTCAAAAGCTTTTCGATTTGGTACTCTTTTCTTCAAGAAATGAATAGCAAAATACTACAAACACCAACAAGATACTAGGCTCCCTAGTGGAGTCGCCAGTTTGTTGTGGGGAAAAGTATCCGACGCGGATGACCCTATCCCTACTCTAAAGGTGACAGTCTTTAGCAACAACTGAAAGTAAAGCTTTGATGTTTTCCTTTATGAAAGTACAGAGAGAAGGAAGAAAAGATTAACCAACCTGGTGTCTTTCGCTTAGTCGATCCTTGTCCTCTCTCTTTGTCTCTTGTTCCCAGCTCCTTGCTCTCTTTGCCGGTCCAGCTACACACAGATCTGCACAAAACAAGAGAGGAAACTACAAGATACAAGTACTCATAACTGATGCATGGATTAGAGTGAATCAAATATACATGTAAATACAATACATCAATGCAATACAAGTATATAGGAGAACATGCAAAACTTTATTGATAGAAGTAACAGGGTTCTGAGAAGGTTACAACCAATGATGGCTCCAATCCAGCAGCACCTCCCCAGCAGCAAGAACTCTCCTCTTCACCTCTAGTAAAACAATCACCCAATAGCTCTAACTGTAAACCAACAGCACCTCCTTGCTTAACACAAAATTCCAGCCTCCTTAGACCTCATAGAAGAGCTCTATATATAGGAGATAAGAAGAGAGGATGAGTCAGCTTGAGACTGACATGAAGCTGCCTTGTGTCCTCTCCCTCTTCAGTTAATCTTCAGTTCTTGAGTCCACTTGGAGATCCTTGCTTACACATGGTGATCAAGTACCTCTTACTCATCACATGGCGAATCTCATGAACCAAGTGTCAGTTTGGAAGCTTCCTGGGCAGTTGACACCTTGCAGAATGACTGTGCCACTTGGCCAATCTCGCCCAGCGCAGGTATCCTTCATTAGATTTGACTTCCAGCGCAAGTACAAGGAGGAGCAGTTGCATTCCAGCGCAGATGCTCAGTGGAGCAGCTGACATGATCCAAAATTAGCCTGTTTTGAAGTGTTTTCAGGTGGAGAACTGATTGGAAGTGCTGTTGTTTGATGACCTTGTTCTTTTAGGGGTAAGAACAACATATTTAGGGACTGAGGATCCCTGTAATTATTGACATTTCATGCTCCATGTCGCGAGGCACAAAAATGTCTATAACATTGAGGTTGCCCCCCAGGCGGTAATTGGCCACCTTGAGGTTGGGAAACGGGAATTGAACCTGACATCATGTAAATGTCTCCTACACCCAATGGTATATTACCATTGTTTCCAGCTAATAACCCATGATCAACGGGTTGAGGAGATGCCCCCGCAAAGGTACCAGAAAGTGATTGATACCCGGTGGGAACAGAAGGACCGCTGTGTAAGAAAGATTTAGGACTTTGAGTAAACACGGACGACTGACCAGACATATTTACAGGATTATGAATACCTCCAAGTGGAAAAGGAGTACGAGGTGTAGAAAAACCTACCCCAAAGTTGTCTAAATAATTGTTTAACGAAAGGTACCAAGTAGTACTTCTAGGAGGACTATAAAAGATAGATTCACGCTCCCTAGATCAATAGTAAGTTGATCTTCAAGGTTAGAGACGCCTATTTCTTCCTCTGGAGCAAGTTCTTCGATAGCAATCAAACCAGTAGGAAGATTTTCGGTGATAATTCTTTCTATTCTCAGTGAATCTGGAACACTAGAAGTCGGAGTAACAGGTTCAGATATTTCAGGTTCTTCGCCTGTATCACTAGCAGACGAAAAACTACCAACAAGCTCAGAAACTGTAATAGCTTCGGGATTATAACATGTCTCTAAGCCTTGGTAATCTGAATGGACTACCAAGGAAGATTCTCCTTCTTCAGGTGAACCTACTCTACTGCCACTAGGAGGAGTTACAAGGACCTTTAAACCTTCTAGATTACCCGGGTCGTCTCGAGGAGGTGATCCCCTAAGTCTACGGGATCTTCTCAACAATTCGGCCACAGAAACAACTTCAGGAGACTGGCCCCGAAGTCTACGGGACTGTCTCGGTAATTCCGCCACAGCTAAAAACTTTTAACTACTACACACGAAAACAAAGTAAAATCTCAAATCAAACCACCTAAAGTCTCTAAAGAACCAAACAATTTTGAATCACACGCCTAAAGAATCTAGGGCGTCAACCCAAGCACAAATAGTAGCCTTCCAGACCGAAAGCGCTAGTTGGTGATGAAGCCCAACATCGCTGAATTCAGTACAGAAGTGGCGGGTGGAACAGTTACCCCGACAACCTGCTTAATGAATAGACTGGACCAAGTTCCTCCACTTTAACCGTCTCAAGTGAAGTGAACCCCCCAGAAAATCCAAGTGAGTCTAGCCGACGTCTGCTCCAGGTACAGTGGGATCTTCCCTCCACCGTCACCTCGGTAGAATCCTAAAGATAATGGTCACTAAGGTTACCAACCACAACAAATGCACCTGGGGGAACAGTCTAAACTCCGACAGCACGCAAGGGCAAAGTATCAAGCTCAATCCCCTTGCCGGCTCCTTGACAATAATCCAAGGTTTACCGACAAGTGACCCTTGGCTCCTCGACAATGGTTAATCCGAGGTTTACCATTTGTAATACGTGCGTGTCTGGCGTCGTTCCCAACAAGGGGGGATTGATCCCCTCACTAGTTCGGACACGAGCTCGTGCTTCTCCTTTAAGAGGAGCTTTCCCAGAGTACAAATGAGACAATTGGATTTATTCTATCACAAGATAAGCTACTTGTTTGGTTTTGTTGTCTTGGAGAGTTAATTACTCACCTACTCCAAGACACTAGCCTGATCTAAATTGGTGTTTCAGAGCCCTAGTAAATAAAAGTTACTACGTCGATTTTACTTTAAGCGTTAATTTTATGGTTTTTCTTAAAGACAAAAGGTAGCGGAAGTGAAACCAATGGTGTGTAGACTCGACTCAAACCACTACAAAGATGCACCTAAGATGATTTACGCTACTTTCCTTTTTCGATGAAATTCTTAACTAAGAGAGTTGAGAGATGAAAATTTTATAGAAAACAACTTTCTCAGTAAAGACAATCAAAGAAACAATTCTCTTTATCTTTTCAAGCATACAAACATGACCACTCCTTACATGCACGAAAAACTCTTTTTCTTTCAAAACTTTTCAAAGCTACTTGAAACAAAGCTTTTCAAAGGAGATGTTTTTGTATTTTCTCTTTTTAATAAAGCATATAAATCTATCTTAACGAAAATCAATCTCAAAAGTTATAAAATCTATGAAAACTTGACTCACAAGCAAATCAAAAGAAATTTACTCTAAGTAAACCTAACAAGGCAAAAGCTCACAAAGATGATTCTAGGTTGTTTTACTTGACCAAAATCAGATCAAGGACCAGCTAATGCAGAATCAAAAGACTAGTCAAAACAAAACTCAAATCTTTTTGTTCTTTTTGTAAAATCGAATTCAAGACTCAATCAACAAGCACTTCGAAATTTTCCCAAAGAAACAACTCAATGGTGAGTTGCTCTCACAGGTAGACTTTATGACAGGTCTGACTTCTAAGAACGCTGACAAAACCAGAGAGATCTAAGGCTTGACAACTTCTACCGCCAAAGTCACTACAAGACCTACTCAAAAATCAAACCTTAGGGCTTAAACTTCTATGAAATCCACTAAAACACTCAATGCTATCGAAACAAGTTCAGGTGAAGATCTTTGACAAGAGACTAATGAATCTGGGCAGTAAAAACTAAGAAAAAGCAAAAACTAAGAGAAAAAATGCAAAAAATGGAATTTTTTCAAATTTTAGCAGGGGACGCAGGCAACCCGTTAGAACAGGTGCGGGCCCGCTCTGTGCACACAGCGACAGTGCGTCTAGGGACGCACTGTGCAATACTCAGAGGGTGCGTCCTACTGGAAAATTCAAGAAAAATCAAAATAAATCTAACCCTAAGCTAACCCACCCAAAGACAAAGTCACAGCCAAAAACCAGAAAAATAAACCAATTTTCTCAGAGAAAAGTTCATACAAAGGAAAAGACTTTCACATCAATGGAGTCCCCAGTATGGTCGCCAATTTGTCAGGCGGAAAGAGTCGATTGTGCGGACACAACCAACCTCCCTAGGATCCTAAGACTCTCTAGTGACAAACAAGACAAACAAGAGCAATCCTTCTCTAAACATGCATTTACTATATGGGAAATCAAGTGTTTAGATCCTACCTGTAATCCAACGTTGTTGTAGCAGTCCAGCTCCGCTGATCCGGATGAGCTCCTCCTTCACTTTGAAACCTGCATACACTAACAATCAAACGATTAAATAGCACTTGATAATCTCATAGAATAAAACATATTTAACACATAGACCAAGGAGTACATGAAACAACTCATAAATAACAAGTTATTGAGAAGAATGGACTCATTTGCATTAATAGGTAACAAAAGGAACAAATACAAACTGAGCCTTGGTGTTGTGCAAGTCCCTCCCAAGTTCCATCAAGAGTTCTCCTTTACTTTGACAAAGCTCACCCACTTCCAAATAGAACAAGCAAAGATGGCAATCTCTCCTCACAAGCTTCTAAATGGGAGTCCTAATTCCTGCAGCATTTACCCTTAGAAATGTATAGCTTCCAACCTCTTCTCCTTCTGGCCCAATTCCTGTATTTATAGTGCTCAAGAGGAAGTTAATCAGGTCCACCATCAATGGGATAATCCCCTCTTTGGATGGGATAGCTCCCTTATTGATGGGATAAGTTCCTCTTTGGTAGGAGTTCATGAACCATCTGGAGACGCTCAATACACGTCGAACAACCTTCTAGAATTCTCTAGAAATGACCACAAGTAACTTTTTAAAGATGAAACTTGCGCATTTTAACCTTTACAGGGGGACGCACCCGCCCCTTTACATACAGAGCGTCCAAAGACGCAGCTTTTGTGAACATTGGGTGCGTCCCCACAGGTAAGGTTGAGAGAACCTACGTCCCCAGAGATAAATACATTTATAAAGACTTTCTCTCTTTTTTGGAGTTTGACATGGAGAGCAAAGGCATAAGACTTGCCTAAGAGGATAGCATGACTGTTGATAGAGCCATACTAACTGTAAATAGTCATGGTGACATTTTTTAGTGTAACACTTTGGATGAGAGAAATGCCACTCTAACCACCTAATATTTATATCCAATATGATGGCTCCAAAAAATGTCATCATAAGCCTTGAAAAGTTGTCATAAGGCTTATTAACACCAAGTTGACCTTGACCTTGTGCCACCATGCCCACACATAACTTTCAAAAATTCATAACTCCATTTCTACAACTCAGAATCAGATGATTTTTGATGTGTCAAATTTGTCTCGATGAGTACTATCATCCTCATCCATCACATGTCGAAATGTGTCCATGGTTTTGGCCTAAACAACAATTGGTGCAATGTGAAAATTCCTAAACTCATAATCCATACTACAACAACTGATTAAGCTTCTCCTATTTGTTAATTACTGAACAAATTATTCACTACTTCCTACAACAAATATCGAAACCAATACATTGTAGCCTTCCCTTAATTGAATTATATGTGGAAACAAGAAAATAAGCAATAAAGAAAATACAACACAATGACATTTTTATTTTTGGACAAATGTCCCCAGAAAAACCTAATGCGGGAAAATTGGTACAACAGCTCTGAAGGTTTTAATTGTCAAGCAGTAGTAATTTTTTAATACAATCTCTGGATGCCTTCCCAACAATCTAGTTACAGAGAATATCACTAACAGAGATAATTGTGAGATTACCTCACACTATACTGTAAATCCCATCTAATTCAGCCCTTTGATGAACAAGCCCTGACTAGCTCTATGTTAGCCCCACATCACACTATCTAGGGACTGCATCACTCTTCCCTGCTAATCAATTTGCCTCTGAGATACATAATTTTTCTCTCTCGAACTCACACCTCAGATTCCAACTTCTGAAATTAAACTCTCCATCGAATTTATGGATTCCCTCTAGGCTTCTGCGTTGCCTTTGTGTGGTCTTGATTGGCCCTACATCAGCCTCACTAGCTCTACACTACCTCTACTATAACTTTCTCTGCCTTCTCTACTGAGTATTCTCCGACCAGGAAATATTTCCCTTCAGATAATATCCCTACCCCTCACTGCAAAAATCTCACTTCAAATTTCTCTTCGGCAACTGCTCTGCTTCAGAAATTTGATCTTTTGAACTCTACTCGATGTGTTCTCCAAGTGCCCATCAAGCCTCCTCTTATAATCCTCTCGTTGATCAATCAACAAACCAGACTATATTCTAATCAATGGCTAGGATCATATTGACTTGATCTCCACCTTCTTCTAGAAGCTTCACCCACAGTTTAGATTAATACCCATTGTTTATTTTAATTTCTTAAGTTTAGACATAGGGACCCATTAAAAATAATTAATTATTTTAATAAAACTATCTCTGGGTGGAATTTCCCAAAAAAAATATGTGAATTGGGGAATGCGTGTGTCTAAGCCCCTCACTACAAATTTTGAGACTTAGAGCACATATGATGCTACCGGAAATCAACACTCCCTCTTAGCGAGGAATGTGCTCTAGAAATGCACCCTACTGGAGCATCACCCTGTTTTGTAACATCTCCTTTCGAGCTACTGATGACGAACATCCTATCCACCAACTACTGGGAAAATGCTACATCTCTACTGTTGTTGACCTTGCCACTATCAACACTGCATCTGTATTACAACTCCCTTTGAAATTCTGCATTCGTGTTGTTGTTGGCCCTTCCACTGCCAACATTGCATCCTTCTCCAACTGCTACTACTACTGCATCAAAAATGGAAAAGCATCCCAAATACTGAACTAACTATGTTCAATATGATGCATCTTGTTTCTGGAATCTGACTGTTGCTAGTCAAGTGGATGATAAATCTCGTTCATTGCAAGACCACTATTCATATCCTACAGTGATGTCTTTATTTCAGGGCATCCTCAATTCCTTGTGCACTAACAAGATCCAGAGGTCTTCATCATGCCTTGCATTGACAGATGTGAAATCTAACACAATTGCCAATGTACCTAATAAGACATCAAATGAAATAGGATTAATTATTAGAATAATTAACTCACAAACATATTCTGCTTCAAAAGATCAAAACAACCATGTAATGCTCAAGGTAAAATTTTATTTAATGAGCAAGGAAAATTCTGCATATAAGTGCCTTGTCATTATTCTTTCAGGAATAATAATCCACCATATATCCACTTTTTGTCATGTCAGGGTTCTATTGTTGGGCAAGTTTCAAAATATTTTGTTGTCATATCTACCATAGGAGGTCATAGTATGGTGGTTCTTAGTGCCTTAGATGTTTCTATGCTTAGACAAGATATAGTTTCCTCATACTGTTGTAACTAATGCACATAATAGCATACAAAATCACATAATAACATTGGGAAAATCACTCAAGATGTTGGCTTCATCCCGTCAATGAAGCACTTATTTTCTACTGAAAACCACCTCTTCACAATGCCCTTGTGTTTGTATCTTTTCTATTGTGTCTTTCATGGTAGCATCCTCCAACAGTTGTTGAAAATGCTGACATATGTCTTGAAAATTGCACCATATTTCTATTTAGGGTTAGATCTCTTTACTTGAAACCTTTGACTCATGTGATATTCATACCATGAACATCTCAAGCCATTGAAATTGTCTAAAGTAAAATTGGTTCCCGGGACATAGTTCCATCAAGTACTACATCGTGACCTTATTTCAAGGTGGTGACAAAAAGAGATGTCATTGCACCAGTGGACACTTATGTGATAGTTTATAAGTTTCTAACAAATCATCATACCCATAAGAATTCAAAGCTTGATAGACAACATCTTTCTCCTTGAATGCATCTGCCTCTACTATCACTGCATTTCTGACCAGAATAGCCTTTAAGAATATCTTTGACTACAATACTTTTTTTAAAACCCATTCTCCACCTAGTGAGAAGAAGCACAAATCTTCTCACCATGGGCATCCACCAACATTGCTACATTCATCTTAATAGTAATCCTTTAATGATTCACAATGGATTTCATTATGTCCAACAGAGTAGAAAATCACATATATATCTTGAGTCTTTATAGCCATTTTAAAACGTTGTTATCTTTTAACAATATTGAACTAGTCTCATATTGTATGTTTTTGTGATTCATGATATAATGCTCAGATCTTTCGGAGAAATCACATAGATATTATATCATGAATCATAGAAGCATACAATTTGAGACTAGTTCAATATTGTTAAAAAAAACAATGTTTTAAATTGGCTATAAAGACTCAAGATATATATGTGATTTTCTACTTTGTTGGACATAATGAATCCATTGTGAATCATTAAAGGATTACTATTAAGATGAATGTATCACTGTTGTTGGATGCCCATGGTGAGAATATTTGTGCTTCTTCTCACTAGGGGTGGAATGGACTTTGGAAAAAGTATTGTATTCAAAGATATTCTTAAAGGCTATTATGGTCAAGAAATGCATGATTTCTCTGGAAGATCTGAGCATAACATTGAACTAGTTCAAGAAAGCAGCTTTTAGAATGCCTGATAACCATAATACCCCAATATTGATTATTTAGAACATTACTTAACATTCTAAAATCTCATTGACCATAAAAGCTTAACAGAAATAATGCATATTTTTATAAAGGATTTTACCCAGTGGTAGAAAACATGACAGTCCGGAGCTTCTGTGAATTGTAGTTACCATGTAGAACCTGGTCAATAATATATTTATAAGGCTCCCAATGAAATGCAAACTAGCTAAGAATGCAGTTGCCTAACTCGTCTAGAAGTTGATCATAAATCGGTTGGATATCCTCCTTAGTACAAATACTGGAATGATATGCATAAAGGACCTCTTGACTCTTAGCAAAACCACTCTTATCTCCCCTCAAATACTCATAGAGGTTTCATTTTGTTTTCTAGGAAAAGTAATCCCTTGCTATATTGAGCCTGCATTCCTCATTAGTGGGGGAAATGGAGAGGCTATCGATCTGACTATAGGAATGCCTCATTTATGTTCCTGATACTACAACAAATATTTGTCTCTGACTCATGAACATACAATATAAATCCCTAATTTTCCCAGAGGAATATGGCAAGGATCTCACATCCACAGACTCAGGAGGAGAGAAGGAGGGATATATCATCATGCAGTGACTTGCTAACAACCTGAAAGATCCTACTTCTAAGAGTATTGAGTTAGTCTCAATATAAATCTCTCCAAATACCTAGCTTGGATATCAAGATGATATGTGATCAAATATAGTTACTACTATTGGCATTGCATGAGAAGATTCAACAACACACTCTACTCCATATCTAGAAACTAAAAGCCCTATATAAGCCAGAATGTTTCCACCTAAGATTACCCAAGGAGTACCTCTTATTTATTTCCATATATTTTATCCACGATGCAATAAAAGGCTATTCCCACAGCTGACAAGCTCGACCATTCAGTGGCTACTATAACGCCATGAATTGTTTCTCAAATTTTTTCTGATGTAGTTGTTGTATTTGCATTAGTACGAATATGAACTCTAGAAATACCTACTATTTTCCCAATGTTAATTCCCTTCAAAGCTATAGCTAGAAATTTTGCAGGAGGAAAGTATCTTTCTAATGCAACCACCGTAAATAGCTTTTGTTTGCAGTAGGCAAAGTTTCATAATAATAACTTTAAAGGTGACCATCTTTGCTATAGTTGGAACAGGTCCATATTTCTATTTGTGGCTTTTAGTGATCAATTTTGGGCTTTCCATGAAACAATAGACATAATTAATGGCATAAAAAATACCTGGGTTAGTTGATGTGAGATAAATCAAATTACGAACCAATTGTTTGTATATCGTCTCATTTGTCAACTTTAAAACAATATAGGTTGGTGATTTCAACTCAACCTCCGTCAATATTGTAACATATTTTTAACCTACCATATGGAAATTTTCAAACCAAGTTTTGGTGTATATATATATATATATATATATATATAACAATGCATTTCTCGAGGCACATCTTAACCTATAATTCATTTTTTAAGATAAAGATGCCATGGGAAAGAACCATCAAAATCCAATGTTATTTTATACTGCAGCCAAAGGCTAAGTGATATTATGATTTTTCTATTTCTATCTTGCATTTTTACTGGAACAACATGCATTTGCACCTTAACACTGCTTTATAATCTTTTGAATCCATCTCTACAATGATTCCAGCATCTTTAAAAATTTCACCCCTGTCAAACAGTGCATCATGAATCTTGTAAAATTGTTGCATATTAGTCACTTTCATATATCCATGAGTCAATATATTGTCTAATGCATGTGGCACAATTTGTAGACTAACCCACTCTAAGCATATGATCCAAAGGTTCTCTGCCTGGCCCATAGAACACTTATAGGTTATAGTCCTTTAATTTACCATATAAATCTTCCAAATAGATGAACTTGTCTTTTTGAAAGTTTGGAATCCTCTTCCTTCAAGGCTTGATGAAACTGGGTAGCTCTCATACAATTCTGGAAAAATCATCCCAATATTGACACAACAAAGTCTCATTTCCATTTGGCTCCAAAGCATAAAACAGCTTAGCCTTTTCATCTCTACCTCCAAATATACCTCTGTCACCAGTCTTAAATGTAAACAACTTGCTAAAAAAATCACATCATCCTTACGCAACATTTTGATAGTTTGAGTCACTTGATTCCTCTTAATACTCTCAGCCAACAAACCACTTGATGAGGGGATTAGGAAGAACATTCCCATACTCATTACAACCAAAGATGTTTATGCCACGTTGAATATCCAAGGATATTATGACAATATCGCATATACTCAAACAACATCTTCTTTGAGATTGTAATTTTGTCCTACTCTTACTTACATTATTTTTGCCATAGAATTTGAAGCGTCTATTTAAAAAGCAACCTTCGTTCCATTACAAATGTAAATGGTTCTCTTATAGTAAAATAAATTGTTTATGACAATATGTCTATCAGTTGGGTAGTTCCCAAGGTATTTTCTTTCCTTATCAAATATCGGGTTACCTATTTTAACACTGAGGGGTGCTAGTTCTTTATCCTATTGATGATGCTCATGCATATGATAGGAATCTTCTTTCTGTGTATATGTAACCATATTATCAATTTGCTTAGCTATAGAACCCAATGAGTTGTCCAGATAAGCCTTTTCACAACATTTGCTTCCATCCTCTTTATCTATTACATGGCTTCCTTTGCCGGCTCCATTGCTATTTCTTAACACTCTTGTCAACTATCATTTTTGTAGGGAATTTCTTTACAAATTCCTCTGAATGATGTTGGACAAGAGACTTAATCAAATGTTTTTCTCCCACTCTAAATATTTTTTTAGTGTTTGTGGGTGTGAATTGTCTCCAGTGAGGAAATTATAGGTCTTTTTTTTTAGCTCAATTGAGCTGCACTCTATCATATTTTTGTTGTTCCTATATTTAATCATTTTCCTGACCTTTTGTATGTCATCCCACCTACCAAACTCTGTGTAGATGCTGGATAGAAGCACATAATAAGTAGCATTTGTGGAGTATGTTCTACCACATGTTCTCCAAGTTCTACATTGAAATGTATTGCATAGGAAGAAAGTTATACGCTAAGGTCAACCAAACTTGTGTTATAGGTATCTATATAAGGGATATGGCCTGTTGTATTAATTCAGGAATACACCATAGACTTGTACACAATACATACACTGGACCGAACTGTTTATTTCATTTGATGCCACAGAGCTAAGCTTGTGTCTAGATACTCAAGGTCTATTTTCAACATAACACTTTTCAACACCTTGTCAAGTATGTGAATTCCAAAAAAAATATTTAGATGGTGCTGGCCTCAAAAATTTAGATCAGAAGTTCAGCATCAAAACACTTGAGTGAAACATTGTCATGACAGAGGACTTCACAAGAATGGAACTAGTGTGCCCATGATTGTTTAGAAGTATATGAGTCCTGGAACAGAGATTGAATACGAATGTTAGAACTCAGGTCTGCAAATTAATGTGTATGCTAAACAATTGTCGAAGGTAGCAATATTAGCATACAGGTCTGTAAATTAGTGCGACATTATATATAGGCTAACTTCCAAAAATTAACTTGTCTTTTCACAGTATACTTCCCTAGATAACGGGTTGATCCATACCATAGATACCATAGAAGTGTGTTTCCAGAAGTCTGAAATAGTCCATCAAGTAAACTAGATCGAACCGAAGAAAAAAAATAAACCCAAAACAATCATTAACACTTTGGCCTATCCACTTCAGAATTGCATTGAAATTTGAGAACAAGTGAATATCTATGTCAAAAAGGCCGCAGAGATTGAATACTTGATAGAATTTCTTCATGTGTAGTGTAGTCTTTTAGAGGGGCCAACAACTCGATCTCCAAGATGATCACTTGGCCATAGAGACTTGTCATAAATATGTTCACTCCTACTTGGGCTTTTCCTCAACTTGGCTTTGATACCATGTTAAATTTAGGATCACATGTTCTTTGCTGAAGACAAAATTTTCAATATCTAATTAGCCCAATTATTAAATCATTCGCTAAGAGATCCTTGTAACTTCTGTTAGAGTCGGTCTACTAGCCCTTCACCAGAGATCAAAGCTCTTTGCATTTCATGGTTAGGTGTCCCATCAGTGTGATCAGTTGCATTCCGTTAGGCATGCCATAACTCTGGTGGAGTAGTTTTGTGTCATTTATTCCCCTCGTGTTTGGCACTGCTGGTTCAGGTCTATTTAAGTAAATAAAGTCTTCAAAGGTCATTCATCGTCATGTTTAAATTTCGAGGTTTTAGGTCTAGGGTTGAGTCAATTTTGTCTTAAGAAATCATAAAGGACCAGCAGGCCAGAGGGATGTCCTTCATAGAGCATCATTTCAATAATTCTCATCATTGTGCAGCTAAATTTGGACTTTGTTTTCAAAACTCTGTTTTTGAAAAACACAAGTCACCATCTCGTTTTTGTACAAAATTGTCAAAATTTCAAGTTCCCCAAATGTTGCAACGTAGCCTTGGTCTCCTTTGCCAAAGCATATCAGAGCCATCCCTGCAAAATTCATAAGAAGAAATCATTATTTCAACCAATTTATTTTAAAAGTGAAACCAGAAGTCAAAGCCTATTAATTCAAAAAAGTGTCAATACTCAAACATTACAAAGTGGGTTTTGGTCAAGTAAAAATTAAAAAGGAGCCTATATAAGCACATTACTCTTCATTAACACCTCATTCATCTCTTACAAGCAAAGTGGATCCTTGCAAAGGCGATTTCACAAATCAGTGAGTGAATCGGGCAGTTCCAAGGGCGCGCTACGCATCAGCAGAGGCGCGCTACGCACCCAGGGCACGCTACGCATCAGTGCGATTTTCTCAATGTAATTTTGTTCAGGCGCTACGCACCAGAGGGGCGCTACGCGTTGGGCAAGGTGCGCTACGCGTTGGGTTTTTCACCTAGTGCCTTGCCATCAAGCTCTCAAATTCTCTCTTAACTCAAGAAAAATACAAGTAAGATTCTTTTCCATGGCTAGTTTCAGTTTTCCAAGATGAATGTGAAAGAAATATGATAAAGATGCCATGACAATTAGAAGTAAAAACCCTAAATTGTTGTGTGAAATTTAAAGACCTAGTTTGTGCTAGGGTTTCAAGGTGTTATGTTGTCCAAGGTTTTCCCATTTTGATCCTTCTTTTCCCCACATTCACCAGCATTCTCCTTAAAATTGTCCATAAAATTCTATAATATCCCTCCACAAAATCCCAAACCCTACATTATCATAATTTCCTATGCCCTTGCCCTTCCCTAAATTCCTTGTTTATTTTTATTGTCCCTAATTCCCTCATGTTTCCCTTTCCCTAACAATTCCCTTGTATTTATGTCCCCTTGGTAACTGCATTTGAAAAAGTCAAACATCAATCAATTGTGTGCACAGTCAGCATATACATTTCAGCCGTCCTGTCTTCAAAACTATGTCAGAAACCGAATCAGATTATGAGCAGAGTTATGACAGTGATTCAACACCAGAGATAGAAGTGCCAAGGAGGCATCACAAGGGCGATAAAGGTGGTCGGCATGTCAGGGAGGAGCCCACTTCTTTGGCTCATTTGCAAGCTTGTCCACTTGCAATGAACTGTTTTCAGTACCAATCATGTTTTGGATATTGTGAGCGGATCTCACAAATTCAACATCACAGAGAACAAGCTCGCTTGTTTGTCCTACATTTGCAGAATGGTCATGTGAACCTTGCAGGAGTGGACTTCACCCTATCACCCGAGATTGTTGCTCAAGCCACTAGGATACCAAATGTAGGGGAGGAATGGAATAAGCGCCAGCAGTTAGACAGATTTCACTTTGAGCCATATATCAAACCCGGGTGTATGAGACACTTAACTGTTGTTTTTCCTTTCAGATTCCTAAGGGATGAGTATGCACCATTGATGAGACTCATTATTCGCTATTTCACTTGTGAGGGCAGATTTTCACGTCTCTATTCGTACCATATTCGTTTGTTGATGCATTTCACAAGGGTACGAATGATGAACATTCCTTTTTTCATGTGTCGCGATATAGAAAGGATGGTGCCCTTGGTACAAAGGAAGAGCCCAGCATAGCAGCACAAGAGTATTTATCATTATGCACTGATTAAAATCATAGTGATGCATCAGTTGGCACAGCAGGGTATTGCTTGGGAGGATTTCATTTCTCGCGACTTTTTCACGGTACCAAGGCCACCTCCTGAGATTGTCCATGATGAGGGAGGGCTTTCACATCAGTTTGACATTCCAGAGCCCAAGCATGTCAGCACTCCAGCATGTATTACATATCAGAGAGGCCACAGGGCCTTATTTGCATTTGCACGACGAGTATTATCTCCACATCAGGTGGAAGGGGTCTCGCTTTCTTCATCAGCACAGTGAGTGTTATGTCCACTTTGTGTAGAAGGGGCCTCGCTTTCAACAGTAGCACAGGTACAGGTACAGGTCAGAGGCAAGCAACCCATGTTTGATGAGGGACCATTAGGAGATCCGGACATAGATATTATCGACTTTGATATCAGCTCTCGTAGCGCGAAGCTAAAGGAGATCATTCAACAACAGAAGGCTGAAAATCGCTTGTTGCAACAGAAATTGGAAACGGTGAATTCGACAATCAACTACTTGGAGCAGCGTAACAAGCAGCTAGAAGATGAACACACTCTTGATGAGTTGCGGTGAATCCGAGAAGACCGAAACTTTGCCCGCAAGAGACCCGGTGATTTGACACCTATTGAGCAAGGGTCTATGCTCATCCGGGTGAACACTCATTTAGAGAAATTGTTAGCCAAGGCAAACATAGACAAAGATATGCTCCGCCATATGAAGAATCATTACTGGGCCCGCATGCATGTTTGCAAAGCGAAAATGAAGATCCTTAAGAGGCGATTGAGAAAGGCATTAAAACGGCGAAAAAGGCCCGATCCACTCCAAATTTTAGCCGAAGCCTCCTTGAAGGAGCATGGTACTTGATGATACACCCCCAACTCAAATCTCAAAAAATTTGGAGAAGTTTTGGTCAATTTTGAAATTTTTGTATTGAAAACAGGTTTTTGCCCTCAACGCGTAGCGCGCCGCGCGCTACCCTGAAGATGGGGAGGCCCAATTCAAGAAAGGTTTTCATTTTTGGATTTTTCATGATAGAGTACACCTTATCAGCCACTGCCAAGACATTTCATCAAGTTTTGGGCCCCCAAAAGGTCAAAAAACATGCAAAAAATGACCTTCTGCCCCTTTTTGGACACACAGGAAGCAGTCTTGGGAGAATTCATTTTTGGAGGGGCAAATGGGAACCAAATTGAAAAATTCCACTTGGGTTGGAAAGTAGACATCTAGAAATTTCCAACAAGCCCACCTAAGCCTCATTTGGATGCCGTAAAGTGCCCAAAAAGTGGGCTGAAAGGTGCGCTACGCGTAGAGATTTGGCGCGCTACGCATCAGGGAATTTTCCAGTTTTTCATCTACAGTACAAGACAACGCAGCTATTTGACCAATTTTGACTTTTCATGGGATTTTTCACCCTCTTTGATGTAATTAATTTATTTTCATGTTGACATGACACTTTTTTACCTATTCTAGAAGATTCATTCATAAAATGGAAAAAAATTAATGAATGAATTGGTTTCCTAGCTTATAGAGGCAAGTTGTTTTGATTGCCTAGATTGTAGTGCTCAGTTTAGAATTGGTTGAAACAGCTCCTAGGATGATGAGCTTGACCCCTAGAGGCAAGTAAATGTGTTAGCTTGCCTATATTATGTATCTTCTTAGTCATTTTCAGGTTTGGACTCTGGAGGGATAAGCTTAGATTGTATTACACTTTGTATCTCTGCAATTTTGGCAAAGGAAAGACCAGGGTTTTGCAGCACTATTTGGGATTCATGTGGTTATTTGTGTTGATGGTGTGTTACTCTCATGTACTTGTAAGTTTGTTATGTGTATCATTTTCCTACTATTCTCTTTTGCAAATTAATCAAATGAAGTGTTAAGCTAGAATTCATGGTTTTCTATGCTCTGCCTTTAAGTTTGCTTAATATCTATGTTTTCATCTGTTTAAGGAGAACTCCTGAAATTTTCTTGCTCTCCTTAGCTCCTCACCAGTCATACCTTTCCATTAAATTCCTTTAAAGGCATCAAAACAATCACCTACCTTGCCCCAAAAAGACCTCTGCAAAAACTGTGTCTCATCCCCGCACCCAAAATTGCCTTGCCCTGTTGTCCAACAAAACCCTAAAAATTTGAAATCAAACTTTCCCTATCAATTTACTAGCCTAAAATCAGTATTATTTATTGGTCATCTTAGCCCCTTTGAAGACATTTTGCCGAGATAGACCCGAAGAGAGCCCTCTCCTGTCCTCATAGGGCTAGCTACGAGGCTGAGTTTGGTTTGATGTTGCCTTGAGTTTTTTCCTTCCTCAGCCTGAGGCAATTTCGAGAGCTAACAACTTCCTCATAGAAGATAAACTTGAAATGATGACAATCAAGCTTTCCAGAGTTCATATATGTCTTGTTCACAACTTCAATTGTGAACAAGATTGTAATGTTGCCATCAATTTATAGGTACTGTAACGTATCACCATTGCTACTAAGCAGTACCGATGTCATACATAATGCTAGACCATAAATAGTGGTGAGATTGAGGTGACACACACAGAACAGTACCACGTACATATAACTGTGAGGGTACCAAGAAATATCACTGCTCAGGATTCTATTTTTTTTTTTTACTTTTATGATAGCTTCAGATCTTGCAAACTTCTAGGAGGACCACTTCTTATTGAGAGATGAATTCAGTAGAATTCCTATTCTTCTACTTAATTCTAGGTATAGAAGATTTCAGGGAGACTAATTCTCCTCAAACTGAGAAAGGATTGTCTTTGCAAAAATGAAAAGCTTCCACTACTTGTGACCAAACATTTATTTAGGTCTATTTCTGGGATCACAATGAACCTACTATAAATCAACATCTACACAAGTTGACTCACCTTATATAAGCAGTTTGAATTGTGAATATGTGTGTGTGTGTGTGTTGATCAGGTCACTGTAGGAAGTGCGAGATTCATACTATCAACACATATTCTTATCACTGCGTTAGTATCCATATATCTTACTACCCTCATCTAGGAAAGCCACTGAAATTAGAATTTATGAGGTTAAAATAGATTATTGTCTAGAATTTAAGTCACTATTATGAGTTTTGTTGAGTGTTACTATCCATATGACATATACATCGCTAATACCTTATTCATTGTGTTATGGATAATATAGGATGACCAAGAATTTCCATTAACAGAGTCTAGAGTGCAAGTCTGGAGGATACATGCAAGACTTAGATAAGACATACCTTAGAAAAATATAAGCCTTAAAGAATCACATCTAGGTTTGTACAGAATTCTTGAGAATGTGCATATAGAGGCAATATGTAATCATAGTGAGTTACTTCCACACCATTATAGATCCATTTTAATGATTCATAGAGCATGGAAGAATGAATATGCTGAAGATATCATGGACAAAGGTATAACGAGGCATTGCTAATACAATGACGCCAAATATAATGATGCATGTAGCTTTGTTTTGAGGAAATAAAATGTTGCCTGAAGTGAACCCATAATTTCCAAGGTTAAGTGTGAATGTCAATTCCTCTCTCAGGTCCATTAGAACAAATCAACAATGCATTTTTAATGTTGACCTTCAATCAAATTCTTATATACTTTGCCCTAAAAACCACACATTCGGGGAGCTATCCATTCACTTGTGTGGAAACAAAAGAAATTTAACTTTAGGCTTTGCTAGATTGTCTCTAGATTTTCAGGTTCATCTAATAAGTGGTTAGCATCGTACCAAAGGACTGATCACAAATACACTATAACCTTGAGTAGGTCTAGAATAAATGTGGCCCTTGTAGTTGTATACCAGCAAAACAGTGGATTGCACCAACATAAATACACCATTAGAAGGTTCTATTACATCTGATGTATCATTATATAGGGTTGCTAATTTTTTGTTACAAATCTAGGCTTATATTCAGCAACATCTAACTTTAGTTTACTTGTGATCTATCTTTAGTATCAACTAACTTATATAGTTCTTTATAGATGCAATTTCAAAGGATCTTGGAAAATATTATCAAATGGACAAAAGAAATTAGATGAAAATGAAAAATAGGTATAGTTTGTGTATTTGATTATTCATTGTGATATGAAAAAAAATGTATCAGTGGTAACTTGTGCTCAGTAATATTTATATGACTTGAAACTAGTTATGTGTAGGACACTAAAAGAATATAGAGATGGGGTTGAGGAATTCTTAAAGTTTTCTGGGGAGCATTCAAGGAATAAGATGTCCACAAAATGTCCATGTAATAAATGTGTCATAGTGAAAGTACAAACATTTGGTAATGTACGAGAGCACTTGATTTGTGATGGTATAATAGAACAACATAACATTTGGTATTTGCATGGAGAGAGAATTCCCAGTTAGGTATCTTGAAAAAAAATTGAATTGATCTAGCTTCAACCTTATATGTTTTACAATAAAGATATCACTTATTTTTATATGTGCAAACTCCAATTTTTTTTCGTTGTCTCCTTTACATTCCATCTATTATTGATAAGGATGGTCAACATTCCGAAAATGATACACATGAAGTTCTCGAACATATTTCATCTCAATTGGTAAGCCATTTCATATTAGTCAAGGGCCCTATTTGACTAGGTTGACCAAATGTTATAGATTTTAATTTTCGTAAAAACCATAAAATTATTAACATAAATTTTAATTTTCTTATTAATATGTCTATGAACATGTTGTGGAACATGATTATGATAATCAGGGTGATGAGCATGAAACATTGTTTAAGAACGATAGTGAACCTATAAATGATGATGATGATGCAACCATTGTCAGTGATCAAATGCTTGAAATGGTGAATGATTTCAATCGATGTCTTAATCAAAACATCAATGAGAGTTTTGATAATGAGGGGTTGGCATCAACAAATGTACTAAATGAACTTAATGAATATAAGAAGCTTATTGAAGATGCCAAGAGGCCATTGTACCAAGGTTGTGTTGACTTCACAAAACTATTAGCCATTGTAGAATTCTACAATCTGAAAGTGAAGAGTGGATGGTCTTATACAAGTTTTGACCAAATGTTAAAATTACAAAAAGATGTGCTTCCAAAAGATAGCACACTTCCATATTCTGCATATGCTGCAAAAAAGTTGATAAAATCATTGGGATTAAACTAAGATATGATACATGCATGTCCAAATGATTGCATTTTATATCAAGGAAGTTATGAAAGTAAATATTAGTGCCCAACATGTGGGAAATCTCGATGGAAGGTGGATGCATAATCTCAAAAGGTGCGGAAAGGTGTTCCATCCAAGGTGTTAAGATATTTTCCGATAGCACCAAAGCTAAAAATGATGTATAGGTATGATATTCAACACTATAATTTTATTTAAGTTTTCCCCTTCTTGTATTATCTTTACCATTTGTCATAGTTTTATTATATGAGAATATATTATATAAATGAAAAAAAAAAAATCATTATAGCTCTACAGACATGTCAAAAAAATGAGGTGGCATCATGAGAATGCAAGAAATGATGGTCAAATGTGCCACCCTGTTGATAGCGCAGCATGGAAAACTATTGATGACAAATGGTCTAGTTTTTATAGTGAACCTCACAATGTACAACTTGCAATGGCAATAGATGGATTTAATCCTTTTGGAGACTTGAGCAGCACATACAGTGTTTGGCCTGTAGTGTTAGTTATGTACAACCTTCCACCATGGTTGTGCACAAAAAAGAGTTTTTGTATGCTAACATCGTTAATACATGGTCCCAAGCAACTAGGCAATGATATTGATGTGTATTTGGAACCCTTGGTAGATGAACTAAAGTAATTATGCGACCAAGGGTTATGGAAATGTGATGCTTATAGTAAGACACGTTTAACATGAAGGCAATTCTTATGTGGGTGATCCATGATTTTCCTGCTTATGGGAATATGTCTAGTTGCACAACAAAAGCCGGTAACGCATGTCCCATATGTGGGAGGAACACAAAAGCAGAGTACCTCATTTGTAGCAGGAAATGTGTGTGCATGGGACATAGGAGATTTCTTCCTCAACATCATAAATTTCGCTCACAAAAGGCACCGTTTAATGGGAAGGAGGAGCATCATTATGCCCCTCTAATTGTAAAAGTATCAAATATTTTGAAGGAAAAAAAAAGAAAGGAAGAAATTTGGGGGAAGATTGAATCAAATAAAAGGAAAATAAGCAATAAAACAGGTGAAAAGATTGATGTTGTGGTGTGGAAGAAACAATCAATTCTATTCAATCTACCATATTGGGAGTCATGTAGACCCATCAACTATGCCTAGTTATTGGACGCAACTTGCTTAGTTGACCTCATTGTGATTAGATTTCTTGGTTGAATTTATTGTTTATCTATTTGTCCATATTAAATATCATTATGATATTCTTGATGTGTTGGAATGTAGAAACTCCTAATATGCCACAATTTAGATGTAATGCATGTGGAGAAGAATGTGTGTGAAAGCATTTTTGGAACTTTTTTGGATATAAAAGGGAAGTCCAAAGATGGAAACAAATCACGTGATAAGTTGCAAAAAATGGGTTTGAGGAAATCAATATGGCCAGAAGTTAAAGGAAAAAGAATATTCCTTCCACCTGCACCACATACTCTTTCAAAGAAACAAAAGCATACTCTATGTCATGTTCTTTTCATGTTCAAGGTGCTAGATGGTTACAACTCTAATCCAAAAAATCATATATCTATAGAATATCTTAAGTTCCATGATATCAAAGCACATTATTGCCATGTTCTAATGCAACAAATCCTCCCAGTGGCTTTGTGTCATGTGTTGCCAATTGTTGTTTGAAAGACGCTTTGTAAGCTTTGTTACTTTTATAGGAAAATCTGTGCAAAATTAGTTTCAGTGGAGTGTCTTGACAAGTTGGAAAATGATATTGTGGAGACATTGTGCTTTCTTTAAAAGTACTTTAATCCTTCATTCTTCAATATAATGTTTCATTTGAATGTACATTTGGTACGTGAGCTTCGATATTGTGGCTTGGTTGCATATAGATGGATGTACCCCTTTGAGAGGTACGTGAAACTTTACTTTTTATCAAGCACAACAACAAGATGAATTTTTTTGAAAGCTTTTGACATTAATTAATTCTCTTTTGTTCATTTTGTAGGAACATGAAAGTATATAAGAGTTATGTTAAGAACAAAAATAGGCCTGAAGGATGCATTTTTGAAAGCTATACTGTGGAGGAATCAATAAAGTTTTGTGGAGGATACTTGAAAGGTATGGAAGATATTGGATCCACACATGGTCGAAATGAAGTGTGGGATGAGGAAGTTGACGAAGTTATCCTTGATGGAAAGCCATTATATGCTCCAATTCCTTTAGATATAGATTACATTAGTTGGGAGCAAGCCCATAGGTGGGTTCTATTTCACACAAACAAAGTTGATCCATGGATAGAGTGTAGAATTTCCCACTGTAGATCAACAGATTATGCAATATAGTAAAGAAAAATACTTGATCTACTTCTACAAACAAAATTGTGGAAGCTTAATCGATTATGAGAAAGATCAAATAGAACACATATAACAGAGAATGAGAAAGCAATCACACATGAACAAAGAAGAATACTCTGGGGAAAGCCTCAGTTAAAAACCCCGATCTCTGTAATATCATACAAGTGGAAATATGTCTGGATTACACAAAGCTTTAGCTCACAAGTTATCCAGCTCTCAGTACAATCCTACAATGTTGCTTATAGACTGAATAGACACAACATATGCCTTTCTCCAGTCCTCCAAGCCTCCTATTTCCTTGCACAGTTTCTCCTGGGTCATTTGGCTGCCACCTGTGTGAATTGACCTCTCACACAACTCATCAAACTCAAAAGTACCTGCACATATCCAAGGAATGAATTCCTTCTGCATGCAAGATATATCCTCAATGGAATATTCCTGCAACTGATAGTACATTGTCCCATCATCTGATCTCAACTGGGTCTCTGACTGAACTGACATGCATGAGTTATTTATGAGAGAATATTCATTTATCTGAAGTGCAACAGTTACATGCATGCATGCATTAACTAACTGAACTCACAATCACTTCCACAAACTGTTGGAACTAATCTAACTAGACTTAACTTAGTTAACTGAGCTAACTAATTACAACTCAAAGTACAACTCATCTTGATCTCCTTAATCAAGGGATAACTTCCTCAATCAAAGGGAAATTGTTGCATGTCTTCACATAGACTTCATGTTTGATTTTCTACAACTAATTAACTCAAGATGAATTAATTAATTATTTACAAACATCTGCTAAGATCAAATTCGAATTTTAATTCTCAATTTTAGTTTAGGGACTAAATAAAATTTGAATGTATCTCGGAATGCTGTTTATAGCAGTGTTATTTTTAGCACTTCTATTTTTAGCATTTCTTGTTGCTATTTTCAACACTCCCTCTCAATAAGAAATTGATTATCAGTCACCCCAATCCTGTCTCTATGGAACTCGAACTTGCATTTTGACAATGCCTTAATCGAAATATCTACATCCTATTCCTCAATTGAAACATACAACAAGAACATGATCCTCTTCACCACATAGACTCAAAGATGATGATATTGGATATCAATGTGCTTGGCCTATCATGAAATACTGGATTCCCAGAGAGTTTGATACAACTTTGATTATTGCAGTAGCTCACAGATGGATCCATCCTCTGACCAAACAATCCAACTAGAATCTTCCGCATCCAAATGGCCTCACATGTTGCTTGACTGGTAGCCATGTATTTAGCCTCTGTTGAGCTAAATGCAAATGACCTCTATTTCCTATTGTACTAAGAAACTGCAGCTGAACCAAGGTTGAAGATTCCTCCTGATGTGCTCTTCTGGTCTGATGGACTCCCTACCCAATCTACATCTGTGAAACCCTGAACTTCACTCCCTCTGTCCGTCTATAACACGATCCATATTGAGATGTGCCTCTAAGGTATCTCAGCACATGCTTCGCTGCCTTCCAAAATAGCTTGGTAGGGTGAACCATAGCTTGACTCAGCTGGTTCACTGCAAAGCACAAATCTGGTCATGTATTCACTAGATACATCAACGAACCCACAATTTGTTGATAAACATTAGCAGCTACTACCTCACCTGAAGTAGCATCCTCCTTCCTCCAATTACCAGCTAGAGGAGTCTACATGGGCTTGCACTTCTCCATGTGGAACTTCCTGAGTATCTCATTGGCATACTTGCCTTGAGACACAAACACTTCCCCATCCTTCTGCCACACTTCCATGCCTAAAAAGTAGTGCATAAGACCCATGTCTTTCATCTCAAACTCTCTTGCAAGGTCCTCCTTGCAAGACTTGATCAACTGATCATCACCTGTCAAAATCAGATCATCAACATAAAGAACGAAGATCAATGTCTTACCTTCTACCATGATGTGGTAAAGGTTCCCATCTGCTTCACTCTTGGTGAAGCCCAACCTGGTGAAATAGTTGTCGATCCTGGTGTACCAAGCATGAGGTGTTTGCTTCAGCTCGTACAAAGCCCTCTTGAGTCGGCACACATGCGACTCACAATCGAAGGTCTCAAAACCTTTCGGCTACTCAATGTACACCTCTTCCTCAATCTTCCCATTGAGGAACACAGTCTTCACAACCATCTGATGGATCTTCCGACCCATCTAAGCTGATAGTGCCAACATCGATATGATAGATGAGTACCTTTCTACAAGAGAAAAAGTCTCATCATAGTCGATCCCCTCGCGCTGTGAGAAACCACGGGCAACAAACCTTGCCTTATGTTTCTCAACATTGCCATCAGCTGCCTTATTTACCTTGTAAAACCATCGAGAACTCACCTCTAACTTGTCCTGAGGTCTTGGGACAACATCCTAAACATAGTTTTGAACAATGGAGTCATACTCCTCCACCATAGCATCAACCCAGACTAGTTATTGCACTGCTTCATCGAATGAAGAAGGTTCAAACTCTACACACTCCCCAACTAGGGCTATGTAACCAGTGTACCGCTCAGGTGACCTCCTCTGTTTGTGCTGAGAAGATGGTTGTCCCACATTCTCTCTCACTTACAGCATCAACTATCAACTTCCCTTGAGCATTTCTGCCCATCTCTAGTAGACTCAGCATGAGTGCATGTCTCCACTCCCAAATCCTTTGCATACAGCTGCTCCGCATCAGTCTGAGGCTCCTCCTCCTTAAGAACTAAAAGTTCCTCCTCTGCATGCAACTTGAGCTCCCTCTCAAGTGATACTTGCATCACTTTCTACTCGTCGAACTTCAGATCTCTGCATACCACTGTCCTCTAACTGGTAAGCAAGAACACCCGATAGTTGTGGGGTGTATCAGTGTACCCTGCAAGTATCCCCAACTCAGTTGTTGGATCTAGCTTCTTCTGGGTATCTTTGGTCACATGGCAATAAACCAATGATCCAAAGATCTTGAAGTGACTCATATCTGGTCTCTTCCAGAAAAAGGCTTCCATTGGTGTCTTCATTCCTAGTATATGGTGTGGGCTTCTGTTCTACAAGTATACTATTGTATTGCATGCCTCGGCCCACAAATGAAGTGGTAGGCTTTGGTCATGCAACATCACTTGAGCTGCTCCCACAATCAATCTTTTCTTCCTTTCGGCCACCCCATTCTGTTGTGGGTTATGGGATGCCTTCAACTCCAATTTAATTCCTTCTACTACACAAAAGTCCTTAAACTATTGAGAGACATACTCTCCACCATTGTCACTATGCAAGGCCCTTATTTTCTTTCCGGATTCTTTCTCTACCAAGGCTTTAAACTCATAAAATATTGAGAAGGTCTAATCCTTCTTCTGCATAAAGTAGATCCAACATCAACGAGAAAAATCATCAATAAGAATAACATAGTACCTTTGTTTAGTGGTGGAGGCTGTAGAGAATGGTGCACACACATTTGTGTGAACTCGCTTCAGGATTGCTCCAACTCTATTGTCTCGATCCTGAAAGGAATATTTTTCATACTTACCCAAGGTACAACGTTTGCATGTATCCGTCTGCTCCAATTTTCCCTTGGGAAGTTTGGTAGAAATCTGCTGCGTGATCTTCAAGGCCCCATGGTGCAAGTGGCCCAATCTTCTATGCCATAGCTCGTCAACATCTTGGCTCTGCACCAACTCTGCTTTGGAACTTAATGAAGCACAGTCATCTACCTCCAGCTTGTAGAGATTCTTAACTCGAATCCCAATCCTCTTGGTCTGTCCAGTGCCGATATGCCTCAGGAATAGCTTTCCTTTACTAAAGACTACATCATGGCCTTTGTCTTCCAACATAGGGACAGACACAAGATTCTTCTTCAGACTCGGTACATACTTTACATCAGTTAGGGTGAGAGGAGCTCCATGCTCCCTCTGAAACAAAACCGCACCTTCACCTGAAACACAGTACTTTCCATCATCGCCCACCTCGATCCACATCTGGAGATCCTTCTCCTCCAAGGTACTGAAAATATTCTTGTCCTCGATCATGTGGAATGAAGCTCCACTCCCAGGTACCAAACACATCCCACCATAAATGAAACCATGCATGCGATGACGGAGAATTCCAATTTGAACTATGAGGCCAGTGCCTCACCATCTGATCCCTTCAAGGATCGCTTCTTGGATTTCTTCTGTGGACAATTCGTAGCATAATGGCCCACCTCATGACAATGAAAGCATCTCACTTTCAATTTTTCAATATTCTTCCCACCATGGGAATAATTGGATTTGGAATGGGATGCTTTCCCTTTCCCTTTCCTTGCCTTACTTACTAAGGCTAGATTTTCTTCATCATCTTGCTTTGATGAAGATCTATCTTTGTTGCTTCTTCTTATCTCCTCCTGCATCAGAGCCGACCAAATTTGTTCCCAATCTGGCAGTTTCTCTCTTCCATTTACTGAGTCTTGGTAGCTATGCCAACTCTTAGGAAGACCAAGGAGAGCAAGACTCACCATGTCATCATCGGCTGTCATGATCCCTACACTTCCAAGCTCATCCCTGTAGGTGGTGAGCTTGTTCAGATATGTAGAGATCATGTCTCCCCTTTCACACTTGATTTTCTGAAGCTTGTATTTTAGCGCCAGCTTCCTCTGATTGCTACTGTTCTGATATAGATATTTCAATGTTTTCCACATTGAAAACAATGTCTCCTTCCCATGGAGACTCGAGATTATGTGGTCTCGAACTCCCTCCAGAAGAATCCTCCTCGCTCTAGCCACACATTTCTTCCATTCCACCAATTCTGTAGCATTAGCTGTTGCTGGCCTGGGGACTTCTTGATTAATGAAGTCCTTCATACTGTTGTCCCCTAATATTGCTTCCATGTGGTCCTTCCAAGCTATATAATTTGAGCTGCCATCAAGGGCATACTCGATTCTTAAACCATTGAACGCCATTGGTGAAATTTGAGATGTGATAAGAATTCAAATTCTATAATCAGAAACTTCAAACTTCGAACTTCTCCCTTGTTTGTATATTGTTCTCTCCTTTGATCACCTTTTCTCTGATACCATGTAGAATTTCCCACTGTATATCAATAGATTATGCAATATACTAAAGCAAAATACTTGATCTACTTCTACAAACAAACTTGCGGAAGCTTAATCGATTGTGAGCAAGATCAAATAGAACACATAAAAAAGAGAATGAGAAAGAAATCGCACATGAACACAGAAGAATACTCTGGGGAAAGCATCAGCTAAAAACCCTGATCTCTGTGATATCATACAAGTGGAAATATGTCCAGATTACGCAAATATTTAACTCGCAAGCTATCCAGCTCTCAGTACAATCCTACAATGCTGCTCATAGACTGAATAGACACAACATATGCCTTCCTCCAGTCCTCCAAGCCTCCTATTTCCTTGTGTAGTTTCTCCTGGGTACTCTGGCTACCACCTGCGTGAGTTGACCTCTCACACAACTCATCAAACTCAAAAGTAACTATGTAATCTCCAAGGAATGAATTCCTTCGGCATGCAAGAGATATCCTGAATGGAATATTCCTGCAACTGATAATACATTGTCCCATCATCTGATATCAACTGGGTCTCTGACTAAACTGACATGCATGAGTTATTTATGAGAGAATATTCAGTTATCTAAAGTGAAACAGTTAGATGCATGCATGCATTAACTAACTGAACTCACAATCAGTTCCACAAACTATTGGAACTAATCTAACTCGACTTAACTCAGTTAACCGAGCTAACTAATTACAAATCAAAGTACAACTCATCCTGATCTCCTTAATCAAGGGATAACTTCCTCAATCAAAGGGGAAATTGTTGCATGTCTTTACATAGACTTCATGTTTGATTTTCTACAACTAATTAACTCTAGATGAATTAATTAATTATTTTACAAACAACTGCTAAGATCAAATTCGAATTTTAATTCTCAATTTTAGTTCAAGGACTAACTAAAATTGGAATGTATCCCAGAATGCTATTTATAGCAGTGCTATTTTTATCACTTCTATTTTTAGCATTTCTTGTTGCTATTTTCAACATAGAGTAAGTAACATATTTGGCCCGTCAGTTTTTGTTTGTTTTTTTATGGTTTAACAAAACATAGATCCATGGATAGATTAACATATTTGACCTTTAAAAATGTTTTATTCATATTTTATAAAAACACATTAACCACCATATCTATTGTCCATAATTGTTGAATTAGGATGCACAAAATGGAGATTTCCAACTCAATTACCCAAAAAAATTAAGATGAAGCTCTATTGCAGAAACTTCACACCCATAATTAAACTTCAGTATATGGAAATATTGTCATGTAAATAATTAAATATTTTTTTAGAGTTTGAGTGTATGAATTCTAACTACATTTAAAAATCTAAAACTATACAGGTGGAAGGAGATGGAAAGGTGTGTGATACACTTAAATGGCTAGCACATGGCCTCAGAAAATTCGTGAATAAGTACAAGGGATTCCTAATCAATGGTTATAGATTCCATACAAAAAGCATAGAGAATGAGAGAACCACCCAAAATAGTGGCGTGTGTATGGAAGCTCAAACAATGATGAGGTCATGTTCCAAAGATGAAAACCCTGTACTTCAAAACAAAACATTTTATGGTGTGGTAGACGAAATAATTACATTGGATTATTTTTGTATGGAATACACATTGTTCAAATGTAATTGGATTGATGTATACAATAAGAGAGGGATAAAAACTGATGATTTGGGTTTTACAATGGTGAATATAAAGAAATTCTTAAGTCAAAATCATTGGCAAGATGATCCATTTATTCTAGCATCGCAAGCTAAACAAGTATTCTATGTGCCAGATCGAGTTGAGACTAACTGGTATGTAGTGTTAACATGTTCTCCAAAAGGATTAAGAAATAATACATCATATGAACCTGAGTATGCAGCTTTGTCACAGGTTGTATACTTTCAAGAAACAAAATGTTTAAGTGAAAAACATAATGATGATGTCGATGTCAATGTTGATGTGAACGTGGATTATGTCTATTCAAATTGTGAAGGAATATGGTTGAATATTAAGAAATAAAAGATATCAATTTTTTTATTTTGTTTCGAGAACCCCAAAATTGATATTTGGTTATGAAGAGAGAGATTCCTTTGTGTCTTATCTATAAAATGTTTTAGACCCATTTAGTAGATCCTTTTTTAGTCCTTGCCTAGGATAGAACTATTGTTTTCAACTTGTACCATTAATCTTGTCAAATTGAACACATAAAAATTTGGTATGTGCGAAGTTTCTGAAAATTTTATATTTTTATATTTTTCAAGATTGAAATGAGAATTTTCTATATTATTATTGGAACAAAGCCCTAAAATTTACTTATTTAAAAGAACCCAGAAAATACAAATTTCATGGGCACATGCCATTTGTTTAGCCTTCTTTTGTGATTGTTGGTTGCAAAACAAACTCCGCAGCTGTGGGTTGCAAAACAAACTATGCAGTTGTGGGTTACAAAACAAACTATGCATAAAGGTTTGTTTACTAGTTGCCTGATGATTTAATTCTTCAGACATAGATGATTATTATTCTTAATATGCCTTCGGTAGAAAGGTTTCTTGAACTTGCTGACTCCTGTGCTCCAAATTATTTTGAAATTTCTTACAAAGTTGTGGTTTATACAAGTTGTTTCGAGACTTTACGGGCTTCTAATTGGTTGACTGTGGTCTTGCATGACATGTTTGGTCTTGTTTCTTGCAGATGTTGTGCAAAAATTGCGCAGTCAAAGGAAAATGGATGCTTTATAGTTTGTCTTTGCATTTAGACTTATAGAAAAATTTCCACTTGTGCCTTTGTTGAATGCATGTCTCAAGCATCAAAGGAAAGCATCAGAAGAAATAGAAAAAAAGGAAGAGATCATGTTGGGTCACTGGTATGTTTATTATTATTGGTGTGGTTCATGCTCCCTTGTCAGTATAAACTATCAAAATATTAACTTTTCAGTAGACATATTCTCTTAACACTTCTGTGTCTTATTGCAGGATTCAACAACCTCGAAAGAAATTCATTAATTGAACAATGTAATAAAGTGCATTGAAGTGCTTCACATCTATAAGCTTTACCAAAGATTTTATTGAGTCTTCGGATGTGGCTATCTTTTCAAGTCACACACGTATAAGAAGATGAGAAATAATATTCCTGACTAATTTCAAGTTATCTTCCTGCGAATAGGATGTTCCCTTCCATAAACTTGAGGACTCACTCTACTTCTTTCTAGTGAACAAATTTGGGATTTTTCATCAATTGTGAGACAATTCCAACCCCATAACTATCAATTTCTTATTTAAAGTTATACCCACTAGATTAGAACCCACACAAGGAGAATTCCATTCCCGTTTCAAAAGAACCTGCAATTGACTTATACCATGCTATTTAATATTTTATGTATTTCTTCGCATCCTTGGCCTGTGACATAAAGACGCAATAGGCTACCTTGCATTTTCTATACTAACACTCCTAAACAATAATAAAGTATGCCCAAATATGTCATTTCAAATGATCTATGCAGCTCACCTTTTGGTTTTTCAATTATCAAAGTTGTTACCTATATTGATGAGATCATCTACAACCGAGGCCATACTGACAATATCTGTTACAGTTTTATCCATGTTGCACTAAAGGTGTTTTCTCTTCAGCAACACTACAATACATTGCAATTTCCATTCAGCGGAGAAGTGTACCCAGTAGAAGCCTTGGTTTGTGTACAAATGGGTTAAATTCACAGTATACTTTATCTATTGTTTTGAAGGTGTTTCTCCTTCAATAGTACTTCATATCAACAGATCCTTTCAATCTACACCTTCAACAAATGCATACAGCCTTGCGGTACATGCTACAGATTCCAGTTTTGTTGTGAGGGTATAGCAACGATCAAAGAAGCACATCGATTTTAGGCATCTTATGGTTGTTGTATGCAAGCATGCTTGTCTAGTTAGAAGGAGATGCTGGCCAACAAGGTTGCTTACATTAATATGATATCATCTTCTAATTTCCAGATCGATCCGTGCATTATACCAGATGAAACTAGCATCCATATTTTTGGTGACTGAATGTTGCTTAGCCCTATTGAACTAGATTACGAAGCTATCTATTTGGCTTGTCCAGCTCATACCTTTTCTTAGGTCAATTGGGTTGATCGATCATTGGATTATGGCATGTCTTCTGATCCATTCTCTCACATATTCTCTACCAATGAGAGCATCATGGAGTTCATGATACCAGACGATGTGCCATGGGATGATCATGACCATTGTTCCTCCTTACCAGATTCCATCAAGGATAATCTCAGTGATGTGTATCTACCCGATTTCATCTAATCTTTTACGAGTTCTATTTCTATCCACGAAGTCTATTCTGAGAAGAATATCTCGAATATCAAATATTTGATACCTCTTGATATCTTTGTTAAACCAGGTATTGTCAAAAATCCACATATTGGTGCATCTTGCTCTCCATTCGAGATCAAGACTTATAAAGACCTATTTCAGGATTTTTGTGATGCCTTTACCTAGACTTATGAAGAAATGCCAAGTATCAACACAAATATCAAAGTGTGCAATATTAAAACATATCCTGATGCTAAACCAGTCTGGCAACACCTCCATCTGATCCATCCAAAAAAGGCTATCGGGATAAAGAGTGAAGTTGAAAATATCCTTCGTGATTGTTTCATATACCTCTATCCTCTCACCGATTGGGTGTCGAATATTGTCCTTGTCATGACGAAACAAGGGAAAATTCACATATGCATTGATTATTGAGATGTGAATCGCACTTGTCCAAAGGACAATTACCCAACCCCATTCATTGACCATATTGTTGATGACTGTGCTGGTTGTGAAATATATTTGTTCATGGATGGTTTGTTCGGATATAATGAAATAAAAATTCTCCCAACGTATCAACCTAAGACTGCATTTATTTGTCCCTGGGGTACATTCTCCTACCAAAAACTCCTATTTGGTCCAAAGAGTACTGGGGCCACATTTCAATAGGAAATGGATTATGCTTTTCATTATATTAAACATATCCTATACCCCTATTTGGATGATATGTCTAGTCATTCCAAGTATCGAACTAATCACCTGATGCATCTCAGGGTTATTTTCCTACGGTGTATACACTATAATATTCGACTGAATCCACACAAATGTGTGTTTTGTTTTAGTTCTGGTCAGCTTCTTGATTTTTTTTTTTTCGAAGTATGGAATTTGTATTGATCCTTTGAAATTAAAGGCAATCAACGACTTGCCTACACCTTCTTCACTTGTTCAATTAAAAGAACTTCATGGGAAAGATAATTTCCTGTGATGTTTTGTCCTGAATTACACTAAGTAATGATCCATTAGGGGAATTATGAGGTCTAAAATGGGCCTCCTAAGAAAAATGTACAACCAAAATAACTTTATAAGAACCAATAGGATTCAAGATGATGATGTCAACCAGGGGGGATGATTCACCATTTTTCGAGTAAAAAAGTAAAAATATTAAAAGATAATAAAATAATAAAACTACTTTTTCAACTTGTATTTTCAACTTATCTCCTTAAGGTTTTACTCAAATTCTGAGCAAGAGTACTCAGTGGATGTAAAATTTAATTCCCCATCCAAGGATTACCCATGTTGCATACTTTCAATGGACATTGCTGCACGAAAAATGAGAAATACATGAAAAACGTGATTGTAATCACATTTTTCATGTATTTCTCATTTTTTGTGTAGCAAGGTCCATCGAAAGTACACAACATGGGTACTCATTGGATGAGGAATAAAATTATGCATCTAACGAGTGTTTCTGCTAGAAATTTGAGTAAACGCTTAGGGAGATAAGTTGAAAATATGAGTTGAAAAAATAGTTTTTTCTTTTTTCCCTCTAAAATATGATGATGTAATATAATCTTATTTTATTATTTCCACTATTATTTTATAATTTCCTTAGGAGGCCCATTTTAGACCTCAAAACTCCCCTAATTCCAGGTAGGCTTCATCTCGTTATCCCGAGATGAAGCCTACCTGAGATCCTGGGAATCAGTTGTTCCTTCAAAAATACTATGTGTGATCTCATGCATCATAACATTGTGTACATACTATCTATAGGCGTGTTGAGGATTTTTGTGGTGTGTCTCTATAGAGTTTCCTAAGGTTTCTGTTGATTCCTTTTACATTTGGTTTGCAAGTGTCAGCATCCCTTAAACTGTATTTTAGTTATGTTTATGGTGCTAGTCATAGTACTCTGAACCTATACTCCACAACAAGGGCTATCTTGGCTCCAAGTGGCAGGTTAGCTAACTTTCATTGTTTCTCCATGCTTTCTCCCACCTAGGAGAGTGATGGGGGCACCTCTCTTGGATAAACCGGTCAAAAAATATATTTCATGTATTGTGATCTCAAGAATATGTTCTGCATACCAGAATGCCAGTGCTTTCACATCCCATGCATGAACAAGATACTCTAGTAGCTCCATTTGTTGCCTCATACCAGGAGGCCAGAAAAATTTCAACAATCCACAATCCTTTAGTTCCTGGATGGTAGTAGGATCATTATCTACATTTAAATCTTGTTCTTTATGTTCTCTTTCTCTTCAAATGAAATCCATTTTATGTTAATGAATACTTGAAACATCAAAGTGGGACACATTACGATCCTTTCCATGCAACAAAACTCAGAAAATTTGAAGGGAAATTGGCAAACAAATTTGGTATTTGTGCCCAACGCACCCCCAAGGTAGGAGACAGAGCATTGCACCCCTGCATGTAGTGTATCTTGACTTAGGTGCAACATAGTTTTTGACACCCTAAGCCCCTATTGGTCCTAGGGAAAATTTATAGAACCCCGGGGCCTTCAAAAATACCAAACAAAATCATGAAATCATAAAATGGGACCATGAATTGAAAGACAAATATCTTAGCACCTACTTGGAAGTGATGTAACCTAAAATGATATACCAGATTGAGCTCAATCAGCTACAAAAGATCTAGGGAAAATCTACTCAAAACTCTCACTATTGAAGGCAAATGTGAAATGGTAAATATGAATAGTAATTTTGGATATTTATGGTTGCTTCTTCCAATACTTTATTCACATTTAATGTTTGGACTTAGTAACAACCTATTTTTACCATGAAACATGTACGTTTAATAGTTTTGTGATGTTTTGAGTAGGTCGACACCTATTTGATGGATTTTGCCATGTTTTAAATAGATCATTTTGACCAAGTATACTTTTATCACTTTTTCGAACTCCGTAAACTTACAAAAAAGTAACTCCCGGGATTCCTCTTTCAGCTCTTTTTAAACTCCCAAAATATAAAATATTTTTGAGCACTTGTCTTTTCAAACTCATAAAATTAAATGAAAAGATGTCTACTCAGTATAAGTTTAACCCTTTTCTGGACTGAGATAGACTAACTACAAAAAAAGAATACCTTAGTCGAACATGGCTAAGAGGTTCTCTTGGGTATTATTTTCTTCCTTTTTGGACCTAAGGGACTATTTACAAAAAGGAACATTCAGATTTTTCTTTTCTGCCTCTTTTTCAGACTCTCTAAACATGAAAAACATGTTGATTTATACCTTCATTGGACTCGTTAAAACATCAAACAATGATGGACTCTTCGTTCATGATAGGACTGGACCATTCCTTCTCTGGGTTAATTAAATATTCTCAGAGGGATTCATCCAAACAATGGACTTATATATCAAGCATATGTTATACTCCTCAAGCGTGTTAAAAAATAAAGAGGTACTAACCAGTATGGTTGGGGAAATTGGGAAAATAGGGTACTCCATTTTTCTAATGGCAGTGAGTTGCTCTTGAACACGATACTCTTCGACTTCATCTCTGTTGCTGTTGGGTTGGGAAATCTGCTTGTCTTTTGGTTTATCATATCATTTCAAAGCCTTCACTTTTGGTTTTTGGTTAATGTTTCCAACTCATTTCAATGGAACTATTGTGTTCAAGAGAAGTCATTCATTCAATATTTGCTACAATACTCTTAAGTCTTCATTCCATGTCTGCCTTTCTTGATCCAGTTTCGTATCAGCATCATTCTGATCATTCTATCTCAAATCATCAATGATACCTATTTCATGTCGTTGATGGGGAATACATCAATGCCCTCCTGCGATGGGTCACTTCCTATCGACATCATCTCATTATCCAGGAAGTTGGCTTAGAAACACCCCTTGGTACCTTGGTGCTTTCATACATCAATGGAAAGTTTCCTCGCTCTGGATGATAGGTTTACATCATTAACCTTCGACCGAAAGATTATGTGTGATTTTCAACATCAACTCATTTATTCACACCATATGGATTGTACTATAGTACCTTGACAACCATTAACATCATCAATGGTTTCTCTCATGTCTCTTAACGACTTCCATCATGGTCGGTAATCAGATGGTGTCTACCATGTTCGACTCCAGCTCATTGATTGACATGGTTAGACTCATACATTAGTTGGTCATGTGAATGAGATAGAATGCCCCAGATCTAGTTGCATCCAACTGAATTACGATTTCAGGAGTAATACAAGATCACAATGTATGATGGCTATGATCATACATGCATTTATCTAGTCATGGGTCCACCACCAGTCATCCATGGACATGTATTTTGATCATTTTTCATGTAATGTTAGCTTATGTGTTGAGTATGGGTATGCTTCTCTCAATAAATATATCATGATGTAAATGTATTGTAACAAATAATGATCTCACCGGTTGTTCTTGATCCCGACTTGTCACAAGGTAAAGCACTTCAGTCATCAACTATCATTCCTGACTTTCCGCTTTAGGGGGCAATCTTTTATAGGCCATTTTGTCACATTTGGTCAATAGGCCTTCAACTAGATCAATCAACATCCTTTGACCTCCTTCTCATCATTCTTTCACAAATCACTAAGCATGACTCATTCTTATCCCTAAGTTAATGCATGAAAACACCTTGTTTTAGTCATTTTAAGGACCAATGCTCCCTGGCCTCCTATTGGATAGTGTTCACAACTAGGTTGCTCCACTTTGGACTGTGTTTATCACCTACAAGTTGCTCCACTATGCACCTATTTTCTAGAAAATCGAGAAAAAGAGAGAGAATCCCAAAGCCTCTTCTTCCAAAAACTTCCAGGATCTGTTGTAACCATTTACATCAGATAAAAGTCTTGAATCATATCCTATCCTACCTTGGTTTTTTCATCCCTTATCCCTTTCTCTCATCCTCCCATCAAGAGTGGATCTCAAGCCCTAATTGGTAAAAGGATAAGAATTCCTGAACTACCTCCTTCACCTATATATTTACTGTCATCCACAGGCAAGGGTTTGGCCTTTGGAGTGCGATTCTACCCTTATGTTGCTGATGTGAGAGATATATTTCCATGCATTAGGGTGATTAGAGGTGCACTTTGTGACAAGGAAAGGACAATTCAACTTGGAGGAGCCCTTTTATAGGATGAACACTTATTTTTGGTTGTAACTCACTACATTTATATTAATGCAAAGAGTTATTTATTTTCCTATATATGATGTTATGGTTTCATATATTTCAATACCATGTTGATCTATTGAATAAAGAGATTAGATGATGCTACATAGATTTTGTAGATTGTTGGCTTGTGTTATATGACTATGCAGGTGCTAATAATAACATTTGGAGATAGGATTGGAGCATTCAAGCTAAAGAAGGAGCGAAGCATACGATGGATCCAAGGTAGGCTTCATCCTATTATCTATTTACTTTAAGGAAAAAATTAGTGCCTTTGTCTTTCTGTTGTTCTAGGTCAGTCCACTAGGCCTAGGGAAGATACATATGTATGCAGTTATAGATTCCACATAACAATCATCTTATTGAAATCAATTAAAACTTTATCCAAAAAGAGTTTCTCTCTCATTTGACCGAGTTTAACTGGGTGTTTTTGGACTGTTTTTTGGCTCTGTTTGACCAACACTCGAGGCCAAACTATTTGACCTTTGAACAAGTTTTATTGAAGAACTTTGATCATAGGATTGTGGATTAGTTAGGGCACATTTACTGTTGTTGAGTGTTGACCATAATTGTAGATTATGATAGTTGACTTGATTTTACTTTTCTTCATTAGCATTTTGGATTTCACATGGTTGATTTGTTGGATAATTCAAACTTTGGTTTTGACTCTTATTTATGGATTTGGTCTCATTGTACTCTCTTTTTAACATTTGAGTACAATCTAATAGAAGAATAATTTCAAAGGGTTTTCCCCCTTGTGGGATTTTCCCCTGGCCTTTGACCAAATTGGTGTCTCTTGTTGATGCTCTTAATTGTCTCTTATTGTCATTGCATTTATTGTTCTATTTGTTTTTTACTCCTGGAAGAATTAATTGTGATTGAAAATATTTCTTATTTAAGGATTGATTTGGGCTAAAGTAATTTTCATACATAAAGCAGTGGAGAATTAACAACAATGTTGCATTGCTAACCCCAATAATGGAACATTAAGCCACCACTTGCTCCTCTAAAGAATAATATTATCTCCTATGTCAATATTGAGAAGCCAAGGTGAAATGTTTAAAAGTCCTTTTACTTGAGGCATGAGGGTCTATTTATAAAATATGAGATGACCTTTCACCTCCCATGTGACTCTTGAGCTCCCTCATGAATCTTGAGCTCCCACATGGCTTTTAAGCACCTACATGACCTTTTCACTTCCTAGTGACTCTTCACATTCCATGTGTGACCCTTGGGCTTCCACACACTTACATTTTTCAATCTTATAAATTACATAATTACATTCCATGAATAATGTGGTGAAAAGACATAGAACAAAATAATATTCTTGTGTTCACACTTGTGAAGCTACAATTTGGTGACCGTGACATGAAACTTCATTGTAATGTATCAATGCCAATTTATTTTCTTTGTTTCTATGTCTTCAACTCTTCATTATTAATCTAAGATGTGCTTCATCTTCACCCTCCAAAGGGTATGGATAAGTATTGGAACCTTCTATGTCGGCATGAGTTGACATCTCTCTATCATGGTATGAGATTCCTTTATTCCTGCATGATAACATCTATGTATCTCATATCCACAAGTTTCTTCTTGAAACCTATTATTAATGACCTCCTTGAACATCAACTTGAAATTGAAGTTCAGTCATTAGAAGACAATATCAATCCCAAAATCACCTATTCTATCTTGTTTTCTCATGTAAGATGCTAATTGTGATGGGGCATTGTGCAAGTACTGAGAGAGAGGCCTTATTAGGTGCAAATAATAGAGTTACGATGAGAAGGGGTGGAGGTTTGGGCACTAGGAGTGCACACCATGCAATTGCAAGAGAGAGAGGTAAGGCTTGGGTGTGGAGGGAAATTCCAAGAGATAGTGGCTAGGACCTTGAGGCTTGAGGATGAACTATGTGTAATGAATGAGAGTAAGCCTCTAGGTTAAGTGAAAATGCCACTAGGAGTGCATAATGCGCAACACAAGTTAGGATTGATCAAGGATTTATGCAGTGGGAAAGTGTAAGAAACAAGGGTTGAGTGGTTATGCTCTGAAGATGCACCATGCACTTATGAAGGGAGATTAATTCAAGATGGGCACAAGTTTAGGGGACAAGGGTCTCACACTGAGGCTTGGAGGATCACAATGTTCTCATCACTTGGATGGAAGTTGAATGCACTCACAAATTGCACATAATGTGAGGATAAGGAAAAACTCCAAAATTGACTCAGTGTAAGATTGGTATGATGAGAGAGGGAGAGTTAGAGAATACATACAAGTCCCAAACATGATAAAACACACATACATAACCAAGAACATGACATACATAGTACCCAAAACCATCATGTGTACATTGAAGCAACAATAAATCGACACCTATCTATGAGTGTGACAGTTAAGATACAAGTATTTACAACACAAGTGTCCACTGTAATGAGAAAGTGTGCTATGCCATAGGAATGTGTCTACTGCATGTCCTTGTGATAAATAGGATCAATAAATTCAAGGGAATGTTTTATATATTCCTCTATAAGGTATGCCAAGGTATTCTTAACAAGATATGCAAAATCGACACATAAAAGAGTAAAAGAAAGCCAAAGAAACACATGCAAAAGAAAAAGTGATGCATGGGAAGGAAAAGGAAATAAAAAGAGACAGTTGAGAATCTCACCCTGATGATGGCACACATACAACCAAAATTGAGAGAATTCTCCTTGTGCTCCAAAAGTGTGCAGAGCTCAAAAGTGAAAGATGAATGTGAAATGAGCTCTAGGCTATATTGTTTATATAAGGAGAGCATACATGCAAACTGGATTAGGGTTTGTGAGTGCACTCAGTGCATGTTTAGAAAATAGGAGTCAAGATTTACTTAACTACCATTAAGAAGTGGGACAACACTAAATTGAAGAGGTGTGCTCTCACAGTCAATGCGAAATGTGCACTAACTGTCAACAAAGGGTGCACAATCACTATCTCCAAGAACTGCACAATCAATTTCTCTAGGAACTATGTTGTGTATATCAACAATAGGTGTTATTTCTTGTCTCCCAAGAGTGCACACGAACTATTGACAGGGATTATGCTTTTCCTAGTGGCAAGGCTTTTACTCCACTATCTCCAAGAAGTGCACAATGCCTACTTGGAAGAGATGCATTTATGCAGGTATCAATAGCTAGGCATGTGAAAGAAAGTAGTTGAGACACTTAATATTTCTAGAGCAAGACTTAAATGATTAGAAAAATAATACCAAGGATGACTTGGATGAATTAGGATGAAAAATCACATGACCGTTAAAGGGCTCCAAAATTTAGATGTAGGAAATCTTTTTGAGTGGGTTGTAATATCTACAACACTTGGTGATTCACTAGAAGAACCCTAACTTCTCTATTCGAGTCTAACTTTACACACAAAGTCTAGCTCTCAGGAATTATTGTCTCATCCTATAGATCACCCTATCTACCTTGCTTGGTTATAGATGTAGCTTCCCCTGCTCCTATTGTCGACTTAATGCTTTCATAAAACTAATCAAACTTCAATGGTTTCAATCAAGGAGTAGGACTATGTGAATTTGCAAGTTTAATATGTTTAGAGTTTTGATGTTATCTCTAGTGTTGCTCCACTGCTAGTAGGCCTATTCAGTACCTCGATAGAGAAACATCAAGGAAGCACAAGAATTTCTCCGCTTCCAATAGGTTTGTTTAGTACCCAGCAAAGTTGCTTGTTTCACCTCTTTGCCTAGGAAGCCTTTCTCTTTCTTCACCCTTTATTTATTTTATCTTACTATGCACATTGGAATTTCATATGCATTTATTTCACTACAGGTAGAAGAGGGATCCTGACTTATTTTAAAAGCAAAAAAGGTTGTTCCTTGTTTTGTAGAGACTCTTATGTATATATCTCTAAAATTAGTTTTCTCATTTAAATTTTCTCCTTTCCCTCCTCTACTTGATTGAGTTGACATGTTAGAACCATCTAATACAAAATCCAAATCAAGGAAATAAGATCCTGTAATGGATGCAGGCGTCATAGATTTATTAAGGCTCTTCGTAGGAGTGAATTCTATTTTCCATCTAAGCATCATAGACTCTTAAAGATATTTAGGCCCGAAAAAATAAGGGCATTAAAAGTTTACCAAGAATTTCCAGTCATCACAATACCCTATTTTAAAACATTTCCAAATTACTTCATAGCCAAATGAAATGGCTTTCACACAAAGTCTTTATTCAGTACGAATTTGTTAAAGAGATGCAAAAAAACAAAACTCTAATAAAAGGAAAATGCATAATGCAAGGAAATAAATGCAGGGTGAAAAACAGAGCGAAAGTGAAAGTAAGGTATGGAAAGACTATGCAAACCATGTAAGGAAGTAAAACTGCTTTAATAAAAGAATCATAACAAAACCTAAATCCTAATATATCTAACTAGAAGGTCAGGATAATGTGAAATCAAATTTCCAATGTAACCATAAGAGTTGCTCCTCACTTTCAAGCACAAAAAGAAAAGAAGTTAATAGTGAGGCAAAACAATGTGCAGGAATAAAATTGTTTATATGAATAACCTGCTTAAGAAGTTGAAGGTCTTGCCTACAGGAAGAAAGGTGTTCCACAATGACTTTCTTTATCCAAGTTGTGTTTCTACCTTTATGTACATAAAAAGGAGCATTCATATCCTTAAAATATCTTACAAATATACATTCATCCACATTTTCGTTCTTAGCAAACATAAGGTAAGATTGAAACTTAATATTAACAAAAAAGCTTTCCAGATAAGATTCCTCTAGCCAATCAGTGATTTGATCCTAATATTTTAAACAACCTATTTGAAAACCATAAAAATCTTGGGAAAATTAACTTTTTATCAACGCAATTGAATTATAAAGAGAATTTGGCAAGGGAAATTTTCTCTGACTTTTTTTAGAAGCTTTGTCAAGATGACGAGGACCTGACATAAGCACCAACAAAAGTTGAAGTGCCTCAACTTCTTGATAGGTATTTGAACATTTAGATTATGAATCATAAATATCAATGGGCTTGATAAGATCAATCGATGTAAAAAAAATATCATCAAATATACTAGTGGGAAAATTATTATGATCCATATTAGATCATTATATTGTTTTTCATCCATCTCGATGCATTCAAAGTGGAAAAAGTGGAGGAATCAGCTCACAAGACCATTTTTTAATGGCGGGACCCAGTTTGGTGAAACGGGGTCTGAAACATTTCAGGAGCGTTTTGAGGAATCAAATGAATTTTTGGGGGTAAACTTTCTTGCTTTAGAACCATGCCTTTTCATGTTTTTATATACACATAGATATTTCCAACGATGCAAGAAGCATGTCAATCGAAGTCCGTATGCGAAATTTACGCCACTTAGAATTTGACCTTCCTATTTTCACACCTATAGTTTAGGAGGATGTCACATCATCCCCCATTATTCATGAAAAATTGGCTAGCCACATTTATATGATGTAAAATACTCTAGAAGATTCTATTTTGTAACTCTAGTTAAGGGTTGATATAGTCAAACTTAACCACTAGTAGGCTATCGAGTTGTGATATAACCAGACGACTAGGAGGAAGAGGCATTCCATTATTTCAAGAGCATTTTGTTCCAAATATAAGCACACTAGTGAAACGATCCTAGAAGCCATTGCAACATCGATGGCCATGCAGAGGAAAAATGTTGGAAGTTGCATCCAAAGCTAAACCCAAAGAACAAGAAGAAATATAACAAGAAGAAGAATCTCATGGCCACTTATTCGAGCAACCACATTGAAAGAAGCTCAGATGTGAATGAGAAGATCATATGTACGTCGATACAAAATTATGTGAATATGAGTAGCCTTCAACAAAAAGAAGAGAAATAAATGACCAAACTCTTCCATATAAAGATACAGGCCAAGAAGACAAATATTGATGCTTTGTTTGACTCAGGATCATAGGTGAATCTCATTGCAACAGAGCTGGTCAAGAAGTTGGGGCTAGAAGTTCATGATCATCCAAACCTACATCCACTGGGATGAGTAAATAAGGATGTAGATCTGAAGGTAACAAAACAATGAAAAATTAGATTTGCTATTAATGTTGATTTTATTGATGAAGTAGATCTAGATGTGGTTCCCCTTGATGTATGTTGAGTCATGTTTGGGAGTCCATACATGTACATGTGTGATGTAATATTCATGAGGACATTCAACCACTACTAGCTCATCAAGGATGGAAAATGGTTCATCATCAATGCACACAAAGGAAAGTCAAAAATTTCACTGGTAAGTGCCAACCAAGAAAAGAAATTGATCAGTTCCAGCAAGAGGTATGTTTTATTGTTTTTAAGAGAAATTTAGCCTATAGAGGAGTCAACAATAGGAAAGGCATCCCTGGAGGGGTATACTATGAAATACAAAAAATAATTGGAGAATTTGTTACAGGCATATAGGGATGTGTTCCGAGAACCTAAAGGGTTACCACCTAAGAGAGAAGTGGAACACGAGATCCAGCTATTGTCAGACTCCCCATTGCCAAATATTGGGTTGTACAGGAAATCTATTATAGAAGCAAGTGAGGTGAAGAAACAGTTGCAACAACTACTGGAACAGGGTTTCATTCGATCGATTACATCACCATGTGGGTCACCCATCATCATTGTGCTAAAGAAGGATGGGACTTGGTGGATGTGTATAGATTATAGGGCATTGAACAAAATCACACTCAAGAATAGATGCCCCCTACCTAAGATAGATGATTTGTTGGATCAGATTCAGCAAGAAAAATACTTCACCAAGTTGGACTTAAAGTATGTATATCACCAAGTTTGAGTCAAAGAAGAAGATACATGGAAGATCACCTTCAAAACAAGGCAAGGTTTGTATGAGTGGTTAGTTATGCCATTTGGCATATGTAATGCACCAACTACATTTATGATATTAGTGAATGATATACTGCGCCCTTTTATAGATTCATTTGTTATTGTCTATTTGGATTATATATTGGTATAGAGTGCTACCTAGGAGCATATTTCACATTTGACACATGTGCTTGAAACATTGAAGAAGCAAATCACAAGAAGTGTGAGTTTACACAACAATATTTGGTGTATCTGGGGTATGTGATCGGTGGAGGGGAGCTGAACATAGATCCTTCCAAGATGGATGCCATCATGAAATGGTCGTGTTAGAGTCGGTCTAGTAGCCCTCCACCAAAGACCAAAGCTCTTTGCATTTCATGATTAGGTGTCCCATCAGTGTGATCATGTTGCATTCCGTTAGGCATGCCATAACCCTGGCGGAGGGAGTTTGTGTTTTTTATTCCCCTCCTGTTTGGCACTGCTGGTTCAGGTTTGTTTAAGTAAATAAAATCTTCAAAGGGTCATTCATCTTGTTTTAAATTTCAAGGTCTTAGGTCTAGGGTTGAGTCAATTTTTGTCTTGAGAGGTCATAAAGGATCAGCAGGCCAGAGGGATGTCCTACATAAAACATCATTTCAATAATTCTCACTATTGTATAGCTAAATTTTCACCTTGTTTTCAAAACTTTGTTTTTGAAAAACAAAGGTCATTATCTCGTTTTTGTAAAAATTGTCAAAATTTCAAATTCTCCAAATGTTGAAGTGCAGCCTTGGTCTCCTTTGCCAAAGCATCTTAGAAGCTATCCCTGCAAAAATTTTCAGAAGAAATCATCATTTCAACCAAATTTTTTCAAAGAAAGGAAACCAGAAGTCAGAGCCAATTAATTCAAAAGACTGTCAACACTCAAACATTATAAAGTGGGTTTTGGGCAAATAAAAATCTAAAGGGAGCCTATAAAAGCACATCACTCTTCATTAGCAACTCATTTGCCTCTTAAAAGCTAAGTGAATCCTTGCAAAGGCGATTTCAAGAGTCATTGAGCAAATTGGGAAGTTTCAGAGGCGCGCTACGCATCAGGGAGGGCGCACTACGCGTCAGGGGAACGCTACGCATCACCGCGATTTTCTCAGTGTAATTTTGTTCAAGCGCTACGCATCAGAGGGGCGCTATGCGTTAGGCAAGGCATGCTACGCGTTGGGTTTTTCGCCCAATAAACTGCCAGCAAGCTACCAAATCCTCTTTTCTCTCAAGCAAATTTCAGGTAGGCCTCTCCTCCATGGCTAGTTTTGGTTTTGCAAGATAAATCAGAAATTAATATGTTAAAATGCCATAAAAATGAGAAGTTAAAACCCTATATTGCCGTGGAAGATTTAAAGACTTAGTGGTGCTAGGGTTTCAAAATATTTTGCTGTCCAAGGTTGCCCATTTTTTATCCCTCTTTTCCCTCATCTTCATCAACATTCTCCTTCAAATTTTCCCATAAAATTTTATAATCTTCCTCTCTAAAATCCCTAAAACCTACTAAATTCCCAAACCCTACTTCACCTTAAAATCCCACAATTTTATGATTTCCCATGTTGCCTTCCCTAAATTCCTTATTTATGTTTATTGTCCCTAATTCCCTCATGTTCCCCTATCCCTAACAATCCCCTTGTATTTATGTCCCCTTGGTGATAGCATTTGAAAAAGTCAAACAACAGTTAATTGGGTGCAAAGTTAGCAATACATTTCAGCCATCTTGCCTTCAAAACCATGTCAGAAACCGAATCAGATTATGAGCAGAGTTATGACAGTGATTCAACACCAGAGGTAGAAGTGCCAAGGAGGCATCACAAGGGTGGTAAAGGTGGTCGGCATGTCAGGGAGGAGCCCACTTCTTTGGCTCATTTGCAAGCTTGTCCACTTGCAATGACATGTTTTCAGTATCAATCATGCTTTGGATATTGTGAGCGGATCTCACAAATTCAACATCACAGAGAACTAGTCTGCTTGTTTGTCCTACATTTTCACAATGGTCATGTGAACCTTGCAGGAGTGGATTTCACCCTATCACTCGAAATTGTTGCTCAAGCCACCGGGATACCAAATGTTGGGGAGGAGTGGAACAAGCGCCAGCAGCTAGACAGATTTCATTATCAACCATATATCAAACCCGGGTGTATGAGACACCTAACTGTTGTTTTTCCCTTCAGATTCCTAAGGGATGAGTATGCACCCTTGATGAGGCTCATTATGCGTTATTTCACTTGTGAAGGCAGATTTTCACGTTTATATTCGTACCATATCCATTTGTTGATGCATTTCACCCGGGTACGAATGATGAACATTCCATTTTTCATGTGTCAAAATATAGAGAGGATGGTGCCCTTAGTGCAAAGGAAGAACCCCGCATAGCAACACAAAAGTATATATCATTATGCACTGATCGAGATCATAGTGATGCATCAGTTGGCACAGCAGGGTATTGCTTGGGAGGATTTCATCTCTCGCGACTCCTTCATGGTGCCACAGCCACCTCCTGAGATTGTCCATGATGAGGGAGGGCATTCACATCAGTTTCACATTCTAGAACCCGAGCATGTCAGCACTCCAGCATGTGTTACATATCAGAGAGGCCACAGGGCCTTATTTGCATCTGCACGACGAGTATTATCTCCACACCAGGTGGAAGGGGTCGTGCCTTCTTCATCAGCACAGTGAGTGTTATCTCCACATCAGGTGGAAGGGGCCTCGCTTTCGACAGCAGAACAGGTACAGGAGAGAGGTAAGCAGCACATGATTGATGAGGGACCATCAGGTGATCCGGACATAGACATTATTGACCTTGACATCAGTTCTCCTAGCTCGGAGCTAAAGGTGATCATTCAACAACAAAAGGCTGAAAATCACTTGTTGCAGCAGAAGTTGGAAATGGAAAGTTGGACAATCAAATACTTAGAGTAGCGCAACAAACAGTTAGAGGATGAACACACTCTTGATGAGTTGCGGAGGATCCAAGAAGACCGGAACTTGGCTCGCAAGAGACCCGGTGATTTGACACCTATTGAGCAAGGGTCTATGCTCATTCGGGTGAGCACTCATTTAGAGAAGTTGCTAGCCAAGGCAAACAGGGACAAATATATGCTCCGCCACATGAAGAATCATTATTGTGCCCGCATGCATGTGTGCAAAGCGAAAATGAAGGTACTCAAAGGACGATTGGCCAAGGCACTAAAATGGAGGAAAAGGCTCGATCCACTTTAGATTTTGGCTGAAGCCTCCTTGAAGGAGCATGGTGCTCAATGATACACCCCCAGCTCAAAATTTAGAAAATTTGGAGCAATTTTGGTCAATTTTGAATTTTTTTTGCTAAAAACAGGTTTTTGCCCTCAACGCATAGCGCACTGCGCGCTACCCTGAATATGGGGAGGTCCATTTCACAAAAACTCTGCATTTTTTTATTTTTCATGACAAATTACACTTTCTCAGCCACTTCCAAGACATTTCATTGAGTTTTGGGTCCCCAAAAGGTCAAAAAACAAGCAAAAAATGACTTTCTGCCACTTTTTGGACACACAGGAAGCAGTCTTGGGAGATTGCATTTGTGGAGGGGCAAATGGGCACCAAATTGAGAAATTCTACTTGGGCTGGAGAGTAGACATCTAGTCCTTTCCAACAAGCCCACTTGAGCCTCATTTGGATGCCGGGAAGTGACCCAAAAGGGGGCTCAAAGGCACGCTATGCATTGAGAAATGGCGCGCTACGCATGAGGGAAATTTGCCAGTTTTTCATCTACAGCTCAGGACAACGCAACTTTTGACTAGTTTTGACTTTTCATGGGATTTTTCACCCTCTTTGATGTAACTAATGTATTTTCATGATGACATGACACTTTTTTACCTATTCTAGAAGATTCATTCATAAAATAGCAAAAAATTAATGAATGAATTGGTTTCCTAACTTATAGAAGCAAGTTGTTTTGATTGCCTAGATTGTAGTGCTCAGTTTAGAATTGGTTGAAGTAGCTCCTAGGATGATGAGATCGACCCCTAGAGGCAAGGAAATGTGTTAGCTTGCCTATATTATGTACTTTCTTAGTCATTTTTAGGGTTGGACTCTTGAGGGATAAGCTTAGACTGTATTACTCTTTGTATCTCTGCAATTTTGGCAAAGGAAAGACCAGGGTTTTGTAGCACTATTTGGGATTCCTGTGGTGATTTGTGTTGATGGTGTGTTTCTCTCATGTACTTGTAAGTTTTTTATGTGTATCATTTTCCTACTCTTCTCTTCTGCAAATTAAGTAAATGAAGTGTTAAGGTAGAATTCATGGTTTCTATGCTCTGCCTTTAAGTTTTCTTAATATCTATGTTTTCATCTATTTAAGGAGAACTCCTGATGGTTTCTTGCTCTCCTTAGCTCCTCACCTATCATACCTATCCATTCACTTCCTTCAAAGGCATCAAGACAATCTCCTACCTTGCCCCAAAAAGACCTTTGCAAAAACTGTGTCTCATCCCTGCACCAAAAATTGTCGTGCTCAGTTTTCCAACAAAACCCTAAAAATTTGAAATCAAACTTTCCCTATCAATTTACTAGCCTAAAATCAGTGTTCTTTATTGGTCATCTTAGCCCTTTGAAGACCTTTTGCTGAGATAGACCCGGAGAGAGCCCTCTCCTGTCCTCGTAGGGCTAGCTACGAGGCTAAGTGGTTTGATGTTGCCTTGGATTTTGTCTTCTTCAGCATGAGGCCAAATTCGAGCGCTAACATATTGGCGACCACACTAGGGAAGAACAACTTGTTTGCGGGTTGATGTGTTTATTTCGTAAGTCTTAGACGGATCCTGAATTTATGCCAGGTAGCCTTCAAAACGATTTTGCTTTGCATAAGCAGAAGTAGATAAACACTGCTTCAGTCCATCTCCGTGAGCTTGTAAATACAACACTTCATTTGCATTTTACCCCAGTACATTTGTAAACTCTGAACTTTTGATGATAAGTTGAGAGTTTTCACAGGCTGATTGGCTATTTGTTCCTTAATATTTTGAGAATATCCAAGTTGGCTTCAGATTCTAGTCATATATTCAAATCTCACTCATGTCCAGCTGTTTTTAAGTATTTTGAAGACATTGATTTTGATGAAAGCTTCGAGTTGTCCCTGTTCAAAACCAAATCTGAAAGTGCACTTGATTCTCTAGTTCCCAACCCTGATTTTGCTGTTGCCCTTGAAATCGAGAGACACAATAAATTGGTTGAAAATTTCATCCTAAGACACCTTCAGACAGATATCCAAGTCACTAATCTTGCTGATTTCCTCGAAACTGTATCTGTCAATATTGGATCTACTATCACGACTTTTGTTCCGCACGAACAGACCAATCCTCCTTTTATTTCTATATCCCCTATAGTCACACATCCTGAATCTACAGTCAATTCTCCCTCTTCATCCCCTATCGCTTCTCCTCCACCTACACCTCCCTATACCCCTCATACTACAGCTACACCTACTCCACCTACTACTCCTAGACCCAATCTACCTAAAGCAATGGCTGCCCGGTTTGCCCCTCTTGCTCTTCGTCAAAATCTGCATGATATGCCAGCTGATTATTAGAGTAAAATTCCCATGTTTGATGGCACTCCTCAAGGTGTTTCCGCTCAGCAGCATATAGACAAAATGGCAACTTTCTTTGATCTATATGAGATAGATGAAGAAGATGTAACTATGTGTTTGTTTGTGCAAACATTCGGAGGAGAAGTAAGAAAATGGTTCAGAGGTTTGACAGCTAGAAGCATACCCACATTGGATGAACTTCAGAAGCAGTTTCTAGATCGATGGGAAATCAGAAAGGATCCACTTTAGATCAATGCTGAGTACAAAAATCTCAAATGCAATCATGGTGAGTCTGTCCAAGATTACATTATTAGATTTAACACAGTTTACAATGCTATTCCAGATGATTTAAGACCATCTAGAAAATCAGCTCTTCTCAAATTCCCGGATGGCTTTGATCCGGAGATGGCTTATTCATTGCGAGATAGAGATCCGCCTACCTTGGAGGATATGCAGAAAATTGTTGTTAGTGTTGAAGCGAATTTGAATGATAAAAGAGCAAGGATGAAAGCCGAAAAACGAGTGACAATCAAAGAAGAAGCTTCTACATCAGATCAGCTCCTTCGCAAGGTAGAAAAGGTAGAAAGGATGCTCGAAAAGGTTCATCTCGACAAGTCAGAACCGCAGATTCGCAATCCTAATTTCTGAGGTCCGCAACAGCCACAATACAGAATTAAGCAGCATGAAACAAGGGCACACGAGTCAGCAGCTCAGCAACAAATAAAACCTCCTCTTCAGCAGAATTTTGTTAGCCAAGAATCTGAGGATGAAGGTGATACTATAGGGGAGGAAAATCACTTTTTCACTCCTGATGATCTGCCTACCTATATTACAGAAGAAGAAGAATTTGTGAGAAACTCCATCATCCATAAGGATGAGAATTATATCTTATCAAATGATGCAGCGCTTGAGGAAGAATCGGAGGAGTACCAAAGAGGATATCTCAATGTGTTGTCCACTCAGCAGAAACAATTAAGAAAACGGGCTGTTCCCATAAATCCTATTTAGAAGAAGAAAGATACTTCAGCAAAAAATGATTCAGCTTCCCCACAGAAAAAAAGGAAAAGAGATAATTGATCCCCCAGCAGGTCAATCATCTTCAGCAGATAAGGTAAATCAGCCACTAAGCACAATGAGGGATAAAGTTGAAAGAAGAGAAGTTCCGGCCAAAGAAGGTGAAAAGGTTTCAACATTTAGTTTGGAGAATGAAATTTCAAAGCTAAAAGTGTCTATTCCATTGACTGAAATCATGAAAAACACCAGCTACTGAGGTCAAATTCCCAAAATTCTGAATATTGATCCAATGCTTGACACGGTAAATGTAGAAGATGATCAGCCGTAATTAATTTTTGGGCCTGCTTTAGATGGTGAGTCTCCTGAAAGTGATGTTCCTCCCTTCTATATCAGTTTGAGGTTGCACAAGTATGTTTTACTTAATGCTATGTTTGACTCGGGTGCTTCGCACAATTTGATGCCGAAAGCAATCATGGAAAAGCTGGGATTAGGCATCACAAGAAAATATCATGATTTGTATTCATTTGATTCCAGCCGGGTAAAGTGTATCAGATTGATCAAGGACTTGGTGGTAAGCCTAGATCAAATTCCAGCTAAGAATGTCTTGATGGATGTGGTTGTGGCGGATATTCCTCCGCGTTTTGGTATGTTGCTTTCAAGGTCTTGGGGAGCTAAGTTGAAAGGTACACTTCAGCTAGATTTTTCTTATGCTACAATTCCAGTCTTCGGTCAAATGAGAAAGTTATATCGGGAGCAAAAGATGAAATACATGATAACTAGCAAAGAAAAGCCAATAAATCATCCTGTAAATTATGTACATACAGATTTGGAGTCGTTTGTTTTGTTTGCTGATAATTTTAATGAGATAGATAGTCAGTTAGTTCAGGCAGAGGATATACCAGAGATTACTGAAAATTTTAGAGAAGTTTTGCAAAAGGAAAGAGAAGAAAAGCCAGCTGCCATGAAACAAACAGCTGAAGCTAAGGGGCAGCAAACAGAAAAAACAGAGGCAACACAGTTTCAGCAGTTGCAAGAAGATGAAGATGGTCTTTGGACCATGGATTTTGATGGCGCTGTGGGCAACGATGGTGCTGGTATTGGTGTGTGGATTCGAAGTCCCTTTTCTGCCCGAGACAAAGTCCCAAGCAAGGTGAGAGTGTGTTCTTATAAACTAGCATTCGATTGTTCAAATAATGAGGCAGAATATGAGGCTCTCATTGCTGGCCTTAAAATTCTTCGCAAGTTGAAAGCAAAGAAAATTGTAGTTTATGGTGATTCCGAGTTGGTGATAAAGCAAGTTAAAGGTGAGTTTCAGGCCAAGCATCCTCATATGAGGGCATATCGAAATGTTGTCCTAGATATTTTGAAATTATTTTCTGAACATACTTTGACATGTGTGCCCCGCATACAAAATGATGTTGCGGATGCGCTGGCCAAGGCAGCAAGTAACTTAAAAATTCCAATGAATTCCAGCAACAAATTTGAGATTTGTGTGAAACACCGCCCCACAGTTCTGGATAATCAAATATGTTGGCAAGTCTTTCAGGATGATGAAGAAATTAAAGATTTTCTGCAGATAGAAGGTGGGTTTAAAGACATTTCCATAGATACAGAACTAGATGAAGTAAATCAAATGGATGTGCTGCAACTTAAGGACAATTTTATTCCTAAAGGATTGATTCCTTTGGAAGAGCTGCTTGATCAAGATGATGTGGCCCGCAAACCGACATTGAGACCAACTGAAGAAGGTGTTGAAGAGGTAAACATTGGAGCAGCTGAGAATCCCAAGATGGTAAAGCTATAAAAGTCATTCTCACCAAAGGTAAAGAAGGAGTATGTCAGATTGTTATTTTCGTTTTCTAATGTCTTTGCATGGGATTACTCAGATCTAAAAAAATATGACACCAATATCATTAAGCATATTATTCCTATAAAGCCAAATCAGAAACCTTTCCGTCAAAAGTTGAGGAGAATCAATTCTAAATTGCTGCCATTGATAGAAAAAGAAGTGAATATGTTGTACAAGTCTGGAATCATAGTACCTATCAGATTTTCCGATTGGATATCCAATTTGGTGCCCGTAATAAAGAAGACCGGTGAAATCCATTTATGCATTGACTTCAGAAATTTGAATAAGGTGTCTTTAAAAGACAATTATCTGTTGCCCAAGATGGATCATATATTGCAGCGAGTAGTTGGAGCATCAAGGATGTCGCTACTCGATGGCTATTCCGGGTACAATTAGATTTTGGTGAATGAGGATGATCGTGACAAAACTGCATTCACTACTCCATGGGGAACATTTCATTATGCAAAGATGCCATTTGGTTTGAAAAATGTAGGTGCCACTTTTCAGCGTGCGATGGATATGGCCTTTGCCAATGAGAAAGATGTCTTTTTGGTTGTTTACCTTGATGATTTGATTGTATTTTCGAAATCTGATGAAGAACATTTATATCACTTGAAAATGGTTTTTCAAAAGTGCAGAAAATATGGTATTTCGCTAAATCCAAAGAAGAGTCTTTTCGCCATGAGTGAAGGCAAGCTCTTGGGCCACATCATTTCCAAAGACAGAATCTGTATAGATCCTGCACGTGTTGAAGCTATTCAGCAAATTGAGTAGCCTCAGAACAAAAAAGAAATACAGTCCTTGAATGGTAAGTTGAATTTTCTGCGTCGCTTCATTCCGAATCTTGCCAAGCATCTTAGAGAAATCACAAACATGCTAAAAAAGGACAGCCAACTAAAGTGGACCGAAGAGGCGGTAAAATCTTTCAATTTGGTAAAGCTGGTTCTATCTTCAGCCCCTACTCTAATCAGTCCGGATTACACACAAGATTTTATTCTATTTTCATTTGCTTCTGAGCACACATTGGCAGCTGTACTAATGCAAAAAAGAGATGGAGTTGAGAAGCCTATTGCTTTTTTCAGCCGTATTATAAGGGACGGAGCATTGAAGTATAACATCATCGAAAAACAAGTACTTGCGCTTGTGAAGGCCTTGAAGGATTTCCGTGTGTATATATTGAATTCTCACATTATGACATATGTTCCTAACGCAGCAGTAAAGGATGTTTTAGTACAGGCAGAACCGGAAGGAACGTGGGGTAAGTGGATTGCTGCATTATTAGAGTATGATGTGGAAATTAAACCCACTAAGCTGATCAAAGGTCAAGGTCTTGCCAAATTGATGGCTGAAACAAATCTCCACGTCCTAGATATCAATTTGATGGCTGCCATGTCCGATGAAGATGAGGAGAATTCAGCACAACAGGTATCTGACATCTTTATTTCTTCTCCTTGGTATGCTGATATTATATATGTACTTCAAAATTTGTCTTCACCTCCCGGGATGCCTCGAAATAAAAGTAGGACATTAAAGTTGAAAGCAGCCAAGTTTTGCATCCTCAAATCTGCACTATATTGGAAAGACCCCGGTGGAATATTGTTGAATTGTTTGATCGGGGAGGAAGCCAAAACAGTTGTGGAAGATTTTCATAAAGGTGACTGTGGGGGCCATTTGTTTTGGAAGACTACAACAAATAAGATCCTAAGGGCAGGTTTTTATTGGCCTTCATTTTTTTCAGATGTATATAAAGCTGTCAAGAATTGTCACGAGTGCCAAATTTTTCAAGGGAAACAGAAATTACAGCCATTGCCTCTCAAACCAATTGAAGTCAGCGCACCATTTCAGCAATGGGGCTTGGATTTTATCGGTGAAATGCATCCAACATCATCAGGACAGCATAGATGGATATTGACAGCTACAGATTACTTCACAAAATGGATTGAAGCCATTCCCACCCGGCAGGCCACGAATGCGGTAATTATTTCTTTCCTTGAAAATAATATACTGTCACGTTTTGGCTGTCCGAGTAAGTTAATTACAGATAATGCAGCAACATTCAAATCAAAGAGAATGGTTGACTTTTGCTACAAATACAATATCATCTTGGGGCATTCTACTGCCTACCATCCGTAAGGAAATGGGTTGGCAGAATCTTCAAATAAGTCCTTGGTAAATATCATTAAAAAGTTGTTGGAAATCAATAAGAAGAGCTGGCATAAAAAGTTAGTGAATGCACTATGGGTTGATAGGGTAAGTCAGAAAAAATCAATTGGCATGTCTCCTTTTGAGTTGGTGTACAGGACAGACGCAGTGTTTCCTACTTCGCTCGTTATTCCGGTGGTCAAATTGCTTAAAGAAGCTGGTAGTGAGGAAGATCCCATGTAGAGGAGGATTAATCAAATGATTCATTTACAGCAGACACAGGAGGAAGTTCTTCACAATACTCTCAAGTTGCAAGAGCGCATAAAGAAGATTTATGACAGGAAAGCGAAACCAGATGACTTCCAAATAGATGATGTGGTTTTGAGGTGGGATGCTCAGAATGAAGACAAAGGGAAGCACGACAAATTTGACAATTTATGGAAGGGTACCTACAAGATCGCAGCATATCGTGGCCAAAATGCTTTTCTTCTCAAGGAAATGAACGGAGATGATTATGCCGGAGGGTCGGTCAATGGTCGGCTGCTAAAGAGGTACCATGTCTAAGCGTTTTCTGTTCTTGTCACTATCATTGTACATATTGTTTTACTCTTATTTTATTGCATGTGTGTACTGATCTTTCATCCTCAGTCTGGGGCCCGCGGTGAAGGCTATAATTCTGAAGATGAAGATTGGTTGGTTTGAGGTTTGTCAAGGTGTTTTTGTCAGTCCATTTTCTGTCCAAAATTGAGTTAGTTTGGGTCAAAGTTGTGTCCAATTTTCAGTCAAATCTGCAGTCACTAAAGCTGTCAGAGTTTGTGTCAAATGAGTAAAAAATGACTCCATCGCCCAATGGTTGAAAGAACTGGTCTGCTCTCCCAGAGGTCTGAGGTTCTTGGCATCTCCAAGGAGCTACCATCCCCATTGGAGCCAATGTTAGAGTCGGTCTAGTAGCCCTCCACCAGAGACCAAAGCTCTTTGCATTTCATGATTAGGTGTCCCATCAATGCGATCATGTTTCATTCCGTTAGGCATGCCATAACCCTGGCGGAGGGAGTTTGTGCTTTTTTATTACCCTCCTGTTTGGCACTGCTGGTTCAGGTTTGTTTAAGTAAATAAAATCTTCAAAGGGTCATTCATCTTGTTTTAAATTTCGAGGTCTTAGGTCTAGGGTTGAGTCAATTTTTGTCTTGAGAGGTCATAAAGGACCAGCAGGCCAGAGGGATGTCCTTCATAAAACATCATTTCAATAATTCTCACTATTGTACAGCTAAATTTTCACCTTGTTTTCAAAACTCTATTTTTGAAAAACAAAGGTCATTATCTCATTTTTGTAAAAATTGTCAAAATTTCAAATTCTCCAAATGTTGAAGCGCAGCCTTGGTCTCCTTTGCCAAAGCATCTTAGAAGCTATCCCTACAAAAATTTTCAGAAGAAATCATCATTTCAACCAATTTTTTTCAAAGAAAGGAAACCAGAAGTCAGAGCCAATTAATTCAAAAAAGTGTCAACACTCAAACATTATAAAGTGGGTTTTGGGCAAATAAAAATCTAAAGGGAGCCTATAAAAGCACATCACTCTTCATTAGCAACTCATTTGCCTCTCACAAGCTAAGTGAATCCTTGCAAAGGCGATTTCAAGAGTCATTGAGCAAATTGGGCAGTTTCAGAGGCGCGCTACGCATCAGGGAGGGCGCGCTACGCATCAGCGCGATTTTCTCAGTGTAATTTTGTTCAGGCGCTACGCGTCAGAGGGACGCTACGCGTTGGGCAAGGCGTGCTACGCGTTGGGTTTTTCGCCCAATAAACTGCCAGCAAGCTACCAAATCCTCATTTCTCTCAAGCAAATTTCAGGTAGGCCTCTCCTCCATGGCTAGTTTTGGTTTTGCAAGATAAATCAGAAATTAATATGTTAAAATGCCATGAAAATGATAAGTTAAAACCCTATATTGCCATGGAAGATTTAAAGACTTAGTGGTGCTAGGGTTTCAAAATATTTTGCTGTCCAAGGTTGCCCATTTTTTATCCCTCTTTTCCCTCATCTTCATCAACATTCTGCTTCAAATTTTCCCATAAAATTTTATAATCTTCCTCTCTAAAATCCCTAAAACCTACTAAATTCCAAAACCCTACTTCACCTTAAAATCTCACAATTTTATGATTTCCCATGTTGCCTTCCCTAAATTCCTTATTTATGTTTATTGTCCCTAATTCCCTCATGTTCCCCTATCCCTAACAATCCCCTTGTATTTATGTCCCCTTGGTGAAAGCATTTGAAAAAGTCAAACAACAGTTAATTGGGTGCAAATTCAGCAATACATTTCAGCCATCTTGCCTTCAAAACCATGTCAGAAACCGAATCAGATTATGAGCAGAGTTATGACAGTGATTCAACACCAGAGGTAGAAGTGCCAAGGAGGCATCACAAGGGTGGTAAAGGTGGTCGGCATGTCAGGGAGGAGCCCACTTCTTTGGCTCATTTGCAAGCTTGTCCACTTGCAATGACATGTTTTCAGTATCAATCATGCTTTGGATATTGTGAGCGGATCTCACAAATTCAACATCATAGAGAACTAGTCCGCTTGTTTGTCCTACATTTGCACAATGGTCATGTGAACCTTGCAGGAGTGGATTTCACCCTATCACCCAAAATTGTTGCTCAAGCCACCGGGATACCAAATGTTGGGGAGGAGTGGAACAAGCGCCAGCAGCTAGACAGATTTCATTATCAACCATATATCAAACCCGGGTGTATGAGACACCTAACTGTTTTTTTTCCCTTCAGATTCCTAAGGGATGAGTATGCACCCTTGATGAGGCTCATTATGCACTATTTCACTTGTGAAGGTAGATTTTCACATTTATATTCGTACCATATCCATTTGTTGACGCATTTCACCCAGGTACGAATGATGAACATTCCATTTTTCATGTGCCGAAATATAGAGAGGATGGTGCCCTTAGTGCAAAGGAAGAACCCCGCATAGCAACACAAAAGTATATATCATTATGCACTGATCGAGATCATAATGATGCATCAGTTGGCACAACAAGGTATTGCTTGGGAGGATTTCATCTCTTGTGACTTCTTCAATGTGCCACAACCACCTCCTGAGATTGTCCATGATGAGGGAGGGCCTTCACATCAGTTTCACATTCCAGAGCCCAAGCATGTCAGCACTCTAGCATGTGTTCTATGTCAGAGAGGCCACAGGGCCTTATTTGCATCTGCACGGCGAGTATTATCTCCACACCAGGTGGAAGGGGTCTCGCCTTCTTCATCAGCACAGCGGGTGTTATCTCCACATCAGGTGGAAGGGTCCTCGCTTTCGATAGTAGCATAGGTACAGGAGAGAGGTAAGCAGCCCATGATTGATGAGGGACCATCAGGTGATCCGGACATAGACATTATTGACCTTAACATCAGTTCTCCTAGCTCGGAGCTAAAGGAGATCATTCAGCAACAAAAGGCTGAAAATCACTTGTTGCAGCAGAAGTTGGAAATGGAAAATTGGAAAATCAAATACTTAGAGCAATGCAACAAATAGTTAAAGGATGAACACACTCTTGATGAGTTGCGGAGGATCCGAGAAGACCGGAACTTGGCTCGCAAGAGACCCGGTGATTTGACACCTATTGAGCAAGGGTCTACGCTCATTCGGGTGAACACTCATTTAGAGAAGTTGCTAGCCAAGGCAAACAAGGACAAAGATATGCTCCGCCACATGAAGAATCATTATTGGGCCCGCATGCATGTGTGCAAAGCGAAAATGAAGGTACTCAAAGGACAATTGGCCAAGGCACTAAAACGAAGGAAAAGGCCCGATCCACTTCAGATTTTGGCTGAAGCCTCCTTGAAGGAGCATGGTGCTCAATGATACACCCCCAGCTCAAAGTTCAGAAAATTTGGAGCAATTTTGGTCAATTTTGAATTTTTTTTGCTAAAAACAGGTTTTTGCCCTCAACGTGTAGCGCGCCGCACGCTACCCTGAAGATGGGGAGGTCCATTTCACAAAATCTATGCATTTTTGGATTTTTCATGACAAATTACACTTGCTCAACCACTTTCAAGACATTTCATTGAGGTTTGGGCCCCGAAAAGGTCAAAAAACAAGCAAAAAATGACTTTCTGCCACTTTTTGGACACACAGGAAGCAGTCTTGGGAGATTGCATTTTTTGAGGGGACAATGGGCACCACATTGAGAAATTCTACTTGGGCTGGAGATTAGACATCTATACCTTTCCAACAAGCCCACTTGAGCCTCATTTGGATGCCGGGAAGTGCCCCAAAAGGGGGCTCAAAGGCGCGCTACGCGTTGAGAAATGGCGCGCTACGCATCAGGGAAATCTGCCAGTTTTTCATCTACAGCCCAGGACAACGCAGCTTTTGACTAGTTTTGACTTTTCATGGGATTTTTCACCCTCTTTGATGTAACTAATGTATTTTCATGATGACATGACACTTTTTTACCTATTCTAGAAGATTCATTCATAAAATAGCAAAAAATTAATGAATGAATTGGTTTCCTAACTTATAGAGGCAAGTTGTTTTGATTGCCTAGATTGTAGTGCTCAGTTTAGAATTCATTGAAACAGCTCCTAGGATGATGAGCTCGACCCCTAGAGGCAAGGAAATGTGTTAGCTTTCCTATATTATGTACTTTCTTAGTCATTTTCAGGGTTGGACTGTTATAGACATTTTTGTGCCTTACAACATTGAGCATGAAATGTCCATAATCTAAGGGATCCAAAGTCCCTAAACATGTTGTTCCTACCCCAGAGTAACAAGGCTAACTAACCACAACAATTCACAGAAGTTCTCCACCTGAAACTACTCAAAAACAAGTCAATTCAGGATCATGTCAACTGCTCCACTGAGCATCTGCGCTGAATGTCAACTGCTCCACTGTCTACCTGCGTTGAATGTAAACTCCAACAAAGGCTACCTGCGCTGAGCGAGTTTAGACCAGTGGCAGGCTCATTCCTCAATGTGTCAATGCTCAAGAAGCTTCCAAAATGACACTTGCCTCAGGGAATTCGACTGGTGATGAGTAAGAGGTCCCAAATCTCCAAGTGGAAGCAAGAACCTCCAAGTGGACTCAAGAACTGAGAGAGGGAGAGGACACTAGTCAGGTCTCAAGCTGACTCATCCTCTCTCCAAAATAACTATATATAGATCTCTCCTCCATGAGATCTAGGGGCTGGAATTTTGTTATTGCAAAGAATTGCTGTTGGTTTGAGACTGGATCATTGGGTGCTTAATGCTTTGAAGGGAGCTGAAGAAGGAATTCCATTCTGCTGGGAAGGAGATGCTTGATTGGAGCCCTCTGGGTTGTATCTCTTCCTGAACCTTGTTATCAATCAATAAAGCTATCTTGGTTCTTTCCTATATGCTGGTGTATTTTGTATGATTTGCATTTGTGTATTTGATTTACTTCTAATCCTGAATCATTTATGAATATGAATATTTTCCTTTGTGTTGTGTTCTTCTCATGTCGCAAGTAGCTGTTCTCTTGTCACAGGTAGTTGTTCTCTTGTGATCTCGTGGGAATCAAGTAGCTGTTCTCTTGAGCAAGCGAGGAGGCAAGTAGCTGTGAACACCCAAAGAGAAGAGGATCTAGATCGAGGGAAAAACGGAAGACAACGGTAAGTCTATCGATCTCCCCTCTTTCACATTTGATAAAGGAAGAAACCAGAGTAGCTGTATCTGTTTGTTGCTAAGGCACTGTCACACCTTAGGTGGATAGGATCATCCTGCATAGGCATTTTTCCCCACAACAAATTGGCAACTCCGCTGGGGAGATCTGTTTTAGTAATTTTATTTTTGTTTACATCATTGTTTGTTTCATAGACTCAACAACAACAATCGAACTGCTTCTGCAAAGTAGACTGTTGCTGCCTTGATCCTTCACTGGATTTTGTCTATGATCTGAACAATGGACTCAAAAATGACTTGATGATCCTTTGTGATAGTCTTTAGTACCCTCTCAAAGCATCCCTTTGATTATACCTTGCCTGTGTCTCTGATTTGGCCTGAAACAGTTGATTTTTGAGCATTTTATGACCCAGAACCCAGGGGAAACGAGAGTTTCTCCTTCAGCGCAGACACTGTGAAGGCAGTCTGCATTTCAACGCAGGTCCCGTGAAGGCTACCTGCGCTGAATGTCAAACTCACAGTGTTGAGGTTGCGCTGAACCAATTTGGCCTTGTGCAGCTGGGGTTCTCTGTTGTCTATTTCCCTGTTTTGATCTCTGTTTTTTGCAGCCTTTAACCAGCATAGGTACCAGTCTGATAACTCCTTTTCTTTGCTTGAATTCCGCCTCCTTTTGTATAAAAAGACTGTAAGTGTTTTTATGTGTTTGTGGCGTCATTTACATTTTTCCTTTGCATGAGTGAAATAATCATCCTGTAGCCCTTGATTCAGATCTGATTGATTGCGATCTTAGGAGAGAGTTCATTGGCTGTTTACAGTTGATTATACATTTGCTTTTGCTTATTGGTTTGAGTTTGTCACTTTTAAGTGTCGAAACAAGTATTCATTTCGAAAATCACAAAGTGATTGTAATCTCTTCTACCCTTGTTGATTTCGAAAAAAGTAAACTTGTTTATATCTGTCATTTAAAAGAAAATTCAAAGTTATACAAAAAGCTTTCTTTGTAGGCATTAATACTAAGAAAGCAGAAAACAAACACCTGCATTGTGCATTTGCATTTTGATAAGTTTGCATGATTGATTTAGGAAAGAGTGCATTAGAGTGTGCTGGTTGCTCTTTGAGAAAAGATAGTATCTTTCTTTTCCCTTAGTAGCTAGGATTTTCAAAGTTGAAAAGATTATAAAGCTTGCTTATCATCTTAGACTGCATTTAGGAATTGTACCATACATCTCGTGGTGATCCTGAAAGACAAACTTCTAAAAAGATCAACTTAAAATAAACTGAATGAACCTAACAACGCTTTGCAACATAAGCACAACATAGAGGTCTAGGCTAGAGACGTGTTCCGGCGTCGTTAAGCCTAGTGACTGTCGATCTCGTGGAAGGTGGGTGATTCCTCCTGAGGGACGATAGCGTTAGTACGGATTGTGCTCCCACATACCGTCGTGTATATATTGGGAGACCCCTATAGGCATATATCCTTTATCCTTAGGAAGCCGTGTCGGCCGCCCTACTGATCGCAATGCAGTGAACACAACATTCACGAAGATCGACCGCCCGTACCTTAAAAAGTATTCTGCGGTTTTGCGAAAAGTTTGGCACACCCTCTTTCTAGATCTCCAGAGCAGTTTATTTTGGCCTTTTTCAGACTCTATAACAGAAAAAGTCCATCTGAGCATTTGTCACTTCGGGCTCGTTAAAACATCGAAGGAGACTAGAGTCATCTTTAGCTTTTTCTCGACTCTTTAAAAGTGAAAAAGCAAGTTGTGTCTAAAGCGTCTAATAAAATTCATTCAATTCGGAAACACATTTTCCCCTTTTGTATTTTAGTTGATCGAGTAATCCGCAATCATGGAAGAAAGTCAATTGAAACCCCGTCGTTCGCGGAGGATTGCGAGTCAACCGTCTTTGTCTCCGGAATCGAAAACAGTACGGACAAAGCGAACTCGTTTAACCGGTTCAAAATCTCCTATCAAAGTTAGAACAAGTGTTCCGACAACATCTGAGATTCCGGTTACTCCAAACATTTCTGGAAACCCTGCCTCTATTGAAGAAGTTCAACAACCACAGAGGGACAGTAACACTGATCCTAGTCTGAGAACAAGTACTTGCGTTACTGAACCAGTTCCATCTGTAACCGGTCCAGAGAGTCTCGTTCCTCAAACAACTGTCGCTGTCGAAACAACCCCTTTTTCGGCACCAGAAATATTTTACGGACCTGACGGTCTTCCTCTTCCACCTGGTTTGATTGTGATAGAGGAAATTGTAGAGGATACGCAAGCAAGTACTCCAACCCATTTTGGAGTAGGGGTCACTCTTTTTCCTTCTACATCAGAAGTTAGTCCATCACCAGTGGAAGTTCCTGTAGAATCGCTAGGAAATTTACTGGATAGACTTAAAATGTCTGAGCAACCGTCAACATCTAGGACTGTGTCGAACGACACAGCGACAGCAGAACTACCTGCCGTCACTCCGACAATGTTTGCCGGCGTACCATCTGTCCCAACTAGCTCACAACCGCTAGAAGGAGTCCACCCAGGGACTATTTCGACAGTGTGGTCTGTTCCAGTTTGTTCCTCCGGAATAATATCCGGTAACTCTTATGTTGAAACTCGACAGATTGATCCCTATGGAGGTCAATTTGGGCCATCCAGTCCCCAAGGGCAAACAATCCCCTTGAGTTCCGGATTGCTACCGTATGGGGGGCAGTATGCCCTTTCATTACCCCCTCCGGGAGGATATCCATACGGCAGTTCTCAACAGTATTCAGGTTATACTGGAGTTACGACAAGTGGTTGGGTACCTATGCTACCCCAACAACCAAGAGTTGTGTATTCTATGCAACAATGTGTACCTATGTCGAGCATCCCGACAACGCCAGCTATTGTAACAGTGTCGCAAGTTCAAACGATGCTTGTTGTGTGTCAACCTCAGATTTCTCAGGTTGTAATGCAACAGCCCCTTGACCCTGCGACACAACCACAATCACCAACTGGTGGGGCGACACAGGTCCAAACGGGTACAATTACCCCACATCTTGGTCCGTCGGTTAGTATAGCACAGCAGAGCATGGCTTCACAACCGTGGCTAGTGCAATACCAACAACCACAATTCCAGCAAGTGTACCAAGGTTCTGAACAGCAGATCTTTGCGAACAGTGGACAACCGTATATTCAAAACGGTCAAAACCAACCACTTTACAGTGGTCAAGTCCACCAACCGTATCAGTCATACCAACATCAATTACATTATGCTGGTATGCAAAGGCCTACTGCTCAGGCGATTCCATCGTATCCTGGGTATGCCTCACCTAACCTGAATCAACAGTTACCATTCGTGGCAACTTTAGAATTACCAGATTTACACCGATTAACGAACGATCCAATTGCTTACGCCCCTTGGTGGCCAGCGATTCCTCACAAACTTCCATCGGACATTCCTAAATTCAATGGAAATCCAGGCGAAGACCCGTCGAATCACGTGATGACTTTTCATCTGTGGTGTTCGTCGAACACCCTGAACGATGATTCGATAAGGCTTCGCCTTTTTCAGAGGACATTGATAAGTCCAGCGGCTAAATGGTATATTGAATTACCTAGAGACTCTTTCGACAATTTCAGTTCCCTAGCCACGACTTTCTTAACCCATTTTCAATTACCAATAAGGTATGAAACTGGAACAGAAATCTTAACCAATTTCAAGCAGACGACGGCCACACATATATCCGATCATATACATGAGTGGCGTCATCGTCACAGGATGGTAAAGTCTTACGTTCCCGATCAGCTATTAGCTGAATGGTTTATAAAGTCGTTACTTCCTGCTATAACGGAAGATGTGGCCAAGGGGGGAGTCGTAACAGAGGAGTAGGTTATTGCTCGTGCACAGTATCTAGACTTAGTATATACTCAGTCTGGCACGCTCTACGACAAAATACCTGATGCCCTTAGACCGAAATTTTCAATTCCTCCTCCTCCTAAATCAAATAGTGACTCTCATGCCGGCGATGGTGTGATTGGCACTGCAAACGCAAAGTCAACAAAGGCTTCGTCTAAGAAAGCCCGTAAGACTTCGGATCAGAATGCAAAAGAAGAAATTCTTGCTTCGGAAGTAAATGCCGTATCAGCTAATAAAGGCAAAGAACCCAATCAACCAGGAAGCAAGAAAAAGCAAAACAAAGGGAAGAAGAAGAAACAGGGTCAGTCATCCCCTGAAAAAACTTCTTCAAACCCTCCTGGAAATAGGAAATATCCATGTCAAATATGCGATGAGGAGGATCATCGGACAACAGATTGTCCGTTAAGAGTTGAGCTAAAGAAATTCTTTAAGAGTTCTAAAACCTCAGCTGTGTTGACTAATCCATTTACAAATCCAGGTCAAAATATGGTTGATAGTGGAAATGCTTCCCCGTCGCAAGTCCTAATGTTATCGATCTCCAAGCAACAGAATGATGCTTTGATTTCGAAAAGGAACAAAGATTACGGGAATCCACCGCTGTCGAACGACAAAGGTAAAGATCAACCAAGTAGTTCGACGACAACTTCGACAGAAGTTGTACCACCCGTCATTCCTGAATTAACAATAAAACCGCCGAAGGGAGTAGTACACAAGTCGACATTTAATCCTCGCGCCAGGGCGGCGTGGCATTATAACATAGTGGAAGATTTGGCCCAATCGCCATCCACTATGTCAACTCTTGAGGTATTACAAAATTGCCCATCCCAAAGGCAGGCGTTGTTATCGGTTATTGGTGGGGTTGATCCTAAGGATTCCAATCTTGTATCCTTTGACCACAAAGGATACGATCCTCAGTTACCAGCTCAACTAGCTTTCCTTATTCAAGTGAAAGCCCTCAACAAAACTGTTCACCGAACAATTATTAATGAGGGGGCATCTACATGTATCATGTCGATGAGTTGCTGGAAAACTCTAGGGTCTCCAACCTTGTCGCGATCTTCGACGACATTAAAAGCATTCGACGGAAGGACGTACACCCCGTACGGTATCCTAAATAACTTGAAGGTTGAACTAGGAGGAAAAACAGTGGAAATTGATGTTGAAGTCATCGATGGAAATCTTGACTATAACATCCTACTGGGAAGACCATGGATATATGCCATGGCAGCCATAGTGTCGACTTATTTTAGGAAGATCGCATTCCCTTTTCAAGGAGGGATTACGGTCGTCGACCAGCAGAACTTCCTCCCTAATGGTTCACAAGTTAGAGGAAGCATTCCCATGATCCATGGTAGCGACCATTCGCTTCAAGATATCGGAGTAGGCCTATTGAAAGACCCCACATTGATGGGAACTTTCGCGCTTCCACCTCCTATCTACATAGGAAATATAGCGTTGGTAGCAACCTGCAACATGATATCTTCCACGAAGGTCGCAGAAGATGATATCGACATGGATCATGCCATGGTTTTGCCCCCAAGCCCAATAGAAATATTGTAGCAATCAATGTTTCGGGCATGGGAGGCGAACCCAAATCAACGCTCGTCAAGCGTTTGGGTAGATAGGTCTAGAGAATATGGTACCCCATTAGATCCTTGGTCGAAAGTGCATGGGACTGACGAAGGAATCTTACAATCAATGTTGATTGAGGGGGCACCATGGAATGATCACCACCATCGTTCCCTTCTTCCAGAATATGAAGAAGATACTCAACATGACCTTTATCACCCTTCAGTTTTTGAATTCCTATCAAATACTGTAAATACGGTGGATTCAGAGCGAAACTTATCCAATATTGAAGAGACTATAGCCATAAATATCTCGAATAAACCAAATGTTGTAGAGAATATTTATGTCGGCAAAGATTGTTCCCCTTCAGAACTGGAAATATATAACTCTCTTTTTCACGAGTTCAGAGATGTCTTTTCTTGGTCATATGATGAAATGCCAGGCATTGACTCGAGTATTGTTGAACATGAAATTAAAATGTATCCTGATGTCAAACCAGTAAGACAACGGCTTCGGCAGGTGCACCCCAAGAAAGCCATTGCCATTAAGGCAGAAGTTGAAAAGCTTCTCCATGCTGGTTTCATCTACCCGGTTCCTCTAACCGATTGGGTATCGAATATCGTCCCTGTTATGAAGAAACAAGGGACGATTAGAGTGTGTGTCAACTATAGGGATGTAAACCAAGCTTGTCCAAAGGACAACTACCCTACACCCTTCATCGACCATATAATTGATGAATGCACCGGATGTGAAATCTTTTCATTTATGGATGGATTTTCCGGGTATAATCAAATAAATATCCGCCCACAGGACCAATCAAAGACTGCATTTATTTGTTCGTGGGGCACATTCGCTTATCGAAAATTACCCTTTGGTTTAAAGAACGCATGGGCGACGTTTCAGAGGGCAATGAATTATGCCTTCCATGACATCAAGAACATCGTTCAACCATATCTCGACGACCTTCCGGCTCATTCGCGAAAGCGGACTGATCATCCGCAGCATTTAAGAGCGATATTTCTACGTTGCCGACACTACAAGATAAGACTCAATCCGCACAAATGTGTGTTTTGCGTCGGTTCTGGTCGTTTACTTGGCTTTGTAGTCTCTAAGGATGGGATTCGTCTCGACCCTTGCAAGGTTCAGGCGATCATTAATTCGCCTCCACCTTCAAATTTGCTTCAGATTCAGAAACTCCAAGGGAAAGCAAACTTTCTGAGGAGGTTCATTCCAAATTACGCAGAACTTGCTAAAGGTTACACTCGTCTTTTGAAAAAGGATGTCCCTTTTGTCTGGGATCAGGTGGCGCAAGCTTCCTTTGATGCTCTGAAAGATTCTCTAGTAAGAGCATCATTAATGTATGCCCCAGACTATCATAGAGATTTTAACCTGTATCTGGTTGCAGCGGATACGACCATTGCAATGGTTTTAGTTCAAGAAGTCGATGGAATTGAACATTCTATATATTATTTGAGTAAAAACTTAAATGATACAGAAAGAAAATATTCTTATGTTGAAAAACTAGCGCTTGCAGCTGTTCAAGCGATTCAAAGATTTCGACATTATGTCCTCTTTCGGAAAACTACCATTTTATCAGATTGCAACCCCATGACTTATATACTGTCACGACAGTTGCTGGGGGGCAAGTATTCAAAATGGATAGTGATCCTTCAAGAGTTTGATCTGGAATTTGTAAAATCCAAATCAAAGAAAGCTCTAGTTTTCGCGGAATTATTGTGCGATCTCCCATCGTCGTCCAACGATGAAACATCCGAAGAATCAATCGTGGACGAGAATTTGTTTCTGATATCTGCAAGCAATGAATGGTATGGAGATATCATAATTTATCTCCAAACCCAAAAGTTCAGGCCTAACACCTCTCACTCTGAACAAAAATGTATACGATACCAAGCTAAAGACTACATGATCGTCGGTGATACGCTTTACCGTCGTGGTATCAATATAGTTCTGAGGAGGTGCCTTACCCATGAGGAGGCCGAAAAAGCCCTGAATGAGTGTCATTCAGGCGCGTGTGGGGGGCATCAATTAGGATATGCAACAGCACAAAAAATCTTACGAGCAGGATACTTCTGGCCAACCATGTTCAAAGATTGCATAATCGCAGTCAGAAGTTGCCATGCATGTCAGATTTTTGATAGCAAAACCAGAAGACCACCCGCACCTTTACAACCAATAGTTTCTGTTGGGCCTTTCGCCAAATGGGGCATCGATTTCATGCAATGTAACCCCACCTCGACCGGGGGGCATGGGTATATTATAGTCGCCGTTGACTATTTTACCAAATGGGCCAAGGCGATGCCTACATTGGATAACACTGGTGAAACAGCTGCCCTTTTCAATCATGTAGTCGCCAAGTTCGGCATACCACAGGCTATAGTTACAGATCATGGATAGCACTTTCGCAATCACATGATGGTTGAATTAGCTGCCAAGCTAGGGCTATCTCACGACAGCTCTACCCCGTATTATCCGCAAGCCAACAGACAAGTTGAAGCAATCAACAAGGTCCTGAAGCGTATGTTGCAAAGGATGATCGGGGTTCACAAAAGAAGGTGGCACTTAATCCTGTACTCAGCCTTGTGGGCTTACCGAACATTGGTAAAGAATGCGACTGGGTTCACACCTTTCCAACTGGTGTATGGCCTGGAGGCAGTCTTGCCTGTCCAGTGGGAAATTTCGTCTCTTAAACTCGCAATTGATCTCCTCCCCGGAACTTCAGAAGAAGAGGCACGTTTCTTGGAATTAATACAATTGGATGAAACCCGTCATGATGCCGCTTTGGCTAATGAAGCCCATAAGAAACGAGTCAAGGCGCAGTTCGACAAAAATGTCAAACCCCGTGTCTTCTCAGAAGGTGACTTGGTCTTGCTTTACGACCAAGAATCCGATAAATTGGGAGCAGGTAAATTTAATTCTTTATGGATGGGCCCCTATATTGTTAAACGAGTGTTAGCAAAAGGATCCTACGAGTTAATGGATTATGACGGAATTCCACTGGCGCAACCCCGCAACGGGTTGTACCTCAAGCGTTACTATGCCTAAATAGTAACCTGTGTGCTTTTTTTGTATTTTGTTTTCGCTAAAGTGTTTGTTTTGGTCGAGTAATCCACATTTTTTTACATTTATTGCAGATGTCGAACCTTTCTGAGACATGTGTGGGATATGCTGACGGAGCGAGTCGTAGTTCGCGGAACCTGTCCTCCGCGGCCTGGGCCATTTTTGATCCAAGCGGCGAGTTAGTGAGTTTCAGAGGTGTGTGTATTGGGCAATCAACGAATAATATCGCTGAGTATAGCACATTGATAGAACTCCTCTCTGATGCCATCGCCCATGGTATATGACGACTAATCGTCAGGCTAGACTCACAACTCGTGATACTACAACTCAATGGTATATACTCTGTCTGAAACCCAGCTATTTATCGTATGTTTCTAAGGGTTAAGATTTTGGAAAGACAGTTTGATTTAATTCAATACCAACATATTTCCAGGAACTTAAAGACATTAACCGACTCATTAGGAAACTATGTGTTAGATAGACATTTGCGACATTTATAGAAAAGAAATGCATCATCAATATTGTACAAGTGGATCATGTTACCCAACCAGAATAAACCTCGAAAATCAAAATATATATATAAAAGTTGTTTATCGTTTATACATAATGTGTTAGGATATTCCGACACATAGGATATAGTTAAGTTCAACTTGGTCTAGTATAGAGTTAGGTTAGAGTTAGGTAAAGTGTGTTTCTTTACCGTTGTACATTTTGTAACTTACAATCCGACGGTCACGATATGTAGTGATCCGACGGTTCACTCTCACCTCGGTATTACCGACACTTGATCCGTGGCTTGACACCCGATTGGTCCATGAGTTCTATTTAAAGCGCATGGAGGGTCATTGTTCGGGTAATCTGTGCATGAGAGAAGCTTATGTAAATTTTCATTCTTTGATTAATAAATTGCCTGTAGTACCCACGTTGGGACAGGCCGTGGACTGTTTCCCTCCTTGCACTCTGAGGGTTTTAACCACGTCAAAAATACTGGTGTATTGATTTGAGATCTGGTTGTGAGCAGTGTCCTTTTGGTATTCTTTCTGTGGAACTTACCCTGTAAATTCTTACATGGTATCAGAGCGATTTGAGGGCCGCGTCCGTTGGTGATCCAAATCTGAAGCCGGTAGAACTGCATGCGGCTGTCGTTTCCTAGATCTGTTGTTTCTGACTGCTTTCGGGCCAAGAGGACTGCTCTGTTGCGTTCGGAGCATCTGTTCCAATGAGGAACCCCTTTCGTTTCATGCGAAAAGGTTTCCGGTAGCCCTAGCTGCGTCATTTTTTAGATCGGGAGGTATACAGTGTTTTTTTTTGCAGTTTACTGTTAATTTCTCTCTGCTTATTTCGGTCTCAGTTTATTTAGCCTTTTTTTTTTAACCGGATCTATACCTTTCATTTCTGCGTATGCTCTTTGCCCTACGACTCCGTGCGATCTGGGCAAATCAGAAATAGAAAGGAAGGATTTTTCTCATGCGTATGCTCTTTTCCCTGCACCTTAGTGTGATCTCGGAAAATCAGAAACATTGAGAAAAATATTTAGTTTTTCGGATAAAGCTAACTTTGAGATTTTTTTTAAAATTTCTAGTTTTTTGGCTAAAGCTAACTTCGAGCCGTAAGGTTCGTTTTTCTTTGCATATTCGTGTTGGGTTTTGTTTTTTGTGTTTTGTAGGGAAAAAAGAGCTTTCTCAAGGCAAGCATGCAAATCGAGGTCACTAGGTGAAGATGTTTCAAAAAGAAGGCTAATTGAGATGATTTTAAGAAGTGTTGTTCCCAAGTTTCAGATGGTCACCACTAGTATTATGGTCTCCAAATACTTAAATACAATGAAAATTGATGAATTAAGTGTATTTTTGTTAACTATTTGTCGTAGCTACTACAAACCCCCTCCAAAATGTTGCCTACGCTTCAATTTTAGAGCCTACATTCATTTATAAGAACTATTTTTTCACTATCATCAAGTGTTCTTCGTGATTGTCTAGAGTCGTAATGACTTAACCTTTCATGCAGCACTTGTGTGGTCTTAACCAATGTATCTTGACGATGATAGATCTTGTCGATGGAAACTTCACAACTTTTAAACGCAAGCTTAATCTTGTCCTCATCTGGCACTAGTATTCGATATTTCCTTTGGGAATTTTGCAATCCTCTACCACTAGTGTTGGGCATGGAATCCCCCCGAGGAATATTTTGGGGCTCCAAGCCCATGTTCTGACCAAATGATGTTGTAAAGCCCCACGAATTGCGGGCGCGGAAGTATGTTAGAGTCATAGGGTTGTCCGCCCTAGTCTTGTAATGTAATGTCGGCCTACCCATGGTCCGCGGACCATGGGATTGTATAAATAGAGTGAGGCTCTAAGTGTAAAAGAAACAAACAAAGGAAGTAGAAGTGAAGAGCAAGAGTCTAAGTGTCTAAGTGTGTCTTGGGTCATAAAGTAGGAGAAGGCTCTGCAGCTAAGTGCATGTCAGGCCAGGCAGTAACTCTCCAAAGGCAGAAAACTTATTTGTATTTTATTCCATAGGCAACCCATTGTTATATACAATAGGGAGTGATTGTTCAGTTCATCTCCCGATGACTATTCACCTTCTCAATTTATTTATTTACATAAAATTCCCAATCATGAAGATTAAGTGTCAACATTCCCCCCCTTAATCTGAAGGGATGTTAATAATTCCAAGCATCATTCTGAATCGTTCAAGCTTTTCCCTTCCAAGTGCTTTGGTGAAGATGTCTGCAATTTGCTCATTTGTGGAACAATGACGGAGATGGATTGTTTTGGCCTCAACATGATCTCGAATCAAATGATATTTAGTATTGATATGCTTTGTTCGATCATGGAACTTTGGGTTCTTGGCCAACTTTATTGCAGAGGTGTTATCAATCATGAGTGGAGTTGATTGTACTTGTTTTACCTGCAAATCTTCAAGAATTTTCCTGAGCCACACAATTTCTTTCGTTGCTTCAGCTGCTGCCACGTATTCTGCTTCTGTTGTGGAATCTGTTGGAACTTATTGTTTGCGTGATCTCCAGGAGACAGCTCCTGATCCAAGACTCATAGCATATCCTGAAGTAGATACCCCGGTTTCTTTGTCTCCATCGAAGTTTGAATCAGAGTATCCAATCAAGCTGAAGTCGTCCACCTATGTATACTTGATTCCAAGGTCTTGAGTTCCCTTCAAGTACCTTAGAACTCTTTTTGCAGCAGACCAATGTCCCTCACAAGGCTTTTGCATGAACCTGGAGAGGATTCCAATAGTAAATGAAATGTCTGGTCTAGTAGTAGTGAGGTAGATGAGACTTCCTACAAGCTGTCTATACTTTGTTGCATCCTCAAATTCCTTTCCTTCAACAGATGTGAGCTTTAACTTTTGTTCCATTGGAGTAGAAAGAGGATTGCACTCTGTCATGCCAAATCTGTTTAACAAATCTCCAATGTATTTATTTTGAGAAATAAATATGGATTTTGGATGTTGGGTTACTTCAATGCCAAGATAGTAATGAACATAGCCCAAATCAGTCATTTCAAAACTTTTCCCCAATTCCTTCTTTATGGATGCAATGTAGCTTTCATTGTTCCCTATCATTAAAAGATCATCTACATATACCAGAAGATACCCAATTGTTTTGCCAACTTTCTTGACAAATAGAGTTGCATCATCAAGATCAAAATGATTGAAGTTGAGTTTCAGAAGATGCTCAGTTAGTTTTTCATACCAGGCTCGTGGTGCTTGTTTGAGGCCATACAAGGACTTCAAAAGTTTGCATACTTTATGTTCATGTCCTTTCACAGCAAATCCTTCAGACTGGGACATAAAAACATTCTCTTTTAGATATCCATTCAAGAAGGCAGTTTTTACATCCATTTGATGGACTTTCCAACCGTTCTGAGCTGCTAGTGCAAAGAGTGTCCGGATGGTGGCCCATTTTGCTGTGGGGGAAAATTTTTCCTCATAATCGACCCCTTCCTTCTGTGCAAAACCTTTTTCCACAAGCCTAGCTTTGTGCTTGACAAGTGAGCCATCATCTTTGTACTTGTTCTTGTAGACCCACTTGCAGCCAATTGGTTTGGTTCCAAATGGAGGATCAACCAGCTTCCAAGTGTCATTCTTTATGAGAGCATCATACTCCTTTTGCATCGCTTCTTTCCATTCATCATGAGAAGCAGCTTCTTTGAAGGAAGTTGGTTCAAAATATGTAGACAATTTCAATTCACAATCATAAGTAACATCCATATCAACAGGTGAATTAGAGTCATCTACATCACCTCCATTTTGTCGGTTTGAATTTCTGGTTCCTGTTTTTCCAATTTCATAAGGATGAACACTTTCAAGTGTCTTCGTCAGCCACTTTGGGGGACCTTTCTGAGATGGTCCAGGCTGCTCTGTTGATTGATTTGGGACTGAATCAAGATTGAGTCTCCCAATTCTATCAATTGCATCACTTAAAGCATCATCTGTTGTTGGAGTTTCATGCAAGGGAGATTGTTCTTCAGAAGAAGATTCCACATGTTGATCTAGTATAGGAATCCCCCCTTCAAGATGTGGAATCTAATTATCAAATTATTGAAATGATTTCATTTTTACGAATCTATCCAAGCGATCAAGTTGTCGCTCAACAACATTGTTAGATTTGGATGATTCAAGAAAAATGACATCTCTAGATAAAACAAACTTTTTATTTACTTCATCATAGAGGCGGTATGCTTTAGAGGTGTTTGAATACCCCAGGAAGATACACTTATGACTTCTAGCAGCAAGTTTGTTTCTATGTACCTTTGGTATCAAAGCATAACAGGTGGAACCAAAGATCCTGAGATGTTTTACCGAAGGAACATGTCCATACCACAATTCATAAGGAGTCTTGTTTCTTATAGCATTTGATGGACATCTATTCTTTATATATGAAGCACATAGAACAGCATCAGCCCAAAACATTATCTTTACATTTTTGAAGAAAAGCATGGATCGTACCATATTCAAGATTGTTCTATTCATTCTTTCTGCTACACCATTCTGTTGGGGATTATAAGGCACAGTTGTTTGATGTTTGATCCCATGTTGGCGAAGATAGTTTTCAAATTCATTTGATGTATATTCTTTTCCATTATCAGTGCAAATAGACCCAATATGAGTTTGTGCATCATTTTCAATCCATTTATGAAAATTCTTGAATGTTTGAAAAGCATCAGATTTGTTCTTCAATAAATAAACCCAACACATTCTGGTTTAATCATCAATAAAAGTCATGATATATTTATTTCCATTTGCAGAAGGAACAGGCATTGGACCACATAAATCTGAATGAATGAGTTCAAGCTTCCTATGTGTTCTTGAATGTGAATCATGAAAAGACTGTTTGCTATGCTTTCCTAGAATGCAAGCAACACATTGCTTATGTTTCCTAGGAATTGTAGGCAAACCAACAACACCATTTTTTTTCAATAACCGGAGACTGTCATAGTTTAAATGTTCAAATCTAGCATGCCATAATAAACTTGATGGAAGTGTACCTTCTTCATGATGATAAATATATGAGAAATGTTGTGCATGAACAGAGGTTCCTTGCAGTTTGAGAAGTCTTTCATCTTCTATTCCCCTCATGACAAGTGAGTGGTCAGATGCTTTTCTTACCTCAAGCTTGCCATCAAACATATGAATGGAGTGACCTTGCTGGTGGATGTGAACCAAGGATAGCAAGTTTCTCTTGAGTTGTGGGAGATATAGAACATGATCCAGAAGAAAGTCTGGAAGACCAGGCAGTTTAAGCCTGATTGTGCCAAGCCCTGATGGCTTGATTTTTGACTGATCTGCAAAGTATACTGCTCCATCAACATTGTCAGTGAAATCTTCAAAAAAATCTTTCCTATGAGTCATATGACAGGTTGCTCCCGAATCAAGAAACCAACCATTTTTCGAAGAAGCAAGTGAAGCATTAAACAAATCTTCATTTACTCCAATGTTACATTGTGCCTCAATATAGTGAGCGGATTCAGGTGCTTTACCTTTGTCTGTATCATCAGTTTTACCTTTCTGTTGGTTTCTTTTCTGCTAAATTTTGTCCCATGGTAGCTTGCATGTAGAAGCATCATGTGATCCATTTCGTTTGCAGCAAATGCAATGCAGATCTGCCTTTTCTCCTTGAGAATGTCTGCCGCCCCTCCCTCTGAAGTATCTTCCTCTTCCTCTTCGTCCACCTCTTCCTCTTGCAGAATCTTGAGCAGGATGCTTTTCTTTATGAGCAAGGCACATAGTCTCTTCAAAAGATTCAGGGACTGTCTTCTTTCCAAAGGATTTCTCTCTTTCAGCAAACTTTTTCACAAGAGAGTCAAAGGTTATATCTTTAAGATTTCCATTTGCTTGTAAAGACTCAAGATAATTGGAGTAAGTAGGATACAGTGCCTTGAGAAAAGCAATAAGAGGGATATCCAGCTCAACCTTAGTGGATTTAATATCATGCATTATAGACTTTACTTCAGATGCAAGAGCAAGAGGATCATTATTTTTCAGTTCAAGAGTGAAGAGTTTAATCATGAGCTGAACAACTTCAAGTGCAGAATGTGAGTCATAGAGTTCTTTCAGCTTTTGTAAAGCTTCAAAGGCAGTTGAATATGATGAAATATGGCGACTTACTTCTTCATTTACAGATGCTGCGATTAATGCATAGGCTTTGATGTTCTTGTCTTCCCAAATGACGAGCTCTTTGTCTGATGTAGGCTGCACTGGGTCATTGTCTCCTTCTCCAACACACACTCCCTTCCACAACTCATTAAAGATGAGGGTGTGTTTTATCATCCAGGACCATTCAGGATAGTTCTCCTTGCCAGTGAGAACTATTCCTACCATAGAGATGATTGAATGCATTCTGTAAAAAATATTTCTGCTGATAAGAAAAACTTCTGCTGATAAAAAAACTTATGCTGATAAAAAGCTTCTGCTGATAAAAAAAACTTCTGCTGATACAAAGACTTCTGCTGATGTACAGTGAAATTGTACTCAGATATATTAAAAAACAGAGGTATTATTTTGTCGTGGTATATGGGAAGGTGTATAATAGTCTTCAAACCAAGCCCCGGGAAGGCCAAAAAATATTCTCAAAAGGGTTTCTTTTCAGGCCTCAGGAAGGCCAAAATTTGTGCATCTGAGCTGAATACTTCAGAGCGTCCCTTGATGGAGAAGTACACCTTCTTTTCGCTCTAAACCACAAATTGTGCTACAGATAGGCCGAAGGAAATTACTAGCCTCAAATTGCCTTCACACATAGCTTCTCAAAACAATCCTGTCAACGAAACACCATACAGAGAAATACTCACGAACTAGCTGGTCTCAACGTATATGGGAAATTTGGTGAACCGATTTATATGGAGGCCAACACATGTATCAGTGTATTGACATCGAAACGCATCGATCAAAACTACACGCATCCAACCATAGTGCAGAGAATAATTCTAAACTCATAATTGTCAGTCTTGGTTTGGAAGGTGACTCTCACACGGCTATGTTCAAAGCACCAAACACACATAAATTCTCACTGGTTCTCCTCTCCCATCCTTTTAAAAGATCTACTCCATAAACCAAATAAAATTTTCCATCAAAAAGTTCAACATACACAGAAAAACTGACTGAGAATTTGAGAAACGCAGCAGTGTATTGACATTGAAACGGTGAAGGTGTATTAAAAAACAGGCATTATATGAGAAACGCGGCAGTGTATTGACATTGAAATGGTGGAGGTGTATTAAAAAACAGGCATTATATGAGAAACACAGTAGTGTATTTGCCAAAGCAACACGACCACGATTTACAACGCTTGCTCAACAGAATAGTAATAAGGAAGCAGGGGATTTGGCGCCTCCTGTAATGAATTCTTTTACTTTCGGATCAGGGGTCACTTCCCAGCTGGTTTTGGAGAAGGCATAAAATGTGGTATGTGGATTATGAACTGGGATTCTCTGACCTGACAGAAGAAACGGAACAAACGCCTGAACGGAGTAAAATAATGTAATAACTGAGATATACCAAACAGCGCCTCCAGCTTCAATGCATCAACATTCAATCCTTCATAATATTTCATGCAGATATGGAGGCCAGCAGCGTGGAGAGAGCAGCGTATGGAGGTAGCAGCATAGAGAGAGAAACGTATGGAGGCCAGTAGCGTGTGGACTATGTCAGAGGAGTCATGGGAGGTTACAAAAATTGGCAGAAAATGCAGGACAAACTGATAAATTTCTGAGGAAATGACAGAAGGGAGTTACAATGGCAGATAGAAGCCAAAAATGGTGTTGGCTCTGATACCATGTCAGGCCAGGCAGTAACTCTCCAAAGGCAGAAAAATCAGAAAATTGATTCATATTTTATTCCATAGGTAACCCATTGTTATATACAATAGGGAGTGATTGTTCAGTTCATCTCCCGATGACTATTCACCTTCTCAATTTATTTATTTACATAAAATTCCCAATCATGAAGATTAGGTGTCAACAGTGCATAGAGGCCTAATAGTCTGCAACTGAGTGTGTGGACCCCTGCAGCTGAGTGCGCAGGGTAGAGTCGAGTTTGTAACCGAAGGAAGATAATAATAAAAAAAAGTTTTATCTTAATTTCGTGTATCAGTTCTTGGATTTTTACTTGTTTGATATGAATTACAATTATACTATTTATTTACTGCGCGCACTTGTATGAATGATTTATATTGATAAGTATACTTTACACATGCAAATAAGCTAAGTTAATCAACTTACAGCGGAATACTAGTAAGGACTTCAGTAATAACAATGTTCAGCCCCTGAGCAGGGTTGTGCGAAGGCAACATCTCAGGCTGCGAGGTATAGGTAAGTGCGTGTAGCGATGTGCACGCAGGGGCAAATTGTGGACCACTTGAAATCATAAGACATCTCCAAGGTGTGGAAACCTAGTTCTAGCACCCTCCCTTACTACTTTGGGTGAGACCTCAGTCCGTGCTCTGCAGACTGTTGCTGAGAGGGCCAGTAGTACCGAGATTTGTTTGGCTAAATCACCTCTGAACCTGGGTCAGGTCTAACAAGCCAACAAATGGTTATGTTGCTGAGACCGGGATCTGCATAAGAGATGTCTGATGTCGTGTCACTGGAATCTGACAAAGAAATAAATTGAAGGGTGGTTGGACAATAAAATTCATGAGTTCACGGCGCATGAAAATAGGAATCCGTGAGTATCAAAGGAATAGTGGTTAGAGCGCTACTTGTAATATGGAAATCCATGAAATTTTCTTTACATCCTTCCCCTCTAAGTTGTACGAGTGGATCGCGAAGTTAGCAGATGGTCAAGGAAGGTGTAGGCTCGATAAACCTATTGTGTGGACTCCAGAGTTGTGCACAAACTAGAAGCATCAGAAGATAATATCACGCGCATTGTGGACCATTGGCTCGATTGAATTATAGGAGGGTTTATCACCGAGTTCATGATAGACACTTAAGTCAGCTACAACGAGGAGGAACGACGCTTCCTCAAAGGACCACGAGCTAAGTACGTTAAATCTTTGAACACTTGGATTAAGATGCTACTGTGTAAAAAGTAGGTTATGCGAATCAATTAATGTTTGGGGCTATGTGAAGTGGGAGGATCTATAGAAACGAAGGTAGTGCAAAGATAGAAATGAGCCCCTTGATTTCACCCTGACGAGAAAGTGAGGAAGAGCTTGTAAAAGTTTCACCAAGAAGTGTGATCAGTCTAATAAGGCAATGAATTCCGCACATACCACCCCCACCTACACCACCACCAGTTTCACCATATTCACCCCCATCTTCGCCCACACCACCTCCACCACCACCACAGTTCAATATGGCAAGCGCAATAAAGTTTTTGGTATTCAAAGGATTAGGGAATGAAGATCTGGACCAATTTTGGTTCATGATAAAGGTTGTATGGGAAGCGCAAGGAGTCACGGATGATAATATCAAGAAGGCAACATTGGTTAGCATCTTGCAGGATCACACACTAATGTGGTACATCAAGCATTCCAATGACCATCCAAATGTAGGGACCATGGATACCCAAGCTGCGCTAAATAGGGAATGTAGCAGACCAAAATCAGAGACACGGTTGATTATCGAGTTTAAGGAAATCGTGATGCTTCCAGCCGAGACACCCTGGGATTTGGATCATAGACTATAGGGTATGATTCGTGAAGCCAATATGACCTTAACAGATGGGCAGCGTCGCACATGGTTTGTAGCATCACTAACGTAGCGTCTAAGGACCGCGCTGTCACAGCAAAAGCTATCTACTTAGGCCGAAGCTTTAGAGATTGCAATGAGACTACAAGATACCCTAATACAAGATCCTAGCCTGGGAGTCCAATAGATCCACACGCATTTGAAAACCCTATGTTTGGAGATGCAAAGTTTGAAATAGGACAGGACAACTCACCCAGAAGCACGCGAGGAGGTATGGTGCATAAAGTGCAAAGGCTAGGGACATGACAAGGACCATTGTCCAGTATTCACAAACTACCTAGCGAGAGGAGGGTTGATGCCATTGAGACCAGAGGCACAAGAAGGATCGAGTGTGGTGCCTGCATTATGGTGTGCGATTTGTCGGATAGGAGGGAAGCATGCTACAAATAACTACCACCTATTATAGAAGTATACGCAGATGTCCCAACAGTTGTTCTGTAATTTCTACAGGTCAGTAGGCCATGATGAGCGCACCTGTAGAAGTTACGAACTAATGATGGATCAGACTCCTACCTACAGAGTTCAGACTGAAACACAAGCCCTCAATCAAAATTCAAGGATGGCACGCACTGGATTTCAGGGGTGCAGACGAGGTCAAGGCGAAATGGGACCAAGAAGGGGTGGTAGACAACTGATTTGTTACAATTGCAGAGGTCCAATGCATTACACTTTCAATTGTACAAATCTGACGAGAGCATCATGTTTATATTGTACCTAGTCTGATCATAAAACGAAAGACTGCCCCACAATGATAGCCAAGTTGTGCGATAAAGTAACACTCTAACCTCCCCCGACTCAGAACCTACAAATGATGAGGTCTAAGCCGTGCGAGGAGGACCCGAATGTAAAAATCATGCTTCTAAGCGATATCACAATAGGAGATGACAAGGGAAAGCAACCCGAAGAAATTTCTTGCATTCGCAAGGCTCCAACAAAGGAACCTGAGTTCAATTTGGAGCACGCAAAGGAGACATTCATGGAAGCTAAGAAGAGCTTCACGGAGGCCTCCACTTCAGGTAGTAAAAACAAACTAGAACCAGAGATGGACCCATCAATGCTCACTAACTTTCTGGAGACATGCATGAAGTTGCTGCACGACAACAAAGAAATGAATGGGCTGCAAGAACTTATCACTAGATGTGTTGGATCAGTAGAACCGCGGGTAGTCCGAAAGCTCGGAAAACACACAATGCGAATAGGAAGGGAGATGAGATTGACTGCACAAATCAGAGAATATGAAATCGATCAAGTGATTTTGGATCTAGGATTGGATGTGAACATCCTACCAAAGCAGACATGGGACTGCATGGGCAGGCCTGCATTGCAATGGCCTCCTATTCAATTGTGAATGGAAAACCAGCAAAAGATCCTACCAATGGGAAGATTGCAGGGAATAATGGTAGATATCGAAGGTACAAGTGCACTTACATATTTCGAAGTGATAGAGATCGTTGATGAAAGAAATCCCTATCCCGTGCTAATGGGAATAGATTGGGCCATTGCTTTGAACAGAGTGATCAATCTAAAGAAGCGCAAAATGATTTTTGAGAAAAAGTCTCTATGCGTAGTGGTACCTTTAGACCCTGCAGAAGGATATCTAGACTGTATTTACAAGATAACCGCTCAGGAACAAGATTGGGTGAATCCTACAGCCGATGGTATGATTTTGTGGGAGCACGAAAGCTCTTGCACATCAGATTCAGAGGAGGAAATAGAACAATGGCAAAACCAGTTACACGAGGTAACCAAACTCAATTGCAACATGATGGTAAGATCAATGTGCTGCATGACCACAAAATTAAGGGATCTACCTATGTATGACGGGTTGACAACGGTGGATGATTTCCTAAACAAATTTGAAAGAGAGGTGTCAAAACAGCAGTGGTTTGATGCTCTGAAATGGGTATTGCACGCTATGCCCGCAAGGTGGCCGGATACGCACCAACAGAATTTTGAGGACTAGCAGGGATGTAGAAGGATGATGCTAATGTAGTTTGGAAAGCCTCATATGTGGATAAAAGTCGGGTATGATGGACGAAACAATCTGCACACCAACCTCTCCAAATGGGTACATGGGTATGGTATGCAACCTGCACGAACGCACATCGTCCTCATGATAGGAAATGGGACCGACAAGCCAGAGCGGGCAAGTTGAGGGCACGAACGACAAAGTATGATAAGACCAAGTGCAACAAAGATTATCTGTGGGGGAGCCTTTGACAAGGTGTGCGAAGTGCTAAACACGGTCCACCATGTGAAACGCACTAACTGGAACCTACGCGTACTAGCGGTTCTATGGGCTTATAGGACCATGTGCAAAACCCTGACTGCGCAAGCACTTCCAAAGCTGGAGCATGAAGCAGGGGCTGTAATCCCTATGAAGCATTTGAAGCCTAGTCCGCGCATAGCAGCACCCATAGATACGATGGTCCGCGAAGCCCGTAACAAAGGAATCACATAGTTGCGAGATATAGAACACATAGGACTTTAGGAAGAAATCTGACGGGGAAATTTTAGACTCCGTGAACTTGAAAAAGAAAGGTTATGATTAAGGAAGAAAAGTGTTATGATGGACGCAGAGGTCAAGAAGCTGGAGGATGAGATAAAGCAAGAATTTTTCGTCGAATAACCTAGGATTGTAAGGCAAGGTGCATATGATCATACTAACAAGTTTGAGCACTATTGTCTTGAATTGATTAGTCTTTTGCCTTGGCTTTGACCGCATATCGCCAAATGAAGTGACCAGGGTAGCACGTTGCAGGTAGTAAAATGTGTGATGTCAACCACAACGATGGAAGGTGGAGTTTCTCTGCGAACCATGGTGGAGGACGGGATGGAGTCCCACACGGGTAGAGTGACCACCTGACTAGCTGCGGGAAGGACAGTCCTAGCACTCCGAGTAGTTGAAAGGAAGCGTGGGACTATAAACTATTCTACCCTGGAACTACACGATATTGGGGATGTGTGCAGAAGTAGAGTGTCACAGGGTCTGCGTCTGTGCACGGAGGGTTGCGCTGCCACGCAAATTGGCTAGAAACTGATCGATGAGGTCACTATTCGCGATGTGATGTGCAACTTGAGGCCAAATGGAGCAGGTGGTGGGCATTTAAGACGTGATTTATGGGCAAGATTTGGGAAAATATGCCACCAAGAAAGCATTAATGAACCAGAATTGGGGGCAATGGTTGAATTCAAATTCAAAAGGTGCTATAAAACACAGAGGTATTCCTAGCAAACAACACTTAGTCATTTGAGAATTGAGTGATTGAACAAAGCCCTGAGCATTTTGAGCTGAACGTTAATTTAGCCCCTGAATTCGCAAGTGACAGATTACAACCCAAGAAAGATGATAGCGACTAAAGACGGTTTGGGAATAGAAGAGGTAACCGCTGACGAGGTTGTGCAAACCCCAATAGTGGAAGACATTCCAGAAGGTGCCAAGGTTGTGGCAGAGATCCCCAAATCACCATGTACACCACGACCCCAGAAGGATAAGTAGGCAATGGCTCACATATGCATGTCCCCGAGGAACCTGCTGTGTAGCAAAATATCAATGGAAGAGAAGGGGAAGCTATCACGATAGACATAGATGAGGAAGAAGAATATTTGCGCACCCTTATCATTGCAGAGGAAGAAGACGAAGGCATGGAGGACGATATTCAACCTACACACTCTGTGACAAAACTACCCACATATATCCCCCTGCGAAAAGGGAAGGCCAAAGTGCCCAAGGACCTGGACGAAACCAAGAGTTTGCTCCAGACCCCGCTCCTCCTTAATGGCCTTGTGTTTGAGGGCCCGCACTTGTGTCGCGTGCCAACCATGAAGTTCAAAGATTAGGACCTCACTGGCGATGAGAAATTCCCTCACCTAGAGACTGGGAATCTCATCAAGCAGAACAACATGGGGGTGGTGACAATGTTAGAGCCACGGAAGTGGCTGTGTGGAGTGGAAAAGGTCGGCCCGCTGAACTTATTATGGGTGTCGCATTTCCACCACGTGCCCATAACCATTTTCGTCATCAGGCAACTGCTTTTCCTGGTCCATGATGGGTGTCTATGGCTAGAGGAGCCTATCCCCATTACACTAGACCTAATTCACTGCATTTCTCAACTCCCCTACAAAGGAAAGGACCCCACGACCATATCAGAAGGGAAAGGTAGTGATTTGGCCCTCGCGGAGGCCATGAAGACAAAATAAAAGCTGGAGAAGAAGAAGAGGGGCTACGCTATCTCCAACATCAAGGACAAAGCGATACACATAGCTACCCAAATCTTGGACAGCAAAATCATGTGAAAGTACCGCGCAGACCAGGTACCTGCACTGGTGATCGCACTAGCTGAGCAGTGCATAGAAGGAGTCCAGTTTAACTGGGTTGAATTCCTCTGCATGGAATTCTTGGAGAACTATCACAAAGCCCAGGAGCAGGGTAAAACTTTCCACTATGCATAGTTGTTGCTATCCATAGTGCTCATAGCGGGGGAACTAGCAAAGGACAGTCAATTCCCCCCAATTGACATAGATTTACTAGAGGCCACGAAAGATGTGAAAATAATACGCGACACCAAAATCTTCTGGGTACTCATGGAGATGACATCTGGATGTGGATCAACCGGAAGCCGTGCCTGTCATGCATGGTGTACAACAATTTGCAGAGTTTTGCATACTTTAAAGATGGTATGCACAACATTTTTATCAAGGTGCGTAAGGATCCAATGAAGCAGTGGACGAAGTTACCTTTTGTATCCATTGACGATGCCATTTTTACTATCTTGGAGACATGGCCTCAAGAATTACATGCCCCAGATCTTGCAGAATTGAGAAGGTGGCAGCGCAAAAGAAGAAGGATGAGCCAAGCTATGCATTAAAAAATTGGTCTCAGAAAGGCGGAAGGAAACAATAGCAGCTAAGGAAATGGCAGTGTGTGAAGTGGCACATAAAGCTGCTTAGTAGAAGAAGGTCGCAGAAGCAGCACAATAAGTAGAGGCAGCAACTGTGAAGGCAAATGAGGACCAAGAAATGTCCTCACAGGGGCAGGAGGTAGAGGAAGCAGAAATGGCAGAAGGGAGCATAGACCCATGGACCACGTCCACACAATTGAAGCACCCACACATGACAGAGAGAGTAGGACTGAGGAAGAAGGTCAAGGCCCCAAAGTTGGCCATTAACCTGATAACCTTAACCGAAGGTGACCTCCATGACATCGGCGAGAGAGTTCGCGATGTCACAAATGAGCCTCTTCAGGAAATTATGCAGGACCACCAAAATGTGTTGGGGGCCCTCAAGGTGCAGCTATAGGAGTTACAGGTGTGTCCCCCTCAGGTGGGTACCCTTTCCACCCTCCTAGCGGCAAGCTCCTCGATAGCAAAAAAGATCCTACGCGTACGAATGGAAAACACAATAGTTTCGCTTGAAGGGGACCTAGTAGTAGTGAATCAGGCTGATAGCTTTTCGATATACATGATGAAAGGCCTTGGCCTTAATTTGGCTGCCCTTTCATGTGAGACATTGTATATACTACAGGATGGGATAATGGCAGAGTTGCGTGCTAGGGAGAGTTACACGATCAAATTTCTCAGCGAGCAAAAGATAAACATGGAACAACTCAGTTTGCAACACGAAGAATTGGTATCACAGAATCAACAACTAGTGCAGGTGGTAGACTATGTGTTAGGGCCTAAATCTACCTCAGGTTGAGAAAGGCAGGATCTAGGGTAACATCAAACCACGCTTAACCTGGTAGCTAGCCCTACCAGGTCGGAAGAGGGCTCTCTCCTTGTCAATCTCAAGAAAATATGATCAATGAGGTTTGAGATGACTAATGTAAAGACTAATTTTAGGCTAGGTATATGCTCAGAGGAATTTGATTGAATTTAATGTTGGTTTGCTAGCTCAAATGTGAAAGGCAGATTTGGGTCTGGGGATTGGACTCAGTCTTGCAGAGGTTTCTGTGGGACGAGGTAGGCAAATTGTTTGGTACTTTGAAATAAGTGAGATGGAGAGTCTTAAGACTGGTGAGGGGTTGGAGATGGCATGAAAGTCTCAGGGATCCTCTTCATACAGTTGAAAACATAAATAACTAAACAAACCCTAGGTAGAGCACTACAACATCAATGAATTCTACCTTTATCCTTGATTCATTTAGTTAAGTTGAACATAAAGAGATGATGGCATACATAAACACATGTAAACTTTCATTACAGAAGGAAAAGCAATACCAAATCAAGTTGCCACAATAATCCCACAAGTGCTGCAAACCCTGATCTATTCCTTTGCCAAACTGCAGAGATGAATGTACAATGATGCTCAAAGCATTCACAAGAGTCCAACCTTTACCAATGACTGAAAAACTACTGGATATAGGAAACAAACAACTCATGCTAGGCTTTAGGGGTCGAATTCATGAGTTTAGGAGTTTTTTCAACAATATCTAAACTAAGAACTAAAAAGTAGGTAGTGGAACAGCTTGCCTCTAAAACTTAGGAAACTGATTCATTCAGTTTCAAACTACCTTTTCATGATGAATCTACCTCCATGAGTGAAATTTTAGCATATTTACATCAAAATCCATCAAGTTACATCAAATTACATCATTAGTTTGACTATGAGAAAGAGAAAAGTCAAACTGAGAAAAAACTAGGCGGAAAACAGAGTTTTTTGATGAAAATGACAAAATTTCATCCTGTGCGCCAAGCCTCTGTCCATGTGTGTCGTGCTACTTTGGAGCTGATTTTGGAGGCCTTTCCATGCACCAAAGTTTCTCCAAGTGGGCTTGTTCGAAAGGTTTACCTATCTACTTTCTAGAACAAGTGGAATTTTTAAATTTGGTCTCCATTTGCCCCTCCAAAAATGAGTTCTCCCAACACTACTTCCTATGTAGCCAAAAAGGGGCAGAAAGGTCATTTTTGAGGTGTTTTTGACCCTTTTGGAAGCTCAAAACTTGTCATCTTTTCCATGTGAGGGAATTCATATTTTTCCATGAGGAATCCAAAAATTCTGGGTTTTTCTTGAAAGGAGGTCCCTAGGAAAAGCGCGTGCCAGGTGGCATGACGCACCAGGGAGAAAAACTTGTTTTTTACTCCAAAAATTCAAAAACTGCAAAAATTATCCCAAATTTCTTGAAATTTGGGCTGAGTGTCCTACATCAAGTGCTACATTAGGCTAAGGAAGCCTCAGCCAAGATCTTGAGCTTGTCTTTCTCTTTCTTCTTCCTCAAATCTTTCCTCAACTTGGCCTTCAAAGTCCTAATTCTCGCTTTGCAAACTTTGTTTCTCGCCAAATAGTGATAGGCCATGTGCCTCAACATCTTTTTCTCTTTGTTGGCCTTCTCCAGCATCTTTTCCAAGTGCATGTTTTCCCTCTCAAGTCAAGACTCCTTGTCATTCTCTATCTCTTGTTCAATGGAAGTCAAAGTGACATGGTCCTCTTCGTCATTTTGCTTCTTCAGTTTCAACATTTCTAGCTCCATTAGGCTTTGCTTATCCTCCAACTGTTTGTTTTCTTTCTTGTTTGTCATCTATATCATCCTCGGGCATCTTCTCTTTGCCTTTTCTTTGCTGCTTATGTTTCTCCATAGAACTATCACTAAGTGTCTCTTCCTCATAGTGCTTGTCTTAGGAAAATGATGAGATGAAGGTATGGTGGAAAAAATGATGATGAAAGAGGGATGAAAGAGGACAATGGTGATGAGTATGAAGAGATTTTACTCTTGGGAAATGAAATTGGGGAAAGAAGGGAATAGTTTTGGGAGATTAGGTTTTAGTGAGGGATTTAGGGTTTTATGAGGAAATTAGTTACTTTAGGGGAGTGGGATATGGGAAAATAGGATAAATGGAGTGTATTAGGGTAATAAAAGAGTGAAAAGGGGTTTTGATGCTGGATATAGTGGTTTTTAGGGAGTGATAGGGTTTGGGGATGCCAATTAGGGTTTGGGAATAGTAGGAATTAGGTATTAGGGTTTTGGGGATAGGGGGATAGATGAGTGTGAATGAGAGGGGTAAGGGATATGAAATGAGGGGAGTGTAGTGGAGGAATGTGAAAATGATTGTAGGGAGCAAACAACAACAATGACAATTTTTGCAAACCCTAGACAACTTTTTCAATGGACTGTGCAACAAACTAGGGTTTGAATTTGCACCTATCTAAACACCATCAAGGAGGATGAAAAATATTTCAAAGGAACTTTAGGATGTTTCACTTACTTGGAAGGAAGAATTTTGCAAGATTTCGAGACTTTGCAAGATGATTTGAGTGAAATTTGGGCTAAGCAGGCAGGTGCGTCGTGCCTTTTTTCATACCAGTTTTGGAGACCTTCCTGGTGTCCAGAGTGGGCGTGGGATAGCTCGTTGGAAATCTTATTGAGTCTAATTTCCAACACAGCTTTAATTTTTCAATTTGGAGTTCATTTTCCCTATCAAAAGTCAAATATCCCAAGACTGGTCAAAATGTGCAAAATGAGGCTACCTAAAGGCAGAGTGCTATTGCAGTCAACTTTTGAAGGTCTTCCTCAACCCCAAATTGAGCTCATTAAATCTCATTGGAAATATCCTTGTGTCTAGTTAAAATTTGACTCATCAAGCAAGTCATTAGGCCAACCATGCTAGGATAAATCTTGATTTTCCCAAGGTCACTTCAGAGGTGCATCAGTTCTCTTGAGGCAACAATATTTTCGACATTTCTCTAAAACCATGACACCTGTGTAAAAACTGAAGGATTTTTTTCTTCAGTGGCCTATTTTGGACAAAAACCTCTCTCAGTTTGCCCAAATTCATCTTTTCTTGCTCAGAAACATCATTGGAGTAAAACCTATCCCAATGTGTGGAACAGGAGATTTGTCGAAATGAAGTGAAATGAATGGGATAAGGGGATTCTAAATTCTTGAGAAAATTTTGAGAAGTAGGGAGGGATGTTAGGAAGTAGGGGAAAGTGGAATTTCAAATATTGAGTGAGGGGAAGGGGTCCAAAAGGGCAAAACACAGGCCTAGCCTAGAAATTTGTCAAGTTGTAGCAAGAAACTAGGGTTTGTGCGAAAACGAAGAATTTGAGGGATATCAATGATGGGAAGTGTTTAATAAGGTACATTAAGGATCGGGGAAGTTGTATGAACATTAGGATACAATTTTTGTTGATGATTTGACCATTCGAGATAAATTACCTTCAAAACCCTAGGAAAGGGAAATGAACCTTACCTAGGCACAACTGAAGCATGAACAAGGTGTAAAATGACCCATTGGAACCTGACATGATGATGAAAATCGTTTGAATGATGGTACACTCAGTTGAATGGTGACATGGACCGACATTTGGACAACTTTGAAAGGAGTGAAAACAAACCCTAGACCTAATACCTAGTGACCAAATTCTGCTTGAAGACTCACTGAAATGACAAAATTTGACTTTGACACTCTGAGACCACTTTGTAAGAACATATTTGATCACTGGAGGAAGGCTGAAAATACTGACACTAACATGATGCTTGCTGACGTGTCCCGGAGCTGGCCATCCCAGCAAATCTACCATTAGAGGTGCGGATCCACAGGTTGGCAACCAAAGTCCGCGAGGCTAGAGAAGAAATGACCAAGGTTCAGCTGAAGTTGAATCTTCAAATCGTCGAGCTACAGTTAAAGGCACGAAGTTCCACTCCCTCGAAGGTCCGAGAATAGTGCGCTAGAACTATCGCAGCGAGATTGGAAGAAATTTGAGGTGCAGTGAAAGACTGTACCACTTTGTTGGAGCAAGCACTTCAGGTCCTCACAACTTTGCAGGAGGACCCCAACATACAGCGCCTGGAGATAGACGTGCAAGAACTCCAACAATAATATGACAGTGTCTGAGGAACTGCATAGAGAGTAGTCCTCACTTAGTGGTTCGGAGATTCTGAAATTATTGTCAAACAAGTGAGAAATACGATTCATTGTCTTTCAAATCACCTCAAGCATTATCAATCGCTGGTGCAAGAACTCACCTCGCACTTTTCAGCATTCAATATCTCTTCCATTCCCAGGTCTCAAAATTCGGCAGCTGACTTGCTAGCCAATGTTGCTTCCAAACTTCTACCTTCCGAAGATTATAGCCCAGATAGATTTTCAGTAGAATTTCTTTTTAGGCCGTCAATTCCTGACAATGTCACTAATTGGAGAGTTTTCAATCACGATGAAGACATTTTACAATTCCTAACTTCTGAAAAATCCTATGATGATCAGATTATAGAGGAGAGTGATGATGATCTTCAGATGAGAGAAAAGCATGAAGAAAACTCAATACCGAAGCCTGTGGTGAAACTGGAGGATCTTTATGACATTAAAGACAAATTTAAACCTGTGATCAATACAAAGCTCCACAGTTCCACCTTGAGGTTTGAGTTGATTAATCTTGGCACTGAACAAAATCCTCATAACATTAATCTAGGATTAGGACTTTCTCTGGAAGAAAAAAGGCATTCATTAGACTATTAAGAAAGAATAAAAATGTATTCACTTGGAAGTATGATGATTTAAAGACGTGTGATACATCCATCATCTAGCATACTATTCCAATCCTCGCAGAACAAAAACCAGTTCAACAAAGCTCAGGAAAATACATCCGAACCTAGAGAGTCAAATTAAAACTGAACTTAATAAACTCTTAAAGGCCAAGATTATTTTTCCCGTTCGACACTCGAACTGGGTCTCCAATATGGTGCCTGTTAGGAAGAAAAATGGCGATATCAGGATTTGTATAGATTTCAGAAATCTGAATAAGGCAAGCCTAAAGACAATTTCCCATTACCTACTATGGAGCAAATACTCCATTCAGTAGCAGGCTCTGAATTAATGTCCTTTTTAGATGGTTTTTCAGGATACAACCAAGTTTTGGTTCATCCTGATGACAGACTTAAAACTACATTCAGGACAAAGTGGGGAACTTATGCTTATCAGAAGATGCCTTTTGGACTGATTAATGCCAGAGCCACGTTCAAAAGAGCGATGGATGTAGCTTTCAAACGATTGATCAATAAAACAGTAGTTGTCTACTTATATGATATTACTGTATTTTCTAAAAAGAGAACCAATCATTTGCATGATTTGAACCAAATCTTTCAACGCTGCAGAAGGTACGGTATTTCTCTCAATCCTAAAAAATCCTTCTTTGCTCTTGACCAAGGAAAGCTTTTGGGCTTTATTGTCTCCAAAGATGGCATTTATATTGATCCGAGTAGGATCAAAGAGATCTTTGAAATCCCTTTTCCTCATAATAAAAAATCCATGCAGTCATTTTTAGGCCAAATCAATTTTGTTAAAAGATTTGTTCCAGACTTTTCTCACATCATTTTGCCACTACAAACTATGATTAAGAAAAATTTAGTTTTTGGATGGGGATCAGCAGAAAAGGAAGTGTTTGATTTAATCAAACAATCAATAATTAATGCCCCCACTTTAAATACTCCTAATTTTTCTAATCATTTCACATTGTATACTATCGCATCTGATTTCTCTTATGCAGCAATACTCACTTAGATTAATGGTCACAACTTGGAAGCACCCATTTCATTCTATAGTTCAAACTTGCAGGGTGCCGAACTGAATTACTCAGAAGTAGGAAAACAAGCCTTTGCTGTATATAAAGCTGTCAAACATTACAGACCCTTCCTTTTAAAAGCCCATACAAAAGTCATAGTTCCTTTCTCTGCAGTAAGGCAACTATTAATCCAAAGGGAATTAGGTGAAAAAGGGAAAATTGGGTTACAGCTCTTCAAGAATATGACTTGGAAATCAAGCTAGCAAAGATTGTTAGAGGCCAAGGTTTTTGCAGGTTATTGGCAGGAGCATCCAACATTCAACAACCAGGTGATACAGAACATTTCGAAGAAATCAATCAGATAAGTATTATTGATTCTGAATCACAATATGCAGACTTGATCTTTTATTTGAAAAATGGATATGCACCCCCTAATCTGTCTTATAAAAGCAAGAGGGCCATTAGATTGAAAGCAAGAAATTTCAAAATTGTTGATGATGTACTTTTTAGGAAAAATTATGATTCAATCTTATTAAGATGCCTACAAAAACCTGAAGCACAAAAGGTTTTGCAGGAATTAGATGATGGACCAGCAGGAGGACATTTTGGAGCTGACACAACTGCCCACAAAATCATTCATGCTGGATATTATTGGCCCACCCTGTTTAGAGATGCTCATGAATATTCAAGGAAATGCCGAAGTTGTCAAACTTCTAGTGGAAGACAAAGAAAGCCAGCTTTCGCTTTGCAACCAGTCAACATTGAACAACCATTTGAGCAATGGGGATCGGACATCATCGGAGAAATCACTCCACATTCTTCCAAACAGCATAAGTATATCCTTACTGCCACGGATTATTTTTCTAAGTGGGTTGAAGCAATTCTGTTAAAGACAACAAATTCTGAGGCAATTATAGAATTCATAGATCAATTCATCATTACCAGGTTTGGTGTCCCAAATGCTCTTGTTTTTTATAATGCATCTTATTTCTCAGGCAATGCTATGTTAGATTTCACTATTAAAAGAGGATTTAAATTGAAATATTCTGCTAATTACTATCCCCAAGGTAACGGTTTAGCAGAATCTACCAATAAAAATCTAATTAAGATTATTAAGCAAACTATCGAACATAATCATAAAAACTAGCATAAATCTTTAATATTCGCACTATTAGCTGATAGGATAACATAGAAAGCTTCCATAGGTTCTTCCCCATTCAATCTTGTGTATGGAAGAGAAGCAGTACTACCAAAAAATCTTGTCCTTCCTTCTCTAGCCCTAGTTCAGTTTATTGAGGAAAGCCCTTCTTCTTCTATTCAACTTAGACATGATCAAATCCTAGAATTAGAAGAGGAAAGAGAAAAAGCCAAGGTTATTCATGCAAAACATCAACAAATTATCAAGTCATCTTTTGATTCAACTCCATACGGTTCAAAACAGTTTCAAGTCGGTGATTTAGTTCTGAAATGGGACAAAGCCCATGAGGATAAAGGAAAACACACCAAGTTCCAGAAAATGTGGCTTGGGCCATTTCAGATCTGCGAGAAGATAGGCCATTCGACCTTCATATTACAAGATTTATCAGGTTTGAGAGATTCTCTACCTGTTAATGGCCTTATCTTAAAGAAATTCTTCAATTGAGGAGGTAACCCCTTCTCCTTTTTAGTTTGATTTGTAGTTTGTAGGACCATTAGGAAATAAAGTTGTAAGGTATCTTCCATTGACCTTTGCTGTATGAAAAAGTTGCTCAAAGAAGTAGTGTTGATATTTGCTTTTAAAATAATAGAAGCCTTAGACAAAAGGGATAATTTCTAGGAAACTAGGTATAATTGCATTCTGAAACCACATTTCAATTTTTGTGAACTCTTCTGAAAATTTAGAAGTATTGTAAATCATTTTATGTTTTCAAATTGGTCACAAAAAGGGTTATCAATATCAAAACAGAAACTAATCCGATTTCAGAATCTTCAACTCTTACCTTGTCATCTGTTCTCTCTTAAGGAGAAAATTGTCCATCCCATTCATCGAAGTTTGTAATTACTCAGAGTGTAATTCTAAAATATTTGATATAAAAGATAAGAGGTCTTATTACAAGTCTGCTTACCATGATCATCAGGAAATAGTTTAACCGACATTACCAACATTGCATACCAAAACAAGGTAATGGCTTATTATAAGACAAGGGGTCTCATCACGAGCCAGCTTGTTTGGTTAGATTACTACCAGTGAATGGCATTGTCACTCAGCTGGCCACCAAACCAGGACAATGACTTTTTATCTGACAAAAATAATAGAAAAGTAAAAGAGATACAAAATATGAAAGCATGTTTTGAATTCATTCTGTTAATTATACTCTGAAGTGAATGGGATAATGGACAGTAATATGGTTAAAAGGTATCCCTATCGAAACTAAGAACGTTTGCTAGCAGCAGAGGCTCTACCTATGATAGACAAGTCAATTATAAAAGCTGATTTGGAAAGGTTTTCCGTTTTATCATTATCAACCAATAGAGGCCAATTTAAAACTTAGAATGTATCTAATTTTAAACAAGAGAGGAAATTAGAAAATATTGTTTTATTTTATTTGGAATGCATATATACCTAGTTATATTAGAATTTTCCTCTTTGATGAAATTCCTATTTAGAGAAAGTTTAAGTATTTCAGTACTTTTCAGAGATAACTGTTTCTTCCAGCGAATTGCCAATTGTTGTGCTCTACAACAACCCCCCCATTTCATACAAATTTTATTCTCAAAACTGTAATATGAAATGGGTCCCTTTTTATTTAAATTGGTATCAACTTATTATTATTCAAAAAGGTCCGAAGCAAAATAAAAACATTATAAAACCTTTTTGATAAACCAATTAATCGGTCTTATAACATATAAATGAGTAATCTTTTATCATTGCGATAAAGCGATCGCAAGATCGCATATCTCAATGACAAGGGAAGCATGACTTAAATGACCCATTGATTCTCTCTAACGCGACAATGCACAAAAGGCTATCGTATATCGGCAATGACAAGCTATCATAACAAAAGCCCCTTTTCGCTCCGATGCAATGTGATGTCGCTATCGGCAATCGGAGATGTACCATGCATGCCTTTCAAATCCCTCAGTTAAAACTCCCGATGCGAATTGGCGATATCACTATCGGCAATCGGGGAATCCGTAAGGAACAAATATAACAATTTAAGCTTTCCCCCGATGGCCGATTGTGATAAAGCTAAAAGCACGGATTTCAAAAAGGATTGATAAAGCCGGGATATTACGGTTAATTAGTATTAAAGGCCTTATCTTCCTGATAGCGATTCACTTACGATCAACAGCCAAAACATCAAAGCCATGCTTGAATGAATCATTCAGCGAATAAACGATATGATGAGAATTTAAAGGATTGACAGGTTTAAACAGTCATTTAATGAGATAGTCAGTCTAAAATCTCTTCACAGATTGTATCCGCGGCCACCTTAAGTTAATCCTCCATCATGCATTGATTAATATATCTCATTCATATTTGGTTTGCACCACCAATTCTCCGCATTACGTTCATTTTCACTCCTGTGCAGAGCTCTTCCGAAGCAGTAAATTCAAGCAGAATGGGGAAGAAGTCTAAGAAGACCGCAACAGCTTCCGCTTCGCCAGCCACAGGACAATCCACCACCGATCCAGGAACAAAAAGAAAAGGATTGATATCTGACACTACATGTCTAGGACTCGGCAAAACTACTTGGCAAAGCACCTATAATTTAATTGAGGCCGAAGGACCCGAGGTAACAGCAGTGCAAGCCACAGCAGATACGACTCGGAAATCTGACGCTACTCTAAAGGATTTAGCCGACTCTTTCCTTCATCGGATAGCAGCCTGGGAACAAATTCTCCCATATACAGATGTAGTGAGGTGGGCAATTGAAGAAATCCCAATCACGAACAGAACATTTTGCACCATGGATGGGAGAATCTTCGATTCATTTCAACCTGATGATTTGAGGCAAATGTACCATTTTCCTGTACCGGAGAAGAAGTACAACAAGGAGTTCTTGGAAAAGTTCAGAAATGAGAACGAAATTGAATCCAAACCCATTCGAGATTGGAGGCAAAACCCAACAAAACACAAGCATGAATCTTCGGGTAAGTACTCTGTTGATTCTTTGTGTTCTCCTTATTGTTATACCGGGATAATGATGTGTAGATTGTGGGGGTTGCATGATTCCGCAAACTTCACTATAGAAATGGTTCCTCTGATGGAGGAAGCATGTAATAGTGAAATAATGGATTGGGCAACTATACTGTCTGATAAGCTAGCAACCGCAGTCCTTGAGTTTAGAAGCAAATCCCACATTACTGAAAGGTTTATTCCCCCATTCTACTATAGTTCCTATATCTTGGACACCCTGTGTTTTAATTCTGAATTTCCTATGCTTGGATGGAGATGGACTCCACAAAACCCCATGCCCATTCATATATACCATCAGAAGTTATGGAATGCTCACTATAAGCACCATTTATATCAAGTTTTCAACAGTTTTATGTTACCCATTCACTATTCTATTTTTGATAAACCTGCTCCTAAGATTTCCTACCAAGCAGGGGTTGACTTGACATCCATAGGAAGATGGTTCAGAGAAGAAAAATTCACCTATGTAAGAGTTTTCGGCAGCCAAGAAAAACCTCATGTCCTCCCTTTGTACATACCTGATAAACTGTTAGCCAGGGAGGTAGCCTATCAGATTACATCCGAAGGAGTTACACAGACTCTGAGGAGTAAAAATAAGCAGGTTTGGCCTCCTTTTCCTCTAAGATGCGGTGTCTACGCTTTGCATGATGTTAAACATGTAGAGAAAGAAGCAGATAAAATCAAGGCACTAAGTCTAGCAACTCTTCCTAATAGGCGATTTGATCCAAACAAAGTCGCCTACAATGCACTTGAACAGGAAAAATTAACTAAATTTGATCATAAAGAAGATATGTTCGATGACCTGTTCTCCTCAGCGGAGTCAATATCCCAAGTTAAATCGCTGGCCAGAATGGAATATCAAGATGATGGGTTAGTTGAATTTAACAAACTTAGAGAACAAAGGTTGCAAACTCTGCCTATAGATCTGTTAGCAACGAACCCAACGACAGAATCAAGCAAGCCTGAGCAGCGACTCACTAAGGAATCTCCTGCTACATCAAAACAACAAGAGGAAGTGCATGAAAAAGAGCAAGAGGAAACCCAGAGGAAAGAGCAGGAACAAAGCAACACAGAGGTGAATGTAGATGCCCAGATTGACCCAAAATTGCTCCAGGAATGGAAATAATTCGACTCAATCATCAGCAATCTTGAGTGCTTGAAGGAAGCCGAAACATCAAAAGCGGCTGACACACAGGAGACAACATCTAAACAGGTTCCAAGTGGAACCAGCGGCCTACCCAGTTCTACAGGAATAGAGATAATTCCTAAGGATCCCTCCGATCAGATTGTTTTACAAGTAGAAGAAATTCCTCCCTTAGATGTCTTTTATAGCCCAAAGCACAAGGCTGTAGTAAAACGACAGCGGAAAAAGAGAAGGATTGATCAACCTTCCCTATTCCCTGAACAAATAGTGACGGGAAACGTGGTTTGGAAGGAGGAGTTTGATCCCTCTGATGACCTAACAAAACTGTCCCAATATGCTGGAGCCTATTCGGCAGCCACCATAGGCAAGGCTTCAGAGGTGAGTAATCTATTAAAAGGAAAATACCAGGAAATCTTTTTGCTACAAGCACAACTATCGGAGGCATAGCAGAAGGCAGAACAAGCAGAACGACAATTTTTTACACAGCAACAAATAAATAATCAATTGAATAAACAATTATAGGAAGAGAAATAGAGAATTGATTCTAGTGCAATTCAAAAGCAGAAAGAGCTGTCGGAAGCATTGGCACAACTAAAAGCAATGAATGAACAAATGTTGAAGACGAAAGATGAGAAAATTGCTCAACTATCAGCCCAAATAGAGAAAACCAAGAATCTTCCACAGCCAGCTGAATTCACAGCAGAGGCATTACAGATAAACATGGCATTAGTGGCATAGATAAAGCTGTTATGTCAACAAATCACCCAAGAAGAACCTTTATGTGATTTAACAGCATCAATAGGTGATAAATCGGCTGATGCTAGAACAGACTTGGAGCAGGCCGATGAGACCTTGACTAATTTTCTTGAGTGCAAGACATTGTTGAGGGACAGGCAGCTAATTTGCCAAAAATCCTAGAATCGCATAAAGAGATATTATTTACGGAATGGCAGTCCCAGTTAATGAAATCAAAGACAACAGTTTCAAGATGCAAATTAACCACAAGCAATTTGGTTGAATTGATTAATGATACTCTCTACTTATCTAACATGATTTCTCAATGTACCCCAGGTAAATTGATATCGGCTAAAACATTGGAGCAGTCATGTTATCAAGAGCTGGAGAAAAATGGAAGATTAATCGCAGGAATTAACAGTTTGACATGGAACACCTATTGGTTGTTCTTAGTCAAACCATACAGCCAGAGATCCGCCCTCAAGTGCCTCACAGATTCAATCGGGTGTATCATTCCTGATATACAGGATGCCACCTATGCTGCCCAACTCAATTCTCGTCTCAACCAACCACTAGAAGTGGAACAAATGCTTGCAATATGCTAGCTAAGGTCTAAAGGCAAATAGCCTAAGTGATGAATCATGCTGCCGACTGCCAGATTGCCGTGAGGAAGATATTCAGAATCAAGTTTTACCAATTAAATAGGATTTTAGTTTCATAGTTTGTTAGTTTTAATCAAGTATTTATAGAACCTTTCATGTATTTAGAAAGGGTTGTAAGTTTTTTTATATGACTTAAACCTGAAGTTTCACTACTGTACTTCAGGCATATTCTTTTATAAAGACTGGGCCAACTATTCCAATTTTGATAACGAAGCTTTTATGTGAATGTGCACTACTGCCTTTGTTTAAAAGTGTTTCTGCATCAAAAGAAGGAATCCAAATAGCGATTGATATTAGGAGTGATTTTCAGCTCATATGGTACTATTATCTATGTCTGAGTTCATTCCTTTTATGTGCATTGTTGTTTGATTGCTCTTGCTATTATTAGATATATGCACGTGTTTTAACAGCATTCTTTATACTTTCCACTACTGGATGTTTACAACATGCTTTCCTTTTAATCATACATGTATCGGTAATATAAAAAGATAGGTGTAACAATGTGTTAATCACTTTTTTCAACTATTTGAACAAAGTAATCATTAAGTAAAGGAATATCTATGTTTATTGCTTAGAGTCATCCATATGCCTATCAATGAACAGAGATTATCAAACGTTGCACTCCAAAGAATAGAAGCCTCCCGGGATAGAATAGTTATTTATATTTTCGCTGATAGATTAGGTCATCCATTCATTATCATTTATTAGAAATCAATAACTCATCCATCCCCTTTTATTCATTATTGGGAAACTGGTCCCATTATATCCAGTTGGAGTCACCATTCCAAACGTAAAAGGAGCTATATTAAGGTCCGGACCAGGTGGTTATCCCCCAATGTTGATGCAATGATTTGAGGGGCATCAACATTTTTGGCGCTAGAAGCAGGGCATGAACTATGAATGGCAAGCAAATCCTAATCTATAGACCATTCTCAGAGTAACTCTCCCTCCACATCACCTCGTACTTCCCAATTGCATGTTGGTTCTCCAGTATCAAAGCAAGAAGAAGAGGAATCAACTACCACTGCCCTCACCCACAATACTCCAGAACGATTAAGTCCCGAGTCCCCTGAAGTTCAGTTACTCATCCAGAAACTTCAAGGCTTCTCGATAACACCACAGAAATCTGAAGTATCTCAAAGCAGTGAGACTTCGTAGTTCAATTTACCTCATCCCCTCACTAGACTTCAGAGCGGAAAGCTCAGTATTGAACCTACTGAGTTCCCTTTACCTAAAAGGAAAAGGGCCAAGAAGAACACTGAAGGATCTGACAGTGAAACACTTTCATCCACATCCTCCATCTCATCTTCCCCTGTGCGAAGTCAACCATCCACCCCTTCATTACACATTGTTGTTCATCAGGGATTAGGAACTTCAACATCTCAACCTGCGCAATCCTCAATATCAACTCCTTCCCAAACATCTGGAATTTCAACAGTAGTATCATCCACTACTGGTGTTACAATGGCAGATCCATGGACCAGGCCTGGTGCGGTCAATATGCCTGCACCATTACATGCATTACCTGATGCTCCTGAAAAATGGCTACCCAAGTTTAACCCAGATGATGGAACACAAGTTGAGGAACATATTAATAACTGCATGTTATCAATTAATCTCAAAGGATTATCTGAGGAAGATGTTGTAGTTAGGATCTTCCCTTATACTTTGCAAGGATTAGCAGGATCCTAGTATTTTTCCTTGCCATCTGGTTCCATTACCAGTTGGACAACTTGCCAAGAACAGTTTCTCACTAAGTATGGAGATGATAGGTCTTTAGCCACATTAATAAATGATCTCTCCAATCTTAGGATAGAGCATAGGGAACCAATTAAAGAATTCAATGCGCGATACAATAAACTCTTGAATAAAATCCCAACGGCCTCCAAAACAAGTGAGCAAATCAGAAGCAAATGGTATATAACTGCCCTACCTGCCAATATAGCTATTTTTGTAGACAGGGCTGCAAAACCAACTTTAGCTGAAAACATGAAAGAAGCACTTGCTGTGGAAAAACCTGTTAATGCTCTAGAAAAGAAAGTTGCTCTGGAAGATATAAAAGCCAAAAAAGTTTCTTTTAAAGATGATTCAAAGAAGAAAACCCCAAAAGATCCCTACGATATGGAAGGTTTGCAAAAGGTCCTTAAGACTTTGTCAAATGAAATGGTTGAAATCAAAAAGCAAGTAGCAGAAACCTCAACTAAAAGGCCTTTTAGAACTTTCAAGAAAACTGAATCAAAACCACCGAATGTTATATCTAATGTAGATTCAGACCCTGAAGAAGAAGAACAGGAAACAATCTCACCAACTGATGATGAAGAGGAAGTTGTTGAATGCCATGGAATGTGGGATTTCATACTACCTAACTCCGATATAGAAAATGAAGAAGAAGCTTTTCCTGTCACTACTAGGAGTAAAGGTGCCCCTAAACCCATCCAGGCAACTTCAAAGAAAAGAAGTGCAGGTAACACAACAACAAAGGAAAAGGTATCCACAAGGAAGCCAGCTGCAACAGTTTCCCAAAACCAACCTTCAACCTCAAATATGCCCTCAACATCTAAAACATTAGTAGTATCTGATTCAATGGATTACAATATCGTTGATGATATGAAGAAAACTAAGGCAAACATTACTATGTTTGAACTTAGTAAACTAAAACATCAGCAGAAATTACTTCTCAAAGAATTGAATGTTGTTCCTTCCTCACCTCTTCCCAATGCTAAAGCTGCAAATGATTTAGGACAATCACCTTCTAGCAGGATCGAAGCTACTGATACGATTCTGATTGGAGACAGATCCAATTCCCATATTCCTCCTTTCCTATTAACCTATGAGATTTATAATCGTAATCTGCACAATTGTTTGATTGATTCAGGGGCATCCTCAAATATAATGCCAGCTTCAGTTTGTTCCAAACTGAACATTGAACCCCAGAAATTTGCAATTCACATTGTACAGCTAGATAGAACTAAGGTACAGGTTTTAGGAGAAATCAACTCTGTAACGATCAGGTGATCGACCGATCCGTGAGTAGTTCAAAGAATTGATATCCTAATCGTCGATATACCTGAATTTTATGGTTTAATCTTAAGTAGGGATTGGTCCTAGAAGCTCCATGGGTATATTTCTACCGATTGGTCCCATATGTGGCTACCCTACAATGGAAAGCCAAGTCAAATAAAAATCAATCGGGAAAAGCACATGACCCACACCATCACAGAGTTCGAACAGGAAAATCAACCCATAACATTTAATAACAATATCTTAGGGAATTATTCGTCGGAATCATTCTTTGGCAACTTCACAGCCCAACCATCTCCTTTCTCAGTAAACAATTTTTCATCTCAGATCGAAAATTATTCACAAACAGATAGGTCAAGATGTTTTAGTGATACTAAGAAAACTGTAAATACAATTGTAGAGAATTATTTATTTTGGTCTTTATATTTTGATGGCTCTAAATCTAATGAAGGCTCGGGAGCAGGATGTATCTTGGTTAGTCCGCAAGGAGAAAAAACAATGTTGTCCTGTAGGTTAGAATTTGAATGCACAAACAACACAACCGAGTATGAAGCCTTAGTCCAAGGACTGTACAAAGCAATTGGCCTTAAAGTGCAATATTTGAAAGTATTCGGTGATTCTGAAATTATTGTCAAACAGGTGAGAAATACGATTCATTGTCTTTCAAATCACCTCAAGCATTATCAATTGCTGGTGCAAGAACTCACCTCGCACTTTTCAGCATTCAATATCTCTTCCATTCCCAGGTCCCAAAATTCGGCAGCCGACTTGCTAGCCAATGTTGCTTCCAAACTTCTACCTTCCGAAGATTATAGCCCAGATAGATTTTTAGTAGAATTGCTTTTTAGGTCGTCAATTCCTCACAATGTCACTAATTGGAGAGTTTTCAATCACGATGAAGATATTTTACAATTCCTGACTTCTGAAAAATCCTATGATGATCAGATTATAGAGGAGAGCGATCATGATCTTCAGATGAGAGAAAAGCATGAAGAAAACTCAATACCGAAGCCTGTGGTGAAACTGGAGGATCTTTATGACATTAAAGACATATTTAAACCTGTGATCAATAAAAAGCTCCACAATTCCACCTTGAGGTTTGAGTTGATTAATCTTGGCACTGAACAAAATCCTCAAAACATTAATCTAGGATTTGGATTTTCTCTGGAAGAAAAAAGGCATTCATTAGACTATTAAGAAAGAATAAACATGTCTTCGCTTGGAAGTATGATGATTTAAAGACGTATGATACATCCATCATCTAACATACTATTCCAATGCTCGCAGAACAAAAACCAGTTCAACAAAAGCTCAGGAAAATACATCTGAACCTAGAGAGTCAAATTAAAACTGAACTTAATAAACTCTTAAAGGCCAAGATTATTTTTCTCGTTCGACACTCGAATTGGGTCTCCAATATGGTGCCTGTTAGGAAGAAAAATGGTGATATCAAGATTTGTATAGATTTCAGAAATCTGAATAAGGCAAGCCTAAAGACAATTTCCCATTACCTACTATGGAGTAGATACTCCATTCAGTAGCAAGCTCTGAATTGATGTCCTTTTTAGATGGTTTTTCAGGATACAACCAAGTTTTGGTTCATCCTGATGAGAGACTTAAAACTACATTAAGGACAAAGTGGGGAACTTATGCTTATCAGAAGATGCCTTTTGGACTGATTAATTCAGGAGCCACGTTCCAAAGAGCGATGGATATAGCTTTCAAAGGATTGATCAATAAAACAGTAGTTGTCTACTTAGATGATATTACTGTATTTTCTAAAAAGAGAACCAATCATTTGCATGATTTGAACCAAATCTTTCAACGCTGCAGAAGGTACGGTATTTCTCTCAATCCTAAAAAATCCTTCTTTGCTCTTGACCAAGGAAAGCTTTTGGGCTTTATTGTCTCCAAAGATGGCATTTATATTGATCCGAGTAGGATCAAAGAGATCTCTGAAATCCCTTTTCCTCATAATAAAAAATACATGCAGTCATTTTTAGGCCAAATCAATTTTGTTAAAAGATTTGTTCCAGACTTTTCTCACATCATTTTGCCACTACAAACTATGATTAAGAAAAATTCAGTTTTTGGATGGGGATCAGCAGAAAAGGAAGCATTTGATTTAATCAAACAATCAATAATTAATGCCCCCACTTTAAATACTCCTAATTTTTCTAATCATTTCACATTGTATACTATCGCATCTGATTTCTCTTATGCAGCAATACTCACTCATATTAATGATCACAACTTGGAAGCGCCCATTTCATTCTATAGTTCAAACTTGCAGGGTGTCGAACTGAATTACTCCGAAGTAGGAAAACAAGCCTTTGCTGTATATAAAGCTGTCAAACATTACAGACCCTTCCTTTTAAAAGCCCATACAAAAGTCATAGTTCCTTTCTCTGCAGTAAGGCAACTATTAATCCAAAGGGAATTAGGTGAAAAAGGGAAAATTGGGTTACAGCTCTTCAAGAATATGACTTGGAAATCAAGCCAGCAAAGATTGTTAGAGGCCAAGGTTTTTACAGGTTATTGGCAGGAGCATCCAACATTCAACAACCAGGTGATACAGAACATTTCGAAGAAATCAATCAGATAAGTATTATTGATTCTGAATCGCAATATGCAGACTTGTTATTTTATTTGAAAAATGGATATGCACCCCCTAACCTGTCTTATAAAAGCAAAAGGGCCATTAGATTGAAAGCAAGAAATTTCACAATTGTTGATGATGTACTTTTTAGGCAAAATTATGATTCAAGCTTATTAAGATGCCTACAAAAACCTGAAGCACAAAAGGTTTTCCAAGAATTACATGATGGACCAGCAGGAGGACATTTTGGAGCTAACACAACAGCCCACAAAATCATTCATGCTGGATATTATTGGCCCACCTTGTTTAGAGATGCTCATGAATATTCAAGGAAATGTCGAAGTTGTCAAACTTCTAGTGGAAGACAAAGAAAGCTAGCTTTCGCTTTGCAACCAGTCAACATTGAACAACCATTTGAGCAATGGGGATTGGACATCATCGGAGAAATCACTCCACATTCTTCCAAACAGCATAAGTACATCCTTACTGCCACGGATTATTTTTCTAAGTGGGTTGAAGCAATTCCGTTAAAGACAACAAATTCTGAGGCAATTATAGAATTCATAGATCAATTCATCATTACCAGGTTTGGTGTCCCAAATGCTCTTGTTTTTTATAATGCATCTTATTTCTCAGGCAATGCTATGTTAGATTTCGCTATTAAAAGAGGATTTAAATTGAAATATTCTACTAATTACTATCCCCAAGGTAACGGTTTAGCAGAATCTACCAATAAAAATTTAATTAAGATTATTAAGCGAACTATCAAACAGAATCATAAAAACTGGCATAAATATTTAATATTTGCACTATGGACTGATAGGATAACACAGAAAGCTTCCATAGGTTCTTCCCCATTCAATCTTGTGTATGGAAAAGAAGTAGTACTACCAACAAATCTTGTCCTTCCTTCTCTAGCCCTAGTTCAGTTTATTGAGGAAAGCCCTTCTTCTTCTATTCAACTTAGACATGATTAAATCCTAAAATTAGAAGAGGAAAGAGAAAAAGCCAAGGTTATTCATGCAAAACATCAGCAAATTATCAAGTCATCTTTTGATTCAACTTCATCTGGTTCGAAACAGTTTCAAGTCTATGATTTAGTTCTGAAATGGGACAAAGCCCATGAGGATAGAGGAAAACACAACAAGTTCCAGAAAATGTGGCTTGGGCCATTTCAGATCTGCGAGAAGATAGGCCATTCGACCTTCATATTACAAGATTTATCAGGTTTGAGAGATTCTCTCCCTGTTAATGGCCTTATCTTAAAGAAATTCTTCAATTGGGGAGGTAACCCCTTCTCCTTTTTAGTTTGATTTGTAGTTTGTAGGACCATTAGGAAATAAAGTTGTAAGGTATCTTCCATTGACCTTTGCTGTATGAAAAAGTTACTCAAAGAAGTAGTGTTGATATTTGCTTTTAAAATAATAGAAGCCTTAGACAAAAGGGATAATTTCTAGGAAACTAGGTATAATTGCATTCTGAAACCGCATTTCAATTTTTGTGAACTCTTCTGAAAATTTAGAAGTATCGTAAATCATTTTATGTTTTCAAATTGGTCACAAAAAGGGTTATCAATATCAAAACAGAAACTAATCTGATTTCAACATCTTCAACTCTTACCTTGTCATCCGTTCTCTCTTAAGGAGAAAATTGTCCATCCCATTCATCGAAATTTGTAATTACTTAGAGTGTAATTCTAAAATATTTGATATAAAATATAAGAGGTCTTATTACAAGCCTGCTTACCATGATCATCGAGAAATAGTTTAACCGAAATTACCAACACTGCATACCAAAACAGGGTAATGGCTTATTATAAGACAAGGGGTCTCATCACGAGCCAGCTTGTTTGGTTAGATTACTACTAGTGAATGGCATTGTCACTCAGATGGCCACCAAACCAGGACAATGACTTTTTATCTTACAAAAATAACAGAAAAGTAAAAGAAATACAAAATATGAAAGCATGTTTTGAATTCATTCTGTTAATTATACTCTGAAGTGAATGGGATAATGGACAGTAATATGGTTAAAAGATATCCCTGTCGAAACTAAGAACGTTTGCTGGCAGCAGAGGCTCTACCTATGATAGACGAGTCAATTCTAAAAGCTAATTTGGAAAGGTTTTCCGTTTTATCATTATCAACCAATAGAGGCCAATTTAAAACTTAGAATGTATCTAATTTTAAACAAGAGAGGAAATTAGCAAATATAGCTTTATTTTATTTGGAATGCATATATACCTAGTTATATTAGAATTTTCCTCTTTGATGAGATTCCTATTTAGAGAAAGTTTAAGTATTTCAGTACTTTTCAGAGATAACTGTTTCTTCCAGCAAATCACTAATTGTTGTGCTCTACAAAAACCCCCCCATTTGATACAAATTTTATTCTCAAAACTGTAATATGAAATGGGTCCCTTTTTATTTAAATTGGTATCAACTTATTATTATTCAAAAAGGTCCGAAGCAAAATAAAAACATTATAAAACCTTTTTGATAAACCAATTAATCAGTCTTATAACATATAAATGAGTAATCTTTTATCATTACGATAAAGCGATCGCAAGATCGCATATCGCAATGACAAGGGAGGCATGACTTAAATGACCCATTGATTCTCTCCGACGCGACAATGCACAAAAGGCTATCGGATATCGGCAATGATAAGCTATCATAACAAAATCCCCTTTTCGCTACGATGCAATGCGATATCGCTATCGGCGATCGGAGATGTACCATGCATGCTTTTCAAAGCCCTCAGTTAAAACTCCTGATGCGAATTGGCGATATCGCTATCGGCAATCGAGGATTCCGTAAGGAACCAATATAACAATTTAAGCTTTCCCTCGATGGCCGATTTCAATAAAGCTAAAAGCACGGATTTCAAAAAGGATTGATAAAGCTGGGTGTTGAGCCTCAAACCTGCACTCATTTACCCATCCTCCCAGTAGCCTTTTCCTACTCATTTCCTTCTTTTGTCATCATTTCCTTCATCAACTTGTTCAATTCATTGCATTATAGGACTTTTTAACATGATTTGCTAATTGTGCTAATGATTGATTGTTGGTTTAGATTTTTGGTTCAAGTGCTGCAATTCCGCAACTTATACAGGGTTTCCGTAGCCGATCTCTGATTCCGTAGCAGATCCCAGATTCTGCTGCCATTTTCTTATTTTCTATGCTCCAGGTGTCCTCCAGGGGAAAGAGCCACATGGGAAAGTTTGTATGACTGTGTACATGGTGCGTGTGATGTCAGCTCAGCCAAACTGGTCTTCTACACCCCTGGTCAACGCGGAGGTAACTCTGGTCAAACGGCAAGGTTGCAAACGGTGGCACGGCTCTGCGTGTTCAGGTGGAGCACGGAACGCACAGCTGGCCTCTTCTTTAGCCACGAAGACTGCAGGGGACAAGAATCCAATAGCGGATTTATCAACCACGATGATTGTTTCCTAAATCCGTGCACAGTGTTGTTGAACGTGTCTTTTGCACAGCTATTAGTTAGCTTAGTTTACGCACAGAACAGTTTGTGTTTCTGCTATAAATAAAGCGTTTCCACACACTGATTAGTTAGCCTTTAAGTTAGTCTTTTTCTGTTGTTATTCAGTTTGTAAAACTCTGTTTCAAGACTATTTTACATAGCGTTTACGCTCCCCACTGTATTTTATTATGTGCTGATTTAATACCAAGAAGACAGTTTTGTTCTTACCTGTGTAGCTGATCTTTTTAATCGGTTGAAGTGGATGGAGGGCCCCTGTCTGCTACAACCATTGTACAGTAGCTTTTAAATTTATTTTCCTGCATTTCTTTTTTCTAATTTCCCATGTATATTAATGTACAATTTGATTTCTGCAATTTTGATTTCTTTTGACATGTATATTAATGTACAGTTTGATTTCTGCAATTTTGATTTCTTTTGACATGTATATTATTGTACAGTTTGAATTATGCTTCTTTACATTTCCGTACTTTTCATGACTGATCAGTGTGTGTTTTTGCAGCTTTATTAGGAGCCCGGGACAGTGTGCTTTTCCTTCTTTTTATCACTAGTGGCATTTGAAGTTGTCTTATCTAAACTGCTGACTTTTGCTTTGATTTTCATTAGTTTCCTTGCTTAGTTTACTTTATCAAGTTTTGTCAAGTTGCTAATCTCTTGATGGTTCTTTTTATCATAATTCACTAACTTTTATGGGACCAAAACATCATTTAATTGCAGCTTGGTTTATTTAGTTTTAGACTCATATTGCTAATTCACTCCTAACTCTTTTTCACATGATCAATTTAGCTAAAGGCAGAATGTTAAGGGAGAATTAAGTAGTGTGATTTGTCACTTAATTTTTGCATTGCTTTAGATTCAATAGAGGAGTTAGAGTAGTGTTCTTGCTTTCAATTGAGTTAATGTAGATGTCATTTTCATTCTTATCAGCAATAAAGGTATTGGATTAGTGCCATTGGTCTTTTTGTTTGATGCTTTACTTTCATTTGAAGCTTTAATTTCATTCCAAGTTATTGTTCAAGTTTTCTCTTTAAATTTCAAGAAGCATTTAGAAATCGCCACATACACACGCATTCACTCACTTGTTTATAACTTCATCACATCACATTAGGAAGATAAGTCAAACATGAACTAAAAACGACAAAAAGAACTAGGAAAGGTTGCTTAAGTATATATTGTACACTTCACTTCATCATCTTACGAGCCCCGGGTTGACAATTTATGATAGCAATTTAGACAACACTAAATTGACCAAACATTTTGGCGCCGTTGCCGGGGAAGTGAAATTAGGTAGCCAATTCTTAAAAAGAAAAAAAACAAGAAAATTTCAAGGAAGGAAATTGATAACCTCTCAAAGTATGCTCTCCTCTTGCACCTAGAATGACCTGGAGGATCAGAAAAGAGAAAGTTATTGGTTTAATAGTTTCTTAAGTATGCTCTCTTCTTGCACCTAGAGTGACCTGGAAGATCAGAAAGAGAATTAGTATCCGAACTTGAAGAAAAATAAAAATGACAAGCATAGAGCTAGAGATTCTAGGGGAAGGTTTTTAGCTAGAGCCAATAGTTCGATTTTTACAAGTCCATCTACTTCAAGGGATAGACAAGAGACACCTCCCTCATCTCCAACTGACACTCCTAGCCCTAGGGTTCCCGGAATTCAAGAAGCAGGAGTCGACTCTCCCATACCTTCCATCGAGTCTGAATTAGAGAGAGATCCTTTCCTTCTTTCTCCAGAGAGACAAATTATAATTGAAGAAGTAGAATCACCTGAAGAAGAAGGAGGGAATCCTTCTCATACACCCTTAGTAGAAGAACCAGAAGACTCTGAAGTCTCTGGGGAAACTACCATGGCAGAGGAAGGAGCACCTGGATTTGGTAGAGGTAGAGGTAGAGGAGGAGGAGGAAACAATGGAGGAGGTAGAGGTAATATTGGAGGAAATAGGGATGGGGATAACTCATTCGGGTTCCCTATAGTCGATGAGGATTCCCGAGCCACCATGAAGAACATCTCACCATCTGTCCTCCCGAACTTTCATGGATCAAGGAATGAGGACCCTGAAACATTTCTATTTGAGTTTGAAGTCGTATGTCGAACTTATGATTATCTGGATGACTCTCAAAAACTCAAACTGTTTCCTTCAACATTGAAAGGACAAGCTTTGAAATGGTTCATGGGATTACTCACTCAATCCATTAGGTCCTGGAATGATATGAAACAAACATTTTTGGATAGGTACCTGGACTATTGTATGCCCACCAATCATAAGGATGAGGTATTCAAAATGGTACAAAAGGAAGATGAAAACTTGGAGGAATTGATTGAAAGATTTCAATATAATCTGAAAAGAGAAAAAATGAGTAACTTGGATGAAGAGACCTTGAAAGCCCTATTACTAAAAGCCATTAGAGATGAATGGATAGATCTTTTGAATATGATGGGGAAGGTAGATATATCTCAGCTTCCACTTTCTAATATAACAGAATTATGTGTCCATCTCTAAAGGGGGGAATCTAAAACTCAAAAAGGGCCTAGAGATCCTTCTCTCCTCAGAGCAAACAAATCTGCAACTGGATCAGTAAGTAGGGCTGAAATCGGCAATATGCTTGATGAATTCAAAACTGACATCTTAGGGAGTCTTAGCGAACAATTAGACGCCCTTAAGATCTACAATAAACAGAAAGCAGAAGCTGAGGCCTTGGCCATCTTTTGCCCAAAGTGTAGAAAGAAACATGCTCTAAGGGAATGCCCCTTGGATGCAAAAGTTGTAGAAACATGTGTAATCTGTTCAGAGAACCATGAGACCAAGGATTGTCCTTCAATCCCTGGGCTCAAATATGTTTTTCAAGAAGATCCAAGTACACTTGAATCTCTCTGTTTTGTTGCAAGGAGACCTTGGCAAGGGCAACAAAATCAAGGGTTTAACAACTCTATGAATTTTCAACCCCCACCAAATTGGAATCCTTGGCAACAACCTTGGCCCCAACCTCAAAATTCCTTTCAATCATGGGTACAAGGTATGCAAAATCCTTATGGGAGATTTGCTCAGTTCTACCAATATCCTCCATCTTTTCAAAATCAACAAGCTCCGCAACTTCCAAATCAAAGTCCACAACTATCATTGCCATTCCCTCAACAACAACAACCTTCTCCACAAAATCAAAATTCTCAACTCTTGCTTCCATCCCAACAGAAGTCAAATCAACTTCCTTCTCAGCCATTGCCAAACCCCAATAATAAAAACCCTCAAAATGCTTACATGATGGAAGGTCAACCATTCCCTACCTATATGATTGTTCCTCTTAATGAATTACAACTCAGATCAGGTAGAGTTCTAGATAAACCTTCTATAAATACTCAACAACCAAGCATTTCTGAGGAAGAGTCTCTTGAAGCCAATAAGGGTTCTGAAGTTTCTCTTCAAAACCAAAACACTCAAAAAGAAAAAGAAAAAGAATCAAGCCCCACAACTCCCATAGTTGAGCAACCTACATCTCTATCCACACCTCCTTTTCCTGAAAGATTACAAATAGATAGAGGGGTGGAAAAACAAATTTGGTTGCCTGACTATAATTTTCTAGATGAATTGAAAAATGTCTGTATCAAGATTCCCTTGTTACAAGCCATTAAGGAAATTCCTATTCTAGCAAAAAAAATAAAGGAGTTGAGCCTTAAGAAACCAGGAAAGAGACCAAGAGATACCAAAAGAATTCATGTGGTAGGAAAAATTGCAGACATCATGATGGGTAAAATTACCATGCAGAAGTATGTAGATCCTGGTAGTCCTATTGTCAAAACACATATCAATGGGATTGAAATCCCAAATACTTTGATTGACTTAGGAGCCGCTATCAACATTATGAGTAGACAGACCATGGACCAGTTAAAACTTCCTAACCTTCTCTTTACACCTACTTTACTGCAACTTGCAGATCGATCAATCATTAAACCTGATGGTGTATTGGAAGACATTCCAGTCTCCCTAGACTCTTGGGAATATCCAGTTGATTTTATGATTTTAACTCCCAAGAACAATCTAGGAGGACATCCTCTTATTTTAGGAAGACCTTGGCTAGCCACAGCTGATGCTTTCATAAGTTGTAGGTCTGGGGATATGTATATTTCTGATGGTAATTCGACAAATAAGTTCAATCTGTATCCTCCAGCGAAAGAAATTACAGAAATAGGAGATAATGAGTGGGTTGATGATGAAGATACTATACAACCTGTCCTTACCATCTCTGAGATTAGTGAAGATAATCAAATTCTAAACACATTAGAAAACTTTAGAACATCTTCAAAATATGACTACACACAGTTTCAATTGGATGCCGACATTGAGTATCTCTCCTCTAGACAAATGTCTCTTTTCTCTATGGAAGAGTTTGGTAGTTCTGCCATTGAAATTTTTCCAGGAAAAACACTGACTATCAACAAAAACTTGGAAAAATCACAACAGGAAGAGCTAACCAAAGTCTTGGAAAATCATTCTACTGCATTTGCATGGAAGTATACCGATATGAAAGGTATTGATCCTAAGACTTGCATTCATCACATCTATATCGAGGAAAATAGCAGACCAATCAGACAACCTCAAAGAAGGATGAATCCAAATCTTAGGGAGATAGTGAAAGAAGAGCTCCAAAAGTTACTCAATGTAAACTTCATTTACCCCATTTCAGATAGCTGGTGGGTTTCTCCTTTGGTTATAGTACCTAAAAAGAATGGTAAATGGAGGGTTTGCGTTGATTACAGGGAATTGAACAAAGCAACCTTGAAGGATCACTTTCCTTTGCCCTTTATTGATCAAGTATTAGATACTTTAGCAGGCAAAAAGTATTTCTCATTTTTGGATGGTTTTAGTGGTTACAATCAAATTCAGGTAGCACCTGAAGATCAAGACAAGACCACATTTACCTGTCCATGGGGAACTTTTGCCTACCGAGTACTTCCTTTTGGATTATGCAATGCACCCGCTACATTTCAAAGGGCTGTACTAGGAATCTTTTCAGATCTAATCCATGATTGTGTAGAGGTCTATATGGATGATTTTACAGTTTACGATAATACATTTGAAGAAGCCTTAGAAAATTTGGAAAAAGTACTTATAAGATGTAAAGGAACAAATCTTTCATTAAGTCATGAAAAATGTTTTATGATGTTTACTGAAGGGATTGTTTTAGGACATCATATTTCAGGAGATGGAATTAAAGTTGATAGATCAAAAGTTGAAGTCATCTCCAAGTTACCTATTCCAAATTTTCAGAAAGATGTTAGAAGTTTTCTTGGGTTTACTGGATATTATAGAATATTTATTGAAAACTTCACCAAGATAGCATCTCCGCTCTTCAAATTACTTACAAAATATTGTGAATTCAAATGGGATCCTGAGTGTCAATCTGCATTTGAAACTTTAAAGACTAGAATATCTGAAGCACCCATTTTGAGAGGGCCAAATTGGAAACTCCCTTTCCACATTTCTACTGATGCTTCAGATACAGCTCTAGGAGCTGTCTTGGGACAAAAGGATTTGGTCCCTTATGCCATTTACTACACCAGTAAAACTTTGACTCCCACTGAGTTAAATTATACTGTGACTGAAAAAGAGTTCTTAGCCGTTGTTCATGCAATCAACAAGTTTAGACATTATATAACCGGCTATGAAACTTTTTTCCATACTGATCATTCTGCAATTAGATATCTTATGAACAAACCTGTTACTAATGTCAGAGTTACAAGATGGCTTTTACTTTTACAAGAATTCAATATTACTGTGTTAGATAGACCAGGGAAACAAAACACAGTAGCTGATTTCTTGTCTAGAATCCAAAACATTAACGAAGATTCTCCTGTAGAGGATAAGTTTCCAGATGAATACTTGTTTACAGTAACTACTAAAACTCCTTGGTATGCAGATATTGCTAACTATTTATTTACAGGAAAGCTACCTCCACACTTATTTCCTAATGAGAAAAGGAAAATCATTCAAGAGAGTTCACATTATTCCTGGATTTCTAATGAATTGTTCAAAACAGGGCCAGATTGTGTGATCAGAAGATGTGTTCGGGAAGATGAAATACCTGACATCCTTAAAGCATGTCATGATGAACCATGCGGCGAACACTTTGCTGACAAGAGGACGGCCTATAAAATCCTTTCTTTAGGATATTATTGGCCTTCTCTCTTCAAAGATGCAAAACAATATGTCTAAAGGTGTGACAGCTGCCAAAGAGTTGGGAGACCAACTCTTTCAAATGAAATGCCATTACAGCCACAGGTATGCATCGAACCCTTTGAAAAATGGGCTTTAGATTTCATTGGACCTATTAACCCACCATCTAAGCAAAAGAAGTATATATTGGTTTGTACTGATTATGTTACTAAATGGGTAGAAGCAAAGGCATTGCCTTCTGCCACTAAAAATTCAGTTGTTCAATTTCTTTTTGAGGATATTTTTACTCGTTTTGGTGTCCCAAGAGAAATTGTGACAGATCAGGGAAGTCAATTTACTTCTAACTTGATGGAGAAGCTGATGGAAGAATACAAAATCAAGCACAGAACATCTACTCCATACCATCCGCAAGCAAATGGTCAAGTGGAATCTACAAACAAAGTTCTTGAAAGCATCATCACCAAAACTGTTCATCTCCACAGAAGAGATTGGGCAGAAAGGCTTCCTGAAGCCTTATGGGCCTATAGAACTACATGGAGGAACACAACAGGACATTCTCCCTATGAACTTGTTTATGGGAAAGAAGTCCTGCTCCCCATTGAGTTCCAAGTCAAGACCTTCAAGATGGCAGTTCAATTGGGGATGAGCCTATCAGAAGCCCAAAAGCACAGAATGGAGTAGCTGAATGAGCTAGATGAGATAAGACAAGATGTAATTTTAAGGACTAATCTAGTTCAGCACCAAAGAACTAAGTGGCATGATCGACACATCAAAGAGAGAAAGTTTCAAAAGGGAGATTGGGCACTATTGTTTGATTCCAAGTTTAAGGACTTCAAAGGAAAATTTCAAACTCATTGGCTTGGACCATATGAGATTGATGAAGTCTTTAACAATGGAACAGTTCGAGTGAAGACCATTGATGAGCTTCAGACTCCTCTCATTGTGAATGGCCACCGATTGAAAGTCTACCACAAGCCACTCTCAAAGGAGGAATTTGTTAAATTGTTCCAAGAAGATTCTGCAATGAGGCTGGTGGAGAAGAATTCTTCTCCTCCATCAGCCTGATCTTTGTTTCTTTCAGTTGAAAAAAAAAAAGAGAGAAAAAAAAAAAAAAATCTCTTGTATAAGCCTGAAAACCAATCTTGAATTGGCAGTCTTATGCAGAAAATATAAGGTGAAAATCAGGGTCACCTGACACTTTATATTTTCCAAAAAAAATCTCTCTTTCTCTTTCCATCTCATCCGCCATTTCATCCATCTCATCCGCCATTTCATCCATCTCATCATCTCCATTCCACTTCATTTTTTCTTCCAGTTCATTCATTCCATCTCATTTCCACCAATAAAGTCTCTCTCAGGACTATTCCATTCAGTTAAGTTTGTTCTAATCATCTTCGTGCAGGCAGAAAAGTGTTGTTGCAGTTTTCGCAGCTAGGAAACCGTTTCCGCAACTCATACCAAGTTTCCGCAGCCAGCACACTCTGTCTCTGCAATCAAAGCAACTCTGTTTTCAAAAAGAAAAAATTTACAGTCAGAGGTATCATCATCATCAAAGGGCAGCAAGGATACATAGCACCTACAAGGTCAGAAAGCAATCAAAAGTTAGCCACCATAATCAACAAAGGGATCAAATGCAAACGTATGAAGGTATGTTCCAAATTTTTAACCAACAGTTTAATGTCATTTATGCATGGTTTTCAAATCGTGGTAGGAGTCACTTAATGCAATGATTGACAATATTATCCCACTCCTCGTCCACTCCTTGTCCACGATCACGCCTAATCCACCTCATCACCCTCCTAACGATCCCATAATTACTATTGATTCAAACTTAATACGGGCTGCTCTTCCATTAACTACTCATACCTCAGTGACGTATACCAGTGTACTACGGCTCTACATATGATCATTTCCGCAGCCAAGTGTACGTAGCCACCCGACGCTTAAGGATTTGGCCGTTGCTTCATCTACTCATATCTCCATTTCCCGCATGCATAAACTCATTGCCGTGTTGTTCTCTACTCTCTCATACCACCGTTTCCATTCTCGTTTTCATACACCACTCTCGTTTTTATTGTAAACCTCTCTGTTTCCTTTTTCCTCACCTCTCTGTTCGAAACCCCGATCACAAGTTCTGCACCATACCGTTTATTACATTTCGGCTACTATGTTACAGCCGTAATTCCCCTGTTTTTCCCGTGAGCATTCTCCTCAAGCGTCCATATACCACTGTCAGAGCTTCAAGTAAAACTGAGAGCCGAAAATGGGGAAATTGTTAAGAGCAGAACCGGAGGGTTCGAAATTCTTAGAGGGTTACCCACAGACAAAGGAAGCACTGCAGAAAGCCAAATGGTTGAAGTTCATCCAGAAATTTAAAGGGTACAATAAAGAGGTGACAAAAGCATTTTCCCGGTCATTTAATGGAAATACCATGGAGGTGGGAGACCTGCAGTTCACCATAACAGAGAGCACCTTGGCCATAGCAAGCGGTTTGCCTCAAACAGGAGAACGCTGGTTCAAAAACAGAACAGTTGAAGATCAAGAGTGGAAAAATATGCTCAAGAATCCAGGTATGGATACCTCCATTTTCACTAAGGGAATCCCTGTACATGTCATTAAGGAAGAGTGGAATTCATTACTGTTGCTTGTTCAAAAAAATTTAACATCTGAAGGCCGCTTCGGTACCATGTATGTATACCATGCAAGAATCATGATGCACTTTATGGATGACCATGCTATCAACCTACCTTATTTCTTGTTAGCTAGTCTAAGGAAGATGAGTACCACTGTTCAGAAACACATGGGCAACATTGAACCCCACTTGTATCATCATGGACTCATTAGAATTTTAATTGAGGAGCAGTTGAAAATTAAAAAGGATACGTGGGAGAAGTTTCTAGTTAGAAACCATTTTCAAGAGGTAGCTGAAGCCTCTAGCAGCTCTCCTAGGATACCAAAGAGAAGTAGGAGAAGAGGGAAAGAAGTTACTACCCAAGAGACTGCTGTAGAAACTTCCCAAGAAACTGCTGTAGAAGAAACTGCTGAAGAAACTGTTCAAGAAACTGCCCAAGAAATTGCTCAAGAAGAAAGGAAAAAGGGAGGCAGAACTAAAAGACAAAAAAGGGATAAAGGGAAAGTCATTGTGCAAGAGTCATACCCTTCACCTGAGCCCTCAATTGAAGAAGACTCCCAAACACTAGCCGATAGACTTGCTCAACTCCATGCTACTGCCCTCTCAAAGAAGAAACAAAAGCAAAAACAAAGTACCTTGCAAAAGCAAAAGAGCACTAGTGCCGTGAGAAGGAGCAGCAGACTAAAAGGGAAAATGAGGGTCACTAAAGACAAACAGCCACATTTTATTGACTTGGGAGAAAGTACACCTGAAAAGGTTGCTACCCAGCTTGATTTTGAATCAAGTTCCCCACGTGTTGAGGTCACTCCTCCACGTGAAGAAAGCCCATTTCAGCAAGACCCTCAAACAGAGTTTGAATATGAACCAAGTCCAAGAAGATCACCTGACATTGACCCTGACCAGCAGGAGGTGTACAATTACTTGGAAACCTTAGAGCAATCAGCTGTCGGTCCTAGCACTATCTTGCCTCTTGATCAACAGGTTCAATCTCTAAAACAAGAAGTGTTCGAGCTAGAAGTCCTGAATCGCCATATTAAACAGGAAAATGAAGCATTGAGAGAACAGAGCAAGGTGGACAAAATTGTCCACGACAACACAATGCTTCACTTGGGTCTTTGGCAGAAAAAGAATAGGAAATTGAAGAGGAAATGCAAGAAATTGAGCAGGGCCTTGATTAACTTGAAATTTAGGTGTTTGGTTAGAAAACCAAGAACAAATTTGGCAGCAAGAAGAAAAAGGAGAAGGTTGGATGTCTTGGCAGAGGCATCTGAGCATATGGACTGAAAAATCATGACAAAGTTTTGGTTGCATGAGGACATGCAACACCTTCACAGTGGGGGTATGTTGAGCCTCAAACCTGCACTCATTTACCCATCCTCCCAGTAGCCTTTTCCTACTCATTTCCTTCTTTTGCCATCATTTCCTTCATCAACTTGTTCAATTCATTGCATTATAGGACTTTTTAACATGATTTGCTAATTGTGCTAATGATTGACTGTTGGTTTAGATTTTTGGTTCAAGTGCTGCAATTCCGCAGCTTATACAGGGTTTCCGCAGCCGATCTTTGATTCCGCAGCCGATCCCAGATTCCGCAACCATTTTCTTATTTGCTATGCTCCAGGTGTCCTCCAGGGGAAAGAGCCACATGGGCAAGTTTGTATGACTGTGTACATGGTGCGTGTGCTGTCAGCTCAGCCAAACTAGTCGTCTACACCCCTGGTCAACGCGGAGGTAACTCTGGTCAAACGACAAGGTTGCAAACGGTGGCACGGCTCTGCGTGTTCAGGTGGAGCATGGAACGCACAGCTGGCCTCTTCTTTAGCCACGAAGACTGCAGGGGATTAGAATCCAATAGCGGATTTATCAAACACGATGACCGTTTCCTAAATCCGTGCACGGTGCTGCTGAGCGTGTCTTTTGCACAGCTGTTAGTTAGCTTAGTTTACGCACAGAACAGTTTGTGTTTCTGCTATAAATAAAGCGTTTCCACACGCTGATTAGTTAGCCTTTAAGTTAGTCTTTTGTTGTTGTTATTCAGTTTGTAAAACTATGTTTCAAGACTATTTTACACAGCGTTTACGCTCCCCACTGTATTTTATTATGTGCTGATTTAATACCAAGAAGACAATTTTGTTCTTACCTGCGTAGCTGATCTTTTTAATTGGTTGAAGTGGATGGAGGGCCCCTGTCTGCTACAACCATTGTACAGTAGCTTTTAAATTTATTTTCCTGCATTTATTTTTTCTAATTTCCCATGTATATTAATGTACAGTTTGATTTCTGCAATTTTGATTTCTTTTGACATGTATATTAATGTACAGTTTGATTTCTGCAATTTTGATTTCTTTTGACATGTATATTATTGTACAGTTTGAATTATGCTGCTTTACATTTCCGTACTTTTCATGACTGATCAGTGTGTGTTTTTGCAGCTTTATTAGGAGCCCGGGACAGTGTGCTTTTCCTTCTTTTTATCACTAGTGGCATTTGAAGTTGTCTTATCTAAACTTCTGACTTTTGCTTTGATTTTCATTAATTTCCTTGCTTAGTTAGTTTCCTTGCTTAGTTTACTTTATCAAGTTTTGTCAAGTTGCTAATCTCTTGATGGTTCTTTTTATCATAATTCACTAACTTTTATGGGACCAAAACATCATTTAATTGCAGCTTGGTTTATTTAGTTTTAGACTCATATTGCTAATTCACTCCTAACTCTTTTTCACATGATCAATTTAGCTAAAGGCAGAATGTTAAGGGGGAATTAAGTAGTGTGATTTGTCACTTAATTTTTGCATTGCTTTAGATTCAATAGAGGAGTTAGAGTAGTGTTCTTGCTTTCAATTGAGTTAATGTAGATGTCATTTTCATTCTTATCAGCAGTAAAGGTATTGGACTAGTTCCATTGGTCTTTTTGTTTGATGCTTTACTTTCATTTGAAGCTTTAATTTCATTCCAAGTTATTGTTCAAGTTTTCTCTTTAAATTTCAAGAAGAATTTAGAAATCGCCACATACACACACATTCACTCACTTGTTTATAACTTCATCACATCACATTAGGAAGATAAGTCAAACATGAACTAAAAACGACAAAAAGAACTAGGAAAGGTTGCTTAAGTATATATTGTACACTTCACTTCATCAGCTTACGAGCCCCGGGTTGACAATTTATGATAGCAATTTAGACAACACTAAATTGACCAAACACCGGGATATTACGGTTAATTAGTATTAAAGGCCTTATCTTCCCGATAGCGATTCACTTACGCTCAACCGCAAAAACATCAAAGCCACGCTTGAATGAATCATTCGACCAATAAATGATATGATGAGCATTTAAAGGATTGACAGGTTTAAACGGCCATTTAATGAGATAGTCAGTCTAAAATCTCTTCACAGATTGTATCCGCGGCCACCTTAAGTTAATCCTCCATCATGCATTGATTAATATATCTCATTCATATTTGGTTTGCACCACCAATTCTCTGCATTACGTTCATTTTCACTCTTGTGCAGAGCTCTTTCGAAGCAGTAAATTCAAGTAGAATGGGGAAGAAGTCTAAGAAGACCGCAACAGCTTCCGCTTCACCAGCCACAGGACAATCCACCACCGATCCAGGAACAAAAAGAAAAGGACTGATATCTGACATTACATGTCTAGGACTCGGCAAAACTACTTGAAAAAGCACCTACAATTTAATTGAGGCCGAAGGACCCGAGGTAACAACAGTGCAAGCCACAGCAGATACGACTCGGAAATCTGACTCTACTCTAAAGGATTTAGCCGACTCTTTCCTTCATCGGATAGCAGCCCGGGAACAAATTCTCCCATATACAGATGTAGTGAGGTGGGGAATTGAAGAAATCCCAATCACGAACAGAACATTTTGCACCATGGATGGGAGAATCTTTGGTTCATATCAACTTGATGATTTGAGGCAAATGTACCATTTGCATGTACCGGAGAAGAAGTACAACAAGGCGTTATTGGAAGAGTTCGGAAATGAGAACGAAATTGAATCCGAACCCATTCGGGATTGGAGGCAAAACCCAAAAAAACACAAGCATGAGTCTTCGGGTAAGTACTCTGTTGATTCTTTGTGTTCTCCTTATTGTTATACTGGGATAATGATGTGTAGATTGTGGGGGTTGCATGATTCCGCAAACTTCACTATAGAAATGGTTCCTCTGATGGAGGCAACATGTAATAGTGAAATAATGGATTGGGCAACTATACTGTCTGATAAGCTAGCAACCGCAGTCCTTGAGTTTAGAAGCAAATCCCGCATTACTGAAAGGTTTATTCCCCCATTCTACTATAGTGCCTATATCTTGTACACCCTGTGTTTTAATTCTGAATTTCCTGTGCTTGGATGGAGACGGACTCCACAAGACACCATGCCCATTCATATATACCATCAGAAGTTATGGAAAGATCACTATAAGCACCATTTATATCAAGTTTGCAACGGTTTTATGTTACCCATTCACTATTCTATTTTTGATAAACTTGCTCCTAAGATTTCCTACCAAGCAGGGGTTGACTTGACATCCATAGGAAGATGGTTCGGAGAAGAAAAATTCACCTATGTAAGAGTTTTTGGCGGCCAAGCCAAACCTCATGTCCTCCCTTTGTACATACCTGATAAACTGTTAGCCAGGGAGGTAGCTTATCAAATTACATCTGAAGGAGTTACACAGACTCTGAGGAGTAAAAAGAAGCAGGTTTGGCCTCCTTTTCCTCTAAGATGTGGTGTCTATGCTCTGCATGACTTTAAACATGCAGAGAAAGAAGCTGATAAAATCAAGGCACTAAGTCTAGCAACTCTTCCTAATAGGCGATTTGATCCAAACAAAGTCGCCTACAATGCACTTGAACAGGTAAAATTAACTAAATTTGATCATAAAGAAGATATGTTCGATGACCTGTTCTCCTTAGCCGAGTCAATATCCCAAGTTAAATCGCTGGCCAGAATGGAATATCAGGATGATGGGTTAGTTGAATTTAACAGACTTAGAGAACAAAGGTTGCAAACTCTGTCTCTAGATCTGTTAGCAACGACCCCAACGACAAAATCAAGCGAGCCTGAGAAGCGACTCACTAAGGAACCTCCTGCTACATCAAAAGAGCAAGAGGAAGTGCATGCAAAAGAGCAAGAGGAAACCCAGAAAAAAAGAGCAAGAGGAAACCCAGAGGAAAGAGCAGGAACAGAGCAGCACAGAGGTGAATGTAGATGCCCAGATTGACCCAAAATTGCTCCAGGAATGGCAACAATTTGACTCAATCATCAGCAATCTTGAGTGCTCAAAAGAAGCCGAAACATCAAAAGTAGCTAACACACAGGAGACAACATCTAAACAGGTTCCAAGTGGAACCAGCGGCCTACCCAGTTCTACAGGAATAGAGATAATTCCTAAGGATCCCTCCGATCAGATTGTTTTGCAAGTAGAAGAAATTCCTCCCTTAGATGTCTTTTACAGCCCAAAGCACAAGGCTATAGTAAAACGACAGCGAAAAAAGAGAAGGATTGATCAACCTTCCCTATTCCCTGAACAAACAGTGACGGACAATGTGGTTTGGAAGGAGGAGTTTGATCCCTCTGATGACCTAACAAAACTGTCCCAATATGCTGGAGCCTATTCGGCAGCCACCATAGACAAGGCATCAGAGGTGAGTAATCTATTAAAAGGAAAAGAACAGGAATTTTTTTTGCTACAAGAACAACTATCGGAGGCACAGCAGAAGGCAGAACAAGCAGAACGGAAATTGTTTACACAGCAACAAATAAATATCAATTGAATAAACAATTACAGGAAGAGAAATAGAGAATTGATTCCAGTGCAGTTCAAAAGCAGAAAGAGTTGTCGGAAGCATTGGCACAACTAAAATCAATGAATGAACAAATGTTGAAGACGAAAGATGAGCAAATTGCTCAACTATCAGCCCAAATAGAGAAAACCAAGAATCTTCCACAGCCAGCTGAATTCAGAGTAGAGGCATTACAGATAAACAAGGCATTAGTGACACAAATAAAGTTGTTATGTCAACAAATCGCCCAAGCAGAACCTTTATGTGACTTAACAGCATCAATAGGTGATAAATCGGCTGATGCTAGAACAAACTTGGAGCAGGCCGATGAGACCTTGACTAATTTTCTTGAGTGGCAAGACACTATTGAGGGATAGGCAGCTAATTTGCCAAAAATCCTAGAATCGCATAAAGAGATATTATTTACGGAATGGCAGTCCCAGTTAATGAAAGCAGAGACAGCAATTTCAAGATGCAAATTAAGCGCAAGTAATTTGGTTGAATTGATTAATGATACTCTCTACTTATCTAACATGATTTCTCAATGTACCCCAGGTAAATTGATATCGGCTAAAACATTGGAGCAGTCATGTTATCAAGATCTGGAGAAAAATGGAAGATTAATCGCAGGAATTAATAGTTTGACATGGGACACCTATTGGTTGTTCTTAGTCAAACCATACAGCCAGAGAGTCGCCCTCAAGTGCCTCAGAGATGCAATCGGGTGTATCATTCCTGATATACAGGATGCCACCTATGCTGCCCAACTCAATTCTCGTCTCAACCGACCACCAGAAGTGGAACCAATGCTTGTAATATGCCAGCTAAGGTCTAAAGGAAAATAGCCTAAGTGATGAATCATGTTGGCGACTGCCAAATTGCCGTGAGGAAGATATTCAAAATCAAGTTGTACCAATTAAATAGGATTTTAGTTTCATAGTTAGTTAGTTTTAATCAAGTATTTATAGACCCTTTCATGTATTTAGAAAGGGTCGTAAGTTTTTGTATATGACTTAAACCTGAAGTTGCACTACTGTACTTCAGGCATATTCTTTTATAAAGACTGGGCCAACTATTCCAATTTTGATAACGAAGCTTTTATGTGAATGTGCACTACTGCCTTTGTTTAAAAGTGTTTTTGCGTCAAAAGAAGGAATCCAAATAGCGATTGATATTGGGAGTGATTTGCAGCTCATATGGTACTATTATCTATGTCTAAGTTCATTACTTTTATGTGAATTGTTGTTTGATCACTCTTGCTATTATCAGATATATGCACATGTTTTATCAACATTCTTTATACTTTCCACTACTAGATGTTTACAGCATGCTTTCCTTTTAATCATACATGTATCGGTAATATAAAAAGATAGGTGTAACAATGTGTTAATCACTTTGTTCAACTATTTGAACAAGTAATCATTAAGTAAAGGAATATTTATGTTTATTGCTTAGAGTCATCTATATGCCTATCAATGAATAGAGATTATCAAACGTTGCACTCCAAAGAATAGAAGCCTCCCGGGATAGAATAGTTATTTATATTTTCGCTGATAGATTAGGTCATCCATTCATTATCATTTATTATAAATCAATCACTCATCCATCCCCTTTTATTCATTATTGGGAAACTGGTCCCATTATATCTAGTTGGAGCCACCATTCCAAACGGAAAAGGAGATGTATTAAGGTCTGGACTGGGTGGCTATCCCCCAAGGTTGATACAACGACTTTCGGGGCATCAACACCGCCCTAGTCTCGTAATGTAATGTCGGCCTACCCATGGTCTGCAGACCATGGGATTGTATAAATAAAGTGAGGCTCTAAGTGTAAAAGAAACGAACGAAGGAAGTAGAAGCGAAGAGCAAGAGTCTAAGTGTCTAAGTGTGTCTTGGGTCGTAGAGTAGGAGAAGGCTCTCCAGCTAAGTGCACAGAGGCCTAGTAGTCCGCAACTAAGTGCACAATTTAGAGTTTGTAACCGAAGGAAGATAATCATAAAGAAAAGTTTTATCTTATTCTTTTGTATCTGTTCTTGGGTTGTTACCTGTTTGATATGAATTGCAATTATACTATTTATTTACTGCACACTTGTATGAATGATTTATAAAGCTAAGTTAATCAACTAACAGTGGAATACTAGTAAGGACTTGGGTAATAACAACGTTCGTCCCCGAGTAGGGCTGTGTGAAGGCAGCATCTCAGGTTGCGAGGTATGGGTAAGTGCGCGTAGCAATGTGCGTGCAGGGTCGAACTGTGGACCATTTGAAATCATCAGAAATCTTTAGGGTGTGGAAACCTAGTTCTAGTACCATCCCATACTACTTCTGGTGAGACCTCAATCTGTGCTCTACGAACTGTTTCCAAAAGTGCCGGTAGTACCAGGATTTGTTTGGCTAAATCACCTCTGAACCTGGGTCAAGCCCCAACAAGCCAACAACTAGAGACTGTGCAACTCCTTGAGTATCTAAATTGTGCAATATTGATAGACAGGAAATCACTGCACAAGTGAAACATACAATCTTTCACTCAGAGTCAGAATTTCACAATCAGTTGAGCTAGTGGACCGTGCAATCCCTTGTCACTAGGAATTGTGCAATCCTTTCTTCTAGTGGGCTATGCAATCTTCCAGGACAATCCAATTGTGCATCTCTAAAAAATATGGAGTGCATTATCATCTCTGACCAAGTTGCACAAGTATCCATTTCTTATCTAAGGACAAGTGTCGCTTTCTCGATTTTAGGCATGTGCATCAAAAACGATAACCCTAGTCGTGTAAGGGAAAATCTATATAATAGAGTTTTGTAGATCTCATCTTTACACTTGAAATTGGAGCTCTAGACATCCCACAAGATCAAGCAGCTTTGGATTCAATTTGCAACACTTTTTTGGGTAAGTTTCTCAAGTGTCGCTTTTTGTTGCTTTTTTTTGTCACTTTTTTCGCTTTTATCTTAACAAGTGTTATTTTGCCCATTTATTTCCATAGTAGCTAGTGTTTCTATTATTATTAGCTTGTACAAGTGTTGTTTATCCTTTTGAGTTGTTTGTACAAGTGTCTCGTTTCTTTCTTTCCTTTTTTCCTACCAACAGTTACTATTGCTAGGACTTTTTATGCATGCATGTTATTCGTTTTGTATAATTTTTCTGGTCGATGTTCTTAATTGATCAAACTCATCCTAAGGCCAATATACACTCATTCCTTCCTCATCCTAAGATTCAATTTTTTTTCTTTAAGTTTGATTTTTGAACTGATCTGCCTAGAGCTAACTCGTTATCTCCATGAGTGCATCTCTTGCTACATGTACTATAGGACTTAGGCTTTATCTCTCATTAGTAGATAATACCATGCCTCCCATTAGATTAGCATTAAAAGAAAAAACAGAGAGTAGTAACGAGGAAGTAGTTAGAGGTCCTTTAGTTGTAGTTCCCATTCTATCTAATACACAATTGTACATTGAGAAGGAATATGATATCACTTGGCATACTATCAAGGATGCATTCACAATGATAGGATTTAAAGTAGATATGGAGGATAGACAAGTTTAACATCCAAAGATCAAGTTTTCACAGGGTTGCTTGTAGGTTCCCAGTCTTACCATGTGTAGATGACATTAGATGGATTCTGCAGTGCCTAGATACTAATAGCAGGATACTAAGAAGTGTTATTGGGTAACAAATTTCCTCTTACAAGCCACATGATATCCATTTGATATACGACTTACCTAAGCTTGAGAAACATATGAATTCACTTTTCTATGGATTCACGGGTTATTCAAACACTAAGGAAGTCATCAAGATGTGGGTAAAAGAACCAAAAAAGTTTGCCAGACACCTAGCAATACTTACAAGACCAAATGACTCAGAAATATGTTTTAGTACTTGATAGTTTTATGTTGCTCAGTTTATGGCACCAATAATATTGAAAACTTCCCAGAAGGATGGGTCTATATGCTATATTAGATTGTCTCACAAGGGAAGATATTTAATTGGTCCCATCTTATGGATGAATAGTTAAAAATCAATGCAACTAAGGCAAAAAATCCATCAACGGGCAAGAAACCATGATTCTACATGTTTGACTACTTGTCAGACATAATATGTGCTCAAATTGTTTTTCCTAGCATGTAATGGAAATGGACACCTAAGGAACCTCGCATCCATATTTATTACAAATTGTTGGCAGAATGCAGTTACAGAGCAGTCTTCGAAAGAATTATTGATCACTTCTTCAGGGTCTTATATCTTATTATGTTTGAAGAAGAATCCCCTTGCAAGTCTCATGAGGAAATCATCTCAGTATTGGAGGTAGAAGATTGGATTGCCTTGCCAAATGACACATAAATTAGGGTGTTCAACATGCTAGAAACCATATCAACTCTTGTTGAGGTATGCCATAGACAAAGTAGTCATCCAAGAGGTTGCATATCACCTTGCCATAGGTCTATCTACAATGCTACAAAGGAAGAATAATTCTCATGGCCTACTCTTCCTTCTTAGGTGGGATCTTACGAGATTAAGAACTTGAAGGCCATAGAAGCTCAAGCCAAAGAGTTGGAGAGCCTTACATTTGGTACATTAGATTATCATCAATATGGCCCTAGAGGAGTTTTCAAGAGACACTGTGCCCAATTGCACTTTGTCTGGTTGTATGGGACTTTTGCTAGGCTGGAGGAAGAGAAGATAAAGAATTTCTACAATGCCTCTTGGTCATATACATTGGGAAACTAGGCAAGCCCTTCCAATACAATTTTAGAGAAAAATGTTACTCGGGAAGAAAAGCAACTGGAAGAGTGCACCCCACTGAGTGTCAAGTATAACAAAAATATTGCACATAGCTCAACATAGGAGAAAAGTTACAAATTCAAAGAAGATCCACCTATTCTAAAAGCAGCTATGAGAGCTGAAAGTAAAAAGAAACAACGAGTATCATAGAAGTGGTAAGAAGAAGAAGAGGAGAAGAAACAAGAAGAAGAACAAAAGAGGCAGGAAGAAGATAAGATGTATAAGGGGGAGCAGGAAAAGAAAGTACAAGAGGAAAGGTAGGTGTAAGAAGAACTAAGAAGAAAGGAGGAATAAGAAGCGATGCCAGAACAAGTGGAAGAAGAAAGGTAGAAACATTTACAGGAAGAAGAAAAGATACAGAAACAAGATCAATAGCTTGTTCAAGAGATTTAGGAGCAGATATTAGCCCAAGATGTGGAGGTAGAGAAATTGCCATCATAACCATGGAATTACAACTAAGTAACAATGTTCAACCATGAATAATAATGGAATATAGGAATATCTATATATGAAACAAGTAATGTGAGAAATATTTTAAATGAATAAAATATGAACAATATATAATACTTTTTTTTTTTGTTAATGGAAAACCTGTGAGCAATTTAGGAAACCGACGTTTCGGACTAGCTAGGTGAGTCCATCATCAGGGCAATGAGATCTGAATTATGAGAAGAGAGAGTCGTGAAACTAAGCTATTAATAGAAGAATCGAAATATATCTCTTAGCTTGTACAGTCGGCCTCTCGCTCTTGACATTCTCATCTTCTCAAAATTTAGAGCATTGTTCAATATGTCCCTTCCATGGTGGGACTTAATGGTGTTAAAGAGAGAATCCATACAGGCTGGTTTTTTTTTTTGTTAATGGAAAACCTGTGAGCAATTTAGGAAACCGACGTTTCGGACTAGCTAGGTGAGTCCATCATCAGGGCAATGAGATCTGAATTATGAGAAGAGAGAGTCGAGAAAATAAGCTATTAATAGTCTCGCTCTTGACATTCTCATCTTCTCAAAATTTAGAGCATTGTTCAATATGTCCCTTCCATGGTGGGACTTAATGGTGTTAAAGAGAGAATCCATACAGGCTGGTTTTTTTTTTTGTTAATGGAAAACCTGTGAGCAATTTAGGAAACCGACGTTTCGGACTAGCTAGGTGAGTCCATCATCAGGGCAATGAGATCTGAATTATGAGAAGAGAGAGTCGAGAAAATAAGCTATTAATAGTCTCGCTCTTGACATTCTCATCTTCTCAAAATTTAGAGCATTGTTCAATATGTCCCTTCCATGGTGGGACTTAATGGTGTTAAAGAGAGAATCCATACAGGCTGGTTTTTTTTTTTGTTAATGGAAAACCTGTGAGCAATTTAGGAAACCGACGTTTCGGACTAGCTAGGTGAGTCCATCATCAGGGCAATGAGATCTGAATTATGAGAAGAGAGAGTCGTGAAACTAAGCTATTAATAGAAGAATCGAAATATATCTCTTAGCTTGTATAGTCGGCCTCTCGCTCTTGACATTCTCATCTTCTCAAAATTTAGAGCATTTGTTATCACTGAAAATGCAGTTGTCAAAATTTTTCTAACCGAGCTTAAAGACCGAGTAATTTCGCAGCGCCTGAATTCTTTAGCAGTTTCGCAGCGCCATATGTTTTAGTGATTTCGTAGCGAAAACACTGATCTTGCACTGACTGCGCTACCACTGACTGCGCTACCAAATTGGGAATTTGTCTGAAATCATTACCATTTTCACCCAGTTGTCATATTTATCAAAATCCATTGGGTTATACATGAGTACGGGCTTGAAGATAAACAGACATTCCGGTGATGTTCTTAACTATAGGCAGGATATATATATGGCTCCTTTAGTGGGCTTTTTCTCCCAGCCTGTTGCAAATGGTCTTGACCCAAGATTACTTGTGACCCCTGGAGCAAAGGCAGTCAGCGAAACAAGGAACACCTTTACAAACACACATGAGCAATCATCAAACAAAGTAATGCAAGCTGCAGGTGGTACTCTTGATAGTTTTACTTATCAGTTAAATATTGAAGATTTCTCAGCTAAGGCTCGGATGAAAATGCCCATTTAAGCCACAGGAATATGTTAGAGTATCTTTGATTACAGAGGATAAACAGAGGTTGTCCAATGCTTTGGTTTGAGTATAGTTTCGAGGAGAATGCAAAATTGCTGGTTGCTTCATGCCAACAGAGTCTTTCTCAGGGATCCTCTCTTTACACCATCCATAGGTTGTGAATTTATGAGGTGTTTCAAAGGACACTCGAAAACTTGTAAGCTTAATTGTTGAGGCATATAAATTAGTCACGAAACATGTAAAGATGCCAGTTTCGATATATTTTATGTTCAAGTATGCAATGGTCATACTGTTTCCTGAATCGAGTGTTGTCACAGCGTACTGCCAGAAGTTTTTGAAGGTGTGAGGTTTTTCTTATTATCAGAGGTCATGTCTTCAAGATTAGCGCAAAGGGACTACAAAGTAGTTTGCTGTCCACAGGAGCTGGAGCATTTGTTTGAGTGTTTACAGATAGGAAGACCATATTCAGTGTCTAAAAAATGGTCGCCATAATGTTTGCGCTGGAGAGTGTCCACTTTTTAGGGGGTTAAAAGATCAGATGGAGAGAGGCATTGGTGGGAGGAGTTTGATGTGACTCCTCGACAGCTTGAGGAGGTTAGCAATCAAATGCTGGAGCTATATGAACAAACTAAGTCAACGGCAGCATTCACTTCAAATGACATTAGCTCTCCTCAAGGTCAAGCACCGAATATAAATTCATGTACTGCCAAGATTGGATGTGATACCATGCTTGGGCATGTAAATCAAGGTTCAGCAATTCCAAAAGCTTTTACAAACTGGTCAAAAAAGAGCATATCTGAAGCGATAAAGAACTCAGCCACTGAGAGTGAACTAACGTTAATGGTAAGCTCAGGTAAAAGGGGTAACACAGATATACAAGAGGAGTTTGTATACAACTACACAAAACCAAGATCCTCGAGAAGGAATATGATGAGAAAGGCGCTGTAAGAAATGCAGTTGAATCCGCTTCGATGTTTGCTGGTTTTAAGATGGTTTCAAAATTAACTTTGACATGCGAAATCTGGGTGAAACAGAGACTGTATTTATTTCAAATAATGGATCTGTTGATGTCATTAATGTAATGGTGGATTTGTTTCTTTCTGGAGTAAGTGTGAGCAGATTCATGAATCTTGTTTTGATATGCATTTTAGTAATGTAAATGACGGGGATTTATTAGCAATGTTTGAACGCCAGAGCAGAGAGGTAGTTAATCATGTTCAAACTATTGTGGCGCCGTTATAGCTGCCAGATGTTCAAAGGTTGCCACACGCCAAATTGCGCGTGCATACATTGAATTTAAAAGAAGAGTATCTTGACACGGCAGGTTATGTCGAGTAATGGCAGTTGTTCGATTATATGGTGAATTTATATGTCTGCTCAGCGCTCTCCACGATTCACTTGTGAAACTTGGCAATCTTAAGCTTTAACGTTTGCCTCTTAAAAGCTTACATACCTTTTGGAAGGAAGGAGTATGTGGACACGTTTCACTTAGCATATATTGCTGTACAAAAGCATTTTCGACATGGTTCATGGTATAATGAAACAGATGCGTTCTTGCAACTCTGTTATACAAGGGAAAACAGCTTGTATTCACACAAACGGATTCTTGATGAAATTGCTCAACGTTTTCTTAGCGATTCTATGCTGTCAACATCATGTGATAAACAATCTTTTGAGGTAAAGGTATCCATGTATGATGCGCTGAAGAAGCGGAGGTAAGAACAAGATAAAGAGCACTTACTAGAAACAGCAGAGGCGTATAAGAAAGCTCTTGTAGTGGATCCTACATACAAGTTTGCTGCGGAGTAAGTGGCAATTGTTTTGACAGACCTTGGGACCATTTTCAAACTTGTAGAAAATGTCCATGAAGGAATTCAGAAATACTCTGAAGCTCGAAAAGCAGATACCTGCTATATTGTTGCTTAGTGTAATTTGGGGTGGTTTATTAAGAAATGAGCATATCGAGCCTAGGTCTGGCTGAGGCATTGACAATGGATGGAAAAAGGGAGTCTTTGATATTGGCTAGCATCGATGGAGTTGTCAATTCCGCCTTGTTTTCTGGAGAACATGATGGCACAGGGGACCTTTTTTATTCAGCCTCATCATTTAGATCTCACATATAACTCATATGCTGGTGATAAAAACATCATTAGGTTTGAAGGATTCACACAAAATGACATCACTGAAGATGCCAATGATTATTCCCACTCTAGGAGGCTTAATCACATTTAAGCAGAATGGTTTGCAATCTGGTTCATTTGACAGTGGAATTCAGTGTTCATCGAGGAATAAGGAGGTATCATCTAAACAAGCTAGTAATGGTTAAGTGACACAGAGAGACAACTTGAAAGAATTGAATACAAAGCTTGATGCTTCCCATGGTGAAAAATGTTATATTCCCAATGGGCAAGTATGGATGAAACTTCTCATGAAGTCAAGGTTTCTATTGCTATTGAACATGAAACAGGATCACTAATTTCTACTAAGAGGAAATTTTCTGTCACTAATAAATGCATCCTACCTACTGTCAACAAATCTGAACCACTTCATTTTTCAAATTCTGGTACATTTGCTACAACAAATTATGTTGGCATAACTTCTGCTAATTTGGAATCAAGTGGCAAAGGTGGAAGGATTGAAAATTGTGTGAACCAAATGAGTGATAGAGCTGCATCTGTGCAAGAGTTTGAACTTGAATCCAGGTCTAAGTTGGTGGGAAATAACACCGTGCAGCAACTTCTATCTGCAAATGACGAAACTGTTGAAGATGCTGTAGAGGATCCAATTTCTTCGCCTATAAACATTCCTTTGTCATGGGCAGCAAGATTTGCAGGAAAGGCTGGCAATGGTCAGGTTTCATATTCTCAGAATGGGGATAAAGGAAGTTCTTTGGCAAGTTTGACCAGCAATGCATCAGGTGGGATAGAAATTACCATGAAAAGACTGCAGCCAAGAGGTCTGGTTAACACTGGAAATCTGTGTTTTTTCAATGCAACACTGCAAGCACTCCTATCATTTCTACCTTCTTCCAACTTTTATAGACCCTAAAATCTCGTGAAATTCCTAAGGTTGGCTATCCAACACTTCATGCATTTGTTGAGTTTGTGGTCAAGTTTGGGGAAAATGAACCTATTGACCGAGATCTGAAAAAGAATGTAAAGGCAACTGGAGGGATTGAGGTGGGTTAGTTCTTTTGTCCAAAGATGTTGATCCTGTCCTAAAAAGCTTTAGCCTTGACCAGCCTCTTAGTGCTTCAGGAAGGCTCAGGTGTTTCAGATTGAGTTGGAAGACTGAAGAAAGAAAGCAGAGGAAATATCTTGAAAACAACGGAGATAGGTTTATCTAATCAGGGGATTATTAGAAGACTGTGTTTTTAAATCACACAGCAGTTTCGTAGCGCGCTACGAAACTGCTGTAGGTGATGAGTGCAGGGCAGCTAGTGTGATACTGTGAGTAGTTAGTTTGACACGGTGAGTGGGGGTTTGAGGAAAAGGAACAGATGTCTATCAAAGGCCACCTACAGCACATCAGAAACCTGGCATCACTTCATACTTGGGGTTATTAAAGGATTTGGGAGCAGATTGCTATATGTTAGGAAAATGTTGGGAGACAGAAACCATTATAATAGGAGCACACCTTCCGGTCATTTAATGAGCTATCAGCGCTCTTAAACATCCTAAATTACCATCCATTGCACCTGTAGCTCAGCTATATCAGGTTAATTGAAAGAGGACAGCGGTTAAAGCATTCAAGAAAGCATCAAGCATACGAGGAGAATGAAATTAGTATTTTATTTTGATTAGAATAGTGTGTAATTATAGTTCAGCATATTTGTAATTAATGCATTAGTTAGTAGCATGTAGGAATAATTAATAGCCACCTTCGAGGCTCCCCTCATGCTGGAGGAGGATGCTCGAGGTGTTTGAGTTTGCTTGCCTATATATGGGCCAAGGTTAGATGTAGAAAGGGTTGGATTGTATATACAAAAAACAGAGTTTTCTAGAGCTTATGAAAAGACTGTTACAGTAATAGCAAACAGAGTTTTTTCTTCCCAAGATTCTCAATGCATCCTTTTGTTCAAATGTGATGGTGGTTTTAGTTTCTTAATGTTCTTTTTACAGCCTTGTTATGGTACAATCCCTCAGAATTCATATTATATGCTCTGACTTCCTGTGTGCTTGACAGGCTGTGGGTTTTGGTGAAGTATGTTTGAACATCACTCAGAATTCATTTGTTAATGCTCTGACTTCCTGTATGTTCAGCAGGCTTTGATTTAGGTAAATTATGTTTGGATCTTTGATGATGCAAAGAGCCTTGGCTTCTATGAGATAACTGTGATTTGGTTTATTAACTGTGAGAGACTCCATAGCCCAATGAAGACTGATTTGATGTATGTCCAACCAGCTATATTTTTATAAATGTGTGAAGAGTTAGCCCTCTAGTGTTTGAAGGATTTTGTCAAGAGTCATGAGAGAGCCCTCTCTGATTAGGAAGGCTAATTCCTAATCTAAAGTATGGTCTGAAACAGTTACATGAGACCTTGCTTGGTTGCAGTCCCTAGTACTGGTTTTGTGATAACATTTTGGTGCGTCTGCCGGGAGCCTGAAGCTTACTCTCTCCCGTAATTTGAAGGTTGGATTTCTGAAGGTAGCAGGAGTTCAAAATGATTTTCATGGCTGCAAAACTACCTTGGCGACTCCATTGTTGAAGAATTCAAAGTTGTACATTCATGGTGATTCCACTGGAGCTATGAAAGACCCAGAAGCTGCCATTATTTGTTCAAGGTATGCATGCATAGATTTCTCAGGAGTTCATGGTTTCCCAAACCATTTTCCCAAGGATGTTTATTTTCTAAAGAATGGTCCAAAATTTAACGGTGAAGACTTGAGTTTAACATTGGAGCATATCTCAGATTTTTGTCATTTTGCTGAGCTTCTTAGAGTTAAACATGAAGACGTTTGCATAAGGTTGTTTTGTGATTCACTTCAAGGGAAATGCAAACAATGGGTTGAATGTTTGCCTGCCGAATCCATTAAATCATTTCAAGACCTTTGGCTCATGTTCTTGGAGGAGTGGATAGATAGGCCAGAGGTGGAAGTAAAATCTCCTTCAGTTGAAGGTTTTAAACAGTGGAATGATGATCATAATAAAGAAGAAACAAATGAATCTTTTTCCTTGTCCTTGTCTTCATATCTGAAATCCTTTGACTGCAAGTCAGAGGATAAGATGAAATTTTTTGATGAAATTGCCAAAGATATTGAGAAAGAAATTGAAGGTTTAGAAGGACAGATTCAGGCATACAAGTTTCATGATCATGATTATTATTCTCAAAAGTTTCCTGTGACAGAGCGCAAGGAGACTACGCTGCTTCCTCTCTCTTTCATGATTGAGGAACTGAATACTGTGATTGAAGATCAGTTTGCACAGCTGGAAAGTTCCAAGGAAGGACAAGCTAATCATGTGTTCTGGGACCCTATAGCTGATTACATGGAAGAGTTTTACTCTCCAGTGTTTCAGTTTTCATATGAAGATCAGAGACTATTTCAGTGGCAGTGGTCTTTACATTATTACATTGGGTTTGAAATCCGATACAGTCAGAGACAGTTTCAGTGGCAGCGGTCATCTCACTATCACATTGGCGCTGAACTCCGGGACAGGCAAAGAAGTCAAATGTCAGATAAGGCTAATGATTGGCTGCATTGGAAGTTTCATATTGATTGAGCTGAAGAAGTTGAAATGGTTAGGGTAGGTAGGTAGGTAAATTGCAAATAAGCTCCAGGTTGGTTGAGCATTTATTTTTCAGTAGCAGTAGTTTCTTTCTCCTACAGTCAGGCTTGTCAAGCAAATTTTTGTTTGTCACAAATGGGTAAGGCACTGGAGCTGCGTGTTCTTAGCGCACCACAAGGGCACACTATCCCTAGTGGAGCCACTGTTATCACTGAAAATGCAGTTGTCAAAATTTTTCTAACCGAGCTTAAAGACCGAGTAATTTCGCAGCGCCTGAATTCTTTAGCAGTTTCGCAGCGCCATATGTTTTAGTGATTTCGTAGCGAAAACACTGATCTTGCACTGACTGCGCTACCACTGACTGCCCTACCAAATTGGGAATTTGTCTGAAATCATTACCATTTTCACCCAGTTGTCATATTTATCAAAATCCATTGGGTTATACATGAGTACGGGCTTGAAGATAAACAGACATTCCGGTGATGTTCTTAACTATAGGCAGGATATATATATGGCTCCTTTAGTGGGCTTTTTCTCCCAGCCTGTTGCAAATGGTCTTGACCCAAGATTACTTGTGACCCCTGGAGCAAAGGCAGTCAGCGAAACAAGGAACACCTTTACAAACACACATGAGCAATCATCAAACAAAGTAATGCAAGCTGCAGGTGGTACTCTTGATAGTTTTACTTATCAGTTAAATATTGAAGATTTCTCAGCTAAGGCTCGGATGAAAATGCCCATTTAAGCCACAGGAATATGTTAGAGTATCTTTGATTACAGAGGATAAACAGAGGTTGTCCAATGCTTTGGTTTGAGTATAGTTTCGAGGAGAATGCAAAATTGCTGGTTGCTTCATGCCAACAGAGTCTTTCTCAGGGATCCTCTCTTTACACCATCCATAGGTTGTGAATTTATGAGGTGTTTCAAAGGACACTCGAAAACTTGTAAGCTTAATTGTTGAGGCATATAAATTAGTCACGAAACATGTAAAGATGCCAGTTTCGATATATTTTATGTTCAAGTATGCAATGGTCATACTGTTTCCTGAATCGAGTGTTGTCACAGCGTACTGCCAGAAGTTTTTGAAGGTGTGAGGTTTTTCTTATTATCAGAGGTCATGTCTTCAAGATTAGCGCAAAGGGACTACAAAGTAGTTTGCTGTCCACAGGAGCTGGAGCATTTGTTTGAGTGTTTACAGATAGGAAGACCATATTCAGTGTCTAAAAAATGGTCGCCATAATGTTTGCGCTGGAGAGTGTCCACTTTTTAGGGGGTTAAAAGATCAGATGGAGAGAGGCATTGGTGGGAGGAGTTTGATGTGACTCCTCGACAGCTTGAGGAGGTTAGCAATCAAATGCTGGAGCTATATGAACAAACTAAGTCAACGGCAGCATTCACTTCAAATGACATTAGCTCTCCTCAAGGTCAAGCACCGAATATAAATTCATGTACTGCCAAGATTGGATGTGATACCATGCTTGGGCATGTAAATCAAGGTTCAGCAATTCCAAAAGCTTTTACAAACTGGTCAAAAAAGAGCATATCTGAAGCGATAAAGAACTCAGCCACTGAGAGTGAACTAACGTTAATGGTAAGCTCAGGTAAAAGGGGTAACACAGATATACAAGAGGAGTTTGTATACAACTACACAAAACCAAGATCCTCGAGAAGGAATATGATGAGAAAGGCGCTGTAAGAAATGCAGTTGAATCCGCTTCGATGTTTGCTGGTTTTAAGATGGTTTCAAAATTAACTTTGACATGCGAAATCTGGGTGAAACAGAGACTGTATTTATTTCAAATAATGGATCTGTTGATGTCATTAATGTAATGGTGGATTTGTTTCTTTCTGGAGTAAGTGTGAGCAGATTCATGAATCTTGTTTTGATATGCATTTTAGTAATGTAAATGACGGGGATTTATTAGCAATGTTTGAACGCCAGAGCAGAGAGGTAGTTAATCATGTTCAAACTATTGTGGCGCCGTTATAGCTGCCAGATGTTCAAAGGTTGCCACACGCCAAATTGCGCGTGCATACATTGAATTTAAAAGAAGAGTATCTTGACACGGCAGGTTATGTCGAGTAATGGCAGTTGTTCGATTATATGGTGAATTTATATGTCTGCTCAGCGCTCTCCACGATTCACTTGTGAAACTTGGCAATCTTAAGCTTTAACGTTTGCCTCTTAAAAGCTTACATACCTTTTGGAAGGAAGGAGTATGTGGACACGTTTCACTTAGCATATATTGCTGTACAAAAGCATTTTCGACATGGTTCATGGTATAATGAAACAGATGCGTTCTTGCAACTCTGTTATACAAGGGAAAACAGCTTGTATTCACACAAACGGATTCTTGATGAAATTGCTCAACGTTTTCTTAGCGATTCTATGCTGTCAACATCATGTGATAAACAATCTTTTGAGGTAAAGGTATCCATGTATGATGCGCTGAAGAAGCGGAGGTAAGAACAAGATAAAGAGCACTTACTAGAAACAGCAGAGGCGTATAAGAAAGCTCTTGTAGTGGATCCTACATACAAGTTTGCTGCGGAGTAAGTGGCAATTGTTTTGACAGACCTTGGGACCATTTTCAAACTTGTAGAAAATGTCCATGAAGGAATTCAGAAATACTCTGAAGCTCGAAAAGCAGATACCTGCTATATTGTTGCTTAGTGTAATTTGGGGTGGTTTATTAAGAAATGAGCATATCGAGCCTAGGTCTGGCTGAGGCATTGACAATGGATGGAAAAAGGGAGTCTTTGATATTGGCTAGCATCGATGGAGTTGTCAATTCCGCCTTGTTTTCTGGAGAACATGATGGCACAGGGGACCTTTTTTATTCAGCCTCATCATTTAGATCTCACATATAACTCATATGCTGGTGATAAAAACATCATTAGGTTTGAAGGATTCACACAAAATGACATCACTGAAGATGCCAATGATTATTCCCACTCTAGGAGGCTTAATCACATTTAAGCAGAATGGTTTGCAATCTGGTTCATTTGACAGTGGAATTCAGTGTTCATCGAGGAATAAGGAGGTATCATCTAAACAAGCTAGTAATGGTTAAGTGACACAGAGAGACAACTTGAAAGAATTGAATACAAAGCTTGATGCTTCCCATGGTGAAAAATGTTATATTCCCAATGGGCAAGTATGGATGAAACTTCTCATGAAGTCAAGGTTTCTATTGCTATTGAACATGAAACAGGATCACTAATTTCTACTAAGAGGAAATTTTCTGTCACTAATAAATGCATCCTACCTACTGTCAACAAATCTGAACCACTTCATTTTTCAAATTCTGGTACATTTGCTACAACAAATTATGTTGGCATAACTTCTGCTAATTTGGAATCAAGTGGCAAAGGTGGAAGGATTGAAAATTGTGTGAACCAAATGAGTGATAGAGCTGCATCTGTGCAAGAGTTTGAACTTGAATCCAGGTCTAAGTTGGTGGGAAATAACACCGTGCAGCAACTTCTATCTGCAAATGACGAAACTGTTGAAGATGCTGTAGAGGATCCAATTTCTTCGCCTATAAACATTCCTTTGTCATGGGCAGCAAGATTTGCAGGAAAGGCTGGCAATGGTCAGGTTTCATATTCTCAGAATGGGGATAAAGGAAGTTCTTTGGCAAGTTTGACCAGCAATGCATCAGGTGGGATAGAAATTACCATGAAAAGACTGCAGCCAAGAGGTCTGGTTAACACTGGAAATCTGTGTTTTTTCAATGCAACACTGCAAGCACTCCTATCATTTCTACCTTCTTCCAACTTTTATAGACCCTAAAATCTCGTGAAATTCCTAAGGTTGGCTATCCAACACTTCATGCATTTGTTGAGTTTGTGGTCAAGTTTGGGGAAAATGAACCTATTGACCGAGATCTGAAAAAGAATGTAAAGGCAACTGGAGGGATTGAGGTGGGTTAGTTCTTTTGTCCAAAGATGTTGATCCTGTCCTAAAAAGCTTTAGCCTTGACCAGCCTCTTAGTGCTTCAGGAAGGCTCAGGTGTTTCAGATTGAGTTGGAAGACTGAAGAAAGAAAGCAGAGGAAATATCTTGAAAACAACGGAGATAGGTTTATCTAATCAGGGGATTATTAGAAGACTGTGTTTTTAAATCACACAGCAGTTTCGTAGCGCGCTACGAAACTGCTGTAGGTGATGAGTGCAGGGCAGCTAGTGTGATACTGTGAGTAGTTAGTTTGACACGGTGAGTGGGGGTTTGAGGAAAAGGAACAGATGTCTATCAAAGGCCACCTACAGCACATCAGAAACCTGGCATCACTTCATACTTGGGGTTATTAAAGGATTTGGGAGCAGATTGCTATATGTTAGGAAAATGTTGGGAGACAGAAACCATTATAATAGGAGCACACCTTCCGGTCATTTAATGAGCTATCAGCGCTCTTAAACATCCTAAATTACCATCCATTGCACCTGTAGCTCAGCTATATCAGGTTAATTGAAAGAGGACAGCGGTTAAAGCATTCAAGAAAGCATCAAGCATACGAGGAGAATGAAATTAGTATTTTATTTTGATTAGAATAGTGTGTAATTATAGTTCAGCATATTTGTAATTAATGCATTAGTTAGTAGCATGTAGGAATAATTAATAGCCACCTTCGAGGCTCCCCTCATGCTGGAGGAGGATGCTCGAGGTGTTTGAGTTTGCTTGCCTATATATGGGCCAAGGTTAGATGTAGAAAGGGTTGGATTGTATATACAAAAAACAGAGTTTTCTAGAGCTTATGAAAAGACTGTTACAGTAATAGCAAACAGAGTTTTTTCTTCCCAAGATTCTCAATGCATCCTTTTGTTCAAATGTGATGGTGGTTTTAGTTTCTTAATGTTCTTTTTACAGCCTTGTTATGGTACAATCCCTCAGAATTCATATTATATGCTCTGACTTCCTGTGTGCTTGACAGGCTGTGGGTTTTGGTGAAGTATGTTTGAACATCACTCAGAATTCATTTGTTAATGCTCTGACTTCCTGTATGTTCAGCAGGCTTTGATTTAGGTAAATTATGTTTGGATCTTTGATGATGCAAAGAGCCTTGGCTTCTATGAGATAACTGTGATTTGGTTTATTAACTGTGAGAGACTCCATAGCCCAATGAAGACTGATTTGATGTATGTCCAACCAGCTATATTTTTATAAATGTGTGAAGAGTTAGCCCTCTAGTGTTTGAAGGATTTTGTCAAGAGTCATGAGAGAGCCCTCTCTGATTAGGAAGGCTAATTCCTAATCTAAAGTATGGTCTGAAACAGTTACATGAGACCTTGCTTGGTTGCAGTCCCTAGTACTGGTTTTGTGATAACAGCATTGTTCAATATGTCCCTTCCATGGTGGGACTTAATGGTGTTAAAGAGAGAATCCATACAGGCTGGTTTTTTTTTTTGTTAATGGAAAACCTGTGAGCAATTTAGGAAACCGACGTTTCGGACTAGCTAGGTGAGTCCATCATCAGGGCAATGAGATCTGAATTATGAGAAGAGAGAGTCGTGAAACTAAGCTATTAATAGTCTCGCTCTTGACATTCTCATCTTCTCAAAATTTAGAGCATTGTTCAATATGTCCCTTCCATGGTGGGACTTAATGGTGTTAAAGAGAGAATCCATACAGGCTGGTTTTTTTTTTTTGTTAATGGAAAACCTGTGAGCAATTTAGGAAACTGACGTTTCGGACTAGCTAGGTGAGTCCATCATCAGGGCAATGAGATCTGAATTATGAGAACAGGGCAATGAACAATCTTTTAACTATGTAAACTTATTTCTTACAAATACGGTTAATTAAAAATTAAATAAAAACTTAAAAATATATTAAATTATATATATATGTTAAAATTTATCTATATTATAACTATATATAACGAAATATGAATGCTTATAATTAACTAAAAATACTGGGTTTAATTAAATAAAAACTAATTTACAAATATATATATTAGTTAAATTTTTGGAAGAAATTAAACCTAAAACATAATTATTAAGGGAAATTATTTTTTTTATTATTAAAACTAATAAAATATATAAACTTATATTAATATTATTATAGGAATATTATGAGATAAATTAGAATTAAAAATAAATCATAATAATAATATTAATAAAAATAATAATGAATAAATAATGCCAATAAATACTAAATAAATAACAAAAAAAGAAACAAAGAAATTAATAGAAAAGGAAACACAAACAAAATTCAAACAACTCAAGGGACGAAGGAATAAAATCAAAACTGGAAAAAAAAACAACAAAAGGAAAGGAAAAAAATTGTGGGCGGGGGGGTGGGGGGTGTTGTCTAAGAGGAAAGGGCGGGTATCAAATAACTATTGATTTTCCATCCGTCATCCCTATTAAGATTACTCGGCCTCCTTTCAATTTCAATGGCCTCCCTAAACTTCCGGTGATGAAAAGGAGCAATCCTAGCAATGACCCAAGCCTCCTCAATGCATATATTATGCTTAGTATTCTCCGCGTGTTCAACCAAAGATGAAGACCGGGTCCTCCCATGCTTGATGTTGGATGCGTGCTCATGAATCCTCTGATTAATAGAGCGCCTCGTTTCACCAACATAGGGGTCCCACAAGAACATGGAATAACATAAACACCTTTCATATCCTTGGGGTCAACAAGGTCTTTTATAGATCTTAAGGAGCTATGAATGGTGTTAAGTGGTCTAAAGGTTGAGGAAACATTATGCTTCCTTAGGATTCTCGCAATCTTGTTAGTGGTCCCCTATATGAAAGGGAGATGCACGCCTGATATTCGATCTTTAGTGTATTTCTTAACCTTGGGACCTCTGCCAGCTTCGAGGAAAGCTTTAAGACCTTGGTGCCTACTATATCCATTATTAACAAAAACATTAAGGACATTGGGCTTTCTCTTTATAAAGGTGGTTTTCAATAGAGATTCTCAGCACACAAGTAGGTAGCGTGTTGAGAACACCAAACTTTTGAGCCGAGAAATGATGAGACTTGGCATGAAGATACTGCTCAATGTGAGTTTTCTTCCGAAACACCTGGTGGGAGAAAGAACCATCATCCTTATTTGAAATGAGAACATCAAGAAAAGGCAGGAACCCCTCAACTTCCTGCTCCATAGTGAACTTTATGAAGGTAGATTGATTGTTGAGATGTTGGAAAAATTGATCTATTTTTTCTTAGCCATGAGGCCAGACGACACAAGTGTCGTCTACAAACCTTTTCCATATCTTGGGATGGAAACGGGTTGAGGCCAAAGACTTGGATTCAAAGTCTTCCATAAAAAGATTAGCAACAATCGGGGACAGGGGGGAGCCCATGGAAACCTCGCAAGTCTGCTCATAGAATTATCCTTCAAGTCGTTTCCTTCTAGCCGTTTGAATGGTCGGTCTCTCTATTTAACCTGTTACCCTGATCTGATTCTTCATCTTGTCCTCATGATGAACCACACTTGCTCGTTCGAAACATGTCGACAAATGAATTTTGATGTGATTATCGCCGAAAACTTGTCTCCAAAATATATAATATCTTAAAACCTGATTTCATAACAAGATTAAGAGAGACATGCCATTTCACTCTTAATATTCCTCCTTAGCTAAAACAACCTTTAAATATTAAGTGAATAACTTTAGCTATAAAATTACATTAGAAAATTATTTCGATTATCCATGGTTACATCAAGAGTTAGGGAGGGTTTCACCTCATCCATAATATCATCTTATTAGAGAAAGACTAACCTTCTTCAAATATTATTTTAGTAACGAAAACAATGGAAAACCTAAAAACCCTCTAAGTCTTTAGAGGAAGACAATACTATGGTAATAGTTTGTCAATTGCTATAATCTTCTAATTTTGTTTAATGTTTTGAAGTTTGGATATTCCATTACATTTTTATTTCTTTTAGGGTTTTCTTTTGCACCTTCATGAGATATAGTATGACCCAAGTATTCTATTTATTAAAACCCAAAGACACACTTGGAAGGATTTTCATATACTTTTTACTCTTCCTATAGTATTAAGACCCTATAAATAATTGTACATGCTCTTCCCATTATTTGTTATAGATTAGCATGTCATCAAAAAATAGTAACTAAAGTTTTCTAAGCAAGGGTTTGAAAATAAAATTCATCAAGCTTTGAAATGTTGAAGGTGTATTAGCAAGTTTAAATGGCATAACCAAAAGCTCACAATGACCTTCATGTGTTCCAAAGGCTATTTTAGGAATGTCTTCTTGCCTTATTTTGATTGGATGATATCACAAATGGAGATCTTACTTAGTAAAGGAACGTGCTCCATGAAATTCATCTAATATTTCACTAGTGATAGGAATTGGAAATTTATCATTAATGTTCATTTTGTTGCATTTTATATAATCTATACATAGATGTCATGAATCATCCTTTTTTGTAATCATCATCAATGAAGGAATATGAAAATTATTTTTGATGGTCATTTTGCTGATCTGTTTATAATCTAGATGTATCTTCTACGACCCATTATTTTATTTAACCATCACTATTAATGAAGAGAAATCACTTTAGATATGTTGAATAATGTTGGCCTCTAACCATTTTTTAACCATACACTCAATCTCACTCTTCCATGCATATAGATATCTATAAGGCCTAATGTTAGGTGGTGTTCTTCTAGGTTGAAAATGAATAGCATGGTCGTGATCTCGAGAAAGTGGAAGACCCTTAGGAATCTCTCTAGTAGAGTAGAGTATATAAATGTTTGAACATCTAGTGAGAAAAAATGTGAAGTTACACCATGATGTCCATTTTGATTATTTTTTTCATTATGTTAGAGTAAATCACTTTAGAATATTTCCCATTGACACCTTTATGCTCAATTTCCTTGCCTTCTAAGGAACATCTCTTGAAAATTAATGGCCAATGTTCATGATGATTGTAACCATTAGACCCCTAATAAAACATCAACACCACTCATTTTTATTGCAATCATGGTACTATACAATAAATACTCCCCCATATTTAGCTTAATACTATAGAACTTATCTAAACAATTTATGGCACCCCCACCTACAATCATTACTTGGAATTTTGGTGCTAGAGATACAAAGCAATTGAGAGTTTTTGCTAATTTGTAATTGATGAAGTTATGAGTACTGCCTAAATCAATAATTGCTACCTTTTTCTTTTTGATATATCCTTCTATCTCGAGGGTTTCTGGAGTATTTATGATGGTTAATGCAAGTTAAGATATCATTGGAGTATTTTATTTTAGATTTAGATCTTGTGATATTTCAAATATTGATCTTCTTCGGCCTCTTCATGGCCTATGTATAATAATTTCTTCTCACCATATTTAATTTTATGCCCCTTACTATACGTCATATCACAATTGAAAAATGGTCCTTTTTATCTTGTTTCATCCATTTGTCAAGGTTACAACCTTATATATTGAGTGAGGTTAGGAGGGGGAGCATGATGTTCTCTATAGTTTTTAGTTCAACCACTCTTTTGGTAGCCATATATTTACTTTAAAATTTCCTTGCCATGTTGAATGTATGCTCAAGGGATTTAGATTCAAAGAAATTCACTTCATGTTAGATGGTTTCCTTTAGAGTTCCAATAAAGAGATTTAATAATTTATATACTGGAATATCCTTTACCCTAAGAATTAATTATTGAAATTGTTGAATATGCTCCACAATTGGCCCTTTTGGTCAAATATTTATCCATTTATTAAAAAATGCATTTCTTTTAATATCCCTTTAATATACTATCAATTCATCCATAAAAATCAACCAAGAGATGGTAAAATCCTTTTCTCATTTATAAATCCATTCATACCATATAATTGATCATTTTCTAATACTACGATGTAATATTTACCATTTGAAAGGTTGGCACTTAGTGTAATTCAAAGAAGTGCTCCACTTAGATTATCCATGTTATATGATATCTACCATCAAACTTCCTCATGACAATCTTTGGAATGAAATAGTTTCTTAGTTACACATTGAAAACTTGATGACATGGATCTTGATGTGATGAAAAATCATGATTTTGGGATTCAACATTTATTTCCTCCGCATTTTCATGATTTTATTGTGTCTTGATATGTCCTTTAGGGATTTTCTTCTCTAAGGTATATAAGTAGATGGTAGACATGGAATTTTTTTGGTATTTCGCCTTTTCATCCATCTTATTTATCATTTTTCCCCTATGCTCATCCATCATATTTTCATTTTTTCTTCAACTTCCCTGTTAAGATATTCACGAGAATGTGATAAATCCATTTTCTTCAATGTACTACCACTCTCTTCATCAAATTGGCTCTTTAATTATGATAACATGTTTTCTAAGTGTTGAGAGATTAAATTGTCAAATTAAATCTCTTAATATTAATTGTCAACCGGAGCTTCGTAAGCACGAGTTGCCTTGTGCTTTCTTTGTTCAGGGCTAGATTAGAGTTTTAACATTTCCTTATAATAATCAGTTGGGTAATAAACACACCAATGCTTGCAAACTCAGAAGAAATCAAACATCTAGCTAGCACAGGCAGAATCAAATTTAGTTTAAAGACTTTCAAAATCTCTATGAACTTAACCTATTTGGAACTAGAATTGAAATTTGGACTTAACAGGTGACTTAACTCTTTACCACAGATTCCAGGTGATGAGAATGAATACCTAGTCAAACAGACTGCATACAAAACTTAATCTATCAAAACACTCAAGTTCTAATTCTTACAATCAACACTCGAAAGAATTGAAGATTCACTACTTGTAATGACAATCCAATTCTAATTTATCAACCAAACTGTACTCAAAACTCATTAACCCTACTAGCTTATCAACAATAAAAAATCTTGGTGTTGAGCACTTAATCTAGATACTTTGTTTTACTCTCAACTAAGTTGTATCCAAGTCCCTAATTGATCATGACCGCAAGCACAAATTCCAGCACTCACTCTACTCAAACATGGAAATCAACCGAAACAATTATGAGAAACTGTACTCAAAACTACCCTACAGTTGCATTAATCAAAATGTAAACAACCCTATTTGAAACCTTAACAAACCAATACTCTGCTTTTGAAATCAAATCAGGCACCTAAGCTATAGAAAATATGATCAAGCATTCAAATGAAACAGGGGAATCAAGCAGTCCAAATGAACCAAAGGAGATTGCTAACACTAAATCACCCTTTTTGCACTATGAAGCTATTCCACGCAGTCTTACTTAACAACCGAGAAATCTATTTGACAAATGAATTTAGTTGAAGCTATAATAAATCATTCAAATCAATCACTCTGGAAGCAATTCTTATGTTGTATTTATGTAAATAACCTAACTTAACACTAGTCGACTTAACCAAACCAAGCTTATGCCAATCACATTATTCAAATAATCAATCCTGAAACAAATACTTCTGATGTCGCACACATCTACAGAAATAATCTAGAAGAGAGTCGATCAATTCAATTACCAGAAGAAACAAGAGAAACAATTTTGAAATCGACTGCTCATAATCCAAATTAAACTCAGGTTTTATTCAACTCTGATTTTCTAAATACGTTATTCAACTTAAGCATTTGAGAATAGCTTCTGCATTTTCAATGAAGGAACTGGCTCATCATAAGCATTAAATGTCAATGTGATTCAACAAACTTCAGATACATCTATGACAATCACAGTCCAATACAATGTGCAGTGTCTATGAACAGAGTAGGTCTCTATCCGGAAAGCAATAGCGATGATCACCAGAGATTTAGATTTGGATTGCTAAAGTAAATGGTTTTTAAAACATCATAACATCATCACAATGCAATCAATTGAAACTCATAAATTCTTCACGCAGCATGTAAACTAATAAGAAATCGCAGATAATTGAAGAAATATCTATCACACAGAGGTACCTACGCAATGTTACAAAGCTTAAACCCAGATGGGTGGGCCCGGCCACACCTGGGAGTTGGTTAACTTACAGCAAGTGAAAGATGTTGATCACAATTAACTCGTCATTCACAGCGAAACCATCGAACAGTTAACTCGAACTCAATGCATGACCATTGGAAACATATTTGATTCAAAAATAATAATTCAAGAGATACACAGTAACAGTCTTTAACTTCGGTTCGCTGCCTCCTTTCCTATGCTTGTTGCTTTGCTTTTATACATGTTGTAGATTAATTACATTCTAAATCAAACAAATTCATGCCATGTTTGAATTCTCTAGATGGCCTTCAAATAGCTAATGGTTGATGTTGATGTTGATCAATGCAGGGATGGAGGACAAGAACTTATCAAACCGTAACTATGGCATAAAAATAGGCAAATCCGAATTTGACTGTTAAGTACAAATCTGGACATTTTATATAAAATAGCCTTAGAGAACTCTGTATATCTCCCAAAATGTAAGGAATTAAAAAAAAACTCTTTTGGGGTTAGTAAATTGGCTATACTAGACCAAAACCTATCTTCCCGATTTTCTTCATTCACTTTCATATGCACGAAAATCGAGGCAAAAGTTTGCAGTTTGAAAATTATTGCAGATTTGGGAAAATTTATGAATTTCCTTCTAAGGACCCACATGAGTGATCTGGGTGCAATCCAAGTTATGAAAAGGTATTAAAATATCATTTTTGACAATAACCTCTCTCGGTTTCTCCGAAACCATGCCGAAAGTGTCAAAAGCCCCAAATTGGCCATTTCCGTACTTTACTGGCTTGTGCAGAAACTTGACAATAGAACCCTATGAAAATGAGCTTAGCAACATTGTCATTAGTAAATCATGGCATAATCATATTTAATCATAAAAAATTAAAGAAAACTAATGATATTCAACCACAAGACATAAAATGTGATTTGGCAGCAAGTTGATGGAATTAGGGTACAGAACGGGTTAAAGGCCTGGGGTTTTAAGGTATGAATGGTGATATTGCATGACGAAAACATGGGCATTTTCGAGGCCCATCACTAAGTCTTCACTATATTTGGATGTCATGTTTGATTGTTTATGAGGAATACAAACAATGTTTATTTTTTAACCCTTTTCCATATGAGAAACTAATAATGCTCTTATTTATCATAAATTTTCAATCACAAAACATAGATGTTTCATTTAAAATTTATGCCACTTGTAAGTCATTGATCTGAAATTCACCCTGGGTTGTTGGGTGTGGAGCATGATTATTTAGAGGTATTTGTTTCAGCTGGATGTATACCCCAGGAAGTTTGTACACCCGTCCATGCATGGGGGTGTGGGGGGGGGGGGGACTTGTCCCCCCTGTGGGGGTTCGGGGGGGCCATCCCCGTCGACTGGGGGGTTCAAGGGCCAGTGGTCCCCTGGCAGGGGTTTCAGGGGCAGCACCCCCAAAGCAAAAAAAAATGTAAAATTTCCTTGTAAAAGTATAGTAATCTCTAGTCAATTTGGGTCGTTCATTAGGCGGATGATCTGACGATAGAACTTATGTTTAGTTTATGGTTTTTTTTCCCTAGAAGTAAACCCCTCACTTTGTATGAGGGAATTGTATTGAGGCTGTGTAATAGATGTGTATTCTCTGAGTGAGAAACAGAGAGGTGAGACTGTGAGAGAAAACAGAGGATATTACATCGGATTTGTTGTAGGTTGTGTCTCTTCATTTTGCTGGATAATAGAAAGGAAGGACTGGCTGTTCGGGGTGGATGTAGCCCAAACTGGGTGAACCATGTATATCTGTGTCTCTCTGGTTTTATGTGTTTTCTGCATTTATATTTATGCAATATTCTATGTGTTCCATTTCTTTGTAATATATAATTTTTCTAACAACTAGTATTAGAGCCAAGGGTTTATTTGGCTGATAAACTCGCAAGAAAGAAGGATTCCTGGTTCGAGTGGGATCAATGGCAGAAGATGGTAAGTTTAGGGCCGAGAAATTTAATGGTCAAAACTTCTCACTGTGGAAGATGTAGATGGAAGATTATATGTATCAGAAAGATCTGTACCTACCATTGGGCAGAAAAACAGAGATGCCGACAAGTATGACAGATGAAGAAGGAACCTTCTCAATAGAAAGGCACTCAGGATAGTATGGTTGTGCCTTGTAGCGTCGGTCACCTTCAACATTTCGAAGGAAACAACGACAGAGGGTTTGATTAAGGCGTTGGTGAAACTATGAAAAACCCTCGGCCTCAAACAAGGTATTTCTTATGAAACAGTTATTTAATATGAAGATGTCGGAAGGTGGATTTGTTGCAGATCATTTAAATGATTTTAATACTGTTACAGGTCAGTTAAGTTCTATAGGGGTAAACTTTGATGATGAAGTTAGAGCTCTGTTATTCTTGTGCTCATTGCCAGAAAGTTGGAATGGTTTAGTAATGGCCATTAGTAACTCTATTTCTGGATCTAGTACTTTAAAGTTTGATGATGTTGTCGGTGCTATCCTTAGCAAGGAAATGCAACGTAAATGCTCCGATGAGACATCGGGTAATGCTTTGAGTGCAGAGTCCAGGGGAAGAAAAATGGAAAGAGGAAAGAGCTCAGGATATCGTAGTAAATCAAGGAAATGCATATCTAAGTCCAAATCGGGGATATTGTGCTGGAAATGCGGAAAGAAAGGACACCTAAAGAAATACTATAGATCTCGGAAGGGAAAAGAAGGAGATGCACAACAAGAAAACAATCATGAAGAAAATGTGACAGGTGAGGTGTTACAAGATGCTTTGATTTTTTCTTTCGAAAATATTACTGATTCCTAGGTGGTAGATTCAGGGGCCTCATTCCATGCCACACTTGATAAGAAATACTTTCATGACCATGTTCAAGGAGATTTTGGACAAGTTCATTTGTGTGATGATAAACCCTGTAAAATTGTTGGAATGGGTAAGGTTCTTGTAAAATAGCAGAATGGAAACCAATGGCTACTAAAGGAGGTAAGGCATGTTCTAGATATGAAAAAAAATATGATTTAAACAAGGTAGTTAGGCGGTGAAGGTTGTGTGATAACTTTAACAGATAAAGCTTGGAAGGTCACCAAAGGAGCCCTGGTAATAGCAAAAGGCGAAAACATTGGTACATTGTATTTATGTAATGGTATTTCTAACTCTGTTAATGCTTTAACTTCCAAAGGAGCATATGTAGCATTATGGCATCATAGGCTCGAACACATGAGTGAGAATCTTCACTCAAGGAAATTGTTGTCAGGTTTGAAGAATGTTGATTTGGACTTTTGTGAGAATTTCATTTATGGAAAGCAGAAGAGAGTCAGATTTCTTAGAGTTGGGAAAGAAAAGAAGAGTGAAAAATTAGAGCTTATGCATACAGATGTATGGGGACCTGCTCAGGTATCGTCTCTCAGTGGCTCTCATTACTATGTTACTTTTATTGATGATGCAACTAGAAAAACTTGGATTTATTGTATTAAGAATAAATCTGATGTATTTGATACTTTCAAGAAATGGAAATATTTGGTTGAGATTGAAACAGGAAAGAAATTGAAGTGCCTCAGATCAAACAATGGAGGTGAATATTAGAGCAAAGAGTTTGATAGGTATTGTTCAGAGCATGGAATTTGCAGAGAGAAGACAGTTCCAAGAACACCACAAGAAAATGGTGTGTCAGAAAGGATGAACAGAACAATCACGGAGCGTGCAAGGTGCATGAGATTGCATGCAGGATTTCCTTTACAATTTTGGGCAGATGTTGTAGATACTGTTGTTTATCTAATAAACAGAGGGCCTTCAAGTTCCTTGGATGGTGGTGTTCTAGAGGAAGCATGGACAGGAAAAAAGGTAAACTACTCTTTTTTAAAGCCTTTTGGTTGTGAGGCCTTTGTCCATATTAATAAAGAAAATAGAACAAAGCTTGAGGCAAAATCAAAGAAATGTACCTTTATTGGATATGGTTTTAATGATTTTGGTTATCGCTTATATGATTATGAAAATCACAAAATCATTAGGAGCAGAGATGTAATATTTAATGAAAAGGTCTTATATAAGAATCAGTTGCAGGAAAAGAAATAGGAAAAAGAAAACAAGGAATACATAGTTCTTGATGAGATCACAGAAAAAGTAAAGTTTCCTAAAAATAATAATAATAATCAACAACCACCACAATACCAACAGGCACCCCAAACACCTGAAAGTGGTGTTAGAAGATCTACCAGGATAAGTATACCTCCTGAACGATACTCTCCTTCATTATATTATTTATTGTTGACTGATTCTGGTGAACCCGAATGTTATGAAGAAGCAATGCAGGTTGAAAGTAGGAAGAAGTGGGAGCTAGCCATGGAAGAAGAGATGGACTCCTTAATGCATAACCAGACTTGGGACTTAGTCAGGTTGCTTGCAGGTAAAAATATATTGCAGAATAAGTGGGTTTACAAGCTAAAGGAAGAAGATGGAGGAAAACAGAGGTACAAAGTTAGACTTGTGGTGAAGGGGTTTGCACAGAAGAAAGGGGTATTGATTTTGATGAAATATTTTCTCCTGTTGTTAAAATGACTTCAATCAAAACTATTTTAAGTCTAGTAGTAGTTGAAGATTTGCATCTTGAGCAGTTAGATGTGAAGACAACTTTTCTCCATGGGGGTTTGGAGGAAGAGATATATATGCAGCAGCCACAAGGATATGAGGCAAAAGGGAAGGAGAAACTAGTGTGCAGGTTGAAAAAGAGCTTGTATGGCTTAAAACAGGCTCCAAGGTAGTGGTATCTAAAATTTGACAAGTTTATGTATGAACAAGGTTATACTAGATGTCACTCTAATCATTGTGTTTATCTGAAAAAGAAAAATGATGGCAAATATATTATATTGTTATTGTATGTAGATGACATGCTTGTTGCAGGGTCTAACATGTATGAAATAAATGTGCTCAAAAGAAAATTGGCAAATTCATTTGCAATGAAGGATTTGGGAGCTGCAAAACAAATCCTTGGTATGAGAATAACTAGAGACAGGAAAAATTGCAAATTAACATTGTCTTAGAATGAGTACATATAAAAGGTGTTGAAAAGATTTAATATGCACAATGCAAAACCAGTTAGTACACCTTTTGCTAGCCATTTCAAACTTAGTAAGGAAATGTGCCCAAAGACCCAAGAAGACATGGATTATATGTCTAAAGTTCCATATGCATCAGCAGTTGGAATCTTAATGTATGCAATGGTCTGCATAAGGCCCGATATTGCACATGCAGTGGGAGTTTAAGCAGGTACATGAACAATCCAAGAAAGGAACATTGGATGGCAGTGAAATGGATTCTTAGATATTTGAAAGGTACCACAAATCAAGAATTATGCTTTGGTGGTTCAAACATTTCTCTACAGGGATATGTTGATGCAGATATGGCAGGTGATAGAGATAACAGGAGGAGCACTAGAGGATATGTATTTACTGTAGGTGGAATAGCTGTCAGTTGGGTTTCAAAAATCCAAAGTGTTGTTGCACTTTCAACAATAGAAGTAGAGTATGTTGCTGCTACAGAGGCTAGTAAAGAAATGATTTGGTTACAAAGGTTTATGGGTGAATTGGGTAAGGAGCATGATATGGGCACGTTATACAGTGATAGCCAAAGTGCCATTCATCTTGCAAATAACTCATCATTTGATTCTAGGAGTAAACACATACATCTCAAGTACCATTTCATATGATCAGTGTTGGAAGATGGAGAGTTGAAGCTGGAAAAGATACACACTAGCGAAAATCCTGCAGACATGCTAACAAAAGTTGTAACTAGGGAGAAACTAAGAATATGCTTAGTTTCAATTGGCCTTCAAGGATGATGATGAAGATGAGAAACAGCCAGGTCCAAAGAGGAGTCATTGTCTAGCAAATGAAGCAGCGGTGGAGTTGCTACAATCATTCTCCAAGTGGGAGATTGTTGGGTGTTGAGCATGATTATTTAGAGGTCTTTGTTTCAGTTGGATGTATACCCCAGGAAGTTTGTACACCCCTCCACACTGGGGGGTGCGGGGGGGGGACTTTTCCCCCCTGCGGGGGTTTGGGGGGCCCATCCCCTTCGGCTGGGGGGGTCCGGGGGCCAGTGGTCCCCTAGCGGGGGTTTCGGCGGTAGCACCCTCGAAGCTAAAAACAAATGTAAAATTTCCTTGTAAAAGTATAGTAATTTCTAGTCAATCTGGGCCATTCATTAGGCGGATGATGTGACGGTAGATCTTATGTTTAGTTTAGGGTTTTTTGCCCTAGAAGGAAACCCCTCACTTTGTATGAGGGCATTGTATTGAGGCTGTGTAATAGATGTGTATTCTCTGAGCGAGAAACAGAGAGGTGAGACTAGGAGAGAAAACAAAGGATATTACAACGGATTTGTTGTAGGTTGTGTATCTTCATTTTGCTAGATAATAGAAAGGAAGGACTGGCTGTTCGGGGTGGACATAGCCCAAATTGGGTGAACCACGTATATCTGTGTCTCTCTGGTTTTATGCGTTTTCTGTGTTTATATTTATGCAATATTCTATGTGTTCCATTGCTCTGTAATATATAATTTTTCTAACAGGGGTGTGCCTATGTTACTTTATGCAACGGATCGATAAGATTGTGAATTGCAGAGACATTAAAGCAGTAAGAGAACACAGTAAGCAAATACATGAACACAACAAATTTAATAAGGAGTTCAACCAATCCTCCTGGGCTACGTCTCCTCGTCCAACCTTCAGTGGTGGCATTTTTTATTGTGTCTTAAAGCAGAGTTTTTACAATAAGGAGCTCAATTTGAGTCTTTCTTTAATAGAAAATAATTAGTGGGATGGTACTTGGATCCCCCAAGTCTCTAGAGTACACAGACTCCCCTCACTAGATTTCGACCTCAACTGGTCCTCGTAGTATGAGTCCAATTCGGTACTCACACATGACAGGTCTGCATAAAGGAGTTTCTTGAATTCGTTAAGCCTTCTCAGGAGTTTATAGACTCTCTCTCTATCTCTGTCTCCTCGATGATGCCTTTGCTCTGCAGGTCAGCTCGGCTTCCCTGTTCTCTACAATTTGCTTCCTTTTGGTCTCTCCACTTTCTGCCTTTCTTTTTCTCTTCTTCTATCTCTCATCGTCTCTCGTTGTTTTCTTTCTTTCTTTTTTCTGTGGCTTAAAGCCAATATGTTCCTTTACTGTTCTCTTCCTCTTCCCAGCTCTTCAGATCATCTGCCTCTATCCTCTGGAATTCCCCTGCCTCTATGTCATCGCCACTATGTAACATTTCATAGAGAGGTGGCCACTTGTCTCCTCACTAACTGAGCACCAGCTTTTCCTTGAACAGCCATTATTTCTGTTGCTCTAAGATTGCCTGCGAAATGATTCATCTGCTAGCTCCGCAACCATGCTGGACTCCAAATCTCATGTGCCTCATTCTATTTCCCCGTCAAATCTGTTCATCCATTAGGTTGATCCTCCATCATCGATCTGGAGCCTCCAAATCCTACGGTCTTCGTTCATGTCCCGTGGGTGAGTTGCTCAACCGTTATTCACATGATGTAAGCAGTTTTCTCTCTCATCCACCAAACATGCGTCACCCAGTGTGTGGCATTGTGTGGACCTCGGCCAAACCCACTTACCACTTGAAATGCATGTGATACCTGTTGGTTTTGGGCGCAGGCCCTACCTTCTGACGGTTTAGGCGTTTCTACATGGTTCCCTGTTTTCCTTGTGACCAAGTGCTCGGGCCTTTCCTTCACTGAGGGTTTTTCCCTACGATACACGATTAGCGCTAATCACGTATCAGAAACGACCTCTGTTTTTTGATCTCGACTCCCCATTTTCCAATTTGCGCCAATGCGTGGTCTCCATGGGCCAACAATTAGTGCGCTTTGACCGAGGGTCCTCGTTGTTCCATGCTGGATACAAACTGCCACTGTCTAGAGGTCCTTCCTGATAAGCTCGTTGTTCATAAGATTTTGAAGCTTGACATAATTTGAAACAGTCATGGAAACTCTGATAGTATTCAAGGATCCAATTCGGATCACGGCCTTCCCATTAAAGAAGCTTTTGGACCACCAAAAGTTGGTTTTCAAGCATCGACTAATTGAGGGTATAATTGTCTCACTTGTCCAATCTTTATCGATTTTGCACTGCTTGGCTTTGAACCCTTGAGTCCAAACTTGAGGTACTCAACATCTCCCCTACGCCTCATCCTCACCTTTCTGCCCAGAACTGTGTCTTCCTACAATTCATTGAGATATTCAGGTAACAGATCATCAATAGAAGGAAATTGACTCTACTCTTCGGGATCTTCAATTAACGAAGGTTCAAATAGTCTCACGCTGTCTGCATTAATGACTGAGTAGATGTGCATGTAAGCTAGTAAATCAAGGCGAAAAGCATTCTCACCGATTTTCTAAAGTATCTTGAAGGGTCCATATCTGATAGGATTTAGCTTTTTACCTTCACCTTGCATTCCATTCTTGCTGATATACAGCTAGACTTGATCACCAACTTGGAAACTATGCTCCATCCGACGCTTGTCATGCCTTGCCTTGTATTTTGCTTGGCTCTTTTCCAGCTATTCCTGTACTGCCTGGTGAATCTCTTGGATTTTCTCAATGAACTTGGTCGCCTTGTCCACATCACTATGTCCATCAACTGTTATGTCTTTACTAAAGACAAAATCTAAGGGAGACCTTGGTGTGAAACCAAAACAGGTCTCAAAAGGAAATCTATGTGTGGAAGAATGTTTTGCTTGGTTGTAAGCATGCTGCACATAACACAAATGTTCATCCCAAAGTTTGGGATGCTTACTGCAATAGCCTCTGAGTAACTAGATCACTATCCTGTTGAACACTTTTTTCTGGCCATCTGTTTGTGGATGAAAGGCCGTGATTTTCTTTAGTTTGGTGTCCATCAGTTCCCATAGACTTGACCAAAACTTCCCCACAAATCTGGTGTCTCGATCAAATATAATGGAAGTGGGTAATCCAAAATGAACCCATACATGTTGAAAGAACAATTTTGTAGTTTGTTCAGCTTTAATCTGTTTATTACAAGGTATCAAAATACACATTTTGCTGAACCTATCCACAACAACATATAAGTAATCATGACCTTTCCTAGATTTGGGCAGTCCTCCAACAAAGTCCATGCAAACACTTTTCCAAGGATGAGAAGGAACTAGTATTGGAGTATACAAGCCTAGTTTTCTATTGTTGGGCTTGCTTTTAGCACACATGGTACACCCCCTTACATATCTAGAAACTGTCTCCTTCATTTTTGGCCAATAAAAAAATATTTACAGTTGTGCAACCATTTTACCTACCCCAAAGTGACCTGATATTAGAGAAGTTTGTGCTTCTCGAATTATCTTCACTCTTTCAGTTTGAGGAATGCATAGCTTCCCACAATGATACAAGAGTCAATCCTTAAGGTGGTAATCCAATTATTCTACTCGTTTTCCTTGACTTAAAGTTGCATACACATCCTCAAAATCTATATCTTGAGCATATTGTTCAATGTAACTGTCATGCAATACTGAATTATGCTTAAGTATAGAAAATGCATTTATAATTGGTCTAGAGAGCATATCCGCAACTTTATTGTGTATGCCCTTTTTATATCTGATGACTAAATGAAACTACTATAAAAAATCCATCCATTTATAGTGTCTCGATTACTGCAACTTAGTTTGCGAGTGTAGATATGGAAGTGGTTGATGATCAGTATGTATAACTATCTCTTTGCCCATTAAGTAATGTTTCCACTTTTTCACACTCTGTACTAACGCATACGATTCTTTATCGTACGTGGGATAGGTAACCACTGTAGAATTAAATGTCTCAGAATGATAACATATGGGTTTACCGTGCTGTATCAACACTACTCCCATGGCATAGTCACTGGCATCTGTTTAGATCTCAAATGGTATTTGAATATCAGGTAGTGCTAGTACAGGTGTTGTACTAATCTTTTCTTTCAATGTGTTGAAGGCTTTCTGTTGCTTGCCTCCCCACTAAAACACCTTATTCAATCTTATTAAAGCATGTAAGGGAGCTGCAATTAAGGAAAAGTTAGAAATAAACATTCTCCAATATTGTGCTGCTCCTAAGAAGCTTCTAACTTCTGTAGCAAATTTGGGTTTAGGCCAGTTTACAATGACTAGAAGCTTAGAGGGATCTATCTTCAATTCACCACCCCTACTATATGTCACAAATAATTCAAATATGTTTTGCGAAATTCACATTTTGAGAGTTTAACATAAAGTTTTTCTCTTTTCAAAACATCTAGTGTCTGCTTAACATGCTTTAAGTGTTCTTCCCATGTTTTGCTAAATATAACAATGTCATCCAGATATACAATAACAAAATCATCAAGAAAAGGTCGGAGTACATCATTCATTAATCTCATGAAAGTAGCATGAGCATTGGTTAAGCCAAAAGGCATAACCAGCCACTCATACAATCCCTGCTTTGTTTTGAAAGCAGTCTTCCATACATCTTGTTCTGCAACCCTGACCTGATGATATCCACTATGTAAGTCTAACTTGGAAAAATAAACAGCTTCCTTTAACTGATCTAACAAATCATCTATATGAGGAAGGGGATAACGATTCTTGATTGTTATCTTATTCAATGCTTGGTAATCAATGCACATTTTCCACGAGCCATCTTTCTTCTTCACCAAAACGATTGGTGATGTGCTAGGTCTGATGAACCCCTTCTTGAGCAACTCCTGCACCTACTTCTTGATTTCTGCATTCTCTAAAGCAGACAACCTATACATTCTGATGTTAGGCAATGGAGCATCTTGCTGCAAATTAATATCATGTACTATTTCCTTTGTGGGTGGCAGACCTTTAGGTTCTTGAAACACGATATAATATTCTAAAACAACTTTTTCTAAATTAGCCTACTGTTTAGCATCACAACCCTCAAATACACTAGTTTTATCGTGTTTCTTTTCCTTTACAACCATCAGTAAAAATTGTTTGCATGAATTTACAATTCATTTCATCTGCCTTGAGTTTATGAGAGTATAATTATTCTTGACCTTATGAGCTCTTACAATATATTCGATTCCATATTTAACGAGGAGATACTTGTTCTCAGCTCTATAGAAAATAGCTTTTCTATAATACAAGTAAGGGCTTCCTAAAACAATTCCACATATATCAAAAGGAACTACATCTAACTCAACCTCATCTACAAATGTTGACCCAGAAGAAAACTTAAATTTACATTGTTTAGTCACTTGTAGCTACGCTTTATCACTTAACCAGCCTAATGGGTAAGGTTTCTTGTGAGGTGTAGTCAATAATCCCAACCTCTTTACAATTGCTTCAGAAATTAAATTTACTTGTGAGCCACTATCAAACAAAGTATCAATCTTTTGATGTTTGGAAATAACTCGAATATGGAAAATCTCATGTCTTTTTCTCTCATTTTCTTCATTAATAGCAAATTGTGTAGAATTACTAGTAGATGCTTTAGAATTTTTTCCTTTTATACCTATGGCTGCAATGGTTGTTTCATCTCCTAAGTCTGACCCCAAATCTTTCTAAATAGTTGCAGCAGTCCTCTTCTTCTTGCCCTCGAACTTCTTAGGTCTCAGCTCCGGATGCAAGATCCAACAGTGCTCGTCATCAAGCCCCTCTTTCTTACAGTGAGTGCATGAAGACTTGCCCTTCTATGCGATGTTGGCCTTCCTCTCTTTCCATTTCTGTTTTCTTTTCTCCCTATTATTTCTTGCAACGGGTTTGGATGATCCCCCAATTTCTGGGTTCCCATTCTTTCCTCTAGCTTCTAGATGTGTAGCTTGAATAGGTACCTCATCTATACTAGTGGGATTAAACATGAGGATAGTGTGCCTCATGTAGCTATGTAGACCACCTATGTACTTCAACAAAGTCTCAGGTGAGTCTAAATAAATTCCTAGAATCAAAACCCTCTTCCTGAATTCTTGGGTGTAGCCTTGTACACTTTTCCCTTTCAATTGGCGAAGAGTTTGCCAGCTCATCATGGCTTGTTGCATGTAAGCTAGGGGATAGAATTTCTTTTTTATTGCAAAAAAAATTTCACTCTAGACAGAAAGAATCTTACCATGTTTCTTCATGTCATCTTGTGTCCTGCCTTCCCACCATACCAAGGCAGTGCCTCTGAGGCATAGGCTGGCCAGCTAAATCTTACTCTTGTCTAAGTCGATACTCTGCACTTTGTAATAAATTTCAATTTGTCTGATCCAATTATCCAGCTTCTCTGCATTCAACTTTCCATCATATATTGGCAGCTCAAATTTAACATCTAATTTAATCAAAGATATCTTCTTTGTGTGTTTAGGGCTATTAGGAGGTGTGAGAAAGCTTTCTTCTTTCCCTTTTCCTTTTGAGTGGTCATGGAGAAGAGACTCTTCTTCCCCTTTATCCTGTTTGGAGCCTGAGGAATCCTCATCCTTATGTTTCCTAAAGTCCCTATACATTTCCTCTACCATGGACCTCATGGCCAAGAAACTATCTATAAATTGAGGGTCTGGCCCCAAATGACTTTCCTCTGACATTTTCTTCTGAGGATGGACTCTTCCAATTTCTGGGTTAGTCTCAACCAACTCTCCGTCTCCTAATTTAAGCTTTGATCTAGTTAACATTCAACAGCAAAATCCAACACAACTTGTCTAACCTTAACAACCTAAGAGCTTTGATACCACTTGATCTGAAATTCACCCTTAGATGACTTCAGAGAAATAAATAAAGGTATTACAGATTTAAGTGTTGGGGTGTACCTATGTTACTTTATGCAACGAATCAATAAGATTGTGAATTACACAGACATTAAAGCAGTAAAAGAACACAATAAGCAAATACATGAACACAACAAATTTAATAAGGAGTTCACCCAATCCTCCTGGGCTACGTCTCCTGGTCCAGCCTTCAGTGGTGGCCTTTTCTATTGTGTCTTAAAGCATAGTTCTTACAATAAGGAGCTCAATTTGAGTCTCCCTTTAATAGAGAATAATCAGTGGGATGGTACTTAGATCCCCCAAGTCTCTAGAGTAAACAGAGTCCCCTCACTAGATTTCAACCTCAACTGGTCCTTGTAGTATGAGTCCAATTCGGTACTCACACCTGACAGGTCTGCACAGAGGAGTTGCTTGAATTCCTCAAGCCTTCTCAGGAGTTCACAGACTCTCAGACTCTCTCTGTCTCTGTCTTTGTCTGCTCGATGTTGCCTTCTCTCTACAGGTTAGCTCAGCTTCTCTGTTCTCTGCAATTTTCTTCCTTCTGGTCTCTTGACTTTCTACCTTTCTTTTTCTCTTCTTCTATCTCTTATCGTCTCTTGTCATCTCTCGTTGTTTGCATTCTTTGTTTTTCCGTGGCTTAAAGCCAATCTGTTCCTTGACTGTTCACTTCCTCTTCTCAACTCTTCAAATCGTCTGCCTCTGTCCACTGGAATTCCCCTACTTCTGTGTCATCACCACTATGTAACGTTTCACAAAGAGGTGGCCACTTGTCTCCTCACTAACTAAGCACCAGCTTTTACTTGAACGATCGTTATTTCTGTTGCTCCAAGGTTTCCTACGAAATGAATCATCTGCCAGTGCAGCAGCCATGCCAGACTCCAAATCTCATGTGCCTCATTCTATTTCCCTGTCAAATCCGGTCATCCATCGGGTTGATCCTCCGCCATCGATCTGGAGCCTCCAGATCCTACGGTCTCTGTTCATATCGCACGGGTGAGTTGCTCGACCATTACTCACGCGATGTAAGCAGTTTTCTCTCTCATCCACCGGACACGCATCACTTGATGTGTGGCATCGCGTGAACCTCGGCCAAACCCGCTTACCACTTGAAATGCACGCGATATCCTGCTGGTTTTGGGCATGGGACCCACCTTCTGACGGTTTAGGCATTTCTCCATGGTTTCCTATTTTCGTTGTGACCGAGCACTTAGGGTTTTCCTTCACTGAGGGGTTTTCCCTGCGATATGCGATTAGCGCTTCGCGCATCAGAAATGGCCTCCATTTTCTGATCTGGACTCCCCATTTTCCAATTTGCACCAATGCGTAGTCTCCATGGGCTAACGATTAGCGCCCTTTGACCAAGGATCCTCGTTGTTCCGTGCTGGCTACAAACTGCCACTATCCAGAGGTCCTTCCTGATAAGCTCATTATTCATAAGATTTTGAAGCCTGACATAATTTGAAACAATCATGGAAACTCTGATAGTATTCAAGGATCCAATTTGGATCAGTGATGTACAATTCAAACCTTAATTTACAGAATTTATGGATGCTTAACCTTTGTATTGATATATCTATAAAATTTGAGCCCTTATGAGTCCAAATTTTGGCCTATAGTACCATGATTAAGTGATTTCTTAAACTCCTAAAAAATCTTCACCATTTTAAACTTCATTGGAAAATGTTATAGAGAAAATACCAAAATGATTTGTTTACTACTATTTTGAATATTACTCAAAAACCCTAAATTTCATAAGATAAACATCATAAAATATAATGAGTCAATTTTAATTTTTTTTTCATGTAACTAGCTATGTCATCTTAGAATTATGAAAAATTTAGAGTCTAAAACTTCACAAAAAAGATTATATTGAAAATTAGGATGACTCTTTTAAAAATAATTTTAGTAATAGTCATAAACCCTCTCAACTAGATGATATATCTCTGAAAATATAACAAACCAAAACCCAAAATTTTGACCCCTTATACTATGATATTTCTCTTGTATCTCCATAAAATTTTACTATTTGAACCTTCCTAGAGAAATAACTATACCAAAAATTCCAAGATGACTCATTTAAAATTGAATTTAGGATTAGTCACAAACCTTATATTCCATTGGGTATATCTTTGAAAGTATAATGGACCAAAACTTGAAATTTGTATGACCCATATCTTGATATTTTATTTTAGTCACTTCAATATTTCATAGTTCGAAATGTCCTTGAAAAACGTTATAGTGCAAATGCCAAGATGACTTAATTGAAGAAGAAAAACCCTTAGATCATAGCTTTGATACCAAATGTGATGAAAAAAATTCCTAGAAAATGATAACAAGTCAATGAATACAATACACTTCAAGGGGCAGATCTATTTTACAATGATCACAATGCACAAGACAAGATGAGATGATCCTCAGACTAGGTTTCCTCGGTGTGTGTGTGTGTGTGTATATCTATATATATATATATATATATATATATATATATATATATATATATATATATATATATATATATATATATATATATATATATATATATATATATATATATATATATATATATAATGTCTCGAAAATGATAATAAGTCATTGTATAAAATACACTTCAAGGGGGAGATCTCGTTGTACAATGAATACAATTCACAAGACAAGATCAGATGATCCTAAGATTAGGTTTCTTTGGTGTGTGTGAGTGTGTGTAGGAGACAATCGGTACAATTATAGTGAAATGGCATATTGAAATATTTTAGATGACCCACAAACATAACAATACAAATATAATAACTCAATATATAGGGCTTAATATGGGGTTTTATGCTTATCAATACGGCTGAAAACTAATGTGAACTTTTACATATGAAGGAAGAGATGAAGATCACACCAAGGTTTTTGTCTACCACTCTACGATTGATTCATCCAATGTCAGATGGGAATGATATAGTTATCACCTACTCCGGATCTTGGGGGGAGGCCCCCAAGTTCCGAAAATTTAAATGCGAGAAGAAAATAGGAGAACGCACAGTAAAAAAACCACAAAGAAATTTTTTTTTATTAAAACAAATAATAACTATAAAGGCTACATTGTGGTGGACAATCTGTCCTTTTACAAAATGTGACTTGTTAATTATAGCTTTTTTGGTCACAATACCACACGTAATTCCATGGATGGGTAAATACCATAGGTGAATGAATACCATGAGTGGATGTCACTTACAATACCATGGATAAATTCCATGAGTGGATAAATACCATGGGAGGATGAATACCAAGGGTCGATGCCCCTTACAATACCATGGGAAAATACCATGGGTGGATGCCACTTACAATATCATGGGTAAATTCCATGGGTGAATGAATACTATGGGTGGATGAATACCATGGGTGGATGTTATTTTCCATTCGGATCATCACCTTTGATGGATAAATGGGGAAACCAATCACCATGATAGGAATCACCTTCGTGCATTACAAAATGACTCTCCAAAGGACTATGTACATGTTCCCATAATGATCCTTCTTCACTACCATGCATCTCACCTATAAAAGCCTCTAGCATCTAGTTTTTAGAAGATGGCTCACATATAAACATATATAAATTTTGATGGTCCTATTCATTATCCTCTATCAAACATCCACATGAAGCATGCCATAAAATTTTAATGTGGGAATGCATTTTAGCTCATGATTTGGATCTTGATGGTTGTTTTTTTGGAGAGATGAATAATTCCATGACACATCAATGACTAAGCATGTTGCTATCCAAAACATATTTAAGCCTTGAAATTACCAATTTTGAAATATTTTCATATGTTAATTGGGTACACGTTGAAGTTATCCATGCATGGAAACTTTATTGTTGGACATCGAATCTTCTAAGGGCTATGGTGTGGAATGTGAACAATCACAAAAGTCGAAAAGACCTATTAGAATATGAAACCAAGGGTAAAAAAAATTTGTAAATATGTATAACATTGTGAATAATATGCATTCAATTATTTATCTTATATTTTTTTTACATTCTTATGTTGTTCATGCTATTTGAGCCGGTGAATACTTTCCCTGCTCAAATTTGAGCCAATCTTTTTGTGGCCAATTTAGTCCTTCCATTTTAGCCATGATTCTTTGCAAATTTTGATTTATTGAGTATGTAAGACCTGTTCCACTTAGATTTGGCATTCCTTTGCCCCTATAACTCCGTGGTTGTTGCAACAGGCCTAAGAACCCTAATGTTTCCTGTCGTCTTTGTCAGCGAGTATTTCTACTCAATGCTTAATCATTCCTTTTCAGGTGTGATTCTATAAAGCTAGAAATTAATCTCCACACCTATCAACATATAGATATGTTGCAACCTCCATTAGGTTCTTAGTGTTTTCATTTTTAGTGCGCTCTCTCCTATTGTGTCCATTCTCACACTCTACCAATAGAAGGGGTAGATTATACAAGATAATGGATAATATATTAGCCCCAACAAATCACTCACATCATCATCATTGCTTTCTTGTTCAATAAAGGAATCCAGGTCAATGTCATTTGAGGTTGGTTGCAACTTTTTTGTTTGCTTTTTGTAAGCTAGTTTCCCGATTTAAAGCCAAATTCAACACTATATTCTAAAATTTTAACCCTTCACCTTTTCCACTGCCACTACAATCTGTCTTCACCTAATTTTCCCCTTAATCATACATAGAATCCATGTGATTTCACTCAATCTTAATGCTAGTTATTGCAAGTAAACATGCATGCACAGAGGTTGTGAGTTTGAATATGTGGAAGTGTAACACACATATCATAAGGAGTGTGAGAAGAGTGAGATATTTTGGGAAAGTTTTGTAAATCCAAGTCGCTCTAAGAGACCACAAATCGATGCATCATGTTGGACTATGCATCGTGCTAGAGTGCATTGCTAATGTGATGGAAAATTTGAGACATTGGGCTCTACAAGCCTTACGTATATCAATTGTTATCAAGATCATGTGTCTAGAATTCTCAGATGCTTAGACATGTGTTTAATGGAATATAAAAACAAGATAAAAGATTGATATCCTTGGAGGTGAATTTCCATTGGGCCACACTTACTCAAGCTTCCTTTTCTGTGAATTTTTTCTCAACCTCAGAATGATTTTGGCTAGTCTCTACATCAAATTTGATTTTTTCTAGAGACAAATATCATTTTTGTCTTTATTTCCAATGTTCGAAAAAACTTTACTATTTAAAAAAATGTTTTAGAGATGGGTGTTGGTTTGAGTCGGTTCTCCAATTTATTTGGAGCATTTTACCTTTATCTGGATGTTTAGTAAGTAGTTGTTGGAGCATTAAAGAGTAATTCTCATGCTTGCACAATTGAAGAAAATTCTTATGTTTTCCATCTCTAAAATGAAACTCGAACCCGAGAGATATAGTGATTTAATGGCTAAATATTCTTAGCAAAATAAATTGTAGTGGAACTTTCTCTTGGTGCATTTCTTTTGGTACATTTGAACTTACAACCATGTCTTTTTATCAATTATTGAGTTTGAACAAATAAACTATTTGAAATATGCATCATGTAAATGGGAAAAGTGAAAATATGGTGAATGGAGACAAAGTCTGACATTGCAATTCCTTGAAATTCTCAAAGTGAAAATATAGTGCATTTTTGGTTAAAGCTAACACTCGTATTTTGTTGACTTAAGTTGTTGAGAAAATGGCTTGAATTGGTGAAGTATTAGAGTTTCTGAAAACTTTGATACAATCTACTATTGATGACACAATGAAAATCAACAAATCCTTTCTTTCTAACATCAAAATCTATCAACAAAATGCACAATAAAAAATTGATTTTTTGCAACTCAAATCTCAACTACAACAAGAAGAATTAGAGTAGAAGAGTGGTGATTCTAAGATAGTTTTTTTCATAATAACTCGCTCTTTGAGTCTAAATTTGAGTCCCATAAAAAGAACAAAAATTATCAAATCAGTGATGTTGAGGTTGATTCAAATAAAATTCCCATTTTAAGGGCAATTTTGCATAAATATGTAGAATTTTAGGTTGCACTTCCCAAGCTCAACATCAAAATATGGGAAGTGCTTTCCAACAAAAATAAAAAACGAATCTTGGATATGATAAGGATGTATCCTTTCATATTACAAACTATTCCAAACCCATACAGTTTCAAAGCACTTAGTTTCTTCATGACAAATCATATTCACCTCTTCCAATTCCCTCTCCTCTTCCACAATGACCACAAATTGTCAAATGCCAAAATTGTGACAGAGTTAGCCATGTGAAAGATCATTGTTTTGATATTCACCCTTGTGAGAACTATGGAAAACAAACTCATCATTCAAAAATATGTTCCAAAATAAAGCCTCCTATAAGAATGAATATTCACCTTGGATTAATCACTTCTTGGAAATCGGCTTCAACAACCAAGAAGATATTTCGCTGATACCATAGAATTTTTTCTCAAGTATTAACACGCCTTGCAGTAGATATTTCTCCATATTCTAACCTTGTATCTAAAAGGGGGAGAACTAATGGGTATCTACATATAGAAATTCCTTGTATATTCAAACTGCAAATTGTAATATGCTAAAACAATTGACTTGAATCTACTCTACTCATCAGCAAAAACAATTAAAAGTTTGGTAAATCATACAGCATACAAGACAAATAATTCAATCATACATAAAAAAATTATTTCCTGGGGAAATCCACGGCTAAAAACCCCTCCTATCTATATATTTCATTAGTCAAAGAATCTTGATGAATACAATATGCTATGCTCAACATTGAGCTCAACTTGCACAAGTATTTTCTGTCCTTTGCCTCACTGACTTCCTTTGGCCGATACTTAGCCAAATTTCCAAGCCTCCAAGCCCCTAATTCCTTGCATTGTTCCTCAAGGAATTAGCCCCTATTTAATGGGGAAATTCCTTAATTATGAATTGTGCAACCCTCATAAGCCTTTTCCTGATTGCATGCACCATCGGTTTAATTTAGATGATTTTACAACTTATAGTACATTGTCGCTGAACTTCAATCTCATCTGGGTCTTTCTATGATCTAACATGCATGAGTTATTTATGAGTGAATCTTCAGTTTACTGGTTGATCACTGTGAGCAACACCACACTACACTTCAGGTAGCACCCCATTGTTCGACAGGTTGCACCCCACTACTGCAGACTGCAATCCACTACTGCATGTTACACCCCAATTCTATAGGTTACGCCCCACCACTGCAGGTTACACCCCACTACTAGACCTCCCACTAATTCCTCCATCAGTTGGAACTAGTTTAACTGACTTTAACTCAGCTAGATTGACTTAAATCATTACAACTCAAAATAAACTCAACTAGTACTCCTAATTGTAGGAGACACTCTACATGACTCTAGTTAGACCCTCGACTCAAATGAACTAAGCTAACTAAGTCAAATTACCTTAGTTAACTATTACAAGTTGTCATGAGATGTGGAGTTACAATTTTATTCCCAATTTAATTCAAGGACAAATTAATTTAGGATTTTTCTTGATGTTATTTTTAACATTTCTTATTGTTATTTTCAACACTCCCTCTTAACAAGAAAGGAATTCAACTCTATATCAATCTCGTACCTTTGGAATGTTTTTCATTCAACTATTGTCACTGTTTTTGTTTCTACTACAACATTTGCAACCAAAAAGCATCCAAAAAAAACTGAATCAACTGTGTCTGCAACTATATACTAGGAAAACTGTGCTATTATTGACTCTACTACTGAGCCTCCTGCTTTATTTTCAACACTTCTCTTCACTCCTCAGTATCTTACTAACACTTATCCTCCTACTACTGAATACTGTGGGCCCTTGTAACAAGGTAATTATCCATGAGACAAAAAACACCTCAATGGATCCTGCCCAAATTTCTGCACTCTTGGGACAATTACTTCACATCGCCCCACCTCTCACCCGGAGGTATGGTTGCATGTGATCCCTTTGCCAACTTAGCTTGAAATTCCCCCCTACTAGAGGTATCTTCTTGACTGGTTGTCTCCACTCAGTCTCCTGTCTACTTCTCCATCTGTGGTTTCTCCACAACTTGCTAATGCTAATTCTGAGGTTGAAGGTTGAGAGGTAATTCATGCTCCCTCACAACCATCAAGTCCATAACCTCTTCCTTTCTAATCAATGCTTTGCATGCATGAGATAAATATGATCAACTCATATTGTTGTCGATACTTCCTTGCTGCTGTAAGTACTGTAATAATAAGTATTATATCCCCAGATCCTGAAGTACTAGCTTTCATAGGGCTGCTCCCTATGAAGCTATAATCCCTTTGAGTCTTTATCTCCCTATGAGAAATATATCTACTCCTCAATCTACCAATATCAATTATCAAAACTTTTTTTTTTTCACTAAACATTGGCTCATTGATCTACCCACTAGAAACCTTCTTGCTCCATTAATAATTTTACACATAGGGTCTTCTGGATCTTCCTTGAACTAGAGATCCATCAATCTGCAAGGAAAACTTTGAATTATTCTCTTCTATTGTGATTTCATCTCCGATAACATGTATAATTTGGTACAAATATAGCTCTGATACCATGTAGAAATTCATTGTAGATTCAAACTGCAAATTGTAATATGCTAAAATAATTGACTTGAATCTACTCTACTCATCAGTGGAAAAAATTAACCAAACGATAAATCATGAAGCATACAAGAGAAAGAATTAAATCACACATAGCACAATTATTTCATCGGGAAAACCACAACTAAAAACCCCTGCTATCTATATATTACATTAGTCAAAGAATCTATATGAATACAATATGCTCTGGTCAACCTTGAGCTCTACCTACACAAGTATTTTCTATCCTCTACCTAACTGACTGCCTTTAGTTGATACCTATCCAAATTTCCAAGCCTCCAAGCTCCTAATTCCTTGTGTTTTTCCTCAAGGAATTAGTCCATATTTAATGGGAAAATTCCTCAATTATGAATTGCACAATATTCATAGGCCTTTTCTTGACTGCATGCACCATCAATTTAATTTAGATGATTTTACAACTGATACTACACTATCCCTCAACTCCAATCTCAATTGGGTCTTTCTTTGATCTGACATGCATGAGTTAATTATGATTGAATCTTCAGTTTACTGGTTGATCATTACATGCAACATCACACTGCACTTCAGGCAGCACCCCACTGTTCGACAAGTTGCACCCCACTACTACAGGCTTCACCCCACTACTACAGGCTGCACCCCATTACTACATGTTACACCCCAATATTGCAGGTTGTACCCCACTACTGTAGGTTGCACCCCACTACTGCAAGTTACACACCACTACTGTAGGTTACACCCCACTATTGTAGGTTACACCCCACTATTGCAGGTTACTATTAGAAAATTATATATTACAAAGAAATGGAACATATGAAATATTACAAAAACAAAAACAAAGAAAATGCATAAAATAAAAGAGACACAAATATATGTCATTCACCCAATTTTTGCTACGTTCATGGAGAGTTAGGAAGTCCTTCCTTTTATATTATCCAGCAATATGAAGATATAAAACCTACAAGAGATCTGTTGTAATTTCCTCTTTTCTCTCACACAATATCCTCTTTCTTTATTGCTTAGAATACACATATGCACAACTGCAATACAATTTCCTCATATAAATCGAGGGATTTCCTTTAAGGGGAAAAATACTAAATTAAAGATAAATTATATTGTCATATCATTTGCCTAATGAATGACCGAGATTGACTACAAAATTATAATATTTTACAAGGAAATTTTACATCTATTTTTAGCTTGGGGGTCACTGCCGCCAAACTGCCGTTGGGGCGTGGTGCCTCCTAGACCCCCATGGGGGGGCAAGTCTCCCCCCAATATGGAGGGGTGTATAATATTCCTAGGGTATACATCTGGCTTAAACAAAGACCTCTGAATTAGGAAGATAATCAGGCTCCACACCCAACAATCTCCCACTTGGAGACTGATTATAACAACTCCACCGATGCTTCAGTTGGTGGATAATGAATCCACTTTGGAATTGGTCATTTCTCATCTTCATCATCATACTTGAAGAAAAATTGAAAATGATCAAAATCTCAATTTCTCCCTGGTTACAGCTTTTGTTAACATATCTACAAGATTTTGGCTAGTGTGTATCTTTTCCAACTTCAACTGTCCATCTTCTAACACTGACCATATGAAATGGTACTTGAGATGTATATGTTTAGTCTTGGAATGGAATGTTGAGTTTTTTACAATATGAACAACACTCTAGTTGTCACTGTATAACCTTCCCATCTCTTGCTTCTTACCTAATTCATCCATAGACCTTTGTAACCAAATCATTTCTTTACTAGCCTCAGTAACAAGAACATACTTTTCTTTCGTTGTTGAAATTTCAACAACACTCAGCAGTTTTTGAAACCAAACTAACACTTGTTCCACCTATAATAAACACATACCATACATGGTTCTTCTCATATTATCTCTATCACCTGCCATATCTGCATCAACATATCCTTGTAAAGCAATGTTTGAACCACCGCTTGATTTCTGGTACCTCTCAAATACCATAGAACCCACTTCATTTTCATCTAATGTTATTTTCCAGGATTGTTCAGGTACCTACCTAGAACTCCCACTTCATGTGAAATATCAAGCCTTGTACATACCATTGCATACATTAAAATTCCAATTGTTGATGTATATGGAACTTTAGACATATAATCCATCTCTTCCTGAGTCTTGGAACACATATCCTTAGTTAGAAATGGCTAGCCAAAGGTGTACTAATTTTTTTTTTCATTCTGCATATTAAATATATCCAACACCTTTTCTATGTACTTACTCTGAGACAATGTTAACTTGTGATTTTTCTTGTCTCTAATTATTCTCATACCAAGGATTTGTTTTGCACCATCCAAATCCTTCATTGCAAACGGATTTTCCAAATTTTATTTGAGCACATTTATTTCCTGCATGTTAGACCCAGCAACAAGGATGTCATCTACATACAATAACAATATAATATAGATGCCATCATTTTTCCTTTTGAGATAAACACAATGATCAAAATGACATCTAGTATAACCTTGTTTAGACATAAACCTATCAAATTTTAGATACCACTACCATGGAGCCTGTTTTAGGCCATACAAGATCTTCTTTAACCTGCACACTAGTTTGTCCTTCCCTTTGACCCCATACCCTTGTGGTTTCTTCATATAAATCTCTTCCTCCAAATCCCCATGGAGAAAGGTCATATTTACATCTAACTGCTCAAGATGAAAATATTCTGCTGCTACTAGACTTAAAATAGTTTTGATTGAAGTCATTTTAACAACATGAGAAAATATTTCATCAAAGTCTATACCTTTCTTCTATGCAAACCCCTTGACCACAAGTCTAGATTTATACCTTTTTCTACATCCATATTCTTCCTTCGGCCTATAAACCCATTTATTCTGCAATGTTGTTTTACCTGCAGGCAACCTAATTGAGTCCTAATTCTGGTTATGTACTAAGAATTCCATCTCTTTTTTCATGGCTAGCTCCCACTTCTTCCTCGTTTCTACCTTCATTGCTTCTTCATAACATTCTAGTTCGCCAAAATCAGTCAACAATACATAATATAATGAAGGAGAGTATCATTCAGGTGGTCTACTTATCCTGGTAGATCTTCTAACACCACTTTAAGGTGTTTGAGTTGCTTTTTGTTGTTGTTGTTATTGTTGTGGTTGTTTATCGTTATGATTTTTAGACACCTTTACTTTTCCTGTGATCTCATTAAGCACTGTGTATTCTCTATTTTATTTTTCCTATTTCTTTTCCTGTGATCTCATTAAGCATTGTGTATTCTCTATTTTATTTTTCCTATTTCTTTTCCTGCATTTGATCCTTATACAAGACCCTTTCATTGAATATGAAATCTCTAATCCTAATTATTTTTTGACTTTCATAGTCATATAAGTGATAACCAAAATCATTAACACCATATCCAATAAAGGTACATTTATTTGATTTTTCCTCAATCTTTGTTCTATTTTCTTTATTAATGTGGATAAAGGATTCACAACCAAAAGTCTTTAAAAATGAGAAATTTACCTTTTTACCTGTCCATGCCTCCTTTGGAATACCACCATCCAAGGAACTTTAATGCCCCTTGTTTATTAGATAAAAAACACTATCTACAATATCTGCCCAAAATTGTAAAGGAATCTTGCATGGAATCTCATGCACCTTGCATGCTGCATGATTGTCCTGTTCATCCTTTATGACACACCATTTTCTTGTGGTGTTCTTGGAACTATCTTCTCTCTGCGAAATCCATGCTCTGAACAATACTTATCTAACTCTTTGTTGCAATATTCTCCTCCATTTTCTGATCTGAGACACTTCAACTTCTTTCATGTCTCATCCTCAACCAAAGCTTTCTATTTCTTGAAAGTATCAAATACATTAGATTTATTTCGAATACAATAAATCCAGGTTTTCCTAGTTGCATCATTAATAAAATTAACATAATAATGAGAGCCACTAAGATATGATACCTGAGCATGTCCCCATACATTTGTATGCACAAGATCTATTTTTTCACTATTATTTTGTTTCCCAACTCTGAGAAATCTAACTCTTTTTTGTTTTCCATAAACACAATTCTCACATAAATCCAAATCAACATGTTTTAAACCTCGCAACAAATTTCTTCAAATCTTGTGATGTCACAATGTTGTATCTACTCCTGTGGAGGTTAAATCATTAACAAAATTAGAAATATCATTGCATAAATACAATGTACCAACATTTTCTCCTTTTTCTATTATGAGAGCTCCTTTAGTGACCTTACAGGCTTTATCTATAAAAGTAGTTACACAACCTTCACCTCCCAACTGCCCTGTTGAAATTAAATTTTTCTTCAGATCTGGAACATGCATTACCTCCTTCAATAGACATTGGTTTCCATTCTATTTCTTTGTGAAAACTTTACCCATTCCAATGATTTTACAGGCTTTATCATCACCCAAACAAGCCTGTGCAAAATCTCCTTGAACATAATCATGAAATTGTTTCCTATCAGGTGTGGCATGGAATGAGGTCCCTAAATCTACCACCCAGGCATCAATAATATTTTCTAATGAAAGAATCAAAGCATCTTGCAACACATCACTTGTCACATTCACTTTATGATTGTTTTCTTGTTGTGTGTTTCCTTCTTTCCCCTTCCGAGACTTACAATCTTTCTTCAAGTGTCCTTTCTTCCCACATTTCAAGCACATTATCCGTGATCTAGACTTGGATCTACCTTTCCTTGACTTACCGCAATATCCTAGGCTCTTTCCTTTTTCCATTTTTCTACCCCTAGTCTCTGCAGTCAAAGCATTACCTGATGTCTCACTGGAGGTTTTCCTTCACATTTCCTTGCTAAGGATAGCACCAATGACACCATCAAACTTTAAATTACTAGAACCAGAGACAGAGTTACTAACGGCCATAACTAATCCATTCCAACTTTCTCACAATGATCATAGAAATAACAAAGCCCTAACTTCATCATCAAAATTTACCCCTACATAACTTAACTAACTGGTAACCATATTAAATTCATTTAAATTATTAGCAACAAATCCACCTTCTAACATCTTCATGTTAAATAAATGCTTCATAAGAAATTCCTTGTTAAGGCCGAGGGTTTTTCATATAGTTTGACCAATGCCATCATTAAACCCTTTGTTGTCGTTTCCTTTGAAATATTAAAGGCCACCAACGCTGCTAGGCACAACGTTATTGTTCCAAGTGCCTTTGTGTCGATAATCTCCCATTCTGTGTCTGCCATAATCATCGAATTCTTTGTTTTTCCACTCAATGGTAGGTATAAATCTTTCTGATACAAATAATCTCCCATCTGCATCTTCCATCACTGGAATTTTTTGCCGTTAAATTTCTTGACCCTAAACCTACCATCTTCTGCCATTTCTCCCACTCAAACCAAGAACACTTCTCTCATATGGGTTTAACGGAAAAATAGACCATTAGCTCTGCTACCAATTATTAGAAAATTATATATTACAGATCAATGGAACATATAAAATATTGCAAAAAGAAAAACACAGAAAATGATAAAACAATAGAGACACAGATATACGTGGTTCACCCAATTTGGGCTACGTCCATGGAGAAACAGCTAGTCCTTCCTTTTATATTATCCAACAAAATGAAGAGATACAACCTACAAAAAATCCTCTGTAATTTCCTCTTTTCTCTCACACAATATCCTTTCTCTTTCTCGCTCAGAATACACATATACACAGTTGCAATACAATTCCCTCATATAAATTGAGGGGTTGCCTTCTAGGGAAAAAAACCTAAATTAAACATAACTTCTACCATCAGATCATCCACCTAATAAATGACCTAGATTGACTACAAAATTACAATATTTTACAAGGAAATTGTACATCTATTTTTAGCTTCAGGGGCACTGCTCGGACCCCCCAGCTGAGGGGGATGATCCCCCCCACACCCTCCCGCATGGAGGGGTGTATAGTCTTCCTAAGGTATACATCTGGATGAAACAAAGACCTTTGAATCAAGAGGATAATCAGGTTCCACACGAAATAGTTACACCCCACTACCGTAGGTTACACCCCACTACCGCAAGTTACACCCCACTATTAGACCTCCCACAAATTCCTCCAACAGTTGGAACTAGTTTAACTGACTTTAACTCAATTAGACTGAATTAAATAATTACAACTCAAAATAAACTCAACTAGTGCTCCTAATTGTAAGAGACGCTCTACATGACTCTAGTTAGACCCTCAACTTGAATTAACTAAACTAACTAGGTCAAATTAACTTAGTTAAATATTACAAGTTGTCATGAGATGTAGGGTTAAAATTTTATTCCTAATTTAACTCAAGAAAAAATTAAATTAGGTTTTTTCTTGATGTATTTTTTAACATTTCTACTTTCTATTTTCAACACTATAAGACTCAAAGGTACATAATGTGAGCCTAAGCCATAACGTGAGCCTAGAGTGTAATATCCCTCTTAACACTAATTTTTATTTTTAAGAAAAAGGGAATAATTATTTGTATAGGAGACTAACTCATTTTCCTCCTAAATGCATTTATTTCAGAGTATTTACTTTGATAATTTAAATATTTGTTTCTTTATTCTTTTCTCACATTGATCCCAAAGAAAGGTGTGGCCTTGAACCCAAGAGGATTTCATCCCCTTTCCCTATCTAACGTGATCTATAAAATTATCTCAAGTATCCTGGTTCGACGAGTGAAGCCCCTCCTGAATGGGATCATAGGGCCCGAGATGTTAGGTTTTGTGGAAGGTCATCAGATAATGGATGGTATCCTGGTTGCACAAGAAGCAATTAAATCCTTATCCACTTCAAAATCCCCAGATATGTCGATTAAATTAGATCTTTCAAAATCTTATGACTGTTTGAACTAGAACTATCTTTCGACAGTCCTGGAAGCATTCAGATTTTCATCCTCATGGATTAGTTGGATCAAATCTATGATTGAAACCCCATTCTACTCCATTCTTGTAAATGGGGCTCCCTCACGCACCTTCAGGGGATCTGTGGGTATGAGGCAGTGAGATCCTTAACCCTCTTCCTTTCCATCAATGCTACAGAAGGATTAAGCATGCTTATAAAGGTTGTGGTGGAGAACATATCCCTTCACGGGTTAAAACTCACCCGAGCAATGCCTTCCATCACTTACCAACAATTTGTAGATGAAAACAAGTTGTTCAGAAAGCCCACCCTCAGAGAAGCAAGAGAATTTGGATCCATCCTAGAGGAATTTCAACAAGCATTTGGAACATTTATTAATGGTGACAAATCTGATATGTTCTTTTTCAATACTCACCCTTGAAATTAGAACCATATGGCTCGAACTCTTTCCTTCAAAATTGGATCTCTTCCATGCACTTATCTCAGTGTCTCTTTGATGGCTAATTCCTTGAAAGTCTCGCACTAAAAGGACCTGCTAAGTCATATCGACCAAAAACGCTCTAGATGGACCTTTCAAGTTTTAAACTCTAAAGGGAAATTAATCCTCCTAAAAGCTATTTTGTAGGCCATCCCAATTTACCAGCTCTCGGCCCTTCCGTCCCCCCGTAGTATATACAAAGATCTCATAGGAAAATTTTGGATCTTCCTATGGTGAGGTCTGCAGATATGGTCGAAAATGGGCCCTGGTTGCATGGGAAAAATTATGTAAAACAAAGGTTTACGATGGCCTTGGTTTGAAGGACCCAAAATTTTTGTCTCAAACCCTCAGTGCTAAAGTCTGGTGGTAATGGTTGCAAGGTGGACAGAAGGTTTGGAAGGAGGTGTGGTCATCTAAATATGGCTCGGATGGATGGCAGGAGCCCCTAGGATCCCATAATAACATGCCGAGTGGATCCTCAATCTGGAATAGGGAAAAATATAACCAAGTGTTGATTCAAGACCATGGGTTCTGGGCGATAAGAGATGGTAGAAAAGCTATATTTTTGGAGGATGCTTGGATGAAACACCCCAAACTCAGTTTGGAGGACAATCTGTGGGAAATTGAATCCTTCACCACCCATCTTGGCTTGGAAAATGTTAGAGATTTTTTGAAAGACTCCACTGAATCATCGAAGTGGAGAGTTTGGAAACCTAGAGATCTTTGGCCAGTTCTAGATCTGCCTCTAGATTGGGAAGCCCTCACCCTGATCCTGCGACAGTGCACCATTCTGAACAATGGTGAACCAGAAAAAATTTGTTGGGGGCACCTCCCAAAAGGTATGTTTTCTCTTAAAGAAGACTATTCGATTCTTTCCACTTATTCTGATCAAGATCGTGACCCATTATGGAAAAAAATATGGTACTCAAATTTGTGACCCAAGATTTCTTTCTTTCTTTGGATTTTCTGGCATTGTAAGCTCCTCACATGGGATAAAATTAGGAAAGAAGGCTTCTGTGGCCCCTCTCATTCCCCCTTGTGCACTAGGGAGGAGGATTCAACTGATCACTTACTGAACTTTTGTTCTAAATTGTGGGAAATTAGGGACCGACATGCTATATTATTCGGAGTAAGCAATCGATCAGACAATAGTTTAAAGGAATCTTTAGAGTAGTGGCGATGGACGCTCTTCCAAAATCCCATTGCCAACAGAGCATGGTGTATCTCACAGGGATTTTTTCTTTGGAACATTTCGAAAGCAAGGAACATAGCAATATTCCATTAAGAGAACATCTAGACTGACTAGGTCTTAGAAATGGTGATGAGTAATATTAAAGAAACTATGTTAATCTCTCGTTGGTCGGATGAATATTGGAAGGAGATAGCTAGGGAACGAGAAATATTAATCACGCTCAACCTCAATCTAATCCTCTCCATCCTTGGCCCCACTGACTTTAGTGCTCTTAAAGCCCGCTCCCCAAATGTTTTCAGTAGCTCGTCACGAGGATTCCTCAAACTGAAATTTGATAGATCCTCCAAGGGAAACCCGGGTCTAGATGGCCTAGGGGGAATAATTCAAAATGACAAATGGAAAGCTGTGAAAATATATGTAGCCTCATGCATTAGCACCAACAATAACATGGCAGATTTTCTGGTGCTGGAAAAATGACTACAAGTTGCAGCGGATATGGGGGTTGCTAAGATGCAGGTGATAGGAGACTCTCAAATAGTGATAGTCATGCTACAAAAATTGATAAATGGGTCCCCTGTAAACTGGGTGATTAAGATTTGGAGGCTGGAACTCATCGGTGAACATATTCTCTCAAGGATCCCTTCTTTTGAATATGCAATTATGAAGCAGGTTGACCGAGAGGGCAAGAAGGCGGCGGAAAAGCTTGCTAATTGGGGTTATGATCATCAGAACTAGGAACTCATTAGGGACTAGCCCCCACCCATGCAGGATACATCCATGGAATATGTGAGTAGGATCGTGGCCTCAGAGGAGGCCTCCCCGATGGGGGTTTAGGAATGGAGAGGAGCATGTTCCCGAGGGAACACGTGGGCGCCTATGGTAAGCACGTGGCTACAGGATGGCGGGTTGGCCTCACGAACCTCCCATATTACCTTGAGTATGAGAGATAGTAAATAATTATGTGGGAAACCTCAAGTCACATTGGGTCTTGTAGAGGGTGGTGAGCACATTAACATTATGGAGGCTGGTGGGGGTATTCGATGGTCATTCTGTAATGGGTATAGTTTTGGATCCTATGTGTGGAGTGATGGGAGAATAGGAGGGTGTTGCAGAGGTCCTCTGGGCTAGCCAAAGGGTCACCATTGTCGTAGAAGGTTTTGGCCCTATCGATGGGTGTGGGTAGCTATCAATTTTTGAATTGGGCTTGGTAAAAGCAAGTATACAAGGAACATGGTGTATGTGTGTATAACGAGGGTGTTTTTTTTTTTCTTTTGGTTTATTTGGTTCGGTTTCAGTCTAGGATGGTTGTGATATTTCCGTTGGTGGAGCGAGATTATTGAAGAGTGCCTCCTTAGCTAGTCCATAGGGTCTTGGGCCATGAGGTGGTGCCATTGGCAAGCCTGTCGTGGGTTTTGGTTTGTTAGAATTTTGAGGGGTCGCTTTGGGGGGTGTAAGCTGCTGGTTCAATGTGGGAAAAAATTTTGTAAGTCATGGATGCCTGACACTGGAAGTAGAGGCGGTTCCGCGAGAGTTAGTGGTCTTAACCCCTACGTGGATTGTTTGGTAGCTATTGGAAGGGTGGTCTTCGTCTTGCTTATATGGTGTCGGGCTTTCAAGATTGTGGTTGATTCCATGCTTAAGGTGGTCCTCAGCCCAGGTGCTGTCTAATTCAGGTAGGCCAGGCTTGGCTAAGTCCTGGCCTCAGCTCGAGCTAGTGCCTGGTAGTGGTGAAGGGAGTTTGGAAGGTCCAAGTGCAGAGGGTTCAAGTCATGTGGATTTAGGAGGAAAAGGTGGTGGTCGTTCGGGGCATTCTAGATGTGCAAGGTCAGTAACTCAAGGTCATAGACACGAGGGCTCAGCTAGGAGTCAGGCCTGCCTCACTTCTCCCATTCTGGATCGAGGGGGTTTGGTTCATCGTGGTGGTTCTAGGCATCGTGTATCGGTGCATTAAGGTGGCCACGGTCAGTGATAAGGCTGCTGCATGGAGCACTGTAGAGATGTGGTTTAGTCAATTCTAGAATGTCTGGAGAATTCAGAGTGGGTTAGACATGAGGAGCATGCTAAATTGATAGAAACTCTAAACAAAATGCATTATTTCCAATGTCATACCCAGGAGTGTATTGTGGTGGTCTGGCGTGGCCAGATTTTTCTATCAGAGAAGGTCGAGAAACTGGAGGCTTGGATGGCCCATTTCAAGGAGCATGTCCAATGCTCCTTTCATCCTCTGCCACCTCCTGGTACATCTATGAACAACCCAGCCTCCATCACCTCTGACGACTAGCATGGATAGAGGTGTTTTATATGTTTTGTCTGTTTATTGGGGCCTATGGCCTTTGAAATTGTGGATTGTGTCTCTCTTTGTTTTTTTGTTTCATTGTCATATGCTTTCAATGATAGTCAACAAACCTAGTCGGGGTTAGACTACCTATGTTTTTCCTATGATGTATTTCATTTTGAAACTATGAATAGAAATTTGACTTACAAAAAAAATTGATCACAATATGTTTTCTCTACAATTCCTAAATTGATATTTTTTTTATAAACTTCCACTTGTTGTTTTTATTTAAATACCCTAGACTATTATTCATTACTAATCTCATTTTTATTTTTTAGCATTCTATTCCAAAGAATTTCTTTTTACAAAAATCATATAAATTCCTTGTCCTTCCGAGAATCATACATTAAATTCCTTATCACGGATACAATTTACTTTAGTGCTCTTGTTGAAATTGATCTATCAACCCTTGACCATTTATTACTTACATAACATTTCTTTTTAACACTGTAATGTGTTTTTTTCATTTTTATAAATCAAAGGGTTTTTCAAGAAAAAATATATTTTTCATTTACCAACAAACTTGTTTTATATGCCATGCTACTCTCTTTCACTTATACTAAGTTTTCGACATCATTTTATCCTTTAACCAAAACTCCATGTCCTTGTATAAAATAAACATATATCATGAGTATGATATATATGCATTTTTTGGTTTATGATGTATATCATTGGACTTATATTAATTCTTACAATTCCTTTCATTTCTCTGATGTAGTATTGTTGTTCCCGAATTCAATTCATCACATTTGATATAATTTATAAGGTTTTTTATGTGAACTCTCTCTAGAGCCTTCTATGCATATATGTAGCATTCTTCTGCATCTCCACATACTTTCCTTTTGACACGACAAATCAATGGTTATCATGTAATCTGAAGAATTGACGATGATTAGAGTTTTTAGGGTTACTTTAGATGTAATGACTACTTCGTTGGTTTCTATATGTTCATTCATTTCCTCATTCAATTAAAATTTCGTGAAAGTTTCTTTTCTAAATAATGGCATGGTAAAACTAAGTCTACTTCTCTGCCATTGACCGCGTCATTATCTCTTCCAGACATAAGGCTATACATTGACTTTTGTTTGAAAGATATGCTAGAATTAAGTTTTACTAATGTGCCATTTCTAAGATGTTCCATTCATTATTTTGTTAAATTTTTGTGCTAATCTCTCATTATTGACTTTGTCAGGTTCTTACGGCTATGTCTATGTTGTTTCCGTATTAAGGGTTTGTTACCCAACTTTGGTCATCGACCATAAAAGTTCCCTAGAGTTTATTAATGTGGAACTATGTGTCTTATTTGTTTTCCCTTCACTAACAACACCTCTCAGGTGAACTTTTGATGTAAATTTTATTAAAAACTTGTCTTCTTTTATGAATTTCCCAACTAAAGTTTTTGGGTTTTTAATTTATGATGGTTTGGAAAAATTTACACTCTCTCTTTGAGATATATTTTCGTCGGAGAGGTTGTTGAGGTTCTAAGGTTTCATACCTCTAGCCTTTAACTCAACAACCGAAACTGGTAAATATGCAAAAGTTTCCCCTTAAATACATTAATGTTTCAAAAATTGTGACATCTATTATTGATCATTCTTCTTGTAATTCTTTTCTAGAGTTTGTACCCATTTATTTTTTGTTTCCATCTACTTTAAGGGGTAGAAATTATCAATTTGTTATACAAAATATGAATAACAATATTATGGTCTCTCTCCATTCATTTAATATATTAAAATTCATTTGGGATTTTAGGAATTGTCTTTTAATTCTAGGCATTACACGACCACATTCACAATATTTTGTAAGGGTTTTGATTTGTTTATTTCAAATTACCATTTTATATGTATAAACCCTATATGGTTATTGATTATTAAAGTGTATTCATACAACTATGATGTTTGCTAACCTATAGTTTTATAAATGTAAAATTATTGTTTATGTTTCTCTATAGAGTTACATATGTGTGTTATTAATATTTTTTTACTATAGACAAAGTTATAGATAAATTTCTTTGTACACTTTTATTTTCCTTTTTCTTTTATATATGTATTAATAAGGACTCTCTGGTCGCATTGCATATATTGTTTCCCATATCAATACTAAATTTATTTATTCTTACACAGATAATTGGAATAGGATGAGGTTATAATCGTTCCAAGGTAATTATGAAACTCACTTTTAAATTATTATTTCATTACTAATTTTTTTCACTTATTCCTTTGTAATAAACAATTATTAATGAATATCATTGTTTGTTTTCGTTTTCTACAGGCAATTTTCAACACACTAGTTGGATTACCTTTTTCCTTGGATGTTTCCAATTTCTTACAAAGTTACTCCTACAACTCATAGGACATTTGACTATCTCTATCTAGGTCGGATGATCCAAAACTTTGATTTCTTAATTCTTCTGGACGTGACTACTGTGCTCAAAGTCAAATCTCTGAAATGTTTGGTTCTAAATATTTAATAGTTGGTATTTTTCTTTATGTATTTATTAAGATATATCTTCTTCCATGATGGAAGTAACTTGAAGGCTCAAGCCTCTCTTGTAATAATAATTTCTTTGGAACATATTGATTCCATTTACTTTTGGTTAATTGTAAGTTCCTATCTTTTATACAATATCTTAAGGGTTATATATATCCCTTACAATGTTATCCACATGTAGACTCTGAGTCACTTGACTATGTAGAATTCTAAAATGCATGTTTATGTTTCTAAATACCATGTTTTATTTTCATCATATTTTAGATGTATGTTATTTGAATTTTTTTTTTAATATAAACATTTAAATTAAGTGTAAATTTTATTATTATTAGCCTAGTCATTTATATTTTAAGAGAAATATAATCGTTGTGCCTATTTATGTCTTTCAGGGTTTGGGATATTTGCAAGAAAAACTATTCATTGGAATGTATAGGTTTCTATTTCAAATATTTTCGTGAATATTTATCATTTCTGTACATTCTTGTATATATTTTCATTGTAGTTTATATATGTGTGTGTGTGTGTGTATGTGTGTGTGTGTGTGTGTGTGTGTGTGTGTGTGTGTATCATTTTGGACTCAGTCATCAAAATTACATATATGTGCATGCATATATAGACTCTTATACTTCGAGTGAATACTTAAATTTACCTTGTATATTAATTAAGGTTATTATAAAATTTTGTGTTTAGACATATTTGCACATGAATTGTTTTAGTTTCAACAAATTTCCATACAATTTTTATAAATAAAGATAACATAAGTTAATTTATTCTATATAACTATTGTAAAATTTCGAATCTTCACAATTCAATTTTCATGACATCTAGAAAATAAACAAAACTCAAATTTTTCTTCAAACCACATTATAAATTTATGCAGAAATGAAAAATTCAAATACTGACATGAAATATAGATTTGGAAAACTAGTAATTGAGTATTTGGCTCCTCCTAGCCTTCATACTACATCCAACAAGTATCCCCATGAGCATAACAGGTTTGAAAATTCATTTTTCTTGTCCTATTCACTTGCTACTCTCATTGTCTTTCCTAAGACAACATGAGTCTTTCTCAACAAGAAGACAAAAAATGAAAAAAACTCCTTTTTTTTTTTTTTCTTTTTCCATTATCCATTTGGAACTCATTTTGGTAGTTGGTAACTACCTCGACCTCACTAACAAGTGGTAGGTATTTATTAGATCATTAGTGATATTTTGTTTCTCACCCTAAAGGCAACACCCTTTCTTTTAGGGAAACAATAAATTGTACAATTCCATAAAATCATAATAAATTTAATCATTGAGATTATATTCCTAGGACTTGTTACTGGGTATTTAATATTCACCAAAAATTTGTAGCGTTATCTCTTTTAGCTAAGCGTACTCCACCATTAATTTTCCAAACATCTTTTATTTTACTAAAATCATATTAAATACATATTTATTGTCATTGATTATCAGTAATAAATTAGAAATAATTAAATTCTTCATGTCTTTCAAATATTGAAAACGAAAACACATATATACAACTAATTACATGAAAACCTCAAGTCATGGGATATCACATCCTCCCACGCTTGAATATGACATCGTTCTTGTGTATGATCATAGTCTTCCGAAATACATTCTAGTTTGTTAAAACATAGAAGGATATGCTTCTTTAAAATCATCCTCCAACTCTCGAGTTTCCTCTTCCATATTGAAATGTTTCCATTGAGCCTTTAGCAGAGTTATATCTCTATTTCGAAGCATGACTACCCTCCAGTCTAGAAAAATTAGCAGTTCTTCTAGGAACTCTCCCTCTAGTTCCACCTATACAACATTCTAATCAATTATATTAGATGGATCATGTACATATTTCTTTAACAATGATACATGAAAAACATTGTGAACTTTTATATTTGTTGGATGGGCAAGCTTATAAGAAACTAGTCCAATTCTAGCTAAAAATTCAAAAGGTCCATAGTATCTAGGTGATAACTTGGCATAGTTTTCAAGTCTAAGAGTGTTTTTCTTTGGTTTCACTTTTATATACACATGATATCCCATAATAAATTCCTTTTGAACTCTTTTCAAATTTGCATAGCTCTTTTTTTTTACCTTATGTTGTTTTTAAATTATGTCTAACTTGTTTAAGCACTTCCTCCATCTCCTTTAACGTATCTGGCCGCAATACTAACCAATATTTAGTATGGTCCTAAGTTAGAGGTAATTTTCAGATTATGCCATATAGTAACTCAAAGGGACTCATCTTCAAAGAAATTTGGTATCCATTACTATAGGAAAAATCAACTAGATGCAAGTAGTCTTCCCACTTAGTTGGTATGTCCATAACATACATCCTTAACATATACTCTACGATATAATTAGTTATTTCCATTTGACCATCAGGTTGATGGTGGTAGGTTGTGTTAGCGCTTGAAATTTCACCTCAGGCTGAGAAAGGTAAACCTCAAGGCAACATCAAACCATTTAGCCTCGTAGCTAGCCCTACGGGGCAGGAGAAGGCTCTCGCCAGTCTATCTCGGTAAAATCTTCAATAGATGAGATGACCAATAAGGTAACACTGATATTAGGCTAGTAAACTGATAGAAAGGGATTTTTAATAAATGATGGGGTTTTTCTGGGCTGCATAGGGCAAGACATAGTTTGAACAAAGAAATATAATAAAAAACACAGATTATCGACTGAGGCAAGGTAGGCAAGAAATTTAACATCAAATTGAGATTAAATGGGATGGCAAGACTGCTGAGGAGCTGACAAGGGCATAGGAGATGAATCCTTGTCAAACAGAAGAAAACATTAAATATGAACAAACTTATAGGCAGAGCATATAATACTATGAATTCTACCTAAACACTTCATTTGTTCAATTAGAAATGGTCATGAAGTGAAATGAAACATAACAGTTTACATATGAAACAAAAGGAAAACTTATGCTAACTTTCATACCACAGGAATCTCAGAAGTCAGAGCTGTGTAATTTCATTAAAAATCTCTGTCAAAAACTGTACAATGAAAGCTCTGTTCTCCACCAGCTCTCAGCACTCAGAACTCCCCCTTCTGACCCCCGTTTACAAATGATTTTTTAATACATAAACAGCTCAGAAGAAAACCGATCCATGAAAAGATGGAACTGTTTCAACTGGCACTATGAAAAATAGTAAAAAGCCACTCATATTTTCCTAATGATCAGCGCATAGACCGAAAAAAATTTCCCTACAGGTCGATAAAAAAAATGAGTTGTTCAGCTATAATTGCAAGAATCAATCTGATGGCCGATAAACTGGGGCAAGGATCTCCTGAAATCATGACCGAGGATCAAAATAGGCAAATTCGTTCCTATATCTTTGCTTATGGTTGATATCTTTGTTTAATTTTTGCTTTGCGGTCTTTGACTGCCGCGTTACAGTTGTCATTTTAAATAAAACTGATTTTAATAAAAATAGCCTTTACACTAAAATTCTGCCCATTCCAGCTCATGATGACAACTGTGCCTCAGAGAGGGTTACATGGTTGCAATTAGTTGGACAGTTTGCTTTTCCGAAGAAACACTTTTCAACTGAGAAGAAAGCATGTCTGCGTCTTCAATTTCGCAGGTAGATGCATTGCTTGTTCTTTTACCATCGTTTTCTTCTACCCAGCAGCAAAATTGCAGGATTCTTTATGATTGCCCTTGCTATTGCAATGCGTTGCTTCTGCCCTCTAGACAGTTGCACTCCTCTCTCCCCACAATATGTGTCATACCCATCCTTCAAACACGATATGAAGGTGTGAGCATTGGCAGCCTTGGCAACCTCTATAATCTCAGATTATGTTGCATTAGGTTTTCCATATAAGATGTAAACTCCCTTATACATCTCAATCTTAATGTCTTTACATCCAGTCCATCGATTGTGATCATCCCTTGAAATGGATCGTAGAATCGTTCAATCAGTGCTATCACTGTCGACTTCCCTGATCCACTCTGCCCAACCAAAGCTAAACTACTCCCTCTGCTAATCTTCAAACTGAATCCGTTCAATATTATCATATTTGACCGAGTTGGATAGGAAAAGCTTACTTTTCTGAACTCAATGTCCCCTTGGATGTTCAGTGGCTTTATTTGCTCTGGATCATCTGGATTCATTTTGGTGACCCTGTCAAGTATTCTGAACACAGCTTTTAAGGCAGATGAACCTTTAGCTAGGTCTGAAGTCATACTTCCTGCCTCGGCTATCACTCTCCCAGTGCTTACAAGAATGACAAAGGTCTTAAATACACTACCTGAACTGATCAGTCCCTGTTCCACAAGCTTTCCACCGTACCAAAAATCCAAAGCCCAAGTCAAGAATGTCAGGCTTTGAGCACTTGCTATTCCAAAACCAGCTAACCATGACTGTCTCAGGCCCTCCTTAAGAATCCCCCATTGGGTAGCTGCGAATAGTGCTAAGACCATGTCTTTGGAACACAATGCTGTGATTGTTCTGTGGTTTGCCACTGCTTCAGCTGCCATTTGGCTGCCCCGATTTTGGGCCTTTCCAGATTTGCTGGACATGCTTGTCAACAGAACTTTTCAGGTGTAAAAACAAAGAATTGTAAGGGGCTGCACAACTATCACCAGGATTGCAAGTCGCCATGCTACTATTAATCCCAATGTCATTGCCAGGATTACTGCTGAGAGAGTTTGGATGACAAGAGATATACGATCAGACACCAAAGATTTAACCACATTGGATTCATTGGCAAGCTTGGCACAAATTGCCCCACTGGAATTATCTTCTTGGTCAAACCATCCAGCCTCAAATGTCAAGACCTTGGCAAGCATTTTCTTGCGTATCCTTTTAGTGAGTGATTCTGCCATAGCTGCAAAGTTGTAGTGCTGTAGGGGATTTAAAATGAATGAAACAAGGCATAAAGAGAAGAACACCAAGGCATATGACCTTATCTTTGATTTCATTTCTTTGTGATCATTGACAAAAAAGACAGAGATCATGCTTCCCAAGACAAATGCATAAACAGGTTGCACTGCCCCGAATATAATAGCGCATGTACTGCCAACCATGGCTTCTTTCCACTCAGGAGCATTCAATGCCAACAATCTGCAAAAAGAGCCCTGCAGCTCATGGGTGAGTTAGTTGTAGTCGTGTTGTCCAAATAAACAGATTTTCCTATCAATTGAGGGCTTGATCTGCCAACTTGATTGACATTGCTTGTTCTCGTAAAGGAAACTTGAGTCTGAACCCGTAATTCTTCTTCAATCCTTGTCTGCTACTGCAATTGGTATTTTCTCCATATGAGAAAATACTACACCCAAAGGGACAAGATCATCCTTGACAAATGAAAGCCCCTACAGAGATCTCAATAATTGCTGTCTAATATTGTACTCAACCTCAGAGAAAGGTCATGGAGGTGTGTTATCCAAGTGACGGGAAAGATGCTTTGTCCAAGCTTCTGGTACAAAATCCTCTGAATACAATTACTGGAAAAATGTTCCTAGCTTCACAGCACCCAATAGTGAGGTCGAACTTTCAACAACTATCACTTCTGCTTGTGCTTTCGCAGGGATAAGAGCTGAGGAAACTGCTGCCATTTGAAGAGCAGGTGAATCTGATACATATTCTAAAAACACATTTAATGATTTCTTCTTCAAAACAGGGTTTTGAAGAAGAATCAATCTCACACTGACATAAGACGGAGTCTAACAGGTTGTACTAAAGTTTAACTTTGTTCCCATTCCTTCAAATAATCCAGTCCAAAATTTTGAAGTCGATTTCACATCACAGTCTAAAATCATAATTTTGGGCATACCGTGAAGTATAACTATCTCTTTCATGAATATTTATGTAATATTAATAGCCTTAAAGGTAATTTTAACAAGAATAAAATGTGTAGCATTTTTAATCCTATCTACCATTACCATGATTGAGAAATTCTACCCTCTAGTACTTGGCTTCTAGTAATAAAATCCATGGATGTGGTTTCCCATTTCCATTCTAGAATAGGTAAAGGTTGCTACAAACTTGTTGGATGTTGATGGTAAGCCGTCACTTGTTGGCACTCTAGACACTTAACCACATATTTTGTTGTCTCTTTTTCATGTTGGGCCAATAATAATCCTCCTCAACATAGTTATCAGTCTTTGATATCCAAGATGACCAACTATTGGTTTCTTATGTAATTCATTTAAAGAAAATGTTCTCAATTCTGGGTGATTAGGAAAGTAAAATTTTCCTTTGAACAACATAAAATATTTGAATATTTCATGAAAAATCATTTTCTTTTTCACCTAACAACTCTATTTTCTACATTTTATTTTTAACTTGCATGTATTCTTCATCAAATTTTGTTGTTTTTGCTACCCTTTTTATCAAATTTGTTTGTTGGCTTGTTTATGAAATTGTACAGATTTGATATAACTTTCTTCTCAGGGAATCAATAATTTTATTTTTATTTTCCTTTAATATGTAAAATTTCAAAACCATACTCACTTAGGAATGCCAGTGATTTAGCATGCCTAGAATTCTTGTTTGGCTTGTCAAAAGTATATTTGAGGCTAACATTGTTTATCCTTGACTGGAATCTCCTTCATATCAAGCAATTCCTCCACACTTTAAAAATGTGTATGATGTTTTCCAGCATTAAGACATGTCTGTTATAGTTCTTTTCATGTTCCTCTATTTTCATAGAATCACAACCGATTACATAACCCTCTTGCATAAAAACACCTCCCAATCCCTCTTTACAAGCATTTGTTCATACAACAAAATATTTATAAGGATAAGCTAGTTTCAGGATGGGGGTAGTGGTTAATAACCGCTTTAGTTTCTCAAAAATTAAATGGTTCTTCTGACTCCATTCAAATTTTTTCCCCTTCTTTTGTAGATAAGTGATAGGATATGCCAATTTAGAGAAACTTTCTATAAATATTCTATAATAACTTATAATTCCCTTAAATGACTTGACATCAGCTACATCCTGAAGTACTAGCCACCCAGTAATATCTCTTATCTTTTCTGGATCCACAAAAATCCCTTCCCTAGACACTACATGTCCCAAATACTAAATATGTTCTTGTTAAAATAAGCATTTTTTGAATTTGGCATATATCTCATTCTCTCTAAGTGTTTGAAGGACAATCCATAGTGTTGATCATGTTCTTCATTACACTTTGAGTAAACTAGAATATCGTCAAGAACATGAAATTTTTTGGTGAATTAGTCAGTCCAAATGGAATCACTACAAATTCATACTGTCCATATCTTGTTCTCAATGATGTTTTATGTATATCTTCATCCTTGATCATTATTTGATGATATCCATGCTTTATATCATTTTTTGAAAATATTAATGCTCCTTAGACTTGGTCAAACAAGTCATTGATCTACCGTAAAGGATATTTATTTTAATTGGTCATTTTGTTCAATTGATTATAGTTAATACAAAGCCTAAGGGTTCCATCTTTCTTCTTGATAAATAGAATTGGTGCACTAGGTTTTATGTACTTCTTATCTAGAAGCTCTTGCAATTGAATTTTCAACTCCATTAACTCAATAATACTCATCCTATATGGAGCTTTGGACTGGAATTTCTCCAGGAATGAGATCAATAGTAAGATGGGGCTTCACCTTATGGATTTTACTAATGATCTCATTCCTGGAGAAATTCCAGTCCAAAGCTCCATATAGGATGAGTATTCTTGAGTTAATGGAGTTGAAAATTCAATTGCAAGAGCTACTAGGTAAGAAGTACATAAGACCTGGTGCACCAGTTCTATTGTTCCCTTACATTATTATTGTTATGTCGGCTCTAATTATATTATGACCCCTTAGACTCCTATATATAGAAAGGAGGTCTTTTCAATTGTTCATTTGTGTAATGTAAACGAGGTTTCCCCCTCGAAGAGGCTGATTTCTAAGGCGTTCATATATCTTTTCTATCTTTTTGTGAGCTAGTTTCATAACATTTGGTATCGGAGCTTGGTCTTGAAATGATTGTAACCCTATACTTTCAGATCTCAAAGTTCTGAAATTTTCTCCTACAGTAGCCCTCTGAGTCCTCTTTCTAACCCCAAAAGTCTGATCAGAATTTGATTCTCCAAGAAAGAGTTATGCCCAATCTCCTAAGATGGCCTAATTATATAATTTTTCAGTAGAGAAAACTTGTATGATGTGCCACATGTCACTGTTTCAACCTTCAGATCTGAAAGCTATGCGAAAAAAACTATAGTCCGTCCGTTTTCTGCAACTTCTTATGAAATTTCAGTTTGTTGCTCAGAGAGAAGGTTATGACGATTTTCCCAAGGTCACCTGTTTAGGATGTAATTCGGGAGTTTGCAAAAATCCTAACTTCCTCAGATCATATATCCGAAAATATAGTGAGACAAGATATGAAATTCGGACTCGAGATTCAGAACGATTTCTTCTCAAATGGGTTTTTTCTTTAGCTTCTACAACTTCATAGAGAAAAGGTTATAGCGAAGATACCAATATGACCTGCTTTAGATGAAATTATGGAGCTTGAAGAAACCCTAAATTCCTCATATCATATATCTAAAAATATAGCGAGACAAGATCTGAAATTTGGACAGGCAGTTCAGCAAGACTTTTTCTCAAATGGGTTTTTTTTTTGCTTTTGAAACGTCACAAAAATAAAAGTTATAGCAAAATACCACTATGACCTGTTTGGAGCAGCGAAACCCTAGAATCCAAAGCTCTGACACCAAATGTTATGAAACCAGCTCACAAAAAGATAGAAAATATATATGCATGCTTTATAAATCAACCTCTTCGAGGGGGCAACCTCCTTTACATTACACAAATCAACAATTCTTAGATGATACAAATGACAAGACCTCCTTTCTATATATAGGAGTCTAAGGCGTCATAATATAATGAGAGCCGACATAACAATAATAATGTAAGGGCACAATAATAACAATAGTGGGCTTCTATGGGGTACAATAATAACAATACAGGGACTACATGGGCACAACAATATAATAAGGGGGCTGTACTAATAACAATAAGGGGTTACACTAGTAGTATAGGGACCTAATAGTTTCATCCATGGTCTTTGGATTATCAATCTGAATCCTTTCCCTATATGAAAAAGGAAAATGACTAATGAACCTTTGTATTTTTGGCATTTTACTCCTTCAGATATGGTAGATATCTCAACAAACTCATAAAATTATTAACAAAATCATCCATGGTAGACTATCCCAATATTAAATCATGAAACTCTCTAGCTTTTTCATCAAAATACCTTTTGATTAGATATTTATTTTTATATTATTTTCTAAAGAGTTTCCAAGTTAAATATTTACTTCTAATTCTTTCATAGATTTTTTCTCCTCTCAACATAAGGTTTTCTTACCAGTCAAATCATAAGTTTCTATCTTGGCCTTCAAATTTCTTGGATAATTGTAGACTTCAAAATACTTAAACATATTAAGAATCCATGCTTCCACTCCTTCAGATTCACCATCAAAATTTGGAGCCCTGGTATTTTTAAACTTTGCTTGCATCTACGATGTCATCGCCTTATTTATAGATATAGAAGTACTACTTATATACTATGTTCTTCTCCCATATCAAATTCATGGGACTTAATTTCACTAGAAGTTATAGAATTAGTTGTTTCTTTTGGTTCACTTGTAGTTCTCTTACTGTGACTTTTTTTTTGGTTATTGACTCTTTTTTCTTCTAATTTCCTCAATAGATAACCATTAATCTCATCATGTTCTACTTTAGCCTTAGAAAATGTTTCTTGATTGTCTATTATGCTATCTGAGTCTTCCTTCAAGCTGCACACTACTTGCAGTAACTAAAACTCTTGATTTTCCGCAATACTAGTTCCTCCACCCATCATTCCAATTTCAATATCAGGTTCCTCACCACCTCCAAGTGATCCTATAGAGGTATGTCCATTATGTTCCTCAAACATATTTTAAACTTTTATAACACTCCCTTGACAATATGAACATGACATAAATAAAATAATTGTTTCAGTTTTAGGACACATAAAAGGCCTAGTTATGTCACATAACATATATCAGTCAACTTATATTAATGTTTACAATTCTTTTCATCACTTCGATGTGGTATTATTGTTCTTGGATTATATACATCACATTTGATATAGTTCATAAGGATTTTATGAGAAATACCTCTAGACCCTCCTATGTGTATGCGTAGTGTTCTTATGCACCTCCACATACTATGTTTTGACCTACCAAGTCAATGGTTATGGTGTGATCTAAAGAATTGATGGTGGTTAGAGCTTTTATGGTTTCTTGAGGTGTAATGACTACTCCAACCATTTATGTCTATACATTCATTTCCTCATTGTGCTCTGTAACTTTTCTCTTTGTAATTAAACTTACTCAAGGGTTTCTTTGTTGAATAATGGTGTGGGAAAACTATGTCTCTATCTTCATCATTCACAACATCATTATCTCTTCCAAGTAGAAATTTATACTCGTATTTTTTCTCAAAACATAATGATAGAGGTAACCTTTACTAATGCACCATCTCTAAGATGCTTAATTCATTATTTTGTTAATTTTTTGTATGAATTAATCTCTTTATGTGATAATCACTCATTATAGACTTTGTCATGTTCTTATGACTTTCTCTACTGTGTTTCCATGTTAAGGGTTTGTTACACAACTTTCTCCATCAGCCATAAAGGTTCCCCAAAGTTTATTAATATAGTAGTATGCATATTCACTAGTAAAAAATGATGAAATTAATGAATAGGTGACTAAAAACGTTAGTCACCGCAATAATTTCAAGTGAATTACTATTAAATTTGAGCAATCGTAAGTGACCAAGCTAAAAATGACTAACTTAAATGATTAATTTAGTCTAGGGATAAAATATACAACTAGCTAATAAGTGACTAAACTAAAAGCGAATAACTTAAATGTCTAATTTAGTCTAGGATTAAAAAATATGACTAGATAATAAGTGACAAAATTATTTCATGGTGAGACTACCCTACAAGCCACCAAATTTCTATCATATCCATGAAGGTCAACAACAATTTGTGGTTCAAGATATAGCTAATTTGGAACAAACTTAGCTTTAGAACCTAGGATTTTTTTCACCTCTAATGTTTATGGACAAAGAGATCAATTTCTAAAGCATGTGGGAGCCAAACTATCACCTTTCCCATGTTGACTCCTTCTATTGCTTTGAAAATAACAGCAAGAAATGATAAAACTAGAATCCAGAATATTCCAATTTTAATTTGTCCTTGAATTAAAATTGTGAATTAAAATTCAAATTTAGTCTCACCAACTGCTTGAAAATAATTAATTAATTCATCTTGAGTTAATTAGTTGGAGAAATTCAAGTTAGAAGTCTTTCTCAAGTCATGCAAGAGTTATCCCTTGAATTAAGGAAGTTATCCATTAAATTAAGGAGATGAGGTTGAGTTATATTTGAGTTGTAATTAGTTAACTCATTTTACTGAGTTAAGTCCAATTAAATTAGTTCCAAACTGTTTGTGGAATTAAGAGAGAGTTATCAATCAATTGATGCATGCATGCATGCAACTAGTGCTACTCAGTTAACTGGAGATTCTCTCATCAGAAACTCATGCATGTCTATTCTGAGAAAGACCCAATCGAGTTAAATGTCAAGGATAGTGTATTATTAGTTGCATATGTTTTCCTATAAAAGAAACCAATGCATGCAGTCAAGGTAAGGTTCCTTGAGGATTGTGAAATCCTGACAGTGTGTGAGATCAATATGAGAGATCAATGTTCCACTTGGTTGAGAGTCTTCCACTTGGTAACAGGAGGATCACCCAGGAGAAACTACGCAAGGAAATAGGAGGCTTGGAGGGTAGAGGAGAAGGATTAGGAGAAGTCTTGATTGCCTATGAGCATCCAGGAGGATTGTGTTGAGAGTTGGCTAGCTGTGAGAGCTAAGGCTTTGTGTAATTCTGATCTATTTTCACCTTATATGATAGTATGATAGTGGGGTTTTTAGCTGAGGCTTTCCCTTGAGTATTTTCTATGTTTCATGAGCATTGATTCTTCTTCTGGTTATATGTGTTCAACTCGTTCTTGCTCAAACATTTAAGCTTCCACAAATTGATTGTAGAAGTAGGTTAAAGTATTTTTCTTTGGTTATATTGCATTATTGGGTTAACCTGCAACATATCTACAAATATAGATTTGTAGACAGAATTTATACATGGTCTCAGAGCTGGATGTCTAGAAAATTCTACATGTTATCAGAGCCAAGTTTATTGGAGTTGTGAATAGTATATTGAGAAGAGAATTTGAAGTTTGAAGTTCGGGGTTACAGGTGAAAATCAAATTCCTATCATACTTCAGGTTGGTCAATGGCATTCTATGGCTTGAGACTTGAGTATGCCTTGGAAGGCAGCTCAAATTACATAGCATGGAAAGATAGAATGGAGGTTGTATTAGAAGATAATGGTTTAAAGGATTTCATTGATCAAGAAATCCAAAAGTCAGCTTCAAGTAATGCACAAGAATTGGATGAGTGGAAGAAGTGTGTAGCGAGGGCGAGATGGATCATCCTTGGGGGAGTTCAAGACCATATTGTCTTGAGTCTCCATGGGAAGGATACTCCATATTCAATGTGGAAGACATTGAAGGACCTTTGCTAGAATAGTAGTGACCAGAGGAAATTGGCTCTCAAGGATAAGCTTCAAATAATCAAGATGGAGACGGGCGATACTATTTCCACATACCTGAACAAGCTCACCACCTGTAGAGATGAGCTTGGTAGTGTGGGAATAAATACTATCGATGATGATATGGTGAGCCTTTCTCTACTTGGCCTTCCAAAGAGCTGGAATAGCTACCAGGACTCTGTGAATGGAAGGGAGAAACTGTCGAATTGGAAACAACTACGGTCGGATCTCATGCAGGAGGAGATCAAGAGGAGCACTCAAGATGGTTCTTCATCCAAGGATGATGATGAAGAAAATCTAGCCTTAGCAGGTAATGCAAGGAAAGGGAAGGGGAAGGCGTCCCATTCTGAATCGAATCCTTCTCATGGAGGGAAGAAGGGTGACAAGTCTAAAGTGAGATGCTTTAATTATCACCAGATGGGACATTATGCAGCTAATTTCCCATCGAAGAAGTCCAAGAATGGATCCTCGGAAGGATCAGAAGGTGAGGCATTAGCCTCTCAGTTTGAAATGGACTTTAGCCTCATCGCATGCATGGTGTCATCGATGATGTGTTGTGGTTGGTTTCTTGATAGTGGAGTCTTGTTCCACATGACCGGTGATAAAATTTTATTCAGTGCCTTGGAGGAGAAAGACCTCAAGGTTCGCATAGAGGTGGGTGACGACGAAAGGTGTAGTGTTTCAGGAGTGGGCACAGTTTCTTTTTAGAGGGAGCATGGAGCTCCTATCACCTTGACAAATGTGAGGTATGTGCTTGGACTGAATAAGAACTTGGTATCGATCACGATGTTGGAGGACAAAGGCTACGATGTTGTTTTTAGTAAGGGAAAGGTTTTCCTTAGACACATCACCATAAGACAGGTGAAACAAATCGGTTCACGAGTTAAGAACCTGTATGCTCTTGAGGTTCAAGATGCATGAAAAGCCTTGAGGAGCAAGGAAAATGTTAGAGACTTGGTGGTTGAGAGGGAGAGTAAATTACCTCTCAACATGCTCACCCAAAAGAAGTCTGAGACAATTGTGGAGGAACCACAATTGGTGAAGCATCTTCAGGAAGTTGTGGAGTAGCTACAACTAGAGAAGCTGAGAGGAGACTGAGTGGAGGCATCCATTCATCCAGAGACTTCCAGTAGGGGGGAATTTCAAGCGAGGTGGGAAGAGGGATCACATGCAGCCATACCTCTATGTGTGAGGTGGGGCAATGTGGAGTGATCATCCCAAGAAGGCTGAAGTTGGGCAGGGTCCATTGAGAGTTTTTATCTCATGGATTGTACCTTGATATGGGACCCCAAAGTACATAGTAGTGGGAGGAATCAGTGGGATTGATGCATTCAGAGATAAAAGTGATAGAGGCTAGAGCAGTCAGATACCGAAGAGTGTAGAGAAGTATTGACAATAGTGCAGAAAGGTAGATTCAATAGAAGCACAGAGTTTCTAGTCGACAGAGGCAATATCAGTCAGAGACTTTGATGACAGAGGCCTCGTTCTGATTCAGGTTGGATGTTTTTTTGTTTCTGGAGTTGTTGGAGCAACAACACTAGAGAGAAGTGTTGCATGCATGACATTCCAAAGGTTCAGGATCGGGATCGAGTTTAATTCCTTTCTTGTTGAGAGGGAGTGTTGAAAATAACAACAAGAAATGATAAAAAATAGAATCCAAAATATTCCAATTTTAATTTTTCCTTGAATTAAAATTCGAATTTAGTCTCACCATCTGTTTGAAAATAATTAATTAATTCATCTTGAGTTAATTAGTTGTAGAAATTCAAGTTAGAAGTCTTCCTGAAGTCATGCAAGAGTTATCCTTTGAATTAGGAAATTTATCCCCTAAATTAAGGAGATAAGGTTGAGTTATATTTGAGTTGTAATTAGTTAACTCATTTTACTGAGTTAAACCCAATTAAATTAGTTCCAAATGGTTTGTGGCATTAAGAGAGAGTTATCAGTCAATTGATGCATGCATGCATGCAACTAGTTCTACTCAGTTAACTGAAGATTCTCTCATCAGAAACTCATGCATGTCTATTCTGAGAAAGACCCAATCGAGTTAAAATTCAAGGATAGTGTATTATCAGTTGCATATGTTTTCCTATAAAGGAAACCAATGCATGCAGTCAAGGTAAGGTTCCTTGAGGATTGTGCAATTCTGACAGGTTGTGAGATCAATATGAGAGATCAATGTTCCACTTGGTTGAGAGTCTTCCACTTGGTAACAAGAGGATCACCCAGGAGAAACTGCGCAAGGAAATAGGAGGCTTGGAGGGCAGAGGAGAAGGCTTAGGAGAAGTCTTGATTTCCTATGAGCATCCAGGAGGATTGTGTTGAGAGCTGGCTAGCTGTGAGAGCTAAGACTTTGTGTAATTCTAATATGTTTCCACCTTGTATGATAATATAGATAATGGGGTTTTTAGCTGAGGCTTTCCCCTGAGTATTTTCTGTGTTTCATGTACATTTATTCTTCTTCTGGTTATATGTGTTCAACTCATTCTTCCTGAAACATTTAAGCTTCCACAAATTGATTGTAGAAGTAGGTTAAAGTATTTTGCTTTAGTTATATTGCATTATCGAGTTAACCTGCAGCATATCTACGGATCTGGATTTGTAGACATAATTTCTACATATTGAACATCATGGAAAATCTCCATAGATTAGTTATCCTTACTAAAACAAACATTTAATTGGAAATGATCATTAATCCTATGACATTAATACTTCACTATACTTTTTGACCACACAAGGATTATTTTGATGTCTACCATTCTTATTTCATGACAAGACTACTATACAAGCCACCAAATTTCTATCATATGCATGAGGTCAACACCAATTTGTGGTTCAAGATATAACTAAGTTGGAATAAAAGCTCTATAAGCTATGTTATTTTTCCACCCATAATGTTTATGGACAAAGAGATATCAATTTTCTAAAACATGTGAGAGCCAAAGTATTAACTTTCCCATGTTAACGCCCTTATTAAACATCATGAAAAATCTACATAAATTACTTATCCTTATCAAACGAACATTTAATTAAAAATGATAATTAATCATTACCCAAAGCTTGTTTTGATATCACCATAATTCATTTTTGATAAATCAACCAAAATCCCCTCAAATAATATTTGGTAACACAAAGACCTAAATTTTTTCATAAATTAATAAATATTTATAATTAGAAATACCTCTTATTAAAAAAAACTAACATTTTATTTAGTAAAATTTAATTCCCTTAAAAAACACACTAACATTTAACAATAGCCTTTCATTTAAGTTCCATTCAAAGTTTCATGGATTTGTTTCTTTTAAATGTCAAAATTGTTTATTTCCCTCCATTTGAAAAGTTTGTCCATGGCAAAGAAGGAGCAAAATTCTTTATTTCCCTCCGTCTGAAAGGTTTGTCCACTGGGATCCACAGGGAAGAAGAAGAAAGAAGTGTGTGACCATTGCATCGCACTCTAGCTTCAAAATTAACGCCTATTTGCAAGTTTTTGAATTTTTTTTATGAGTAAAATCATTTTATTCCGAAATAAACACATTAAAAGTGGCTTCAAAATTGACTCATGTTTGTAATTTTTTGAATTTTTTACCAGTAAGATTAGTTTATTCCCAAATAAACATGTCAAAAGTTTTATAAAGATGTTATACACAGGGCGGCAGCAACACCTCACAGATGAAAAATTCAGTAAAATCAGTTTATTCCCAAATAAACACGTCAAAAGTTTCATAAAGATGACATACACAGGGTAACAACAATGCCTCAAGGATGAAAAATTCAGAAAGATCGAGGGTTGAGGCCACTTTCGGCTTCGCATGCCGCTAGATTTGAGATCTATTCTCTGCAAGGGGCTCCCAACATCCCATAATGACTTGCTGGGACAAGCATCTTGTGAATCACATTCCCGTAAAAAGGTCCTTGTGTTCATGTTCCGTTTGGTGGTGGATTTCATGTGAATAGAAGAGACTGACTAGTGTTCATGTTCCTCTTTTTAGTGGACTTCATGTGAAGAGAGGAGACCGACTAGTGTTCATGTTCCTCTTTCCAGTGGACTTCATGTGAACAGATGAGACCAGCTAAAGACATTAATCTATCAATACAACCCTCATCTTTGGTATGGATCCTTTCCTCATTCTCAAAATCCCATTCTTCCATTGACTACTGACAAACTCAAGAGTCGAGTGGTTTCCCTTGGAGTTCCTGCTTCTTCCAGTTTTTTCATTACTTTCTATAAATTTTCTAGCATATCTTCAACTACCTATTATTTAATGCCACATCAACATCATTGGAGCCCTTCACTATCACTAGCTATGTTTGTCATGGTCCCCTCCAGGTTTGCAAGTATGACAAATTTCTAGTGTGTTGCTGCCATTTAAAGCCATGTTTGATTGCAAAAGTGGACCCTGTGTGATTTGGGTCAACATTTTTTTGATGATTTTATGTGGGTTTGAGCTATGGACAATTGGCCTTGCTATTATTTAGATGTGGGTGTGAGGTGGGGTGGATGAATTTGATGTGGTTATGAGCCATGGTGAAAGACAAGCCAGCCCTCAATTTTTTTGAAGTCTCATAATCTGAATCCAAAAATAGTATTATTTCACAGAAGGAGGATCCTCTTGTTTGATCCTCATCCTGACAACAATACTGCAGAGGGTGAAATATTCTAGAATGAATGCCTTGAAGGATTATTCTACTTCCAAGAATCATCCAATGTATCAAAATTCAATTAAGTCACCTTCTCATGGCGTAGAACAACATATGGCAAAGACCCAGATATGGAAAAGACCCACAACAACAATAATAATAGCAGTAACTATAGCAGTCACATGGATGTAGATAGGTAGTGTTGTTTATGAATGATTTTCATAGCCTATTTCCTTCTCCTAGAAGTGCCCACCAACAACAAGTTCTGCATCAACAGAAACTCCACCAGCAATCCATTAAACAACATGGAATTTAATCAGTTGGGTTCCAGACCCCACTCGAGCCCAGTAGACCGAGACAAACGAAGCAAACTTCGCAGCAGACTCAGCAAGAAAAATGCATAAAGGTAGAGCCAATGGATGCTTATGACTTTCTTAATTTGGATAAAAGTAGGACAATGCAAGAAATGATTGAAATAGACTATGGGAAGGGCAAGGAAGGGGAAAGAGAGCATGTCTATGGTAGAAGACATGCATAGGGGGAATGACTATAGACAAGTTCAGTCTCAGTCTACATTGAGGACGACCGCCAGTCGTGAAGCAGTGTTGTAGACGTTAATGCGAAGCCACCCATGAGAGATGGGGAGGAACCTACAAAGAGTGAAGGAATCAAAATTGCAGACCGAACTGCATGTATCAGGTTTTAACTTGACCATCCTCACGCTTATCTTTTACTTTTCAGTTGCAACTTCTTAATGTTGAATTGTTTCAAAGTTAACATTTATTTATTGTTAGGCACTATTAGGTGCTATCCTAACACTATCCAATCGACACCTACTATTACAATGAGTAGGATTTTAGAAATATAAGGACATTCACCTCAAAATAGTCAGTTTCAACTGTCGTTTCACTGATTAATTCAGCCAACCATTCTATCGCCTTTTTCTTATGCATGCATAATAAATGCTTCTCATGGACACTATTTCATGATATTTCCTTTCATGGTTAATTTTTTCCAAGGGAGTGTCTCCGTTACTTTCTATAAAGTGTGAGAGGTGTCACTTTGTTTCCAAATTGGTGTTACATTTTTTTTAATAAAGTGACAGTCCAAAAACATACAAAATATGAATTTGTATTTAGATGAAGTAAAAAGACTACCTTTACCTAAAATTTTCCTTACCAAAACTGAAAATGGAAATGTCCTAGGCAACTAGTCTGACCATTCATTATTGTCTTTCCTTAAAGTATTTTCCCTTTTAAATTTGATCAAATGTCAATTAAATTTTATCAACTTTCTTTTTTAAGGATTTTGATTGTTTCTTGGTTTCTCCCCAGGCCATATTTGTTGATACTATTTACTCAATAAAGAACCACTCTATTAGAAGAATGTATTTTTGCAAACTAGTTACCTCATGTAGACTTTGATTCCTCTTTAATAGTAGACAAAATTGCAAATATACTCTTTTTTTTAACATTGAATTTCCAGAAACTAAATTGAATGTATTAGGATCATTAACACACAATTCAATACTAGATAATATTATAAGATTAGATAAGGTGGTTTTATTTATTTTCAATAAATGATTACAAGAGTAGCTCAATGGGACTGAACAATACATCCAACAAATAGAAGGACAATGTGGGAGTGTGAAAGACATTTCCTAGAACAAAAGTAGAAAGAATTATAAGTACATGAAGGAATATAAGTGCTAATATATTTGTTCAAGTGATAGAGACTGAGATCAATGCAATGCAATTGTAGATAAGATAAGAGAATATCATGTTTAATGTCCAACTAATGACCACAAGAGTTACTTAGTGGGATTCAAAAGTAGAATTAGTGCAAGTACATAATGGGAGTGCAAAAGAAACTCCTAATCCTACTCTACAAAAAATAAAAAACAACCAAAAGCTAATCCTTAATGCTCCAAAATAATATAGATACAAAGAAAAACTCATGTCAAACATAAGATGCGGGCATTAGAATCTCATTGCATGTATCATTAGAGCTAGGCATAGGATGAGAGGAGGAAGAATAAATAAACACAACAAAAGAAATGGTTTTAGAAAAAAGGCTTCTAAAAATGTGTAAATGGAAGAGCTTTTTACAAGAGGCACGTCCCGAGATGTGGGCCCATATCTTCGCCATTGTATATTTATATTTATTTTTAAATTTATTGTTTTGATTTTATGGGATTGATATCTTTAAATCTTTCAAGTCAAGTCTTAGTACCTAGACTACCAATACAACAAATTTGACCTTTCCCCGGGGCTTTGACAGAATGTTTGTAACCTGTACATCAGTCTCAATACAATAGAGCCTCCTCGCTCATCGACGTATCATATCCTAGATAAGTAGTATCTAATGTCTATATGCTGGAGCAATCATAGAATACGAGATTCCCCAACAATCAAATACCCCCTTGGTTGACACAGAACATCATGGTGGTATCCATCATGTGTACAAACATCTCACTGAAGAGCTTCCACAATCAGGCAGCTTCACATTAGATCATACTCGTAGCTATGTATTCAATCTCAATTGCTCTTATAGCAATTGACTTCTGCTTCATGCTCAATGAGAATATCGAAGCAGAACCCAAAGAGAACCAACACTCAACAGTTCTTCTTGTGATCCTCCACACTGCCTGCCTAGTCAGCATTCAAATAATCATGCAGCTTCACATTTTTGACAGTTTATCTCAATTCATGAGAGATTGTGCCCCGAAGATATCTCAGGAGATTCTTTGGCACCAATCTAGTGAGGCTCAACCAAATATGAGCCCAACATGCTAACTGAAAAACATATATCAGGACGAAAGTTCACCAAGAACATCAATGCGAATGAGTTTATGAAACTCAAAGGAATTTCCCAAATCTGGTCTGGCATCACTACCATATAACTTCTAAAATTTAAGCTCCATCGAGGTAGTCATGGGCTTGCAATTCACCATTCTAAATCCAAAATCCAACTCCCTCTTAAATTTTCAAAGGAGAGGGTCTGCACCTGTCAAAAAGAGGTCGTCCTCAGAAGGTGTTGGAATGAGAGGTCTATCATCCAAAACCTTCAAGCAATGGTTTGGATCAGATTCACTCTTAGCGAATCTAAGCTTCATCAAACATCTACCAATCCTCTCATACTAAGCCCAGGATGTTTTCTTCAAGCCATAAAGGGCTTTCTTCCACCTATATACATGAGATTCCCAATCATGAATCTCAAACCCCTTGGGTTGTTACAATCTTGTGGACCTGCTATGTGATGGAAATGGTCCCCTTGTAAGATTTTTCCTTCGGTACATCTAAGACATGTACCTTCATGCTCTTCTTCAATTCATGCATCCGAGTCACCATCTGACTCACATCGGGCAGGGCCCCATAAGTAGACCTCTGGTGCTATAGATGAGATGTGTCAACTGATATGGTCCCTAATGGACCATCTTGAAACTTAATACAAATTTCCAATCCTGAACCCATGAGTAACAACATCTTTGAAAATTCTATTTTCAATCACATACCTTTCCATCAATGAATGCCACCTTGAAACCTTTGACTTCCATTGCTGAAATGGACACCAGGTTCTTCTTGCGATCATGTACATAAAAGAGATTCTTGTAAATGAATCGAGTTACCCTCATTCAATTGAAGGGAAACATTCCCTACACCCTTTCCGAGATAGGTGGCATTGACTCCGAGCATAATCCCATGATTGTTTCTATCTATACCAAATCCAAGAGTGCACCCTTCTATTTGATGAAGTGCCTTGAAGCACTATAATTAATAAGATAGATTCCCAAAGAGTCTGGAGGAGAGGGATAATATAAGGTAATGCTTCTTTATCTTATGAGAAACAACATTTGATTCTTCATACCTGGAGTTCCTTGCTTTCTTCGAGTCAACTATATCCTTGATGACCTGCATTACCTATCATTTCTCTAATCATTGAAGATGTCCTTGGAATGATTGTTATCATCATCAAGTGATGTTTCCCTACCATTCGGACACTCCTTCACATAATGGCTGAACTTATTACAAACAAGGCATCTTCCTTTCCTTCCACCCTTAGATCTGAACTTCCCATGAAGTGATCTTTAGGTAGGCCATCAAAAGCTTTTGCTGCACCATATTGATAATGTTCTCTGCTTCAACTTCACCCTTGGTGAATTTTAAGAGGGATGAGAAATCCACTGATCCTATCTTCCTTTCCCAATTGTCTTCAGTGATTTCTCTTTCACTCTTGCTTAGGATTTGCCTTCACCTCAGCTCTAATACCATGTTAATTTTAGGTATATTCTGTGCTTAGATCAATTTATTTCAATATTCACATTTAGCTTGATATCTTTTCGAGATTAGCAATAACACCAGCATTAAATTAAATTGCAAATAGAACATAAATATAGATCGTGAAAGACAAGCCAAGACAAAAGGACACATGATGTGGCGCTAGCCAGGGACAAACCCCAATGTGGGGAAACCCTTGATCAATTATTCTTATATGTTTCTTCAATAGTTCAACAGAGAGAGAGAGAGAGAGAGAGAGAGATAGTACAATTACAACAGAAGTCAACACTTTGACTTATCTAAATAAGAGCATAGATCATACCTAAGAATATGATACATGAGATAGCTGAACTTAGTTGAAGACATGCTGCTTCAATTGATTCTCCAAGGGGACTCCTTCAACTATAATTGTGCTACACCTCCTCATTATGTTGCACCTCACTATGCAACACCATGCTACACCCATCATCACTATGTTGGACCTCATAACCATATTGTCCCATGTGTCATTGTTGCACTATGTTGCCACAATTGTCCCATGTGCCATTGCTGCACCATGCTACCACAACTGTTCCATGTGCCATACCTGCACCATGCTAGCCACTATTGTCCCATGTGGCATACTATTGTCCCACTGTTAGTGACATCACCATTCCATGCTGTTTGTTGTCCCATTGTTTTGTTGTTGTCCCATCACAACTTTCTATCCCAATTGTGCCATCATTGCACTATGCCATTGCTGCTAGCACTATTGTCCCATCACAATGCATTGCTGCACTGTTTCTCTCTGGTTAGGGCATCACCTACAACCCTATTCCTTCACACAACTCAACAATCAGCCCTCCAAAAGACTGTGGTTTACCAAGGGAGTATGCCTCCACTCCTATGCTACCTTTGTCTTCTTGTTTTACCTTAAACATTGCACATAGATGACCTCTAGCTACTAGCTATGGCCTGCAGCCTAGCCCATCAGCTAGATGTAGCTGTGAATCCCTTATACACCACCCAAACAGCCCTTAAACAACATTGTTTTCTCCTCCAGATTTGTATAATATACCTAGGGGGGATAATATGGGGTACAAAGGGAGGTACCCAAGGGAATAATGTAATAATGGAATGGGGCATAGTAATAAATAAAGTGGTTAACCCATATCATATAAGGGACCACAAGTACTTAGCAATAATGTAATAAGCCCATAGTATTAGATAGATGGTATTGAGGGAACCATGGTAATGATCCATGCTATTGTATGTATGAGGCCTATATAGAGGCTAGAGACTCCACATGGAGAGAGGTCAAGGATTGTTGTATGAACAAGCATATGGCTTGTGGAGTGTTCTCCCTCCTTAAGGAGTGAATGTATGGTGTTGTCCTACCTTAAGGGTTTGATTAATAAAGAAGCATTTCTATCTATATTTAGATCTTGTTATTTCTTGGGTTTATTTCTATTATCTTATTTTCAGATCTATAACAAGTGGTATCGAAACACTTTCTTGGGCAAAGTGGAGAATATTTTTTTTGTTATTTTTGCAGAAATTTTTTGGGGTGACAAATTTGCAGATCAGATCCATACGTTTTGGTGCAAAATTTGCAAAATCTAATTGCAGATCTGGATTTTTTGTATACCCAAGTTCAAAAAAAAAAATTGGTCGAATCAGAGTCCGGATGAAGGAGATATCGCTGATCTAAAAAGCAGTGGTGTTGTAGACATTTTTCGGGGCAGCGAGTTTACAGATCAAATCTGTATGATTTGGGGTAAAATCTGCAAAATTTAATTGCATATCTGGGTTGTTGATGAAAAAATACTCAATTTGCAAAAAAAAAATCAGTCGAACCAGAGTCTGGATGAAGGAGATCTCGTTGATTTAAAAATCAGTGTTGTTGGAGACATTTTTTTGGAGCAGTGAGTTTGCGAAGCAGATCTATATATTCTAGTGAAAAATAGGCAAAATCTAATTGTAGATCTAGATTTCTTGTGAAAAAATACCCAAGTTCAAAAAAAAATCAGTCGAATCGGAGTCCGGATGAGGGAGATAACGCTGATTTAAAATTAGCCCTTTTTTTTATAAATTTTTTGTGATGGTGGGACAGTTGCAGTGCGAATCGGAAATTCCAATTCCTAGATCGGGGTTCTACCACATGGGAAGATGCAGAAGGGTTGTTCCATTTCTGAAAATAGGTCATAGTAAAGATTCTGAGCAATAGTGACTAAACTGCGACCATTTCAAATTTTCAGCAAGTAAGTGAATTTTTCCCAAACCCTCTTCATGGCGATGCTATATTTTACAGGAAAAGATGATAGCCCTAATATTGAAGAATTCATACAGAGACAAAAGTTCACATATGGGAAATTTTGGAAGGCTACAGTACCACTTAATTTCCAAGATGAGACGTCCAAATGGTTGCGCTCATTTGACAACAAGCAGTGGACCAAAATTTCAGATGCAGAATTTGAAAGAATCCTTTTAGACAACTGGTCTCACGCTAGAAAAAAGGAGAATGAGACATGTAAGGGGTTATTTTATACTGGTGTCTCCTTATTGTAGGTTCATGGATTGATTTAGAAGGATAAGATGATTGTGTCTATAAATCCTAGTTGCAAACAAAATCTCATAAATGTCAATTTGGCAAAAAAATTGCAAGTGCCAGCAAAACACATTGAAAACACATAGGTTAATGATGAGGATGTGCAAGTTTATAAATATTTGAAGCTTTTGATGGATAAGTATGTGTTGCATGGTGATTTTTATACTTCATATATGGATACATGGATGTTGTTTTAGGATATCCTTGGATGGAATCTGTGGGTATTGTCAATATTAATGTGCAGAAGAAATTCCTGAAGCTCTGGTATAAAAAGAAGAAAATTACATTGCAGGATATTTCCATTAAGACCCAAGCAGAGACTATGGAGGCAGAAGCACAAAGCTCTAATGACACTTACACATTAGATGATGAGCCTTTGATGGTCGATAATCAAACACAAACAGAGGTTGAAGCAGAACAGGTTACTGATACATCAGATGAGGACTCAGTGGTTGAAGTAATATTGGAAGATAAGAAACAACAGCATGCACCACAGCATGTACCAAATACAAATCAGGCTCCATTAGGTGGTTAATTAAAGAAAGATACACTGTTAGTTAAAACTTCAGCTATCACCACCCACATCACCCCGCAAGAAAACAACCAACAAGATGGCAATGAATTAGCCACAAGGACAACAACCCCCACATGATAGACAGAGAGGAGCGGCGATCCACATACTACACATCAACACAGAAGAGCCGCCACAGTCAACTTCCATCTCAAGCGAGTGAGGCACCAGCTAGATCGAGGGTTCACCTTTCTCTTGGATGGCTAGATGCATGTGCATGGTACCAGTGGACTACTCTTTTGAGTAGATCTTATTATTTGTATTCTTCCCATGTTTCAAGGACAAAACATTTCAAGGGGGGTGGAATGTAGTATACCTAGGGGGGATAATATGGGGTACAAAGGGAGGTACCCAAGGGAATAATGTAATAATGGAATGGGCCATAGTAATAAATAAGGTGGTTAACCCGTATCATGTAAGGGACCACAAGTAGTTAGCAATAATGTAATAAGCCCATGGTATTAGATAGATGGTATTGAGGGAACCATGGTAATGACCCATGGTATTGTATGTATGAGGCATATATAGAGGCTAGAGACTCCACATGGAGAGAGGTCAAGGATTATTGTATAAACAGGCATATGGATTGTGGAGTGTTCTCATTCCTTAAGGAGTGAATGTATGGTGTTGCCCTACCTTAAGGGTTTCATTAATAAAGAAGAATTTCTATCTATATTTAGATCTTGTTATTTCTTGGATTTATTTCTATTATCTTATATTTTTGGATCAGATCTATAACAAGTGGTATTAGAGCTATAACAAATGGTATCAGAGTTATAAGCAATAATGTAATAAGCCCATGGTATTAGATAGATGGTATTGAGGGAGCCATGGTAATGACCCATGTTATTGTTTGTATGAGGCCTATATAGAGGCTAGAGACTCCACATGGAGAGAGGTCAAGGATTATTGTATGAACAGACATATGGCTTGTGGAGTGTTCTCCTTCCTTAAGGAGTGAATGTATGGTGTTTCCCTACCTTAAGGATTTGATTAATAAAGAAAAATTTCTATCTATATTCAAATCTTGTTATTTCTTTGGTTTATTTCTATTATCTCATATATTTGGATCATATCTATAACAAGTGGTATCAAAGCTATAAAAAGTGGTATCAGAGTTATAAAAAGTGGTATCGGAGCACTTTCTTGGGCAAAGTGGAGAATTTTTTTTTGTTATTTTTGTAGGAATTTTTTGGGGCGGCGAGTTTGCAGATCAAATCTGTACGTTTTGGTGCAAAATATGCAAAATCTAATTACAGATCTAGATTGCTTATATACCCAAGTTAAAAATAAAAATAAAAAATAAAAATTAATAAATAAATAAATAAAATAAAATTGGCTGAATCAGAGTCTGGATGAAGGAGATATCGTTGATCTAAAAATCAGTGGTGTTGAAGACATTTTTCGGGGCGGCGAGTTTGTAGATCAGATCTGTATGATTTGGGGCAAAATCTGATACCACTTGTTATAGCTTTGATACCACTTGTTATAGATCTAATCCAAAAATATAAGATAATAGAAATAAACCCAAGAAATAACAAGATCTGAATATAGATAGAAATGCTTCTTTATTAATCAAACCCTTAAGGTAGGGCAACACCATACATTCACTCCTTAAGGAAGGAGAAAACTCCACAAGCCATATGCCTGTTCATACAATAATCCTTGACCTCTCTCCATGTGGAGTCTCTAGCCTCTATATAGGCCTCATACATACAATACCTTGGGTCATTACCATGGTTCCTTCAATATCATCTATCTAATACCATGGGCTTATTACATTATTGCTAACTACTTGTGGTCCCTTACATGATACGGGTTAACCACCTTATTTATTACTATGGCCCATTCCATTATTACATTAGTCCCTTGGGTACCTCCCTTTGTACCCCATATTATCCCCCCTAGGTAGACTATAAGGTAGACTATAATTTGAGTCCTTCTTTGCCCAGCAATATGCACCCAAGACGACTCTCAAACAAGCCTAAACGTAGCCCATTGTAACCTACAATAACTTAGCCTCTCCACAAAAAAACCACGCTACTCTTTAAGCTTCCCCACGTTGTCCCTTTGGTCCTTCAAATTGTGGCTAAGTTTCCTACAATCCTTGCTCTAAATCTACACTTGAAACAACCCCAAATAGATTTGTATAACCCTTAAAATTACGTCAGAAATACATTGTCCATATAGCCCTTCCACGCTGTCTAGGGAAGCCTCCTAACCAAAATTCGAAGCCTCCTTCTCCTAATATATTTTAAATATATACTTAGAGATATATATCCACACATGGATGCGTATAGTTTTCATAGGTTAGGGCTTGCTAGGACTGCAGCTAGGGCTGTTAAGACCTCCTCCATAGCTGTGTAGATCCTCCTTCTTAGGACTACGTTATGGCATCCTCCTTAGCATTGCATTAGGGCTTGTAGAGACTGCGTTTAGGACTTCATACTAGGGCTCCTTTGCCTTCTGCGTTTTAGGGCTTCCTCTCTTAGATTTTTCTTCCACTAAAGCCCAGAACAAGTGGAGAATCAGGAGTTGATCCATCAACCAAACTATACTATCTCTGCCAACTATGCCCTGCACTACTAGGCTCTCCTTTGCTCTGCTAAACCATGAAGAAGAATAATTGATTGAGAATGTCTCATACCATTCTCTACTGATGAAGAGAGTGTCATACCACTCTTGTTGACCCCAGATCAGTTCTAAGAGAGTGATTCATATCACTCTTACTGAACCGAAGTCAGTTCAAATTGATCCCATATCAATATTAAAAGAGAGTGTCTCAAACCACTCATACTAATCCCATATCAGTTCCATTGATCCCAGGTCAATGGCGGTCATCCTAGCATACGAAGTACGGTAGACACTGTTAGTGTCAGTATTTGCATACTTCCATCAAGGATCAAATTTTCTCTTTGCATTTTCATTTTAGGGGTCCCATATTGAAATTTTTACATCATTTCATTAGGTCATGTCAAACTGATCCACTTGTTAGCGCTTGGAATTCACCTAGGCTGAGATAGACAAACTCTCAAGGCTACATCAAACCATTTCACCTCGTAGCTAGCCCTACGAGGTATGAGAAGGCTCTCTCGGGTCAGATTCGATAGATCTTTCAATATGATTAGGCTGACCAATTAATAATAAAGATTTTAGGCTAGTAAATTGATAAGGGGGTTGATTTAATGATTTTTTGGGGTTTTTGGTGGCAATTGGTGGAAGTGCAATTCAAGGTGTGGGGATTGAGCACAGTTTTCACAGGGGGATCTAAGGGGCAAGGTAGGAATGAGTGCTGATGCCTTAATTTGATATGGATGATCAGAGATGATAGAGGAGAAGCTAAAGAGGGCAAACACACAATTCGAATCCTCTCTAGACAGTAGAAAACATTAAAATTGAACAAACTAAAAAGCTGAGCATGTCAAAACATGAGTTCAAACTTTACCACTTCATCTGTCCAATTTAGAAGCATAAGAGAGATGTGAAACACATAAAAAAACTTACAAGAACATGTAGAGAACACACCATCAACAATCAGATCCACAAGAATCCTCAAAGATGTCTGTAAAACCCTGGCTTTCCTTGCCTTCAATTGCAGAAATAGATGCACAATATACAATAAATCTTCCTTACACAAGAGTCCAACCATGAAAATGAGAAGGAGAGAGCATAATATAGACCATCTAGACCATCTAACTCCTTTCCCCACCTCTAGGGGTCGAGCTCAGCTTCCTAGGAGCAGTTTGAACAAATTCTAAACTAAGAACTAGAAAATAGGTAGCCCAACAACTTGCCTCTATTACTTAGCTAACTCATCCATGCATTAATTTTTCACTTTTTACATCATGGAAGCTTCTATAAGGGTAAAGAAAGATAAAATCTACCAAAGTGCCATGAAAATATTACATTTATCCATCATCTACAAGTAAAAATAGTCAACCATAGTCAAAACAGTGTTTTTTGACCAAAAATGTGAATTCTGGCAAATCTGGAAGTTCTGGTCGCGCCCCTGGAAGTTCTGGTCGCGCCCCTTCACAGCTATTTTTGGGTGGGTTCCACTGGTCCAAATCAGGTGCAAGATGGCTCATTGGAAAGCTTGGCCTGTCTAATTTCCATCCCAAGTGGAACTTCTGAATTTGGTGTTTATTTGACCCCTCAAAAACCATTTCTCCCAAGGTCACTTTCTGCAACTCAAAAAGTGGGCAGAAAGTCATTTTTTAGGTGTATTTTGAGCTTTTGGAGGCTCAAAACTCAAAATCAGGCTTCTCCCAAGTATTGGTAATTTTTATTTTTGAATGCCCTTTCCAAAAATGCCAAGTTTGCAAAATTCCGAGCAGCCCTTCAAACTGGTATCACCCGGGGTGAGACCAGTTCTTGGGAAAAACCTGTAAATTGCACAAAAAATTCACAAATGACAAAATTTTCTCCAAATTTCTTGAAATTTGGGCTGGGAGTCCCCAATCAAGTACCATGCTGAGTCAAAGAGGCTTTGGCCAAAGTTTGGAGTGGATCGGGCGTTTTCCTTCGTTTTTGTGCTTTGGCCAACCGTCCTTGGAGCACCTTTGTTCTCGCCGGTATTTTTGACATTTCTCTCAAACCCTGACACTTGTGTAAAAAGTGAAAGAGGTTTTTCTTCCTTGGCATGTTTTGGACAAAAACCTCTCTCATTTTTCCAAAATTCATCTTTGATTGCTCAGAAACAGCTTTTGAGTGAAACTTGTCCCGATGTGTGAAACAAGGGATTTTGTCGAAATGGAGCGAAATGAAGGGGATAGAGGGCTTCTAAATTCTTGGGGAAATTTTTGGGAGTGGGGAGGGATGTTAGGAAGCAGGGGAAAGTGGAATCTCAGAGATTGAGTGAGGGGAAGGGGTCGAAAAGGACAAAACACAGGCCAAACCTAGAAAATTGCCATGTTGTAGCTAGAAACTAGGGTTTGTGCAAAAATGAGGAATTTGGCGGATCTAAGGGATGGGAAGTGTTTGATAAGGTACTTTAAGGATAGGGAAAGGTGTATGAACATCAGGAAACAAGTTTTTCCGGTGATTTGACCATCCAAGTGAAATTGCCTTCAAAACCCTAGGAGAGGGAAATGACCTTGCCTAGGTGCAACTGAAGCATGAAAAAGGTGTGAAATGACTCATTAGACACTGACATGATAATGACAACCCTCTGAATGATGATACACTCAGCTGAATGATGACATAGACTGACATTTGGGCAAACCCTAGACCTAATGCCTAGTGACCAAATTTTGGCTTGAAGACTCATTGAAATGACAAAATTTGACCTTGACACTTCAAAATCACTTTGTAAGAGCACATTTGATCACTGTAGGAAGGCTGGAAAGACTGACACTAACATTGATCAAATTGATCCCATATCAATATTAAAAGAGAGTGTCTCAAACCACTCATACTAATCCCATATCAGTTCCATTGATCCCAGGTCAATGGCGGTCATCCTAGCATACGAAGTACGGTAGACACTGTTAGTGTCAGTATTTGCATACTTCCATCAAGGATCAAATTTTCTCTTTGCATTTTCATTTTAGGGGTCCCATATTGAAATTTTTACATCATTTCATTAGGTCATGTCAAACTGATCCACTGATGGTTGTCTTCTCTTTAGAAAATATAATTTCTCCCTCATAGCGTATACTTGCTAACCCTTCTTCAGGTCGTCTTCAGTTATGGTTTCATGGTCAATTTGCAATCATGCTTTCATTAGGTCATAGGGCATGTTTCATTAGGTCTTAGGGTTTCATTTCCAAGGTTAAGAGCATGATTTAAAAGTGTAAATAAAGGGCAGAAAGGGTATGAGGATGATAAATAAGTCAAGCATGATGGCTAATAAGTCATAGTCATTATATAATTATCTTTTAAACTAATGTAATTTTCACCTCAAAAAACATGTTTTTGAGGTGAAAACAGAGTATTTTGAGTTAATTTGTATTTGTTATGTAATTTTAAGTCACTTTGTGTAATAAATGATCCCAGCTACACCAATTCATCTCTCCTTGCTACAAAACAAAGAAACACTGCAAAAATCAGTTCAAGTTGAGCATTATCCACCTGAAAAGAAACAAAGAAGGAAAGGCATTAAAAACAAAGTTTTGAAAAATGTCAAGAAACATTAGAAAGTGGGTTTTTCTAGTGAAAAATCAAAATCTACTCCTATATAAGGTGTTACATCTCATTTTCAAGTTCATCATTCTCATTTGGCAAAGAAGGAGTCAAAAAGTAAGGAAAAGAGGAAAGGTTGAGTGAGTTTTGGGCAAAGGAGAAGTGGTGTTGCGTTTCTGGAGGTTGGCGCTACGCGTTTAGAGAAGTGGTGAAGTGTGCTACGTTTCTGTAGTCTGGCGTTGTGCATTTCAGGAAAGAGAGTTGGCGCTACACATCTTGGCTCACTGCTGCACATCTAGAGATTTCCACAATGCAAAATTACACTACGTTGCACATTGAGAGGTGGCACTGCACGTCTGTAGGTGGCGTTGCGCGTTGAGAAGAAAGACCAGAAAGCCTCCAAACTTCGTAAAAACTTCCAAAAAACCCTCTCATCTCTCAAACAAGTAAGTGCACTCCATCTACCTCATCATTAAAGTTGCAATTGCAGGGTTTGAAGGAATTTACCATGCCAAATATGAAACCCTAGTTTCTCCCTCCATGACATTCTAGAAACCCTAATCCCCTCTATTTTTCCCACCACCTATCACTAAACCCTAAACCCCTTCATTACATCACTCCATAACACCTATACCCCCTCATCCTTTATCCCACAAGTTATATTTAAAAAAGGGCCCAAACCCTTCTCCCTCACTTTCATAATTCATATCCTTCCCTTCATTTTCTAGTCTACCACAATACCTCATAAGGTAATCTCCCATCCCCTCACTCCTAAATAACTCTTACTCATTCCCTTTATCCCTTTTCTTGGAGTGGACAGCCTCAAACCTTGCAAACATGGACAAAGAATACCAAGACTATGAGGAGGAGGAAAACACAGGCAGTGACAGTTCGACAGATAGACCTCAGCATCATAGAAAATCACACAATGGAGGTAGAATTATTAGGGAGGAGCCATCAAACCTCATAGAATTGCATGCCTCTCAGTTATTGTTTCAGACATCTAGGGTGCTATGAGTTCTATGAGAAGGTAGAGAGAGTTCAACACCATCCTAAGCTCACCAGGCTTTTTGTAGCCCATCTTCAAGACAACAAGGTGACTCTTGCTGGGTTGATATTCACAGTCTAACCCTCCATTATTGCAGATGCAACCAGGATTCCGGATGTAGGGGAGAAATGGTATAAGGCACAAGACCTGGATGAACATTATTATGAGCCTTATATCAAACCTAGGTATAGAAATGAGGCGAAAAGTCTTTTTCCTTTAAGATTCCTTGAGGACAAGTATGCCCCATGATGAAAATAATCATGAAATATTTCACTTATGAGGGAAGATTTTCCCTGTTGTACAACTATCACATCAGGCTTCTCATGCATTTTACCAAGGTGAGGATGTTAAACCTCCCTTATTTCTTGTTCAGGAATATTGAGAACATGTTCCATTTTGTGCAGAAAAAGCCATACCCTCAGTAGATGAGTAGTCTCTATCATTATTCCCTGATCAAGATGATTGTGCTCCATCATCTTAGTCTCCTCAACATATCTTGGGAGACATTCATTGCTCATGATATCTTCAGGGGTCCTCAAATTCCTCCACTAGTGTCTCAAGAATCAGGAGTACCTTCTAGTAGTGCTCAGGTAAAGACAATTGAGAATTCCAAAGATACTAGAGCTACTGAGGTGCCCGAGACCTACATGACATATCATAGGGGCACAAGGAGATTGTTTGAAGCTGATAGGCAAGTGTTTACTCCATAGGATGTGGAAGGGACCTTGCTTTCTTCATCAACTGATAGGCAAATGCTAGCTCCATAGGATGTGTAAGGGGCTTTGCCTTCTTCATCAACGCAGCAGGTACAGGTGCAACTGCTGCACAAAGGGAAAGAAAAGATGCCAGAGGAAAATTTTGATGATGAGGAGGAAGAGAGACTTTGATTTGACAGAGCACGATAAGCCGGAGCAGCATTATATTCAAACAATTGACCTTGAGGTTCAGGATAAAGAAACAATAAAGGACATCATCATACGGGAAAAGTAGGCTCAAGTCCAAGAATTGGTGGAAAATTTGGAGAGAGACAAGTATGTCATCACATATTTGGAACAAGAGAACAAGCAGTTGAGTGACAAGCAGGTCTTCATGGATTTGGAACGTCTCAAGGTAAAACGACAAAATGACAAGGAGACATCGGTCACTTTGTCTCCTATTGAGAAGGAAATTGAGGATGATAGAGAGACTTGGCTTGAGAGAGTCAATTTTCACCTAGAGAAGCTATTGCAGAAGGCTAATAGGGACAATCGGATGTTCAGGCACATGGCCTACCACTACAAGACCCAGAACAAAATTTGCAACATGAGGATCAAAAAGATGAAAGCTAAGCTAAGGCGTGCTCTAAAAGGAAAAAAAGAGGAGGATAGGCTTAGGTTTCTTGCTGAAGCTTCCTTAGCTCATCAAGATTCTTGATGGTGGTGTTGTTCACCAATTTTTATCAGGTTTGGAGGAGTTTTTTCTTTTTGGAAATTTTGGAAATTGCACACAGAAAACCTGGCTCAACACACAACGCCACTGGTGCTGCACTTTTCCTATGAGCATCCAACGAACAAATGTCTTGCATTTTTGGATTCAAAGCGATGAGTACATGCATCCTATGGATTTTCTAAGTTTTTGGGGCAGAACTGGTCCACCTAAAGGTAAAAAAACACCCTAAAAATGACCTTTCTGCCACTTTTTGGACACACAAAAGAAGTCTTGGGAGAATCAACTTTTGAGGAGTCAAATGAGCTTCAAGTGAAGAAATTATAGATGTTTTGGAAAGTAGACTTGAAGCCCTTTCCAATGAGCTATAATGATCTCAATTTGGATACAGGGAAGACTTCCAGAAAGGACCTGAAAGTGGCATTGCGCATTGGGCCAGTGGCGCTGTGTGTAGGGCAAATTTTGCACAGGATGGCCATTTTTTTTATTTTTGATTGTGTTCATGGATTTTCTCTCATGGAGGATGTTTTAATATTTTAAATGATGACTTGTCTTGTAAATATGATGGATAATTAGTAGTAGACGGTAGATTCATTACATTAAAAGTCAATTTGAGCTCAAATGAATCAGTTTTCACTTTTAGAGGCAAGTTGTTAAGATGCCTATATTCCTGTTTCTTGTTCAGTGTTAGTTAGATTAGCTCCTCATCTTAGGGATTCGACCCTTGCGGATGGGAGGAGGTTGAAACAATGCCTATATTTTCTTCTTCTTTCTCATTGTAGAGGGTTGGACTCAACTGGATGCTCATACCTTGATTGTACATCATTTTGTAGCAGTTTAGTAGGGGAGTAATAAGAATTGCAGCTATTTTTATGGGATCCATGTGGTATGGAGTTTTAGTACAGTTTTTTTCTCTTAAGATCATATGTTAGTATGTTTTGTGTATTTCAATAATCATTTCATTGCTTCTAAGTGAATGTTTTCAAGTTGATAGGCATAATTCATTACATCACTGCTCTGCTTTGGGGAAATATTCACCATTATATGCTTTCTATAGTTTGTGAAGGATCCATGGTAATCACATGCTTTTCCTAGCCTCTCACTAGTCTTAAAACACCTCACTCATCAAGCCCTAGAGTGCTAAAACTTATGCCTACCTTGCCCCATTGAACACCCTACAATTTTGACTTAATTCCATAGCCCTAAATTGTCCAACTCCTCCTGATCCAACAAAACCCCTTCAAAATCCAATTAACACTTTGTGCTACTATACCTAGCCTAAAATCCTTTTCCTGATCCACTCATCTTGGCCAAGATCCTTACTAAGAGAGCCCTCTCCCGGCCTAGTAGGGCTAGCTACTTGGCTAAGTGTGGTTTATGGTTACCCTGACATTGCCTTCCTTTAGCCTGAAATTCAATCCAGGTGATAATAGATACAATGGTGTGTCCATTGATAATACTACTATGGTCCCTAACCCCATTTCCCTACTCATTGGCTAGAGGAGAGGTACTTTCAATGAGTCCCAGACTGCATGGGTAAAATGCCTTGACAGGAGAACCACTCATCCTGTCCATAAGTAGCCATGGGGTATCACAAGGGAAGGTTGAATCATTCACCTTGTACATAGCACACCATTAAGGGAGGGTGAGTCGCCCTATGGTCGCTTGTTGCTCCAAGAAGTACCCCAAGCCCCTTGGAGCTCCCAGAGCTCAATGCATGCATCATGCAGGACCCTCATAAGAAGTTCTCTCAACAACTTGAAGTCATTTGAGAAAGTCACAAAGTTGACCTTTCCCTAGGGCTTCGACAAAATGTATGCAATCTATACATTAGTCTCAATGTGATAGAGCCTCCTCGCTCAGCGACATACCATATCCTAGATAAGGTAGTATCTTATGTCTATATGCTGGAGCAATCATAGAATACAGGATTCCTCAACAATCAAATAGCCCCTTGGTTGACTCAGAAGATCACGGTGCTATCCATCATGTGTACAAACAACTCACTGAAGAGCTTCCACAACCAGGCAGCTTTACACAAGATCATACTCATAGCTATGTATTCGATCTCAGTGATACTTATAGAAACTGACTTCTGCTTCATGCTCATCCGGGATATCGAAGCAGAACCCAAAGAGAACCAACACCCAGAAGTGCTTCTTGCGATCCTCCACATTATAGCCTAGTCAACATTCGAATAATCATGCATCTTCACATTTTCGGAAGTGTATCTCAATTCATGAGAGATTGTGCCCCGAAGATATCTCAGGAGATTATTTGGCACCAATCCAGTGAGGCTCAACCAAATATGAGCCCAACATACTAACTGCAAAACATATATATGGACAGAATTTCATCAAGAACATCAATGCGGATGAGTTTATGAAACTCGGAGGCCTTTCCCAAATCTAGTCTGGCATCACTACCACATAAATTTTGAAATTTAAGCTCCATCAAGGTAGTCACGGGCTTGCAGTTCACCATACCGAATCTAGAATCAAACCCCCTCTTAATTTTGTAAATGAGAGGGTATGCACCTGTCAGAAAGATTTCTTCCTCAGAATGTGCCAGAATGAGAGGTCTATCATCCATAACCTTCAAGAAATGGTTTTGATTGGCTTCACTCCTAGTGAATCTCAGCTTCATCAAACAGCTATCAATCCTCTCATACTAAGCCCAGGATGTTTTGCTTCAAGCCATAGAGGGTTTTCTTCCACTTGTATACATGAGATTCCCGATCCTGAATCTCAAATCCCTTGGGTTGTTCCAAGCCTGTGGACCTGCTATATGAGGGGAATGGTCCCCTTGTAGGATTTTTCCTTCAGTACATCTCAGACATGTACCTTCATGCTCTTCTTGAATTCAGGTATCCGAGTCACCATTTGACTCACATCGGGTAGGGCCCTATAAGTAGACCTCTGGTGCTATAGATGAGATGTGTCAACTGACGTGGTCCCCAATGGACCATCTTTCCACTTGATACAATTTCCAATCCTAAACCCATGAGTAAAATCATATTTGAAAATTCTATTTTCAAACATGTACCTTTCCATCGATGAATGCCACCCTGAAACCTTTGACTTCCATTGCCGAACTAGACACCATGTTCTTCTTGTGATCAGGTACATAAAAGAGATTCTTGTAAATGAATCGAGTTACCCTCATTCAATTGACGGGAAACATTCCTTACACCCTTTCCAATATAGGTGGCATTGACTCCGAGCATAATCCCACAATGTTTCCATCTCTACCAAATTCGAGAGTGCACCCTTCTATCCGATGAAGTCCCTTGAAGGACTATAATTAATAAGCCAGATTCCCAAAGAGTTTTGAGGAGAGGGAAAATATAAGATAATGCTTTTTTATCTTATGAGAAACAACATTTGATTCTTCATACCTGGAGTTCCTTACTTTCATCGAAGAGTCAACTATATCCTCGATGACCTGCATTACCTGTCATTCCTCTAATCATTGAAGATGTCCCTGGAATGATTGTTATCATCATCAAGTGATGTGTCCCTACCATTCAGACACTCCTTCACATAAAGGATAAACTTATTACAAACAAGGCATCTACCTTTCCTTCCACCCTTAGATCCGAACTTCCCATTGAATTGATCTTTAGGTAGGCCATCAGAAGCTTCTGATGTGCCATACTGATAATTTTCTCTACTTCGACTTCACCCTTGGTGGATTTGAAGAGGGATGAGGAATCCACTGATCCTATTGTCATTTCCCAAATGTCTTCAGGGATTTCTATTTCACTCTTGGTTGGGCTTTATCTTCACCTCAGCACTGATACCATGTTAATTTTAGGTATATTCTATGCTTAGATAAATTCATTTCAATTTTCACATATAGCTCAATATCTTTTCCATATTAGCAATCACATTAGCATTAAAATAAATTGCATATAGAACATAAATATAGATCGTAGTGGACAAGCCAAGACAAGAGGACACAAGATGTGGTGCTAGCCATGGACAAACCCCAATATGGGGAAACCCTTGATCAATTCTTCTTATATGTTTCTTCAATAGTTTAGTAGAGAGAGAGATAGTACAACTACAACAGAAGTCAACACTTTGACTTATCTAAATAAGAGTATAGATCATCTCTAAGAATATGATACATTAGATAGTTGAACTCAGTTGAAGACATGCTGCTTCAAATGATTCTCCAAGGTGACTCCTTCACCTATCATTATGTTGCACCTCGTCATTATGATGCACCTCACTATGTTGCACCATGTTGCATCCATCATCACTATGTTGGACCTCATAACCATGATGTACACATTATACTATTGCACCTTATGCTGCCACTATTATCCCATGTGTCATTGTTGCACATTGCTGCCACAACTATCCCATGTGCCATTGTTGCACAATTCTACCACAGTTGTCCCATGTTCCATAGCTGCACCATGCCAACCACTGTTGTCCCATGTGGCATATTGTTGTCCCGCTATTAGTGACATTACCATTCCATGTTTGCTTATTTTCCCATTGTTTTTATGCTATCCCATCACAGCTTGCTATCCCAATTGTGCCATCATTGCATTATGCCATTGCTTCTAGCACTACTCTCGCATCACACTGCACTTTTGCATTGTTTCTCTCTGGTTAGGGCATCACCTACAACCTTATTCCTTCACACAACTCAGCAATCAACCCTCCAAAAGACTATGGTTTACCAAGGGAGTATGCCTCCACTCCTATGTTTCCTTTGTCTACTTGTTTTACCTCAAACATAGCACATAGATGGCCTCTAGCTACTGGCTATGGCCTGCGGCCTAGCCCAGCAGCTAGCTGTAGTTGCGACTCCCTTATACACCACCCAAACAACCCTTAAACAACATTGTTTTCTCCTCCAGATTTGTGGCCTTCCTTGCCCAGCAATATGCACCTAAGATGGCTTTCAAACAAGCCTCAAAGTAGCTCACTGTAACCTACATCAACTCGACCTCTCCACAGAAATATCACGCTGCTCTTTAAGCTCCCCCACGCTGTCCCTTTGGCCCTACAGACTAATGAGCCCCAAAAATGGGTAACTTATTGGGCTCATTTTTCCTATTATTCTCGATTAATCCACCATTCTTCATAGTTTATGCATGATTTTGAGTATATTTATGTTAATTGAATGAATGAGAATAGTCACTTGACCATGAAGTCTAATACGTGCTTATTGCAGATTTTTGGACATCTTTTGGACCAAGGTCAAGCATTTATGAGCCAGTTGATAGCCAAATACAAGGGAACGAGGCTAAGGATTAGTAGGAAGGGTGTCTCCTGCACTAAATGGCCCTTTCCTCGAGTTCTCCACCATCAGCTTGGAGTTCAGCAGCCCACCAAAGATGATTCCCAAGGGCAGCCGAGCAGCTTTTGTGAAGTGGTTGATTACTTGCAATTTTGAGAAGCCAAGCCCCTTGAGTTAAGGAGGGCTGTTGGAGGTCTTCATGGTGCATAAGTAGGAAGGCTTCCAGCCTTGGTAGTTTGGCTCTTGAACATTTTTATTTCGCACTTTAGTGCTACTCTGCCTTTCAGCTCATTTTAGAGCTTTTGCTGTAAACATTTTTCTGACATGGTCATTTTTTGAGTAATGGAGATCAGTTTCACTTTGCATCAGCTCTGAGCTTCTTCTTAGGAGGTTGTATCTCTTGAGGTTGGGCCCAACCCAAGTTCCAGTACCTCCTCTGTGTACTTTTATGTGTTTTTGTTGCATTCATAGAATAATTTCTGCTATTTAGATTAAAATCTTGGTTGGTTACATAGGTCATTTTGATGATTGAAATAGCTTTTCATGATTCAGGTTGATCTGATAGTTTGGTAAATAAAAAGACCTACAAAAAGGCCACCAAGCAATCCTTGATCTCATCTCTCCCTCCTTGGGACCATGAGCTGAGACTAAGGCATACTTGCTACCACAAAAACATTGTTTTTGCCTCTTCATGCAATTGGTAGTGTTAGATTTTTTAGTTGCAAAAGTTGATACCAGTTGTGATTACATGCTTAGATCTGTTCTTGCTTAGTTTTCATAGTTATCTTACATGATTTTCTGCCAATAAACTTCTGTTCATCATGATTTCTGGTTGGTAGGTCAAATTAGGTCAGAATAGCTAGATCTTTGGTTTTCCTAGTCTTGGTTTGATCATTTCAGGAAAATAGTGTGCAGAACACCTGTGATACCTCTCTACCTACCCTTCCTCCATCATACAACCTGATCCAACCCCCTAACTCGGATTCCTTCCCTTCATTTGCCACATTCTCTCACTTTGCCCTAATTTCTACATTCTTGTGCAACATTGCTTCCTCCATCCTTGAACAAACCCAATCACCTTAATCACTCCTCAACCTCATTCACCTGGTCCTAGACCCCTTAACATCCTCATCCAACCTCCATTTTCACTTTTCCACCGTTTTTCTACCATCAACCCTCTAAAATCCTCTTTCGGAACATCCTGTAAAACCTTTGTAGACTTCTTGTAGAAGATCACATGAGCAATTTTTCGAGATCTGATCACTGTGAAAATCTCTGGAAGGGTGCTAGGGACCTCTTAGGCCCTCTTCACACCTTCCCAATCTCCTGCAAGCACCCACTCCATTTCCTTTCGCCAGTCAACCTCTGCACAAGTCAAAAACAGTTAAAGCACATGCATAATAATTCTACAAGATTACTCAAAAATACAAAAAGATGTTCCTTTTCAGATTTCACTTCAGAAGTAGCTTAGTCACATGCACTTTACCTTCCCAAGAGTCAATGGCATCCATTTCTGCAGCTTTCATCTTTTTTTCTTGCACCAGTAGGGTTAGTCGGTAAAACTAGGGTTTGCTAGGGTTTGCATTTCCTTTCAGCTTTCCGCTTCTTTCTGCAAGTAGATTAGCCTCTGTTGAGTTAGCTTTCATCCATCACAGTTAAAATATTCTTCTAAGAGCTCATAGAAGTTGGCTTAAGCTCCTAGCGGACTTGTGCCAACTGATCAAGTGACAGCCTGTGGCAAGAGCTAGTACTTGTGCATATAGCACCGTCGCTTCCAAGTTTGTTACGAACTACCAGGTTGATAAAAGTAAAGAAGGGAGTCCCAGGAGTTGCAACATTATTGCTGCAATACTAGAGCCCACCATCTTTTTTGCGCCGTTGTCGGGGAAGCATCAGAGTATTTGTGATTACTGCTTTTCTTCTATTTTCTACTGCAACCTTCTGCTCAGTAGTTTATTTCAGCAAGCATAGAGTAGTTGTTTCATTTCCATTCTGCAATTTCATTTCCGCAAAAGTAGCTTAGACATTTCCAGCTTTCATAGATTAGCATTTCAATTCCGCAATTTCAATTCTGCAAGCGTAGCTTATCATTTCATTCCTGCAAATTTATTTCAGCAACATAGATTAGTCCTTTCCTGCTTTCATTTCAATTCTGCATTTTCATTTCAGCAAGATAGATTTTAGTTAGTTGCAGTTCAATCTATTTCAGTTTTGCAGGTACAAGCAGAAAAAACACCAAAAATCAACCAAAAATATTCCATTTCATGCCTCGTAGGAACAGAGACAATATAGGAAAATTCTTACCCAACACCCCCACCACATCACTGAGTCACCCTTCTCTCTTCTTCGGTGGCAGTGATCCAGAAGAACCTATAGGTGAACCTCCAGAGATATATGAAGATCCTATAATAGAAGAAGAGCAAGAGAAGATTCCTCTTGAGACCATGGCTAAACACAGAAACGCGATAGGAGATGAGGAGAGGATAGAAGGTGCCTTTCCCATCCGAGAGACCAATGGGCACACCAAAATGAAAAACATAAGTCCCTCAGCCTTACCTCACTTCCATGGATTGACCACTGAAGACCCTAATACCTTCTTGTTTGAGTTTTTTTTCCTTTGTCAAACTTATTACTATACAGAAGATGAGCAAAAGTTGAAACTCTTTCCCTCTACCCTCAAGGATGCAGCACTACGCTGGTTCATGGGGTTACCTGGAAACAGTATCACAACTTGGGCTCAAATGCAGCAAGCCTTTAACAACAAATACCGGGACTACTGTAGGTCAAAGGAAACGAAGGGAGAAATCTTTCAGATGACCATGGGAAGTGATGAATCCTTAGAAGACTATGAAGAAAGGTTCCAACTTAGTTATAAAAGGGCCAGGTGCACACTTGACCCTGAATCTCTGAAGCTGGTTCTGCTCCGAGGAGTCCCTGAAGACCTTCTAGATACCCTCCATTTGCTAGCTAGAGGAGACATCTACCAACTACCTTATGATGACATAAATATTGTGTTTAGAAACCATTCTAGGGCAGCCCAGAAAAGAGGTAGGGAGAATTCACTTTCAACTAGTGCCACCTTCTCTAAACATGATTTTACAAATTAGATGGAAGACATTAAAAGTGAGGTGAGACAAACCATTTCCATGCAACTGGATACTTTCTGAATCCAACAAAAGAAAGAGGAAGCTGAGAGGGCTTTGGCTATATTTTGTCCCAGATGTACAAGGAAGCATCCTAAGAACGAGTGTCCATTGCACTCAGTAGAGGTATGTTTTGTTTATGAGGAAGACCACCCTACAAACCAGTGCCCAACCTTACTCAGACTTAAAGCTATGTACCAAGGGGCTGAAGGAGCCACTGAACCACTCTACTTCCTCAATCAAAGGAGGTCGCATGGATCTAGACCTTACCAGTAGGGGATGCAAAGGACATCCCAAAATTATTACAACCCCAGCCAATCTACTCACATACCTTCTTGGGGTCCCCCTGCTCATCCTTCCTAGTCCGCACCCCCTCCTTGGTCTTATCCATCTCAATACCATACTCAACCTGCTGCTCATTCATTTCATTCTCATATTCAGCCACAACCTCAGTGGAATGCACCTCAGCCGGGGTGGAGGCCCCAATACAACTCTCCTCCAGCTATTTTTCCTCCACCACCTGCTCAACCACAACCATTACCTCCTTCTCCACCAAGACAACCCCAGATGCCTGCTCAACCAAACCCAAACCCCAACAACAGATAGGCCCAAAAAGTATATACTGGAGAGACAACATGCCCTACCGATGTTGTGGAGATTCAGGAGATCAACCTACGATCTGGGAAGGTCCTTCCAAATCGCCAGCCTCCTCCTTCGAAGGATGAAGAAGAGAAACAGGAAATTGAACCCAAAGCCATTCCACCCTTTCCTGAGAGACTAATGGCAACCACACAACCAAACCCAGAGGAGACTGAACTTCTAGGAGAACTTAAACAATTGTGTGTAAAAATACCACTTCTCCGGGCCATAAAAGATGTACCAATCTACAACAAATTTATCAAGGAGAAGTGTTTCAGGCACCCAGGCAAGCGCAAGAGAGATTCCTCAACTATCAATGTCATAGGACAACTGTCCGATCTAATGTTGGGACAAGTAATCTGTCCAAAGTATTTGGACCCTGGGAGTCCTGTAGTTGATGTCCACATCAATGGCACCATAATCCCCCACACCCTGATTGATCTAGGGGCTGCCATTAATGTGATGACCAAGGACAATATGCTCAAACTTAACCTTTAGAGTTCCCTAAGAAAGACCTCGACAATACTGCAATTAGCATACCGCTCCATCGTGACTCCCAAAGGGATTGTGGAAGATGTCATGGTCTCTGTTGATTCTTGGGAGTACCCTGCGAACATCTTGGTCCTTCAGCGAAAGGCAAAACTCACTAGATACCCCCTCATTTTGGGAAGGCCTTGGTTAGCTACTGCGGATTCTTACATCAGTTGTTGAGCTGGGAGCATGACCATCTAGAATGGGCCTATGTCCAAAACGTTAGTCCTATATCCTCCTACCCAAGCTATGCTAGAACATGACTTACCTCTCTGGTTGGAGGAGGGGGATGAGGATGAAGTCTACTCTGCACCAGTGGGCACAGTGGAAGCCACCTCGGGAGGTCCTCAAACCTAGGATGACCTGATTGAGAATTTGATTCAAAATTCACCTCCCAGTGTGCTGCCATTAAAGGAGTTGGTGGAAGGTACCCAAGCCAGCACTTTAGTGGACCTCTGTATGGCTGATCCGACCTCTCCCAGAGTTAAGAATGCAGAATTTGACCCTGAAAGAACCTTAAAGATCAGCTCATCCCTATCCCCCTCTCAGGAGAAGGTGTTGTGTAGCTTATTGAACCGCCATTTGGATGTTTTCTCTTGGAGCTATAAGGAGATGAAAGGAGTCCACCCTTCGGTCTGTACCCATCACATTTACATTAAAGAGGAATGTAAACCAGTCAGGCAGCCTCAGAGGAGAATGAATCCAGTCCTTAAGTACATTGTCAAAGAAGAATTGCAAAATTTGTTGGATGCAGGATTCATCTACCCCCTCTCCGACATCAAGTGGGTTTCTCCTCTGGTACTTGTACCCAAGAAAAACGGGAAGTGGAGAATCTGTGTAGATTATCGAGAACTTAACAAAGCCACCAAGAAGGACCATTTCCCTTTGCCTTTCATAGATCAAGTGTTAGATGGGCTGGCAGGGAAGAAGTTCTTTTCTTTCCTAGATGGGTTTAGCGGGTATAATCAGATCCAAATCAGCCCGGAAGACCAAGATAAGACCACTTTCACTTGTCCATGGACTACCTTTGCCTACTGGGTCCTTCCCTTTGGGCTATGCAATGCTCCTGCCACTTTCCAGAGAGCAGTACTGGGCATATTTGCTGAGTTGGTTCATGATTCAGTGGAAATCTTATATGGATGACTTTACTCCTTATGGGTCCAACTTCCAAGAAGCATTGACTAACCTGGGAAAAGTTTTAACCAAGTGTATTGAAATGAACCTGTCCCTTGGTCCTGAAAAATGTGAATTCCTGATGACTAAAGGGATCGTGCTAGGTCATACAATTTCTCAGCAAGGATTACAGGTGGATCCCAACAAAATTGCTATCATCCAAAAGGTTCCACCTCCTCAAAAGGTAAGAGATGTTTAGAGTTTTCTAGGCTTAGTAGGATATTATAGAAGATTCATTAAAGATTTCAGTAAGCTAGCCTCGCCATTGTTTGGTCTTTTGGGGAAGATGTTGATTTTATATGGACTGACAACTGTCAAGAGGCTCTAGATGAGTTGAAAGATAAGCTGGTAACTGCCCCAATCTTGAGAGGTCCAAACTGGGTCCTACCTTTCCACATCCACACTGATGCATTGAACAAAGCCATAGGGGCAGCCTTAGGACACGTTGAAGAGAAGCTACCATATGCCATATACTTTGTCAGAAAAAACCTGTCCAAGGCAGAATTAAACTATACTGTAACCGAAAAAGAGCTCCTAGTTGTAGTCCATTCCCTAAATAGGTTCAGACACTACATCACTGGTTATCAAACATTCGTACACACTGATCATGCTGCGATTAGGTATTTGATGAATAAACCTGATGTAAATGATCGTATCATTAGATGGTTACTTTTATTGCAGCAATTTGACTTAACCATTGTTGACAATCCAGGTAAGGAAAATGTTGTTGCTGATTTTCTGTCTAGACTAGATTTGCCTGCATTTAAAGAAGGGACGGTGGATGACCACATGCCAGATGAACACATGTTTGCTATTTCATTACTCTCTCCATGGTTTGCTGATATAGGAAACTACTTGGTTTCAGCACAGTTCCCTCCACACCTATCCTCAAAAGAGAAGAGAAAAATCATGAGGAAAAGTGTCCCCTTCACTTGGATTGGGGGCAACCTGTTTAAACTTGGCCTAGATCAGATTTTGAGGCGTTGTATTAGGGAGGAGGAAGTTTTTGACATCCTCCTAACCTGTCATGATGGACCCTGTGGAGGCCACTTTGTAGAAAAAAGGACCACCTTGAAAATTCTACAGGCAGGCTACTATTGGCCCACTCTTCATCAAGATGTCAGAAGATACATCAGCCAATGTGACCGATGTCAAAGGATGGGAAAACCAACTCCGAGGGATGAAATGCCCCTCCAACCTCAAGTGACTTTCAAGCCATTTGAGAAGTGGGGCATGGAATTTGCAAGTCCTATCAACCCTCCTTCAAAACAAAAGTCTTACAACATTGTGTGCACGGACTACCTAACAAAGTGGGCAGAAACAAAGGCAATCAAGGCAGCGACAGAAGAAAAAGTGGCTGAGTTTTTGAGGGAAAATATCTTCTACAAGTTTGGCTACCCAAGAGAATTAGTCACAGATCAAGGAAGTTAGTTTACCTCTAACCTAATTGAAGACTTGCTCACTCATCACAAGATTAAGCACAGAACTTCCACCCCTTATCATCCATAAGCAAATGGGCAGGTGGAAGTCACTAACAGAGCTTTGGAAGAGATTTTGACTAAAGTGGTGAGCAGCAGCAGAAAAGATTGGGCAGATCGCTTGGTTGAGGCCACCTGGGCCTACAACACCACTTGGAAAACTACAACAGGTTTCACACCTTATGAGCTGGTCTACGGGAAGAAGGCTCTGTTGTCCATAGAATTCGAGTACAACACATTGAGGTTGGCAGCTCAGCTGGACCTAGATCTTAGCCATGCATAATAGGAAAGATTACTAGAGCTAAATGGATTAGATGAACAGAAAATGCAAGCCCTCCTCCACTCAGAAGTGGTCCAACTCCAGAGAAAGATATGGCATGACTGGCCCCTTAACAAAAAGCAATTTCAGCCAAGAGATTGGGCATTGTTATATGACTCGAGATACAAGGATTTCAAAGGGAATCTGAGGAAAAGGTGGCTAGGTCTATATACAGTGGAGAAATGCAACGAAAATGGTTCAGTCCTTATCAGGATGATTGATGAAGAAGCCATCCCCATGCTCGTCAATGGGCATCGATTGAAAATCTACAGGAAACCCCTTTCTAAGTAGGAATTCATTGAAACTCTGGATAAATCAATGCTAGTAGTGGAGCAGGGTCCTGTCTCCACTCCACCCACACCTTGAGCATAAAAAAAAAAAAAAAAAAGAAAAAAAAAAACAAAAAAGGAATAAAAATATCCTTGGGTGAAAACCTCTTAGAGGTGCCCAAGGTAGACAATGAGGGTGAAAACCTCCTGGAGGTGCCCCAGATGTCTCTCAAAAAAAAAAAAAAACAGAAAATAAACCTAATCTCTGTTGAATAATTGCAGGTTGCAAGGAGGACATTGCAGGTTAGGAGGATCGCACAAAACAAGGACAGAGGTCAGCACCAGGCTGCAAGCATCCCTCACAAACAATTCCTCCATGACCACTCCCCTTTCCTAAGATTTGATCTCATTCGGGTTAAGATTTCACCTTCTACAGGAAGTTCTGTGTCTTCTACAGGAAAGTTCTATGTCTTCTACAGGAAGATCCTGTAGAACCTACAGACAGGCCATAATTGATCTCGGGAGAGAATCTGAAGGTTGGGAATCTGCCTGTTAGGCCTATAAACATCCTTGTTTCTGTCCATCACCGTATTTCACCCTTTTTCATCTCTTTCCACCTCCGTTGCACTCATCCAATTATTTGTTCCTGCACAGTCACCACACAAAAAACCCTGTTTTCTTCATACTGCCAGAAAAAAAATTTAGTGACAAATCAAGCAGCAGTTTCTCACTCACCATACCTGTCAATCTCCATCTGGACTCCTCATCAGCCGAACCCCTCGTCAGCAGTATAGCCCTACTCATTCTAGCTTGCATTCCAGGAGGAGAAGCAGCTACAGGACATCCTACAGGAATCCTATAGCAGCTGATCCCTCTAGAAGACATACTCTGGAGACAGGGATAGCCGAAAATGGAAAAGGAGACATGCAGAGGGATCTTCTTGAACGTAATAATATTAGTAGCAGCCGAGGCTAGGCATATAGTGTGCATGCAACAACAACAAATGAAGGAATGGGTTCCAAAACCCATACATGCAGCGACAACAAAAGAAGTAATGGGTCCCAAAACCCATGCATGAAGTAGAAGCAAACGAAGGAGTGGTTCCAAAACCCGAAGTCTGAATAACGCGGTCGTGACCACACAGGTAAGTTCCTAAACTCATTCGTCAATTGCATAAATTATATTTTAAAAGCTGCATGCCTATGGGAATGGTTCGGATTGAGTGGAATCGATGGCCAATCAACTGGCCACCCTCGGTCAGTTACATATCCTCGTGGGATCCAAACAAGCCCCGTTACATTCAAAATCACCAACGAGATGTGTAGCCAGCACGTGTGCGGTGTCCATTTATGAAAAAATCATGGCGGTGGCGGATAACGGCAGAGGGGAGGTGATGGCGGTCAGAAACACGAAGAGAAATTATGGCTATGATGTCAGATCAACGGTCCATTCCAGCCACCTCACCCCCTCACCAAAAATCACGTTGTAGTTAAAAGATGCTCGGCTAAAACATGCACCACCTTCTGTTCATCCTGCACTTACGACATCCTCGACTAGAGTATGCGTCCACCGCTTCCAAAAACTGTTAACTAGTCATCCTCCACCGAGTTTTCGGCCTGTTTTCGAAAATCTCCCACATATCGGGCTCACTCAGAAGCATAGTGACATTCTACAAGAACTGGGGGCCTTCTACAGGAAGGGTTCTATAGGAAAGACTGCACAGCTTTCCGGAGCAGGAAAACCTGGGATTTTTCGTCGAATTTGGAGCTCCAAACGAGGTAGGCTCGAAAAACTCCTTTATGAATGATGTGTTTGTGCAAGGTGGTGAATTGAACGACATCAGATTGGAAAATCAGAGGAAAAGTCTGCCTATGTATTGGAAGTAAAACGTTTGCCTGCATATTGCACTGAGTTTCCCAGTTTTTCTGCATCAGAAATCTCCTCCACGTTTTCTTTTTAATTTCTCCTGTAGCGAAGATATATGTAGCCATGGGGCCAGCCTGTGTGTGTAAAAGAAATTTTGAATTTGCATATCTGTCTATGTGCTGAGAAGAAAACTTGATCCTTGTGCTCTGTCTATAAAAACAAAATTCTTCCTTTCATAAACAGACGGTCGAATTCTGGGTGACAGCAGTCTTCAAACCAGGGAATTGTTGCTAGTTGATATTGGACACATGAGAAATTCCTTCTTAGGTTCAGGGGAAACCATAAAAGGCATTTCCTTTTCTGATTAAAGCATAAAAAGATCACTCTCAACATGCCAGGAGGATTCATAAGGAAATAACCCTCGGACTCTAGCAAACTACATGAGCATCCTGAGGTTGTGGACCTTTTCACCCAAGCAAATTGGATATCCTTCTTTGACAAAATTCAGGGTCATGACGAGGAGATAACTGAGGAGTTTTTAATTTCCCTGAAACCACAATCAAAGACACATTCCATAGTTAGTTTTAGGGGTTTGACCCTAGAACTTACCCTTGAGATCATCAGTCAAGTAACTGGTCTACCATTGGGGCTCCCTTGGAGCAAAGAAGAGAGGTCATTGGGCCAAGTTGCTAAGAAAACATTATTTCTGCCCGAGGAGCATCCTGTAGAAGACAAAAACAAGGTTAGAAGAACCAACTTGCCTCCTCTCTGGAGTGAAGTTAGTTTCCAAATTATGAAGTACATTACATGTGAAGGGAGGTTTAGCATCATCTATGGTTATCATTTCAGGTTGTTGTGTGAACTAGGGCATGGGATTGACGTGCCTCCAGCCAAGAAGCTGAGCATTCCCTATTTTCTTCTTCATTCACTAATTGAATGTGGTACAAAGTTAAATGAAGGGATCCCGAATCAATTGGCCCATAATGGGCTCATCAAACTATTGGTGGAAGATGCTTTGCACACCTACATTGTCCCCATATCTTGGGAGATCTTCAGAAACATGTCCAAGGATGACAATATCAGAATTCTGGCCAAAGACATCACCTCATCCAGCAGTGAGGAGGGAGAACACACTGAAGAAGGTGAGAAAACCAATGGTGAAGGAACACAGGACATTCAAGCACAAAAAGAACAGAAAGAAAAAGGGGAAATGGGCCAGATTGCTGAGCCTAAAACAGAGGAAGAAACAACAGCACAAACACCAAGGGAAAAGAGGATGCAGAGTAGAGAAGAGAAGGCCGAAAAAGCCCAAATGAAGGCTGCCACAACCAAAGCAGGCACACAGAAACAAAAGGAAAAGACACATACTGAGATCTCAGCAACACAGACAGAAACAGTTGACACAGGGATTTCTATAGGAAGCAAGGAAAAAGAACAGCAAGAGGAGAAATCACCTGAGATATTGGCAAGGGAGGTAGCAGTTGTGCTTGCTACCTTAAGCACACCTCCAAAACAAAAAGGGAAGAGAAAGAGGCAAACCTCCATGTACTTTAAAGTAAGGAGGAGCACAAGGATCAAAGTGGGCAGACCCTAGCCACAGTCAAAGGAGCCAATTGTCATTGAGGACACAACAACTAAACCAAAAGAAGAGTCTCCTTCAAAGATATCTATCACCTATGAACAAGGAAGCCCAAAAACCTCCACCTAGAGAGAGAAAATTAGGATGATGGACTCAAAGACAACTCTACAAGAAGCTGAGACATCTCTATAGGAAACTCTAGCTAAGTTAAAGGAGACCAAGAAATTGGAGGAAAAGGCAGCCAAACAATCACAAGGAGAAGAAAAGACCGAAGAGATACTGGAACCAAGCCCTCCGCCTAGCTTGGGCTCATACTACAACCTGTTAGAAGCCAGGAAGATAATTCCCCAGAAATTTGCGGTGCCACTCTTCTTTGCACTAGAACAAGAAAGGGTTAGGACTCACACTTGGATAAGGGTTGCCAAATCCAAGGGTGTGGCAGACATAGGCCACTTGGAAGAAAAACTCAAGGAATCAAGGAAAGAATTGGCCATTGTGAGGCATGTGGAAAGCAGTCAAAGGGCCAAACTACAGGAGGAGAATGAACTGCTAAAACAACAGTTACAGCTACAGGGAAGTCATAAGGAAGATAGGCCCTCCATTCTGGGAGAACAACAGCAACAAGAAGGGCCTCTAGCAGACAAGGAAACAACTGATGAATGGTAGACAGAGGACATGCTGTAGGCTGAGGTTGAGGCGCTAACAGAACTGCTACAAGAAAAGGAGTCACAGGGAGTAGAGGAAATACAGTTTCTAAAGCAACAGGTGCAAGAGAAAGAAGCCCAATTGGCCTGCATGGCCAGCTGGGCAGTAGAAGCCTTACAATGTAGGCAACCTACTAAGTCATATGCCTTATATCTTAAATATCAATGGTTGCAATTCCAAATTAAAACCTTGGCCCAAAGGGGCACCATTCCATTTCAGAATTACCATCAATTCATGGCTTTGTGTGACATTAGCTCAGTAGAAGATAAGGCCAAGTTATCAAACTTCTATTTACATAGATTGGCCCTTCCAAACATGAACCTGTGGGACCCCATGTTGCATTGGGAGATGTGTAACTTATGGCCATGGCCTCTTGGTTAAATCATGAGGAAAAGAGGGCAGCAAAGATTCAGAATATTATTAACAGGGAGCTAAGTGAGCCACTCATGATCATAGCAAAACCAGAGGATCCCTCAGCCTCAATATATGCCCCTCAGCACCTGGCCAACAACCCTCAGGTTCTCCCAGATTACATTGAAAAACAAGGTCAGGCCATTGCTCACTTTGACGACATCGAAAGATTGTTGGGGGATAACTGCATTCATGCTTGCACAAGGAGATGGAACACACTGTCCCACAGTATGAAAATAAGAGAATACCACTCCCCAACAAGGATGAGGGAGGCCTTGGCAAGAGTACCACTCTATAAAAAATCAATGCAAAATCTGTAGGCCAACTGGATCGGCCTAAAATTCAATCCTCCCTTTCTTTTAGGACTGCTGGAAGGGGTCAAAGAAGAAGAGGAGCACAGGCAATGGGAGGAAGTAGAGAGAAATGTAGGGTTTTATGACTGAGAAGAAGACATCACCTCGGAAGCCTGGGATGTGAGAGAGGCAGTCAAAGTAATCAAACATGATGAGCTGGATTAGTTGCTCAGAGGATGAGCAACCCATTTAGAAGGGGGGTGATGATGAGCCCCAAAAATGGGTAACTTATTGGGCTCATTTTGCCTATTATTCTCAATTAATCCACCATTCTTCATAGTTTATGCATGCTTTTGATTATATTTATGTTAATTGAATGAATGAGAATAGTCACTTGACCATGAAGTCTAATACATGCTTATTGCAGATTTTTGGACATCTTTTGGACCAACGTCAAACATTTATGAGCCAGTTGACAGCCAAATACGAGGGAACAAGGCTGAAGATTAGTAGGAAGGGTGTCTCCTGCACTAAATGGCCCCTTCCTCGAGTTCTCCGCCATTAGCTCGGAGTTCAGCAACCCACCAAAGATGATTCCCAAGGGCAGCCGAGCAGCTTTTATGAAGTGGCTGATTACTTGCAATTTTGAGCAGATAAGCCCCTTGAGTTAAGGAGGGTTGTTGGAGGTCCTCGTGGTGCATAAGTAGGAAGGCTTCCAGCCTTGGTAGTTTGGCTCTTGAACATTTGTATTTCGCACTTTAGTGCTGCTCTACCTTTCAGCTCATTTTCAAGCTTTTGTTGTAAACATTTTTGTGACATGGTCATTTTTTGAGTGATGGAGATCAATTTCACTTTGCATCAGCTCTGAGATTCTTTTTAGGAGGCTATAGCTCTTGGGGTTGGGCCCAACCCAAGTGCCAGTACCTCCTCTGTGTAATTTTATGCGTTTTTGTTGCATTCATAGAATAATTTCTGCTATTTAGATTAACATCTTGCTTGGTTACATAGGTCATTTTTTATGATTGAAATAGTTTTTCATGCTTCAGGTTGATTTGATAGCTTGGTAAAGGAAAAGACCTACAAAAATGCCACCAAGCAATCCTTGATCTCATCTCTCCCTCCTTGGGACCATGAGTTGAGACCAAGGCATACTTGCTACCACAAAAACATTGTTTTTTCCTCTTCATGCAATTGCTAGTGTTAGATTTTTTTAGTTGCAAAAGTTGATACCAGTTGTGATTACATGCTTAGATCTGTTCTTGCTTAGTTTGCATAGTTATCTTACATGATTTTCTACCAATAAACTTATGTTCATCATAATTCCTGGTTGGTAGGTCAAATTAGGTCAGCATAGCTAGATATTTGGTTTTCCTAGTCTTGGTTTGATCATTTCTGGAAAATAGTGTGCAGAACACCTGTGATACCTCCCTGCCTACCCTTCCTCCATCATACAACCTGCTCCAACCCCCTAACTCAGATTCCTTCCCTTCATTTTCCACATTCTCTCACTTTGCCCTAATTTCTACATTCTTGTGCAATATTTCTTCCTCCATCCTTGAACAAACCAAATCACCTTAATCACTCCTTAGCCTCATTCACCTGGTCCTAGACCCCTTCACATCCTCATCCAACCTCCATTTCCACTTTTCCACCGTTTTTCCACCATCAACCCTCCAAAATCCTCTTTCGGAACATCCTGTAGAACCCTTGCAGACTTCCTGTAGAAGATCACGTGAGCGGTTTTTCGAGATCTGATCGTTGTGAAACTCTCTGGAAGGGTGCTAGGGACCTCTTAGGCCCTCTTCACACCTTCTCAACCTCCTGCAAGTGCCCACTCCATTTCCTTTCGCCAGTCAACCTCTGCACAAGTCAAAAACAGTTAAAGCACATGCATAATAATTCTACAAGATTACTCAAAAATACAAAAAGATGTTCCTTTTCATATTTCACTTCAGAAGTAGCTTAGTCACATGCACTTTACCTTCCTAAGAGTCAATTGCACCCATTTCTACAGCTTTCATATTTTTTTCTTGCACCAGTAGGGTTAGTTGGTAAAACTAGGGTTTGCTAGGGTTTGCATTTCCTTTCAGCTTTCCGCTTCTTTCTGCAAGTAGATTAGCCTCTGTTGAGTTAGCTTTCATCCATCATAGTTAAAAGCTTCTTCTAAGAGCCCATAGAAGTTGTCTTAAGCTCCTAGCGGACTTGTGCCAACTGATCAAGTGACAACCTACAGCAAGAGCTAGTACTTGTGCATATAGCACCGTCGCTTCCAAGTTTTTTACGAACTACTGGGTTGATAAAAGTAAAGAAGGGAGTCCCAGGTGTTGCAGAATTATTGTTGCAATACTGGAGCCCACCACAAACTATGGCTAAGACTCCTGCAATCCCTACTCTAAATATGCACTTGAAACAACCCCAAATAGATTTGTCTAACCCTTTAACTTACCTTGGAAATATTCTCTCCATACAACCCTTCCATGCTATCTAGGGCAGCCTCCTAACCATGGTTCCAAGCCTCGTTCTCCACGCATATTTCAGAACTATACTTAGAGATATATATCCACACATGGATGCATAGAGTTTTCATAGGTTAGGGCATACTATAACTGCAGCTAGGGCTACTAAGACCTCCTCCATAGCTACGTAGATCCTCCTTCTTAGGACTACGTTAGGGCATCCTCCTTAGTACTCAGTTAGGGCTTGTAGAGACTACGTTTATGGATTCATACTAGGGCTTCTTTACCTTATGCATTTTAGGGCTTCCTCTCTTAGATTTCTCTTCCACTAAAACCCGAAACAAGTGGAGATAAATCAAGAGTGAAGTGTGTGTAAAATAACTCTCAAGTTGTCTCCTTTTATATTAAAACGTTGAGCACCTGTGGGGTTTATTTGGTTGTTGGCTCACCTTAATGAATTGTCTATTAACACAAATAAATTCATAACTCCATGAATACTTATCGGAATCAGATGATCTTTAGATCAATCCTACACCTCTCAATGAGAGGGATCCAAGAAAAATATCAGTTTCCATAAATAAGATGGCCCACATGGAGTTTGGCCCTAGTTGCCAATTTTAACAAATAGTTAATCCCATGTTCCCAGGATAACAATTAGTCTATGGGATAAATTCTCAGAGGTGTGGTAGTTATTCCAAAAAAAAAATTGATATAGTGTCTAAATGGATCAAATTTAATGACAAACCCTATAAAAATTGTGTCACAGTAAGAGTTATCCTAATGGAATATTTATTGTTTTTATTCTCAAATCTTACAGACAGAGGCTTACCATTTGAAGAGCATCCATGGATGATAGGATTGGTTAGTTAGGTTTCTTTGTTTATGAAACTATAGAGCTTGAGATTTTATCACATTGAATAGTTGTCATCTTCTGTCACATTGTGGGTTATCCTCTTCGACCTATTGCTAGCACCTTGGCATGAATGTGTATTTTCTTAGGTGCAAAACTTTGGGTTCTTATTTGGTTCCTACAAAGCTCACAATAGAACTAACCGACCTCTTATACACAATATTGGGTGTTGATTTTAACACGAACTTAACCTTTACCTACTTTAATTCCACTTGCTAAAGGACAATTTGTGGGAGAAACATATTTGAATATGAAAACGTCCCTTTGAATTGTAAGATCTTCTCTGAAACAAGGCATTTGGAAAATTAGTGTGCAAAGGGATATGCACCCTTGGCAATCATTAGGGGTGTTTGTACAGGAAGTGTAAGGCACATAATTCTGGGTAGTGTACAAAATCAATTACAAAAATCCTTCCTCTTGGCTAAGTTGCAGTAGTTGAAGTGTATTTACCCTTTCAAAATCACCCATGATTTGCACCTAGTTTCGATTCTCATCCACAACAGACTACTGGACATATCACATTTCTCTATTTTGATACACAATATATTATCATTATTCTTGACATCAACCTCATACTCTTGGTGAAGCCACAACTTACTACTAGATCTTACCATGGTACTAATATCCTTACTGCCCCTTTCCTGTTTGGAAGGAGTAGATTTTATTTCTTCAGTTGTTTTACTTTCAGTGGAATTAAGTGGTCTTTCCAACGTTTCATGTTTTTGTATTCTTATTTCCTTTGTTTTTGCCTCCTCTCTATTTTTTTTACTTCCCATTTTATCTCCTGGTCTTCACTTCTCTGGATATTTTCTTTAATTCCCTTCAAATTACTTTAAACCTTTTTATTATGTCACTCGTGCTTAGAGTATGTTTGTACAAAATAGTACATGTCTCAAGTGAATCACACTTGGAAAGATCTTTCCCATGTCTATATCAATATAAACTTTTGCACATGTAATGAAGGCCTCATCTATATAAATATTATGACAGATAAAAAGCTACCAATAGACTCCAAGGTTCCTAGTAGCTACCAATAGACTATTAGTTGATATAATCATGAAGACCTTGTTCATATATGATTACCAACCATCTGAAGCAGTTGTGAAGGATACCATGTCAATAGCACTAAGAGAACCTACATTTGTAAAAACATTTGATGCTCCTCTTGTTCAATCTGCTAAGAAACATGTGAAGGATGGGTTGTTTTTTAGATTCCTTAGCAATGTTATTCATGGGAGTGAACAAGTAGCCAACAACTTTCACATTAGCTTCAACACTAGCATGACTTTCATCATGAAGATTTTAAGCTCACATTTTTTGTCCCAAACCAATACTACTATCCTCATGATCACAAAAGTAAACCAACACTCCTCTCCCAACTAGCTCAATCTGTTGCATAGTTTATGCCAGTTGGATTTCATAGTCACACCTAGCTGACCCAAAGATATCTCCCATGAGACATTCAAAATGAACCCTCACCTATACATCTAGTCCATCACCCATGTTACTCTCTACGATGGAAATATGTTCCATGCCATCGAACTTTGAACTGTATAAATATGCCTAAAATGGTCCCGACATTGTAGGAAACCTAACAATAGCACTTATTTCAACCAACTTTTCACATTTATTCCTATACCTAACAAGATATGCAATGGATATAAGTGGTAAATTATGCTCCTTTGCAAATTTTTACAACCTTGGTAAGCGAGCCATTGAAACATCATCATCAACTATTTCATTAAGAACTGGAGTAGGATTTAATATTGCTACTGTTGGAAGATATGCAGATGCATCTGTATGACCAGATCTCTGTAGGACTCCCCCTTCTCTATATTTTAGAGGCAAGGTATGACCAGGTCTCCTAAAATCACCAAGTTTGGAATATGGAGATGTGAGGGCCAAAATTGTCTTCCACCTTTCTTTTGTTGATACCTTAATAGTTGTACCCTATTATGCATCCATAGATATTCTAAATGCAGTAAGAAGCTTCTATTCATTTTCTTTGTCCGCTACCATAAGTGGAAATTCAAGCCTTCTTAGGACTTCTTCCTTATGGAAGATGATTTCTACAGTTGATTCAAGCTAGTTACAGTTTCCACTTTAGTGTAAAGTTCTATATTATTCACTTCTGTATTATCCATTTTGTTTGATTATTTTTAAATAGTCATATTTTTTTTTATGACAGTAACATACACATGAGCTGCGATGGAGTTGCAAGATGTGTTGGTTTGGATCTTACTCGGCACTTAATTTTTTTTATGCTTGGATTCATTGCAGAACATAGGTGACTTTGTCCCATCTTCTCATCACCTTTCTTTAAACAATTGTCTAACTTGTGATTATTACTAGTTGCCTCCCAAGGATCCATATCAGGCATATCAGGTAAAGTTGTAAGGACACTATTAATTTTTCTCGCCAACAGATATTTTGGGTCTCTAACAGAAGAAACAACAACTAGTCTCTATTCAAGGTTACTAGATGGACTCTTTGTATGTAACATAAGAATAACAGGTTCATACATAGGAAGAATATACACATGCTTCCCATGCCTAACATATTAGAATTCATGAGCTTGCACTTCATCCCCTAATCTTATTTTAAGATATTATCTAACAACTTTGTTCCTTCTGACCTTATGCTCTTCACAAGTGTCATCAGCCAGAACAATGAAAATCGTATCCTTTCTCTTTTCACTCTTAACAAGGGTGCTATTGCCCCTGAAAAATTGCACTTCTTTCATAGGTTCCTCTTGCTCCAATCCCCCACTAGATTCATTACCTGAAAGTACTTCAATAATGCATTCATTACATATGCAACTAAAATCACATATGCAAAGTGATTCTATTTGCATATGTGTTTTAGGCAGATCACCTAATGGAAGAGGCATGTCTTGAAAGTCCTCATAAAATTCTACCTTTATGATAATGAAATTCTCGAAGGGATATACACCATGGAAAATTTAAGAGGCCATGAGTATTGATTCAACAGTGGGATTTTGGGGTTCCTTTTGTAAACAAATGTTTTTTTTATTCTCCTCTTGAAATTGATTGATTCCATACTACCCACATACATACAACAATTGCTTAGGGTCTTTTCTATGCATGCGGAGAGGAGCTTCAATTTGAATGAGAATAGAAGACAATGTCTAGGGTGCATATGTATTAAGGCTTCCTCTACTCTGTTGCATCTCATTCCAATGAACACCTCTAAGGTCATGAAGGCAATTATAAACACTTCCATATAAAGCTAAAAATTCAACTGAGATGTCCCCTTCACTAGAAATAGGGTCATCTACCCTTTCAGCTAGAAATAATAGTAATGCTAGATATAGCTCCCTTTGCTTTCGATTTGAATATTTCAAGAGTGGAATGAAATTATTCAGGGTACAATCTCTTTGGAAAACTGAAGGAGATCTATTAGTTGGTTCATACTTCAAATGTCACCCTCATCCACTATAAATTTTCTTTCAACATAGGTTGAATTTCAGCAGTGTTCAAAACAACAGTGTAATTTATAAATAAACAGGTCAGATATACAAAGCCCACACCAACCTTTGCTAAAAAACACTAAGGCATCCTTCACAGAATAGTGTTCTTTCCTTCATTACAAACCAATAAAGGTTTCATTGGACAATGATGCTGTTGCTAATTTTTTCTTCTCAAATTTTGAGACATGCTTGACCAAAGTCTTATTTAGACCTTCCTCATTATTTCCACTATGGAGGGTTTTCTTTATCTACAGATTTTGGTTTAGCTTAACGACATCAGGGGAATTTCTCTTGTTCAAAATCCAAGGTAATACCATTTACATGATTCACATCAGTTTCCATATTCTATTTCTTGGGAAATCCTAATTTTGGTTGATGCAACTTTGTACATTTTTCTTTAGTGGGAGTTAATTGTTCTCTTTCTGGCACATGGGTCTTTTCAACCAGGATTGCACCCAAAACTTCTGCATTTTGTTGTTATGTTTCTGCTACTTTTGTTGGGTTTTCTAACACTTGGATTGTTAGCTTGTTATGCTTTACAATTTCTCTTACAAGCTAAGGATTGCTTTCAAAATAAATAGTCTTTTTTGTATTTTTAAACAAACTTTCACCATCTTATGCGGGTAAAGACATTTGAACCATTTTATTGCAAAAATGAGAATCCTTTTTTGGGCTACAGGAACCTTGGTCACACAACTTATGACATCCTTGGTCCTTATGGCCACTTGTCTACTTCTTGTATAGCCATGACCATGCCTTTCCCTTTGCTTCAATTGTGGAATTTTTTTTGAATTCTTCTAATCTTCGAATCCTTTTTCCTTGTTAAGCTCTTCTAGCCTCTTCTAATACACTGCTTGTTGTTCCCAAAACTTTGCATACTTTTCCTAAAAAAAATCTTGAGGTAGTTCCATTTTCACATACCATTCAGGATGGCAGGACTTCTACTCTTACACCACTATAAAAATATAGGGAAAATTTTCTGACTTTTTTATTTAAAAAGAACTAGTGCTTCTAGCAATTGTAGCACCACAAATTTAACTTTTTTTCAACTTTCCTGACAAAATAAATCTAATTTTAAAAGGAGGAGATAGGTCTATATTTTCTAAATCCTTCCAATGCATGATTAGATCTAAGGGCCCAAGCCTTGAGGTATTCCATGTCCATCCAGACAAAGTTATTAAAATCGAATTTTTAATGGGAAAAGACAAGTTCATGGACTCTAAAGCTTTCAAATGTGAGATTGGCTCCAAAGCCCCACGACTTTGGATATCTTGTGTTCCTCCAAGAAGTCATTTTATCCATACCCTTTTAGAATTACTCTTTGATGGAATATCCAAGGGGAACACAAGACCTGAAGATGCTAGGGGCGCCAACTGAAACCTATCTGGGAATTCCATCCATAAGCTATCTTGAGGATGAAAAATGATAACAAACAAAATTGTTGAACCTATTGATATCTTCTAGGGGATTTTCCTTTTCCAAAATCTTAACAAGAAGTAGATTAATTATGTGATAGATTATTTGTTGAATGTCTCCACCCTTTAAAGTACTCTAGGAAGACAATTTTTTGTGTGGACTGTGAGGACTGTGTTGCTTTTGTAATTCTTTGAGGGTTTAATGTGATGCAAGTTACAAAAAAAATAAAATAGGGAGGTTGATTTAATATAAGTTAAACTTTGGTATTGGATACATATCATAGGAAAATGTTGAAATGGATAAAAATGTTCCTTAACAGAATAATCCTACCCCCCTCCCTCTCCACAGATGTTTCCTTGAGAATCTCCATCGAAGAACCCAATCAGGGGGGTCATGTGTGATGCTAGGAAATTTGATCCATCTTGTTAGAAACTTATATATTACAGAGCAACGAAACACATAAAATATATTTCAGAAATACAAACACACAAAACAAGAAAGACACAAATATATGTGGTTCACCCAATTTAGGCTACATCCATGGAGAAACAACCAGTCCTTTCTTTTATATTATCCAGCAAACTGAAGAGATACAACCTACAACAGATCCAGTGTAATTCCCTCTTCGCTCTCACACAATCTCATCTCTCTTTCTCACTCAGAATACAGATCTACATAGACACAATACAATTACCTCATATATAGCAAGGGGTTGCCTTCTAGGGAAAAAAACCTTAAATTAAACATAAATTTTACCATCAGATCTCCATCTAATGAATGGCCCAGATTGACTACGAAATTACAACATTTTACAAGGAAATTTTACATCTATTTTTAGCTTCGTCCCCCTGCAGCATATATTTTACGGGCGGCAACGATTATGAACTGGGGTCCAATGTGGCGATACCTCTAAATAAAGAAGATAATCGAGCTCCACACCCAACACATCTCAGAATTTTCTAGTTTGAAGAGAGAAATATTCCCTATAGAGAGAAACAATCTTAGAAGATTGAAGAAGAATGAAAATACTCATATTTTGGCATATTACCATGTTCTTGAGCAACCAGATACCCCAGGCAACAGAAATAGGAAGAGTGCAAAATGTTTTATACTTCCCCTAAGTGAAAAAGAAGGACCTCAAAGGAGATCTGATCCAGATTCTCCCTAATGCCCAAAACCAGAAGAACTGCATGCCAAATTTTCTTAGTAGTAGGACAACAAATAAAAAGATGATCAACAAATTCATCGAACTATTTTCAGAGGAAACAATAGTTTGGTCTAGTGAGGCATCTTTTTTGCAGGTTCTCCTAAGTTATAACTTTGTCTTGAAGAACAAGAAAGGTGAATCATTTTAGGTTGTTGGGAATATTCCATTTCCAAATAAATTTTTTCCACCAACTGGAATCTTGGACCATTGTAGAATGGGCTATTGCATCATATTAAGCAAGACCAACCTTTTCCTTACCTGAGGAGGAATACAACTCCAGACTTGGAAGTCCTTGGAGTTACTTAAATAGACCCCATTGATAATTTAGCTCCTTAATGAAAGAGTTCCACTCCTCTGCCAAAGAACCATCCAATCCCAACTTAGCATAACTCAACCAGTAGTTCTTAGAAGATAGAGAAAAGACCATTCTTTAGCATTATGGAGGGAGAAGAGGCATTTTTAATTTATAAATTGGATCAAATCAGAAGATAATTTGAAGACACAAGAGCCACCTATAAAAGGGTCCTTTCCTAAGCTCACTTTCTTACCATCCCAAACTTTCCAGGAAATCCAATTAAAAAGGAATGGGAGAGAGTCCATAAGGGCCTTCCAAAAAATGGATCCCCTCTTGACAAGTTTCTTTGCTTCTCCTCTAGAAACTTCCATCACCAACATTCTTTTTAGATGCGTTTCCTTAAAAAATTGGCCCCAAAGTCCCACACCAAATAGGCCTCTCTACATAATTTTTAGGGCCAAAGCTTTACCAAACCAATGTAGGATTTTAAAATCCCACCCACCAAGACTTTTGGTTTAAACAGGGAATCCAAATAGGCTAGGAAAATACATTTCTTACTATTTTACCCTTCTTCCATAGGAAGCTGAACATTTTTTGCCTAAGATTATTTATAATAGAAATAGGGATACTAGCTACATACAACCAATAGACAAATGTTATGTAGCACAGATTTTACTAAGACTTGAATGGAGTAAGAACAATGGAGAAATAATTTCTTATTGGTTTCCTCTCTATATCTACAAAGGAGACATATCGCAGACCTTATTTCCACTTTAAGAAATTGGCTGCAAGTAAGGATTTTACCCATGAGAGTATGCCACATCAATATTTTTGTTTTAGCTAGTGCAATTGTCTTCTAAACGTTGGACCAACACCAGTTATAATTTAGTTATAAATTTAAAACTTATTTATATCCTAACTCTATTGTGAAAACCCCTCCAACTTCATTCAAACTCCAGATTAAAGAATCGTAGTCTTGTGTTAATATAAACCAATCCATTTCTCACTCACATATAAATGTATGGAAAGTAGGAATAAAATCCCCAATCAAGCATGATATTTAGAAAAGAGCCACCCTTGTGACTAACAACTTGTAGACTTTAGTTTGTTGATTTTATTTAACATGAAATAATTGGATTCATGTAGGTGACAAACCAAGTTATCTAACAAAAGTATGTATTGACTATAGCACATAATAGTATCTTTTCCCAAGCTAATTTTGAACCATTCCCAGCCTTCTAGGTTATAAATTTCTTCACAAGAGGGAACACTAATGAAAAATATTTCAAATGATTAGAGCCTCCCTAAAATCATTTTAGCTCCTAGTGGATCCAATCAATAATTGAACCAAGAGAAATATAATTTTGCGCAAGAATTTTTTGCAAAGTATTTTAGAGGAAATGAATAGATTTAGCCATTAATGAACACCCAAAGGTAAAATAGCCTTTAATCCCCAATATCCCATAGCCTTAGTTTTTTTTGTCTTTTCCTAGCCATCCCAATGATACCTCTTAAAATTTAAGCACCCTTTCTAGAGGAAACTGTTCGAATAGTTTCTGATATTTTTTCTACCACTCTTTGGGATTGAGGAAAGAGTGTTAAAAAATAAGGATAGTTTCTTGAATTTTATTGACCAAAACCAATCTACCTCTATGAGAGAGCCATTTGTGACACCAAAGACTAATCCAATATTCTAAATTTTTAACAATCCATTTCAATTTGTTTCATCTATGAAGAAAACCCATGGCGCATCCTCGTTTTTACAACACTATTCAGCCTCATCCTTATGAAAAACACCCTCCAATGTTTTCAATGCTTCAAACACTTCCTATGAGAATCGTTGGGCCAGAACTATCTCCCTTGAAGTTGCAGGTTCCTTCTCACTTAATATGGGTCATATCTCATTTTTTTCAACCAATCATGCTAACCTATCTTCCCATGAGTAGTTTTTTTCCAAGAGGTTTTGATTTCAAAGGAAACACACATCTTAGTGAGTTGTCCTGTGTAGCCTCCCATGCACATCATGTCAACACATGAATATCATTTCAAATTGATGTCAAACTATGTGTCACTTGCTTCATTGCAATACCACCTGGTTTGTCATATAAGTCATTCTACCATCCACCAACATCATGTGCTCTATACAACAACCAGACTATAGGCATAACTTGTCTAATAAACCTGCATATGACCCACTTGGAACTTCATACACCTAATATTCTCCCCTTTCTCATTACATATATCGATTGCTTCATCATGTATCAAGTACACTCATCCACCTAGTCCATAGTTGTTCTAACCATTTGTCTAAGAACATGTTGGTTACTCGATTATGGTCATTCCTTTTCCTACCACACAATTTGTGTTGATGAGCTTTATATAGGTCTATCACACAATGTATGGGCCTAAAACTAATATTGATACACCACATGATATGTGCATCCACAACCCTTTTTTCAGTTTGTTACATGGTGTGTGCACCCAAGCCCCAGTCTCGACTTTTCACATTGTATGTGTGCCCAATATGTCTGACCATCCCTATGAAAGCCCCTTAGCATGTGAGATTCCCAAGGTTTACCAAAATCCATTTTATAGGGTCCATCTCAACCTTTTTCATGTCGAGTACATTGTGCAAGACTGTAGACATTCATTCCATGACTCAAGCTCTTATGTTTCCCTTGACAAGGGCTTAAAAAACTCCATTTCCAAGCATATATTTTGAATTTTTTTTTAGAAATAAAATAAATGAAAGGAGTATTACCATTTTTATCACAATTATAAATAATAAAAATGAAAAAAAATTCTACCCATTCTCATTAAAGAATGTGAAGTATTTGACAATATATTCAACCTTGTGATGTGAACAACTATACTCTTGGGCCTCCTATCTCAACCAACTTTGAGTGGGCCATGACAAAGTCACAGGTTTGAAACTGACCCCACATTGTTGACCACTAACAACTCTACAAAATGAGGATTTTTTCATTGGTTGGGATTTCAGAACATGGATATTCCTTTCCTCTTCACTGTTAAGTAATTGAAATATCTCAAAACTTCCACAACTTTGTTAGTTCCATGAAGATGTACCAATATTACTGGCTATTCTGCTATTTCTGCAAAGGTGGAATGAACTTCAATGTTGATGCCTCATTAATTGATAACAATTTCTCCAAATTCAGGTAGTCATTGTTGCTAAACAAATATTTCCAAAACTTCCTTGAAAATCTTCTAATTGTTTCTCGACAAGTCCATTTCTGAAATTTAGGAAGCCCATGATGAAGATGTTGGTTTCTCTCATGATGAAGATGATGACAAAGACCAGAGACAATGCCAATTGTCCATTCAATTTCGATCCAAACTGATTGAGTTGATGAGCAGCCCAATCTGGCCATTGGTATGAAGCCTGCAATGTAAGTTGATGGAAAATACTACTTATAACTAGATAAAAAACCATTAGAAAATTGGTTTATTTATTGATATTGCACTATGACTTTAGATGCAAGCACCTAGACCCCTACATATTTATTATCCCAACTAAATTCATTCATGTCCTACGTTCTCCCACTAAGTGGACATGCATTGTCAACCATCTAGTTCAAGTAGTATTGATCTTTTGTTGCTTCATGAAGCCATGTTGCTGCCCATAATAATTCATCCTATACAAGGCATACCATAATATCCAAACCCAAGTTAGAGATCTATCTCTTCATGCACATAATTTGTGCTAACTTGCTTTGAGTTGAAAATAACTTACAACATATCCAATAATTGACCCATAATATTCTCTGAATTGTTTAATACTGCTATCATACTTGAGCATTTGTATGGTTGAAAATAGACTCATTCATCATATCTTGTATTGCTTATTTATTTTGCAGCCTTCATAGGGCTGGATAGTTTTTCATTTTAGGGCTTTTATATGCCCTTTTAATTTCATAATTTGTATGTTAATTAAAATATAATGTAATTTTTCTTTCCAGACCTAGTTTTCATTGGGATTCAAGTTCAAGGGCTAATTTATTTGCTGTCGTAATAACTTGTGTTCTGAAATATACTATCTTAATTCCAAATTTTGCAACAGCCATAACTTTTTCTTCATTTGTAGTGTTTGTGGTTTACTCTTTGACTAAGTTATGCTAACTTGATAAACATCCCAAGATGGTCTTATAAGGTTTATATGCTAAAATATGCAAAATCCCCTCACAAACCATTTTATTTCTTACCTTGAAAGTTAGGTTTAAGTTGTAGTAATAAGTATTTAGTATAGAAGGCCCTAGACTTGATTTTGTCTTTCCTAACAATTCCTTGAGGCTACAAGGGAATCCTATCTTGTGTTGGATTTATATTTCACTAAGAAGAGGAATTGGTTAGTTATGTGACAATGGTAATATTCCCATGTTACATTTTCTTAGCCCCTTGTGAATGTTAATTTTTGTGTAGCTTGGGAGGTAATCCAAGCCCTAACATTCGAGGGTTGGAGGTCAAAGTGCCACAAATGGTCTTGTGGGCTTGAGGACCAAGCTTGGGAATTTTGGCACCTATCATGTTTTGGGACAAAACCAGATGATTTAACGACATGTGATGGATGGGGATGATAGTGCTAAATACGAGTTGTCATTTGGGAGAAAATGAATTTTGAAGTTTACATGGTAATTATGCATTTTTCAAGTAGGTCGACTTGAAGTAAATCACAATTATACATGTCTGTTCATGTTGTTTTCGTGGAGACATTGAAAGGCTATATATAGGATACGTGAGGTCTCATTTGGAGCATCCATTGTGGTACATACATCTCAAGAAGAGCTCTGAAATTAGAGGAGGCTAAGACGTAGCTAGAAAGGGCCCAAAAGGACAACGTAGAGGAGTCTAAGGAGCAGGGTGGAGTTCTGTGTTGGGATCATTTTCTATAGGTGACAGTAAGGTTGTTTTAGGGTTGTCTTGGGTGTGTTCTAAGGGTTGTTAAAGGGCCAAGTTTTTTGGGCTGGAAGGCCGCAATGCTAGTAGAAGCTAACCTTGTTGCTTGAAGGCTGTATTGGAGAAGGCCACAGCTACAACAAGGTGTTGTGCTAGGTTGCAGTGTAGACTTTCCTGTAAATTCTCTACAAATATACCTCTAATATCATGTAAAAAATCTATTGTAGATTAATCCGATAATTCAATATACCAAAGAAAAATACTATAATCTACTTCTACTATCAATTTGCTTTGCAGAAGCTTAAATATATATCTGAATCAAAGCTGAATAATATAACCATAAGAAGAAGAGTCAATGCACATGAAACACAGAAAATACTCGGGCGAAATCCTCAGCTAAAACCCCCACTATTTATATTATCATAGAAGGTGAAATATCTCAGAATTACATAAAGCCTTATCTCTCACAGCTAGCCAGCTCTCAGTACAATCCTCTTGGATGCTCACAGGTAAAAAAGGCTTCTCATAAACCTTCTCCTCTGCCCTCCAAGCCTCCTATTTCCTTGCGCAGTTTCTCCTGGGTGATCCTCCTTCACCCAGTGGAACACTACTCTCACACACTGCTCTAACACACTGTCAGAACTGCACAATCCTCAAGGGTACATTTCCTTGACTGCATGCTTTGGTTTCCTTTATAGGAAAACATAAGCAACTGATAGTACATTGTCCTTGTCTTTAATCTCAACTGGGTCTTTCTCATAATAGACATGCATGAGTTTCTAATGAGAGAATCCTCAATTAACTGAGTAGCACTAGTTGCATGCATGCATGCATCAATTGACTCATAGCTCTCTATTAATTCCACAAACAATTTGGAACTAATTTAACTGGACTTAATTCAGTAAACAAATCTAACTAATTAGAACTCAAATACAACTCATCTTATCTCCTTAATTAAGGGACGACTTCCTTAATTTAAGGGATAACTGTTGCAGGACTTCATAAAAACTTCTAGCTTGAATTTCTCCAACTAATTAATCCAAGATGAATTAACTAATTATTTTTCAAGCAGTTGGTGAGGCTAAATTCGAATTTTAATTCATAATTTTAATTCAAGGACAAATTAAAATTGGAATATTCTATTTTTGGCATTTCTATTTTTAGCATTTCTTGTTGCTATTTTCAACGTGTAGGCCTTAGCAAGTAGCTGGAGTGGCTTTAGGGCATTGTTAAGGAGAAAAAAGCCTAGAAGGGAAAGTGGGGGCATGGGAGGTGCCTCTCCAAGGCAAGACACAACCCTTGAGGGCTTATCTTACTAACTGCGTGGAGGATTAAGGGCGATATGGTATGCTCTAACTAGAATTGCAGTGGACAGCAAGTGCAGACAAGGGACAACAATGTTTTGAGGAGGTTTATCGGTCAAAGGTGTTGACTAGATTTGGATCAGGGTAAGGCAATTGTGGGAGTCAAGGAGAGGGGGAAAATATGTTGATCATATGCCCTAGTGATATATCCCACAGAGATAGTGTAGCGTGGTGAACAACAACATGCTTAGAATTGTATTGGTTCAAGGGTTGACTCTTGCAAGGATCTGTTTGATGTGCCAATTGTAGAAACCCTTAGGAATTGTTTGGTGGATCCCATGTGGACTGTTGGACGGCCTACCAAGAAGCGAAGGTGACAACAATGACATTAGATCAAGAGGAAAGAGGACAACAACAAGGTATGTTGCAGATCGAATCATGTACGATGGATTGATGGTGTCCTAGGTGAGGATACGTGGCAGATTGGTGGAGTCTGTGGGAAGCCATGTGCGACGGTCTCCGAGGTGTGGGGATGCCATAACTAGGAGCAAATTCTATAGCATGGACTTTATCTCTTGTGGACTGTTAGAGGGCAACATGAGAGAAGACCAAGTGTGGATGAGATTGGACACTTATGGTCTGCCGGAGGACAGTGTGATAGTGTCCAAGTTAGATCTTGGTGAGCAACACCTTAATGGACAAAGGTAGTTGTGAGAGAGGTAGTTGTAGAGCTCAAGGGTTGACGAACCAGAGGAGCAATGGTGGAGCCCGAGACTTGTGTGTGGAGAAGGACTTCTACAACAGATGATGGGCAGTGCTCCTAGCCTATGTTCATTGTGGGAGATGGACATGTTGCAGTGATAGTGGCAACCCTCTGTACCCTATGTTTTTTTTCATCGATGTAGCGCGGGGATACAATAGTGGGTTGAAGTCCCTGACTAGCTAAGGAGCAACAGTGGGAATTTGAGTGTTGTTCGCAAGTGGAGTTGTGAACAACTTGACAAGAATATCGATGTGTTTTGGCCATGATGGATGAAGGCACAACTAGAGAGCAGATTGGATAGTCGAGGTTCAGTGGACAGATGGACTTGGAGCATTGAGAGAGGCAGGAGCTATAGGTCAGGAGCCGAAGGACCAGGCAGGTACAACATATGACCGAGACGAGCTAAGGAAGAATGTGATAGCTAGATGGTCAGAGTATCTTATCTTGTAATAGTAGATGTATGAGGACCATTATCCTTGGTACGGGAGCCCTAGAGTATTGCATTATAAGTTGTTAATATAACAAAGCTGGGTTGAAAAATTAAAAAGTTGTATATTATCTATGCATATGTGATTTACTGCTTTATATTTTCACTATGCAAAGTTATTTATGGTTAAGATTCTTGGTTTGGTAGTGTCAGTGATTTTAAGACTCTAACCAAGACCCAAGTTCATGGAAATTCAACACTGAAATTCTTTTCACCAAGGTGAAATATTTTGTCATAAGAATCCCATAGAAAATATTTATTCATGGTTGAATGGAACATTGAGTCCTTGCACAATATGTTTGTAGCTGAGCATTTTTATTTTTTGTAAGTTTACTATTTCTAACATCTCGGTGTACCGATCACTTAGTCTCATCTTGTACGATCAATTGGCTTGTCATTCCGAAGTTGGAGTGGATCTTGATGAGTTTCCTTCTTACTTATGATTTATCTTCCATCCATTAAAATACAGAGTGGTCATTGCCTTGTGAATATACTTTCTTGATGTCTGATACCAATCCCTAGAGAAGGAAGGATAAGGATCTGACTTACTTCCTTCCATATATTGTCCAACATGAAAAGTTGTAGAATATTTAGAAATTACAATACAAAAACCCATTGAATATGTCAATTCCATCTACATTTGTCGTTATGGAGCTAACTGGCATGTTTAAAACAATCTTCTCCGGTATTTTATGGTCACACCCTTTTATATACAAGAATATTGATGCTCATCCTTTCCATAAGCTTGCAGGCCTCTTCTTGTCTTGACATATGAACTGTGATATTGATTTTCTATCTTTCACATTTAATTTTGAATAAATCATAATTAGAGCTCATGGTATAGGGACAATGAGTAGTGATGTTCCATCCATTTGTAACTAGTTTTCTGGCTTGTAGGAAATATGTTGCATTTGTTGAGTGATCTACCTTCTGGTTTAGTTCTCTTAGCACATGGTAGAAATCGATGAAATCAAACATTTTTTCCTATCATTTTATTCTTGAGATTATTCTTGCATGATTAAGAACCACTAGACTGGATAAATTTGGCATGTATCTCATAATAAGAGAATAATCTCCTATGCTGACTAATTGATCAATTATTTGATGCCTCCCTAGACCCCACCCACATCTGTTTCTATTCCCCCCCATCAAGATCAATCACATACCCCCCCCCCCCCCCCTTCCCGCCATACTGGTCAATGGATTGTCCTTTGAGTCTATTGAGAAAGAGTATTTTTTCTTAGATCTGTCATTTTTTTGATTCATCCTCATCCATTCAAGGTTTCCAAATCTCCACTGATCTGGGTTTCTCGAGGATGCATTTTTTATGTGCCATCCCTCTTGGCAATAGATGTTTGATCCAACTCTTTTCCTTTTGCTCTAGTATTTGGATATTCTTCCTCTTCATTCCATTAGCCTGTATTGTTTTCATCAACATCCCTAAACTTTGGCTGCTACTTTTTTGACATATTTTTTTCTTGATGGATGATAATTATGGTTCTAGCCAACCTCATTTGAAGAGATATGAATTTAGGTATGGCCGGCAAGGTGTGTTTTAGAATTTGTTCATATTTTTTGTGCCATGAAGTGAACATCTCTACTCACGTTGAAGGCAGAGCCAACTAGGGAAAAATTTAATGTGGCCATGTCAATAAAAGGTATCATTATTATTGTTAGTGTGTTTTTTTAACTAGTGACACTCAGGCCTCAACCATAACCCCATGCTTCCCACTTACTTTGTTGCATGGGAGTCCACAATGGCCATTTGTGTAAGTCGGGGCATTCCTTAATCTTTTTCCTCTTATTACAAGTGAAGAGGTAGTTAAAGCTTATTGAATTGCCTTTGATGTCATGGAAAGGGTGGTGTAAACTATATTTACAACAATATTTGCTCATTTATCTTGAGACAACCAATTGTGAAAGATGTAATAATATTTTTTTCATAAGATGATGGATTGACTTCTTAAAGCTTTAGAATCATGGGATTTAGCAATGTTTATATAACCATTGGTCATAAGACACTTTTGGTTGTTATTAATATGATTGTCAATGCTCAACGTGTCGATTGTTTAAATATGAAAATGCTACCATCCTATGATTTCCTCACCTAGAATCTAATGCATCCAAATGGATTTATGGGTGTTATTGTCACTTCCCATAAATATTGTTGCCCACATATGGATAAATTCTAGAGCCACCATGTGGAAAAAATGATAGTCTCCTTGTAATTGTGTTGGAAGATGTTGCACTAAAAATTGTCACCTTGACATTCTGCTATCTGTGTGAGTTCATTACCACTCATACTTTCCTCCTTTGCAAGTCTAAAACATCAGTTCCTCATATCAAGTCTTGAAAATAAGAGAAAAGCTCTCAAAAGTTTTTAAAACTCTGGTTCCGCACTTTCTCTTTGTCTTACCAGCGGTTCCGCACCTAATGGTCATGTCTCTGGCGCACCTGACCACACTGTCTCTGTGTTAAAGGTGCAGACCCCGTAAAAGTTAAAAAGGCGCAAGTATACTCTGAAAAACTCACTTTCAGTTATTTCTAGAAGCTTCTGAAAGGAATATTGAGGTGGCAAGTTCACTCTTTTAAGGTTCATGTAACCCATACCTTAAGGAGCTAACCCCTTAATGTGAGGAGCTTATTCCTTTGAAGGAGGATTCTATCCCCAGTGGAGTTTCCAATTTGTTGGCTGGATAAATCGATCTTGCGAACAAGACCAATCTCCCTAGTATCAAAAGATAGTCTAGCAACAAACAGACAAACAAACCTATCTTTCTCTAGACATATGTGATTTATAAGTAAATACGAAAAAGGTGTTAAGATCCTACCTTAGATCCAGTGCTTGTTCGTAGTAGTCATTCTCCAGTCATTCGAAAGAGTTATCTTTGAAGACCTATAATCACAAACAAGAAAACATTAAATAGCACCTTTTACGGACTGAAATGGACTATTTACAAAAAAGGTATATGTTGACTAATTACGGTCAATAGAGTTCTCTCCTGCATTATTTTATCCTTTTTTAGGCTCGAGGGACTAAATTTACGAAAAAGTACCCCCATGGAGTTTTCTTAAGTTTTTCTTCTGACTCCCTAAAATTGAAAAACACCGAGTTTTTCCTATACTGGACTCGTTAAAATTTAACAGTAAAGGACCTGTTCAATTTTAAACATGAATGAACCACTCCCTCTTAGGGTTCAAATTTTAAACTAAGTTGGACTCATCTGAAGGGTGAGCTTATAAACAAGCAAATGTTATCCTCCTTAAGCTTGTCAAAAATAAAGAGGTACTTGCCAGAAATGGTGGGGGAAAAGAGAGAAAAATGAACCTGTTTGTTACACTTTGTTTTTTAAAAATCCGTTAACCACTCTTGAACATGACACTTTTTGTTCACCTGGGTTGGGAAAATCCTTTGCCTAACAGTTAATCAAACCACATTGAAAGTCTTCAGCCGGTTTCTGGGTATTAGCTTTGGGTCAATTGTCACCAAGCCATCTGTAGTGTCGTTATGTGTTCAAGAGAACAATTCAAACAAACCATTCATCTGCAAGATATCTGTCATCCATTTTGACCATCCCTGAGTCAGTCCTTGCCAATATATTTCTTCAAAACTTGATCTATGATTTTGTGTTTGGGCGTGCCTACGACGGATCGCTTTCTATCGACTTCAACTCATTATCTAGGAAGTTGATATAGAAATCGTCAGTACCTTGAAATCTACATGCCCTAATGGTAGGTTTCTCGCCTTCGACGATAGGTTGCATCATTGACCTTTGATCGAATGATTCTATGATATGTTCGACTTCAGCTCATTTATTCACATTTCATGGATTGTACTGAGTACTTTGAGAGCCATTGACATTACTAGTGGTTTCTCTCACACTTGTTAACAGTCCACATCATTCACTGGTAATCAAGTGGTTTCTACCATGTTCGACTTCAACACATTCATTCACATGGATAGAATCGTACTGGTTCGGGAAGCGGAAATCAAGACCCTGGATCTAGTTTCTACCATCCAGGCTGCGAGGAATTTTTTTATTCATTATACAGTGAACTATTCATAAACAGATGGTTGCATCCATACTGTGTCTACACATGTTTATACTCTTGATGTATTACAAAATCATTCCTGTATCATAATAGTTCAGTCAATTTTCTAGTCAGTTTTGATCTGAGTATGGGAATGCCTACCTCAGCGATGATATGTCTACATATATATATATATATATATATATATAGATATAGATATAGATATAGATATAGATATAGATATAGATATAGATATAGATATAGATATAGATATATATATATATATATATATAGATATATATATATATATAGATATATATATATTTTGCTTTGAATGTTTTTACAGGTTCCGACTGGGGTGTCAACAAGATGATCCTCAAAAAGATAAAGTACTTCACTCTTCATACATGACAGACTCTATCTTCATCTATTACAGACTTCGCACTTTAGGGGGCAATCTGTTGCACTGAAAATTGTCACCTTGACATTCTGCTATCTGTGTGAGTTCATTACCACTCATACTTTCCTCCTCTGCAAGTTTAAAACATCAGTTCCTCATATCAAGTCTTGAAAATAAGAGAAAATCTCTCAAAAGTTTTTAAAACTCTAGTACCGCACTTTCTCTTTGTCTTACCAGCGGTCCCGCACCTAATCGTCATGTCTTTGGTGCACCTGACCGCACTGTCTCTGTGTTAAAGGTGTGGACCCCTATAAAAGTTAAAAAGGCGCAAGTATACTTTGAAAAAAATCACTTTCAGTTATTTCTAGAAGCTTCTAAAGGAATCTTGAGGTGGCAAGTTCGCTCTTTTAAGGTTCATGTAACCCATACCTTAAGGAGCTAACCCCTTGATGTGAGGAGCTTATTCCTTTGAAGGAGGATTCTATCCCTTCATAGGTGAAGCTATAACCTCCTCCTCTGCACTATAAAAAAAAGCATTGAGCTGGTTAACTGGTGAGAGTTAGAAGCTTAGTATTTTTTGAGGTAAAATTTTGTTGGAACTTAGTCTTCTTTAGTTGAGTTTTTATGAGAGATTACATACCTCTATGTATCTCATTTGGAAGAGTGCAAGACTTGTCAAAGTAAAGGAAATTCCTGTTTCGGACCCCAGGAAGAACTTGTTCAACATCAAGGCTGAAAAGGTTGTAAAGTTATTCTACTATTCAAAGTTAATACAAATATATTTGTTTTTTCTCAATATACTGTTAATTCATTGTTTATTTTATGGATTCCTTGATCACCATAATAGGCATGATTTATAATATTTGCTATGCAGGTGCTATTTAATGTTTGCTTGTTTGTGATTACAGGTCTTCAAAGATAACTCTTTCGAATGACTGGAGAATGACTACTACGAACAAGCACTGGATCTAAGGTAGGATATTAACACCTTTGTAGTATTTACTTATAAATCGCATTTGTCTAGAGAAAGATAGGTTTGTTTGTCTATTTTTTGCTAGACTATCTTTTGATACTAGGGAGATCGGTCTTCTCTACAAGATCGATTTATCCAGCCAATAGAAGATGATAAAGTGAGTATTCTATTCTTAAAAACACTGCATTATGATGTAGTTTCTTTGCAATTTTCTTGTTTTGAAATTCATTTGCTAATCTTTTACACAATTTTTTATGTATGATTTTTGAAATTTCTATCATCATATGAATTTCATGTTATGAAACTAGCTCAAAAAAAGATAGAAAAGATAGATCAACGCGTTAGAATTCAACCTCTTTGAGGGGCCAACCTCCTTTACATTACACAAATGAATGATTCTTTGATGATTCAAATGACAAAACCTCCTTTCTATATATAGGAGTCTAAGGAGTCACAATATAATCCAGCTGACCTAACAATAATAATATAAAGGCACAAAAATAATAATAGAGGGATTCTATGGGGCACAGTAATAACAATATGGGGACAATAGGGCCACAACAATATTAATAAGGGATACAAATAAAATAGTAATGGGGTAATCACTAGTATTATAGGGACCTAACATGCCCCTCTCCTTCAAAAAATTGTTGTCCTCAACGCTTGAGTAGTTTTGGATGCTTTTGTATGAAATTCTCATCCTTCCATGCGGAATCTTCACCGAATAAGTTCTTCCACTTGATGAGATACTCCGAAATTGATTAATTTCATAACTGTCGAGTTCTTGTTTCTGTGACTGCTTGTGGTTCCAATATAATTTTTCCTTTCTCGTCAAGTTCTGGCAATATTGTTTGAACTAGGAGCTTGTCGCCTATAACCTTCTTTAAACATGAAACATGGAAAACTGGGTGCACTCGAGAAGCTGCAGGAAGCTCCAATTTGTATGCCATAGTACCAATCTTTTGCAACACCTTGTACGGACCATAATACTTTGGTGATAATTTATTATCCTTCTTAGTTTGCTTGAGGGACATTTGTTTATATGGTTGTAGCCGTAGGAATACCCAATCACCTACATCAAAACTTCTTTCGCTGCGATGTTGATCTGCCTGTTGTTTCATTCTATTATGTGCCAACACGAGGTTATCCTTTAAGAGTTGGAGGACTTGTTGTTGATGCTCGATGTGATGTTCCACTGCTTGAACCTTAGAATTTTCTCTTAAATATGATGTGATGGATGGTGGCTGATATCCATAAAGTGCCATAAATGGGGTCATTTTTGTTGCTGTATGGAAGGAAGTGTTATACCACCATTCAGCCAGAGGCAACCATTTGACCCATTGTTTCTGTTTATCAGATACAAAGCAACGAAGATATCCTTCCAAACATTTGTTTACTATCTCAGTTTGCCCATCAGATTGAGGATGATAAGATGAGCTATGAGCTAACTGAGTACCGAGACAAGAAATAATTTTGTCCAAAAATTTCCAGTGAAAATGGGATCTCTGTCACTTACAATAATCTTTGGGTTTCCATGTAGCTTTTGAATTGTTTCCATAAATGCAGTAGAAACTATACTGGCTTTAAATGGATGTGATAATGCACAAAAGTGTGCATACTTGGTAAGTCTGTCAACTACCACCATGATGACACTCTTTCCCTCAGACTTGGGTAAACTGTGATAAAATCCATTGAAACCTCCTCCCAACACTGGCTTGGAATGGATAAGGGTTGTAATAGACCCGGGGTCTTAATTGTTTCAACTTTATTTTGTTGGCAAACCAAACATTCTGCCACAAACTTTTGAATATCCAATTTAAGGCCATCCCAAAAAAATTCCTTCTTAACCCTGTGGTAAGTTTTTAAAAATCTTGAGTGCCCTCCTAAGGGAGAAGTGTGCAATTCCATAAGAATCTTTTGTTTGAGTTGGGAATTCTTACAGAGGTATAAGCGATCTTTGTACCATAACAAATCATTTTCCAGCTAAATGTATCAGATGTACTGGAATCTTGTTGTAACTTTTGAATAAGTGCCCACACTTCTTCATCATTCTTCCATTCCTCCCTTGCTTCGTTTATCCAATCTGGTTGGATAATAGAAATGGCGCACAACAATGCTTCCACATCCTCATCCTTTCTTGAGAGTGCATCTGCCACCACATTTTGCTTCCCTTTTTTGTAGATGATTTCAAAGTCATAACCCAACATCTTTGTGACCCACTTTTGTTGCTCTTCAGAGGATAATCTTTGTTCTAAAAAGTATTTAAGGCTATCATGATCCGTTTTTACCTTGAAGTGTCTTCCCATTAGGTAGGGTCGCCATTTCTTAAGTGCATGTAGTATTGCCAACATTTCCTTCTCATAAATAGCTTTGTGTAAAAACTTTCCCTTGATTGGACGACTTTCAAAAGCAATGGGTCTTTCATCTTGCATTAAAACAACACCAATTCCATTTCCTGAAGCATCACATTCCACAATAAAGGTTTTTGTGAAGTCCGGTGTAGCTAAGACCGGTGCTTGGCACATTGCCTCTTTAAGATGTTCGAAGGCCTTTGTTGCTTCTGGAGTCCATGAAAATGCATCTTTCTTCAATAATGTTGTTAGAGGTGCTGCTATTCTCCCATAATTCTTAACAAACTTGCGATAATACCTTGTCAACCCGAGAAATCCTCGCAGATGCTTTATGGATGTGGGGATTTTCCATTCCTTAATGGCTTTAATTTTGCTAGGGTCTACCTTAACTCCTTCATGAGATACAATATGACCCAGATATTCCACCTCTTGTACTCCAAAGAAACATTTGGATCTTTTTGCATATAATTGTTTCTCCTCCAATAGTTGTAGCACCCTGTCAACATGTTCAACATGATCCTTCCAAGACTTGCTGTAGATTAGTATATCATCAAAAAATACTAACACAAATTTTCTAAGGAAGGGTTTGAAAATGGAATTCATCAAACCTTGAAATGTAGAAGGTGCATTGGTAAGGCCAAAAGGCATGACCAAAAATTCATAATGACCCTCATGAGTTCTAAATGCTATTTTCGGAATGTCTTCAGTCTTCATTCTGATTTGATGATATCCTGAACGAAGATCCAACTTGGTGAAGTAAATTGATCCATGCAATTCATCCAGTAATTCATCAATGACAGGAATGGGAAACTTATCTTTAATAGTGAGCTTGTTGAGCTCCCTATAATCCAGACACATGCGCCATGATCCATCCTTCTTGTGCACCAATACTACTGGAGCAGAGAAAGAACTTTGACTAGGTTGAATTATACCAGCCTCTAGCATTTCTGCAACCATACGTTCAATTTCACTCTTTTGGGCATAGGGATATCTGTATGGCCTGATGTTTGGAGGAACACTTCCTGGAATCAGATGAATAGCATGATCATGATCACGAATAGGTGGGAGACCTTTGGGAGTCTCAAATACCTTGGAATGATTGTCCAAGACTTTTTGGAGATCTGGAGAAATAGATGATTTCGATGTGGAAACATCTAGCAAACATAATTGTGCAATTACACCTCTTTTTTCCTTTTTTAGAAGCTTTGTCATACCATTAGAGCTGATTATCTTTCCCAGTTTCCCTGCAATACCCCTTAATTCAACTTCCTTTCCTTCCATAGAAAATTTCATGAAAAGTTCTTGAAAATTAAAAGCTATTGTACCCAAGGATTGTAGCCATTGGACTCCTAGTACAACATCAGCACCTCCCATTGGAATGGAAAGCATTGGGCTAGTCAATACATATTCTCCCATGGATAGCTTGATATTATGGCACTTTCCAGAGAAATTTATTGTTCCTCCATTTGCAACCATCACTTGACACTCTGGTGCTGGATATAGGAAGCAATTCAATTCTTTTGCTACCTTACAATGAATAAAATTGTGGGTACTTCCTGAATCAATCAACACTATTACCTTTTTCTTCTTGATTTGTCCTTCTATCTTGATGGTTTGAGGAGTGGTAATTCCTGCCAATGCATTACAAGATATGGTCGGATTCATTTCTTCTTTATCTAGGCTTTTTTCCTGGAGTATATCCTCTTCTTTTGACCTTTCTTGCTCCTTTTCTTCTTCCTCTTCACAATCTATGTAGAATAATTTCTTCTCAGCACACTTATGACCTTTAGTGTATTTGCTATCACAACTGTAACAAAGCCCTTTTGCTCTTTTTTCTTCCAATTGTTGTGGTGTCAACCTTATAGGTTGTGGAAGACTAGGGACAACAACACTTCCATCTTTATAGTTGTGAGTGGTATGCTTCCTGGTTGCCATAATTTTGCTTTCCATTTTTCTTGCTAACCTGAATGCCTTCTCTAATGAATCAGGTTCCCAAAGGCAAACATCATGTTGGATATTATCCTTTAAATTTCCTATGAACACATCAATCCTATGCTCCTCTGGAATATTTTTTACCCTTATGTTCAATTTTTGGAACTCCTCAATGTGCTCCATTATTGAACCCTTTTGTTTGAGACTTATCAATTGGCTAAAAAAAGTGTTGCTTTTTGTATCTCATAATGTGCTCTCAATTCTTTCGTAAAAATTGCCCAAGTGATAATTTGTTTATGAGAGCAAAGCCATTGATACCATACAAATTGATTTGGTTCCAAATATAAAGTTGCAATACGTACCTTTTGTGTGTTTTGCACATTATTGAGATCGAAAAATTGCTCCATCTGTAATATCCATGTTGTGGGATCCTTGCCATCAAACTTCCTCATATCGATTTTTGGAATATGGTGGGTCTTTGATCCCACATTAGAGTCTATGAAATCATGATTAACATTTCTTTTGTTCGCATCATGAGTTTTCTTTACTACCCTTTCACCATTGTAAGTATTTCTTATAGAAAATTTGTCAAATTTGTCTTCAAATATACCATGTCTTTCTTCAAATCTACCATGTCTCTCTTCAAATATGTCTTCAAATCTATCTTCAAATCGTCCATCTTAGCTTCCACGCCCTTTATCTTAGATTCCACGCCATTTATCTTAGCTTCTGTTAGCTTTTGTGAAAGTGACATTTGTTGCACTTGGTCTTGTAATTTTGATATATCATGTAGAATTTCTTCCTCTTCTTCATGAGTCATGCTAGAGCTTTCAGGTTTCTTACTAGGTGTTTGCATTTTCTTTCCTTGAGGCATCAGTTACCAATAATAATGCTCTACTATGCCCTTTGAATTCCTTCAAAATAATTTTTTCAAACCAAGCTTAAGAAAAAATTTTAAAAAATCTACACACATTTTTCACTTTGTAGGAGCTCGATATTGCCTCTGATGTATCTCTGTAATTTCGATTCATCCAGTTCTGAAATTGTGACTTGCAGTAGCCCTCTATGTCTTCTTTCCAATGCCACTAGTCTGACCCAAACTAGATTCTCCAAGGAAGAGTTATGCTAAATCTCCCACAGTGACTGATTATAGACTAGTTCAGTAGAGGGAACTTGTATGACATGCCACGTGTCCTTGTTTCGACTTTTGGCTCTAAAAAATATATACAAGAAACTACAGTCCGTCCTCTTTCTGTACCTTCTTACAAAACTTCAATCTGATGCTCAGAGAGAAAGTTATGAAGATTTTCCCCAGGTCACCTTTTTGGAATGTAATTCAGGAGTCTGCAAAAAGACCAACTTCCTCATATCATATCTCCGCAAATATAGCGCAAAAAGCTCTGAAATTCGAACCCAAGGTTCAATGCGATTTCATCTCCAATGGGATTTTTTTTCGCTTCAGAAACATCGCGGAAAAAAATAAATAAATAAATAAATTATAGCGAAAATGCCATGATGACCTATTTGGAGAAAAAAAACCCTAGAATCCAAAGCTCTGATACCAAATGTTATGAAACTAGCTCACAAAAAGATAGAAAAGATAGATCAACGCCTTAGAATTCAGCCTCTTCGAGGGGCAACCTCCTTTAAATTACACAAATGAATGATTCTTTGATGATTCAAATGACAAAACCTCCTTTCTATATATAGGAGTCTAAGGAGTCACAATATAACCTAGCTGACCTAACACTAATAATATAAAGGCACAAAAATAACAATAGAGGGATTCTATGGGGCACATTAATAACAATATGGGGACAATAGGGCCACAACAATATTAATAAGGGATATAAATACAATAGTAATGGGGTAATCACTAGTATTATAGGGACCTAACATTTCATGAATAAAGGATTACTTATTGCTGTTAAATAGATGATTGTGCAAGAACTACCTCCAAATTCAACTATGAAGGATTTGCTAGACAAGATAGCTTATGGCAGTTCACTTTTTACATTATATGGTTTGCCAACACAATAGGAGCTAAGGCATTTGAGCCAAAGACTTTGGAAATGTTTCTAGTAGGGATTCCTATGGTTTTTAATGTTGTGATTACTTCACTTCGTGGTTATTTTGGGCAAGCAAATGTTTTAGGAATGCTAGACAAAACACTGGTGGACAGGTAAAATCTGCAAAATATATCCCTACATTTGAATCTTGGGAAAAAAACATATGATTGTTATCATTTAAATTATCCATAACTCTTGGAGCCCAAAAATCTATTTTATTTGGATAACCTTTATCTCTAACCTCAAAAGAAACCCTATTATAAGCTAAAGGACCATTATCTCCTCTTGAATCTTGAAAAAGTATGATGGAATGAAACTAGGTGAGGACAATATCCAGGTTTACCATGTCAGAACCTAGGTTCATTAAGATGACGATCTTGGTTTGAAGATATCCACTGTACAAATGAGGACCACCCATACTTATCGTTGCCATTTCTCTTTCATCATCAAGCATAACATAATAAGGACCTGTAACCTGTGGAGGCCCATGGTAGTCATTGCAATGCAATTTATTAGAATACATGCCATGTCCACAAGTTTTATAGTTAATCTCTACATCCAATGTGGCCATTTCTTATTCTGAGATTTACCACCTCCAAAAATGGCATCATTCACATCATTTTGAAGAAGTATGCAAAGATCAACATAATTTTTTTCACATTTATAAGTTCCCTCACATTTGTTGGTTTTTGAAGCTCGAACACTTTCATAACAAAAAGGAGCAAAGTCAAACAACAAAAATGGTCCAGTCTCTTTTCATCTACTGATATTAGAATGAATTTTTACTAGAGGCACTGTTTGTTTGTTTATTTTGGTTAGAAAAGGGTTTGCTCTTGGTTTTATGTGAATTTCAATTTATCATATGTAGCATGTTGAGAAATGGGAAAGAATAATGTGTGACATTTATCTTGCATAAATTGACAACGAATGAAAGGATACAGAGTTTAACCAAGCTATGATTCACTTTTGTAAAGGTGGAGAAACTTCTTAAAAATTTGTCTAAGAATACACCATATACAGAGTTTGAACATAAGAAATATATGGTTTTTTTTCTTTTGCAGATATGTTCTTTTTTCTACCCAAGATATCATAGCAAGAAAAATATTTATATTGTAGAAATTGTTTAAGGACATCATTGAGGTCAATTTTTCTGATGTCATGCTTGATTGATACCTTCTCATATGTCAGGAAGACTTTAAATATGAATTAATATGTTCTTGAAATAAATCGGATTCAAATTTTATAGATATAAAAGATAAAAACAAATGTTAATTCCTCCATTTGATTGTTACTTGACTTTACTGTGGGCAGGTTATAGGAATTGTGATTGGAAAAAGGATGGGGATACAATGTAGAGCATGTCTTGGATATGATTCATTCGCTGTTAGAGATCCTTCAAGCACTTGAGCCATCGAATTTGGAAATTTTTCTAGTAGGGATTCCTATGGTTTTTAATGTTGTGACTCTTTCACCTTGTGGTTTTTTTGGGCAAGAAAATGTTTTATAAATGCCATACAAGACAATGGTGGACAAGTAAACAGTTTTTTTATAATTGCAATCTCCATTCCATGATATCCTCTCTAAATTGTTTGATTGTATTTTGAATGTTTCTTTTGATTTTGTTTTGTCCTTTAACTATGAAATAGAAAATACTTTGTTTCATGTTCATTTAAACAACAACCAAAGCTTGAAGATGAAATTAGTATTACATGATATTGATTGGAATCCTTATATCTATTTTGTGTTAAAAAAAATTCATGACTATAAAAAAAAGCTTACTTTCATGTTGTTATTTGAACACATGTTGTTTATATACTTGACCAAGTTCATGCTTTCTAAAATGGAATGTTGTGAATAAAATGACAAGAATTAAATATCACACCTCAAATTATTTGTTTTCACAAGTTATCTACAGCTTGAGCTTTTTAGCATGTAACTTAGTTGGCATGATTGTGTCTAAGATTTCCTTGAAGGCTGAATACTAAATTACTAAGGCATTATTTTATATGGTGATATTTTATTTTCTTTGTTTACACAAGTCATCTAGCCATATTATAGTTGCCACTATCACCCCACTAAAGAAAACTTGTTCGAGTTTCTTGCTTGTATGGGGAAAAATGGCTTTGACATTGTTGATGTTGAGGTATATGTCATATAAACTCTTCATAGTCTACTTTAGTTTATATTCTAGTGTTCATTGTATTTAATGTCTTACACTCTACATTGTGTATTCTTTTGTTTTTGGAAAATGAACTCAGTATTAATGGTAAGAAGCAGGAATTGAAGAAAGAGGTCGAGAGTAATAACACTGGAGCGACAAATCCAAAAAGAAAGAGACAAGAGAGATGGTCTATTAATACCCTTATAGTCAATATCCCACATAAGACACACATACAAAAACTTATGGTCAAGTCTTCAGAGTTGGTGAATTCACCTGTAATGCCTTGGCAACACAATGATAATGTTTTGAAGTGATGAAACATCATTTCATGTGTAAATTGTAGTCCAACCAATATTAAGTTGGAAACTCATATTGTAATACTTTAATGTTTCATATAATACAATTTATGTGGTTGAAATGATTTATAGTTGCATTTGATATTGTTTAGTATTGTAAATAACATATGCAACTTTTCGTTTTCATATTAGATGAACATGCACATTGTATGACATTTTTTAAATTTAGTTGCAAAATCATACTAATTAATTTATGCTGATTAATAATGAACACATAAAATCAATCTAAAGCTACTAAATTAGTAGGTTATATTGATTAATTATGAACAAAAATAAAATGAATATACGACTAAATTAGTCATTTATAATGATTATTGATGAAAGTAAATGAAATGAATATAAACTACTAAATTAGTCATTTATATAATGAATATGAAACTACCAAAAAAAGATAAATGACTACTGCAAATGGTAAATTTGTGACTACAAATGATGACTAAATTTTACATATATACGACTATTAGTAGCTAATTTACAATATCTTATAGCACAACCAAAATTTAGTCATATTTCTCTGGCCATTAATTGGTTTCAAAATATGACTAAAATTTGCATATATATGATTATTAGTAGCTAATTTACAATATCTTATAACACGACTAACATTTTGGTCATATTTCTTTGATCATTAATTGGTTTTCTCGGGCGATCATATAGTAATATATTTTGTTGTATATTTGGTCATTAATTGTGACAATTAATGACTAAATCAATGACTAAATATACTACTAGACGATAAAATTGAGACAACCAATTAATGACTAAACTAAAAACGACTAAAAGTTGGTCGCTTATAAGGTACTGTAAATTAGCTACTATTGGTAACCGACTGAAAAATAATCGTTTATATACAAATTTTAGTTGTTTTTTAGGTAATTAATTAGCCATTTTGTACTAGTGATTATTTATTTTCCCTCTATTAGAAATACCTATCAAGTGTTATTTTGATGCAAATTTAATTAAAAACTTGTCTTTTTTATGATTTTCCCAAAATAAAGTTCTTTGTTTTTAATTTTTGACAGTTTAGAGTAACTTAAAATCTTTCTCCGAGGTATATTTTTGTTGGAGATACTGTTGAGGTTCCAGGTTTTGTATCTTTTTCCTTCAGCTCAATGCCTTCACATGTTTTAGGTAGATATGCAAATATTTTCCCTTTAAATATGCTTACCATAACAACTTCAAAATTGTTTAGCACACTTTTTCCTCTATTACTAATCATTCTTCCTATAATTCCTTTTTAGGGTTTGTACCCATTACTTTTATGTCTCCACATATTTTTAGGGATATAAATTATTGATTTGTTATACAGAATATGAACAACAATATTATAATCTTACTCACCATTCATTTAATATATTAAAATTCCTTTGGAGTTTTATGAATTTTCCTTTAATTCTAGGAATTATACAACCACATTCACAATTTTTTTATTTTATTTTTTATGGTTTTTTGTTTGTTTAGTTCGAATTACCATTTTATATGTATATACCCTATCTGAGTATTGGTTATTAAATTATATTGATACATTTATGTTTTTTGCTTACCCATAATTTTATAAAGACCTGTTTCTACTTCTCTATTGAATTACATATATGTGTGATTAAGAGTTGTTTACTATAGACAAAGTTATATATAAATTTCTTAGTACATTTTTATTTTCCTTTTTCTTTTAAATATGTATTTATAATGATTCTGTGGTCGCATTTCATATAGTGTTTCCCATATCAATACTAAATTTATTTATTATTATGTTGATAATTGGAACAAGACGAGGTTATAATCGTTCCAAGGTAATTATGACACCCGCTTTTAAATTGTTATTTCATTACTCTTTTTTTTACGTGTGCCTCTATTATAAATAATTATTAATGCTTATCATGGTTCATTTTGTGTTTCTATAGGTAATTTTTAGCTCACCAGTTGGATTACCTTTTTCCATCAATGTTTCCAGTTTCTTATGAAGTTACTCCTGCAACTCATAGGACATTTAACTATCTATTTCTAGGTTAGATGATCGAAACCTTTGGTTTGTTAATTTTTCATAGACATGATTGTTGTGCTCGAACTAAAATATCTAGAATTTTTGGTTCTAAATATTTAATAGTTGGTTCTTTTCTTTATGTATTTCTTGAGATATATCTTCTTCCTCGATGGAGGTAAATTGAAGTCCCTGGCCTATCTTGTAATAATAATTTCTTTAGAACTTACTTATTCCATTTATTTTTAGCTAATTAAAAGTTCCTATCTTTTGTACAATATTATAAGGGTTATATATATCCCTTACAATGTTATCCACATGTAGTCCACATGTAGAGGCTGTTATTTGAATCTATACAATTCTAAAATGAATATTTATATTTGTAAATACCATGTTTTATTTTCATCATATTTTAGATTTCTATTATTTGAGAAATTTTTTGAATATAAACATTCAACTTAGTTATAATTTTTCATACTTTTTATTGTAGCCCTTTATATTTTAAGAGAAATATAACCATTTTGTTTATTTTTGTCCATCATAGTTTGGGCTAGTTCCTTTTGCAAGAAAAACTATTCTTTGGGATGTATAGGTTTCTATTTTCTACGTTTTCCTAAATATCAATCTTCCAAATATATATCTTCTACATAAATTCTTTTATATATATATATATATATATATATCTAGAGAGAGAGAGAGAGACTAATTCTTTGAACTTACATATATGTGCATGCTTATATGCTATACATTGAATAAATACTTAAAATTTGGTTTGTACATTAATTAACGTTAGAATAAAATTTTGTATTTAGACAAATTTGCACATGGTTACATTTTAGTTTTCTACAACTATTTTTCATGCAAAATTTTATAAATAAAGATAACATAAGTTAATTTAGTTTTCATGACTTGTAACAAATAAATAGATTCAAATTTTCCTTCAAGCCACATTAAAAAATCATACACAAATGAAAATTTCAAAATAACGACTTGAAATATAGATATGGAAAACTAATAATTGAGTAGTTTGCTCCTCCAAAGCTTGATACTGCATCCAACAAGTATCCTCCCATGCATAACAGGTTTGCAAATGCCTTTTGATTGTCCTATTCACTTGTTTCTCTAATAGTCTCTTCCTAGACAACGTGAGTCTCTCTCATTAAGAAGAAAAAAATAGAGAATCACATTATTCTTCCTTTTCCACATTGCCATCCACCACTCATTTTGGTAGTTAGTAACTACCTCCACCTCACTAACAAGTGGCAAGTAGTTAGTAGCTCATTAATGAGATTTTGTTTCTTACTCCCAATGACAACATTCTATCTTTTAGGGAAACAATAAATTGGCCAATTCCATAAATTCATAATAAATCTAATCATTCATATTAGATTCCCATGACTTATTACTAGGAAATTGATATTCACCAAAAAATTGTAGCCTTATCTCTTTCAAACAAGTGTACTGTAATATTAATTTTCTACACCTCTTTTATTTTACTAAAATCATATTAAATACGTATTTACAATAATTCATTATCAGTAATAAAGTGTGATAATTAAATTCTTCGTGTCTTTTAAACATTAAAAAATAAAACACATATATACAGGTAATAACATGAAAACCTCAAGTCAGGGGATGTCAGATAGAGCTAGGTTCATCCATACCTAAATTTAGAGTTGTAACTAGAGACAATGTCATGCCCCAAGAGCAAGCATTTTTGGAATTGTTCCAGGAACTACATCAAGCATATTAGGTTTAGACCTCAATGGTCTCCTTTTTCATAACATTAGGAAGCACTTCTACTAGAAAAAGACTTCAACTTCTAACCAGATTTGGGACTATTCTAGGAATTGAACCAAGAATTCTAGTGTTTTTGGTTAGCCTTAAACCACCACAAGTTGAGACCTTGAGTTATACCACCTTTTACAATCATTTTAGAGAGCACATTCAACCAATTGTTCTCATGCATTTTTTCATTTTTTATTTCAACTCTCTACTTGGACTCGTATACACCCCCTCAAATTAAGGGGCAGTGGATGTTGGATAGCTAATCTACTAATGGTTATGATGTGGATTGTGAACGATCACAAAACTCCAAGAGACCTCTTGTAATATGAAATCAATGGACAAAAGAAATGTATAAATATGTATATTATTGTGAATAATATGCATTCAATGATTTATCTTATCTATTGTTTACATTCTTGTATTTTTTAACATTTATGCATATGCAATGTGATAGAAATGTTCCTTATGTTGCAAGAAAATTTACTCATTAATGAAAACAATAAGATGTTAATAATAAAATATACATTACATACCTCATCAGAATTAATTTATCATATCAGAAATATCATTCATGGGTCCAAGGAAGCTGTATGACAACTAGACATATTGTGTACCCTCATTAGGTAAAGTCCAAGGAAGCATTAATTTTGTTGATCTTTTGAAGGTTATGAAGCCTTAATGATTGTACAAAAAACAACATCGTTGTGTAGTTGTAATTGATATATTTCTAATGGTATATCCTTCTTTGAAAATCTTCTCCCAGTTGATAAGTTATGGCCATTTGAAAATCAACATTCATTAAGGGTCCAAAACTATAGGGAGAAAACCCCCCAACATTAATATATTAAACAGTGCCCATATTTAGGAAGATCTAAGCCAGATGGTGGCTCATCATGCATGAACTTTAATATAATTAAAGTTTGGGCATGTTTGATCTGATTGGATGACTCCAAGAATTAAATGAGAAGGTTAATAGTGGATGATGTTAAGAGGTGCATGGAATTTAACTAGTCTCGTTGACCCAAAAAATTGATGACACATGGTAGGAATTCATTGAAGGAACAAGTGGAAAATCTGAGTGGAATTTCAAGGCACATGGCATACGAAGGAAATGACACTTGACGAGTTTTGACACATTACCACTTGGTGAGTTTTGGTTGGCCCAATGCAATGACATGGTCGATTGACACTTAGAGTGTGATGACTATCCCAACATTATGATGTAGTATCTTGGAAACATGGAAGCCAATCACGTGACATGACATGGTTGCAAGTACGATGTGGTGTGACACATAATTCAATGATTTCAGGATGATGATGTGTCACAATTAGAGGCTGACATGTGGAAAGCATATTTGCTTCACTATTGTTGGTGAAAGAGCATAAAAATGATGACATATGGAACCCCTCATGGGCTACCATGTAGCTCGATAATGTCATGATGATGTCATCAGGAAAATGGACATGGACCCCTAAGGACCGGATCACATGGCAAGGTCGCACTGAGTTAAGCATGAAAATATTTGGGTTTCAAAATATTTACTCTATGTTGGTCATATGGACATGGTCACCTAGTCATATTTATGGCTACTCTCTAGACATGTAGGATCAATTATATTGTTTAAGGGAATGAATGTTTTTGGACCTATTCAGCCATAGGACCACTAATCAACTATATATACCCTCAAGCCATGAGCTACAAAAAAACATCATGTGAAGTGTGTTGTGAAACAATTTTTATATATTGCTCTAGTTCAAAATAAAAGGTTATGGTTATGAGTAGAATGAGTAGAGGCAGAGCACTATTGAGACATTTTTCTCTTTTGAAGAAAAGTAACCACGACCTCAAATTCTTCATTGGTTTGTTAAAAGAAAGATCTCATGACATCATTATGGGAATCTTGAAAGATTATTGAAGTAAAAGTCTATATGGATGTATAAGTCTTCATATAAGGAGTAGCTCTTAGAAACCTAATTAGAAGCATAAGTAGTACTTACGGGTAGAAGTAAGTCATCTAGTATAGAACTAAACATAAATCATTGGGAAGAAGCATCTCCAATATGAGGATAATCTGGATCCTCTGCTGGAATTTTCATTAGAAGGTTCATCTCTTGAAATTTGTATCGCTAAGAATTCCACTTGGGATGGGATTCATTGTTTAGAAGAATGATGGTATGATGAAAAAGGAATGCAACACGTCAAAGATGATTGAATCACTCTCAATCAAGGACAAGAAGCTACTGAAGAAAGTTTAGATGACCAAAGAAGGAAAGAGGTATGTATGCACATGTTTGATAAGTTAGGTCATGTCATCATATAGTTGCAAATAACTGGGATAAATACTCTACTTCATATGTATGATCAAAATAAAGGGTTCTCTTCTATTGGAAAGATGAATTGAAGGCATGGTTCACATATTTACTAGATGAAATCAACATAATATGTCCTCATATGAAATATGAGGTGGTTGACAAAGATGAAGGAACTATGATTGTAAGTTATTGGGAAGCAATATGTGAATAAAGAAAGGAAGAGATCATGAAAGATGCAACTATGGAGAAGGCAATCAACATCCAATGACTAAAAGATTTGACTATGATATCTTTGTGGGAAAGATATGAAGACCCTTATGAAGTCTAGAAAAGAAGGAGACCCTTGACATTGTCTATCTTGGAGATGTGTCAAATATATGTGTGGGATGTTAATATTTCAAGAAAACGGATGTCATGATGAAGGGCCATCGCAAAAGGTAATTTTGATTTGATATTCATTTTTGGTTTTTGAATAAAATATGGATGGATTAATGTAGGGCTACCAGAAAAAAATAGTTTTTGGATGTCATATACAACTAGCACTCATGTCATGGGATGGAAGATCCTAAAGGAAACATGATGTAGAAGAGGTAGCAGTATGAAGGAAAGTCATATTTGGACTAGAAAATTACTTTTAGATAAATGGAAGGATGGCATGACTAACTTGAGGAAAGTGATGGGCGGTTGATTCCATACAAAGATGAAGGCTCCATAATACTAAAGATAAAATTCATGACATCGAATGGAGGAGCACTACAAGCAACTGAATGTCCCATGATCTCAACCAATGAATTGAAATTTGCTACTGGAAATAGGTCCCTAGTTAAGAGGGAGCCTAGAAACAAGTTTCTAACTTGGTATAAACTTGGAAGTAAGTCCCTAGAAGTCTAGACAAGTCCTTAGCTAAGAAGGAGCTTGGAAGCAAGTACCTGGGACCCTGGACATGTCCTTGGATAAGAGGGAACTTAAGAACATTCCTTTATAGGAATGGGTATATCCTCCCTAGTCAAGATGGAGATATAGAAACATCATTCTTGTCTTCATTTGGAAAGAAGGAATGGAGGATTGAGTAAGCATTTGGCATTCGATACTCTTTGAGGATGTGGTAGGGAATCCAAGATAAGAATAGTCTTGGAAGGACATATCCTATGAACACCCAGTTCGGCTATGTTCTGAGAGAGACACTGATGAGGGTGTCTATAGATCATTGGTATCTCGAGCATTCTGATCTAATCTTGTGGAGAGATAAAGTTGTTAGTCAAGGCCTTTCTATGTGACAATTTTGGATGATATGATGTTATATAGATGGGTTACCAATCTGACTTTTCTTATGAGAATTCTTCAGATTGAGAATGTCCAAGTACTATGTATGGATTATGAATACCTCCCTAATTAAGAGGGAGCATTGAAACATGTAACTATATTCGATATTCATAATGATAGATGCAATCATGATTTTATGTACTTAATGAAAAGAGAAAAATAAATTTATTATTGTAAGTCTTGAGGCATGGGTATCATGCTCAATAGAATTTATTTTTATAGGTCAAAGCACCCATTGAGTGCTTCTAGGCTTGTTATAAAGTCATTGAGTCATTGTCATGTATGAATGACCCATTTGGGCATGTTGCATATTGCAAATAAAAAATTATTGATTCATAATCAAGTCAAAATACCTCCATGACCTCGTCATGGCACAATGATCAAGTCAACCTACATCAAGGACACTTCAATCTAAAGAGAGTAATTTGTACCCCTCACAAGCCTCTAAATAAGAAGGAACATGACCTCGTTTGGACACTCACTCAAGCAAGTTTGATCTCCTCAATATAGAAGCTAGAAAAGGACGAAAAAGAAGAATAAGAACAAGATCAAAGTTTTTGGGCCTCTCTCTCTCTCTTTTGTTAGGGTTTCTACAGTTTCTAAGCTAGACAAAATTTTGAAGTTGCATCGAAGCTGTGAAGCTGCAATATCGAAGTTGTGAAGTTGAAAGGTTAAATTTGTGAAGCTGCAAGGTTGAAGCTATGAAGTTTCAAGATTGAAGTTGTGAAGCCTAGACCAAGACTCATCATCAGGACTGATTTACAGAGTAGAGAAAAGTGTGTTATAAATAAGGTGTAGGTGGGTTGCTAAGATGATAAGTCGACCTATTGATTATTTAATAATATTTTAATATTATTTTAATTAATTCTTGTAATATTATCATATTATATTTATTGAATGTATTACTATATGTGCGCTATTTTTTTTTATTTTTTTTTTAAGATACTTATTAAATAATTATTATTGTTACTAATTTTATTTTATTTTATTTTTAATTTATTAATTTTTTTATGTTAATGTTTGTTGATTTTGTGCAATGTTAATAAGGTTTGATTTTTATAATTGTATTACTTTTTAGTAAAATCACTGCTTAACCTAGTCTAATTTTTGTTAAAGTGCAAAGATTGTAGGATAATGTTCTATATGTTAATAAGGTATTTATTATTATTAATATCATAAGCTTTTTTAATATTGTTAATTTAACTATTAATTATAATTTAAAATGTGAGATTAGTTTTATATTGTTATATTTAATTAATATAATTAATTTATAAGCTATATTTTTTTTTAAACTAGAAACAAAGTTCTTAAGAGTTTGAGTTAAAGGATTAGGTTTGACTTTTATAATTGTATCAATTTTTAGTAACCAATTTCTCTTCTCTGTAAATCAATCCTGATGACGAGTCTTGATCTAGGGTTGAAACGTCGACAAATGAAAAGATGAACACTGTGGAATATCCAAATTCAGTCTCTCAGAAACCACTCCACAGAAATCTACAAACCAATAGGTTAAAATTGTTGAATTTACATCAAGGTCAAAGTTGATGAAGCTACCAGGTCGAAGTTGAAGTAGTTTTTTCTGGGATCAAATTTGAAGTAGTTGTTGTTGGGGTCGAAGTTGTTGGTGAAGTTTCTGGAAGGTTGAAGTTTGTTTCTAGAAGTTGTGTAAGAAAATCTCATCAAGAAGGAAGGATGACTTCGTCTTGGAGATTCTTTTTCAAGGTTCATAGTTCTTCAAATTCATAAATTGAAGTTCTATAAGAAGGGAAGAATTCTCGTGGGTTTTCCTCTTAGTTGGAGAGGTTTTGGCCCTAATTGATCGCTTATATCTTGTGTCTTATTGTTTCATTATTCTTTATGATTTGGCAGTTGTTTTATGATAGAGAACACTAATAATAATAAAGGAAAGAAGAATTTAATAAAGTAAAGTAAAAACACATCACAAGTAGTTATCAAAGTAAGAGAAATCATCTAATCTAGCTACCCTAGGTTTCTCAACAAGCCTCACAGCCAAGACAGAAAGACTTCAGTAAAATCAAGTGCTTCATTTGTTATAAATTAGACATTATGCATCACAATTGCCATAGAAGACGAAAGGAAAGGTAAGTAGCAATAAAAATAGGTAGCAACCTTTACGAAAACTCAAATGAATAATTCTTTTGCCAAGTTTAAGAATTTTTTTTCAATGGTATCTTGTACCTTTATCGGCATGGTTCCAAGAGATGGGTGGTAGGTGGATAGTGGAGCATCTCGTAAAATGACATCATCTTAGCATTTAGTTTTCTAGTCTAACAAAGGAGGACTTAAGAGTACAAGTTGGGATTGGGGATGATGCCAAGAATTCAGTAGTAGGCATTGGTACTATTCCCTCTTGGTCGAGTTAGGTAACTCTTTAGAATTTACTAATGTGCTATTTGTTTCAAGTCTAAAGAAAAAAATCCTTTAAATTTCAATTATGGAAAATAAGGACTTTGCAATACAATTCAAGAAAAGAGAAGTCTTTTTTTCCTATGCATGGACTTCACCAAACATGAAGCAAATCATAATATCATATATTGTTGGGACTAATCTATTTATTTTTGTATTGCATATAGATGACTTGTTTTTTACACATACAGACAACCTCATTGCAAGGTGCAAAGCAACTATGGAAATTGAGTTTGAGACAAAAGACGTCGACATGATGCATCACTTCTTGGGTTTGGAGGTTTAACAAAGACCAAGGAATATTTTCCTTTGGTAGGATCAAATATATGTTTTGTAGTGAACACCTTGAGTCAATTCATTCCCGAACCGAAGCAGTCTCATTAGGTGGCATCAAAACATGTTCTTAGGTATATGAGAGACACAACAGAGTATGGTTTGATATTTCTTGGAGATGGTTAGGTGAAGATACAAGGATATACAAACTCATATTGGGCAGGTAGTGCAATAGACAAGAAGAGCACCTAATGGTGTTGCTTTATTTTGGGGTCAACAATGGTATCCTAGTTCAATAGGAAGTAAATTTCTACAACACTTAACTCAATAGAGGCAAAGTATATGGAAACTAGTACAATTTATAAAGAAATTTGGCTTCACAATCAACTTGCAAAATTATTCAATCAAGAGTTGGATCCTATGATGATCTACAATGACAAAAATAGTTGTATAAAACTCTCTAAGAATCTAGAATATCATGATCGATTTAAGCATACATAGATCAAGTATCACTTCATTCAAGACATGATTCAAAAGGGAGCATTGAAGTTCTAGTATATTCCCATCGATCAATAAGTAATTTATATTTTGACCCAACACTTACTAAATTTAAATCTTGAAGCATTTAGAAACATGCTTGGCTTGATACAGAATCCCTTCCTTGCTAAAAGTGAGCTTTGAGAAGTGTAGCTCGAGTAGAAACTTCTTGTATGAGGTAGGTGTGAATGTGTAAGAAATGGTTCAAAATAAATTCTAGTGACCACTTAGTACTTATTGGGAAATAATATCATCTAGTCATTTCACTTATTAAATAAAAGTGGAATATCAATTTTCCTATATCTCTTAAATCTTAGAAATCTAACTGAAATATTCTAGATATTTTTAGAATATTAGTGAGTTGGATCTGATCTAATCTTAGTCGCACATCTCATTTTTGAGATAAGGTGGTTGTTGATATTAGGGAGATTAGTTTATAAGATTAAGTATATTATTTATCTTACTCAAAGCATAAATAGGACAAGATGGGAGAAGTTGTAAAAATATGTTGGACATGAATAAAACTTGGGAGATCAGAGAAATATCGGTTGATCAGATTCAAAGCATAGGAGAGGACTCAAGGTTAGATCAAATAGGACTGTGTTGCACAATTTTTCAATAAGGTGTAGATATATGTATCCAATAGACAAAATTTAGCAAATCGAAGTATCTAGCAAGAAAAATTAGTAAATTTGAGTGAACAATAGGGAAATCTATTAAAGTTGAGTGACCCACAAGTAGATTAGTGTAGATTTGAGTGTCCATGTTAATGTGAATAACATTGAAAGGTCTTCTACATCGATTGTGTCTTAGCATGTGGAATACATTATTTGCCTCTATTAGTGATTTATGTATTCTTTCTTAAGTCCAACTTAGGAAAAGTACAACAATTAAAGTGAATTAATTATTGTGGACTATTAAGTTAGTTTGTAAGGATAAATAATTTAATTACTTAAGTGACTTAGAAATAATCTCAATCATTGATATCCATGATGGTTCTAGAAGGGAGATTGGGGTTAGGGATTTGGACTCAATAAATATTCTAAAGGGAGCCTAGCGAGGAGGTAAAGACACAAGACAAAGAGCACAATATTGTGATTGAGTCATCATTCAAAGACAATGATTTTCTCTATAGTGCAAGTGGTTCAGTGACCATCGTGTAGAGGAGAAGTTTGAGTAGATTCGTGTGAATTCAAGGAGGCCGAGAAGGAGGATATTGCAATTTCGAGTTGCTAGAGGGAGATCACATTTTTCTAGAGGATGTTAATTTGTTGTTGCGTTAGGGTTTTTCCAGTGTGCATTAATGGCAAGGCACAGATCGAGTTGTTGAAGGGTGTGGATATAATTGTTGAAGACTGACTTCTTCAGGCCAATTTTCGTCTGGAGGTAGATTTCCTTTAGGCTAATTTTCCTGGGAAAAATTCATTCTAAGGGAGTCGAGTTGCAAGTTCCAAATTTGTATTTTTCCTTGTATCTTTGTGGGTTGAAAACCCTATATTTTCCAAATAATGAAATGGCAGAGAATTGATTGTGGGTTGATTAAATTTGGAATGTGTAATTGATCTCTCTAGTTTATTTCCACTCCATATTTAATTATAGAAGTTAAAAATACCAATGATTTTATTTTTCGGTAAATCAATATTAATTTAGGAAAATAAGTAAATTGTTGGGGATAAATTAATTTTCAATGTGAAAATAAATCAGGCTAGTATTAGAAATTTAGTAGTTAAGTAGGCTAGAAACATTAGTTTTAAGGTTCCCTTGTAAGCTATCCTCATTAATGATAAGTTAATCTAAAGGAAGGCCAAATTGCAATTTTAAGATTCAATATAGAAAGAGAATAGTCACTAGTGGTTATAAAAGAACAATTGTGTTTTCTACTTAAAAAAAGGATACATTGGAAACTTGAGAAGGTACACAATCATTTATCACTACAAATTTCTACAAGCACATATTTCATAATCATTATTGAAGATATAAGTGTCAATAATGATAATAATAAAAAACAATGATGAAGTAAATCATTTACAAATTATAAAGTGCAAACTCATTTTAAAACCTTTTGCAAATTCTAAATTGAAAACTCTTCTACTTCTTGGCATTATAACCATATCTTTCATGAGATTTGCAAGTTAAGTTTTTTAAGGAGTCATAAGGATTTTTATTTTGTATTGAAGTACAATTTTGAAGTAGATAAAATATGGCCAACATCAATAATTTATAATGTTAAAATCCCACAAAATCAATGCGAGAAGTTAACCAACCAAGTAGAAAATGGAATAAATTATGCTCTATCATAACCTCTTGGAAATCATCAATAACGCAATTCCAAAACCAATCCCTATGACTAATTAGTATAAGCAAAAGGATAAAAAAATTCTTACCACTTATGTTTCTCCTAAGGATGGCATCATTTCTCATATTCAAAGACTTACTAATGTTATTGATATTTGAAAAACGTTTAGAATATTCTACAAAACATCAAATAAGTTTTGAATTTGTTATTTCAAAACCAATTAACAAGTTTGAAAATGGTAGCATCATCTTTAAATACAAATCCCACTAAAAAATTCTAGGAATTAAAGAATGAGTTTCTAGCAATTCACATGGAATTTAAAGATAAAGAATTTATAACCATGTTGTTCAATAGTTTATTAGATACCTATTAAGTTTTGTTACATCATTTTGTGTATCTTCTTGAAATAAAGTTCTCACATTTGAAGACATTGTAGAATCATTGATCCAAGAATATTTGAAATAAAAGGAAAATGGAATTAAAGAACCAAATATAGCTTCTACGAGAAGAAATAGAGAAAGAGGTCATGATAGAGGTCCTAGTAGAGGAAGGCAAAACTAGCAAAAAAAACATCGGTCCGGATCTCTGGAAATCAAAAAGGTACTTCTCAAATTTTCAAATTCCAAGATTTCAATCATTGTAGTAATAGAAAAAAGAAAAAAATAATCTTTATGAATCATTTGACATGACTATTATATTTATCCTTGTTATCTCATGAGTATTATACTAGTTTATATGTGGATTCTTAGCTATTGTATCCTTGGTATTTCTATTGTTATCATGTTGATCATGAATATGTTTTATGACAGTGTTTATGTATGGCTCTCATCATGTTTTTACTTGTAATTGAATCAACAATGTATCTATGGCCTAATGGATGAAATTGCAGCTAAAGTGATAAGGAAACAATGCCTCATAGCGAATATTAAATAAGTATGAAACCCATATGCTTAGATTTGTTGTTCAGGCCTGTAAATTGCATTCATGCCAAGTGTTTGACAAAATATCAATCCTGGTTGGGGATGGTCAGGCCTAATATTGGAGTTATTTTTTAGTTTATTAATCTTGTCATCACGTGTTTAATGGATTTCAGAAGTTACAACAAGTTCTAGGAGGTGGTTGGAATTATAGGCTTGAAAAGTGCCTTAAATTCCCCAGACTCTGGCACAGGTCTATTGGAAATAGTCCCTAGATGCAGGCATGCATGCTTGTGGGAGCATCCAGAGCTCTCTAAACGTTTGCATGCCCATAGCATGGGAGCGTCGAAAGGTTTAATAGCCTAAAAACTCAATGGGACCCAAGGGCCGGTTAGCAGAAAGGTTGGGATGGTTCCTAGGGGCCCTATTGTTGATGTTGAAGGTCTGTATGGTGTGTTTTCGTCGATTCCACTTCTTTAAGGTCACCTAGGAGGTTGAATCATATCATAGTAGTCTTTCGTCACATGTTTACCTTGGTTGGCCGGTTGCTTTGGTAGATGTGGGAGGAGGGAGTTAGAAAGTGGTGTGAGATTAGTTTGTGCTATATTTGGGTCATATATGATACCAAAGAGTGCTATCAGATCATGGTTCACCCCTTGAACTAGATGGGTTGTGTGTTGAGCATGCATCCATGCCGGTTGCATATGTGTTCCTTATGCTTGTAGTCCATGTGCTTGTTGAATTTTCATGGTGTTGATCATGGTTGTAGTGATGTTGTCATGTGAAGGTTGGTGGTGTTGTTGTGGAATGTGTCATCATGAGTGTATGGTTGTATATGCATTTTTTATGCATGTCAGTGTCTATATGTTGCTATGCATACATTGTCATGGTTATATTTATGCGTGTATGGTAGGTCAAGCATCCATTGTGAAGTCATTGTAAGAAATTAGATCATCATGACGTTATTGGTATGTTATGATGCTTATGTGTTGGATGAGATAGAGCAGGAGAATCAGACCATCAAAGTGAAGTTGCAGCATTGGACCTCAAGGCAAGAGCATGTCGTCATACAGGTTTGTATGTTGGGCATGCAGGGATGTAGGTTAAGGATTGTTATTTTCATTATGGTTATGTGTGTGTCTTTCATTCTATTGATGTTATGGTTACATACATGATAGATGTTAGTTTATTAGTGTAGTCATATGCACATGTGTCGGATAATCATGAATGACAGTAACATGTGGTTGTATGCATTTTTATTTTTGTTTTATGTTAGATAACTTGATGATTATGCTATATGTTGTTGATGAGTATGTTATAGGTTAGCTTGTTGTTATTATATGATAGTTAACTTGATGATTAGCTTATATGTCGTTGATGAACATGATATATAACTTGTTGTTGTTATATGATAGTTAACTAGAAGATTAGGTTATATTTTGTTGATGAACATTATATATAACTTCTTGTTGTTATATGATAATTATCTTGATGATTAAGTTAGTAACCTGATTATTAGAGTTAGTACATTAAGATCTTGATGTTATATGCATCATACTAAGTTAGATTGGTCTATGCAAATGGTTAGGGTTATGACATTTGGGTATGAGTTAATATGATGTGATATTATGTCATACTAATCTAGACTGATGATGCATATGTGATTGGTATGCACAAACGAAAATCATTTATGAGTTATGATGTGAACATGTTAGCAAGTGACTATTATGGATATCACGACCTTATTTATGTTTGAGTTGATATGTTGTGAAGTTTTATCGTGCTAATCTATATTGATTGTATAGACAAGATCACATCCCCTAAGATACATTAAGGTATGAACTTTCTTATGTCGTTTACTTTGTGCATGATTGTTTTATTATGACGTCTATTTGGTGTTTGAGTGCTCGGTGTTTATTATGTTGTCTAGTTGATTTATTTAACATAGTATGTTTATAAGTTCATTGAATGTTTGACAAATTGCATAATATGAGTATGTGTTCCAATGATCTTGTTTTAAGATGATTGTACTAATATATATGTGTTGAGACAATTGATATGTACTTGAGTGTAGTAGGTGATCTTTGTAGTATTATGTCTAATGACTATGAGTTGACTATGGATTATGACATGATTGTTAGTCTTGGTAAAGGTTGATTTCAAATTGATATCTATGATTGTCTTGATATTGGGAACGTGTGGTTTACATGTGTGAAGAGTTGCAGGAAACATGTTTGAGATTAACATGACAAGGCAATATTTTATGTGTTTATATAACCAACAGTTGGGTGATGTGACAACACATAGTAAGCCTTGATTCCAAAAAAGTAAAAAGGTAGAAGAAAGGAATTGGGTCTTGAGAAATCTAGGGCATCATAAGTTAGGAGATTTATCTTCTTGATAATTGCTTGTGATATACTTTTACTTATTTGATTATGATCTTCTCTTTGTTATGTTATTATTGTGTTCTTATCATCAAGACAATTACCAAATGAATAATAGAAGACAAGAGATATAGTATCTAGGCTTGTCAGCCAGGGCCAAAACCTCTAACTCTTTTAGAGGAAAACCCAATAAAAAATTATTCTTATAGATCTTCAATTGAAAAATACCAAGACCATGACAAAGACCCTTGACTCTGCTGTCCTCCCAAGATCCTTGTCACTATCATTGATGCTCTGCCTCTTTCATTGCTCATCTTTTTCTAGATCTCGAACTGCTCTCCTCGGTTTCTTCTAGAGAATTTTTGTCTCTTCTCTTCTACATTGCTCTTCTCGGCTTCCCTAGAGAATCTTGTGTTGACCAATCTAGGGAAAATAAAGTTTAATATGATTATTCTCGTCAGGTAACTATTTTTGAGGTATTTTAAATTTTCTTCTTAACATAATCTTCACTTGTTACTATTAAAGTGTCTCTTCTTATTTCATCAATTAGCTACCAAACAAAAGAGATCAGAACACAAGATGTTGCCTTTTTGCCAAGGCCAAAACCTCTCACACTTTGAGAGGAAAACCTGAAAAAAATGCTTCTTATACAAATTCCAATTGACGAATACAAAGACCATGACCCATAACCTATTGTGCCACTCCAAGACCAAGACACCAATCCTCTTCTTCATCACTGTTGAGATCATCATCACTGCAACTTCACCAAAGTCATCATTACTGCACCTTCACTGAGATATTCATCATAACAATGAGATCATTTTTGATGCACCATTTCCATGCCTTTACTGAGATCTTCACTTGTAACTTTGTCTCCATCAGGATCATGACTATACCAATATCATAATTGGATCCATCATGACTGCATTTGGAAGTATATCGAGACAGAGTGTGTCACTGTGAGATCTCCTCATCACAAATATACTGATAGCATGACTACATCCAAGATGAATGCCGAGACAGAGTGTGATACTGTGGGATCTCCGAGATCCGTTTCATTACTGCTACGCGAATATTTATGACTTTTTTTCTTCCTACACCGAGATCTTCATGATACTGTCGAGTACGCTGAGACAGAGTGTTTTCTTCCTACACCGAGATCCTTATCATTATACCTATGCCGAGACTGTAACCATTAACACTGTGAAGAGACCGAAAAACTTCATCTCAGTGGCACCCATCTGAAAATTACAGTGATGTTGTTCATCCGAAATCTGAACCTCACAGTCATGTGAAGAATCTCAGACCTGTACCCATCCGAAATTACAGTGAATCAAAGTTCCTGCACCCTATTGTACCCATCTAAAATCTTGTACCTCTGTACTCATCTGAAGTTGCAAAGATGTCTTAAATGTTTTCTTTTAGTGATGACCCCAGCCGCCTATATATAGTGGTTAGCCTTGAATATAAGACGACATTACAGTGAACCATTGTGTCTCCTAATTTTGGGCAGACATGACTCCTTTTATTCGATTTGCAGGTCGACATGACGAAGAGGATTGTGATTGTCATTTGGAGGTTTTTTAGACTTTTCTATAGACTTGTATACATTACAAGTAGGCTCAATAAGAGCTCATTCATATATGACATTCAGTCTTTGACTTAAAATAAATCCTAAGGCTCTCAATGAGAGCCACTAGCAAATAAATCAACCTCTTTCTCGTGAAATCCATGCAGTAAGGTATACAAAAATAATTGTATTCTTTTTATTTCTTCATTTACAAATATCATGTCATTATGAAGACAAAACCTTGTTACACTTCCTTCAACACTCCCTCTTAACTAGGGAGGTATTCTTAATGGTACTTGGTCATTCTCAATCTGAATAATTTCTCATAAGTAGAATCATATTGGTAACCCATTTGTATAGCATCATGGTAACCAAGATTGTTTCAACTTTCCACAGCAAGGCCTTGACTGACATTTGTATCTCTCATCATATTATAGCACAATGTTGATGAGACCAATGACTATAGACACCTTCATCATTGTCTCTTAAGGTATATACCCACCCAGGTGTTCACTTAGTATGACCTTCTAGGACTATTCTTATCTTGGGTTCCCAACCCTCAAATAATACCATTCCTCTTTCCTACTCTTATCTTGGATTCCCTACACATACTCAAAGAGCATCAGATTCCATATGATTACCCAATCATCCATTCTTTCTTTCCAAGTGAAGACAAGAATGTTGTGTCTATCTTTCCCTGTCAACTAGGGAAGATATGCCAATTCCTATAAAGGAATGTACCCAAGCTCCCTCTAACCAGGAACTTTCCCAAGCTACCTCTTAATCAAGGACTTTTCAAAGCTCCCACTTAACTAGGGACTCTCCGTTCCATCACCAACTTCTTCTTCGTGGGTCCTTCAGTTGCTTGATCAATTTATTTCCTTGATGTGAAGCTTCTTCCTTATAGGGAATTAGCCATCAATCACTTTCCTTCTTGGTTTGTCATGTCATTCCTTTCTTCATGGAAAGTGGCCTTCTTGATACATATCTGGAACCTTCGTCATATGGCTACTTCTTCCTCATTATGTTTCTTTCAAGAATTTCCATCCACCACATGAATGCTAGTTATACTTGTACTTACAGTTCTTATTCCAATAGCCCTGCATGAACTCATCCAAATATTATTCAAGAAATCAAAACATAACATTAAATCAAATCGTACCTTACTATATGGCTCTTCATCATGACATCTTCCTATAGGTATCAACATCCTGCATACATGTTGACACATCTCCCAAAATATCCATTGTCAAGGGTCTTCATCTTTTCCATCAGAGTTTTCACATTTTTCCAAGGATATTTCCTAATCAATTCTTGTTGGTCTTTTGGATGTTGATCGCCTTCATTAGGGTTTCATATCTCATGATCTCTTCCTTCCTCATACATTCCATTCCCGAGAGTTTTCAATCAGATTTTATTCATTGTATTCAATCACCTCATACTCCATATGAGGAAATATTATGTTGATTTCATCTAGTGCAACTTATGCCTTCCCGCATCCTTTTAGAGGAGGAGATCCTTTTTCTCTTGATCATGCTTCTCAAGATAGAAGTAATGATCCATGTTACCTGCAACCATACGACATGACATTATAATATTAAACACAAACATACATACCTTATTTTACCTTTATGTCATCTAGGTTTCTTCCAGCAGCTTCCTTGATTGAAAAGATCTTCAATCCCTTGATCTGCTTCATGTCATCACACCGTTATCCCGTGAATTCCATAAGTTGGAGTTCCTGATGAAACACTTGCTTCCTCTCTAGATTAGTGAACCCTCCAATGAGGATTCCATCATAGAACCTTGAGGATCTTGCATATCCCCATCTGGTAAATGTTTCCTTTTTGACTTTATGTATGATGAGCCTTGTCCTAGATGACTTCTTCATTTCCTGCAATGTCTAATGAGATTCCCAAGAGCTATACCCTTCATGTTTGACTACCATGGATTTTTTCCTTCATGATTCCAATGGTGATGTCACGAGCTCTTGTTTCTAATTCTTTCATGATGCCACGATGCATCTTATTATTATTGTCATATCTATAACACAAGATTTAGGAGCTTATGATAGGACCCTTTTGTGAGGGATACCATCTTGATCATAGTAGAGATCTGTTACTCCCTCTTTCCTTGGTCCTTTTCTTCAACTTCGTCCATCTTTTCGGTGGTATGAGTTTCTTTCCATAATCTTTCCATAGCATTGAATTTTAGTTATACTATTATGTCTTGTTTGAGGACCAAACTTCCCTTTCCTTTCTACATATGTTTGAGTCCTTTAACCTTCAATACTGCCATCAACTTGTCTTTCTCTCTTTAGCATAGAGACCACAAATTGTTGAATGAGGTAACCTTATTGTTAATGGACATTTGTTACCTTTCTTATTAGTTAGAACAATGATGATTATCTTCATCTCCTAATTAATATCTTATGAAGATATTCCTTCATTCTTTGATACCTTCAATCAGGTCTAAGTGATATGACCTTCATCATTGTATTTCAGAGAGTATATCTTCTATCATTTCATATCTCTCTTTTATGTCACCTCTCTTGCTACATAGGGATGAGAGGACTTAGGACTTATTTCATATTCATCTCTTTCGAGGACTATATCTATCCTCCTTTCTTATGCAAGGAATCCAACCAATTTATATATCTCCTTGAAAACATGAAGTAATTTAACCAAACTTGATTATAGAATGAAAAGATACTTACTTGACAAGTGAATATGAACTCTTCCACTTAATCACTTTGATGATGGTTAGAGAATATGTATTAGGACTTCTTCTTGGATGATCTTCTTTCAAATGAGAGAGCCTTTCCTTAATAGAAAAGGTTTCTCCTTTTGATGAGGATGATTTTCTGCTTCCTCGGATGATCTTCTTCTAGGGAAAGGAGATGATCATTTAAAGATGTTTATGCCTTATTGCCTTCAATATGCTTTTCCTTATTTTGTAGTGTAGATCAAGGCTGCTTCTAGGGTTTCAACCTTTTTCAAGATGATTTTATCTTCAATTTTGAGGTCTTTTTAGCTTCATCTCTTTGTAGAAATCTTGATGAGAGTCTTGGTGTGCTTTTGATGATGACTGTGGAGTCAAAAGTTCTTGTTATTTTAGACTACTTCTTTGATCTAGGTCTTGATCCTTCAATGTAGATATTGATCTTTTTTCTTTGATATCCTTCAACCTGATTTGATGTCCTTCTTGAAGCTTGATCCTTGTATGTATTTTTTTTGCCCTTCCTTTGACTTCAACACCTTAGCTCTGATACCACGTTGAAGAATCTAGGGAAAATCAAGTTTAATATGATTCTTCTCGTCATGATAACTATTTGTGAGGTATTTTAACTTTTCTTCTTAGCACTATCTTCACTTTTTATTATTAGAGTGTGTCTTCCTAGTTCATGAAATAGCTACCAAAACAAAAGAGACCATAACACAAGATGTTGGCTTTTTACCAGGGCCAAAACCTCTCATTATTTGAGAGGAAAACCCACACAAAATTCTTCTTATAGAGATTCCAATTGATGAATACCAAGACCATGACCCTTGACCTATTATGCCACTCCAAGACCAAGACACCAATCCTCTTCTTCGTCACTACTAATATCATCATCACTTTTGCTTCACCAAAGTCATCATCATTTCACCTTCACTGAGATATTCATCATAACAACGAGATCATTGCTATTGCACTATTGCCACATCTTTGTTGAGACCTTCACCTTTTAACTCTGTCTCCATTAGGATCACGACTATACTAAGATCATAATTGAATCTATCATGACTTCATCTGGAAGTATGTCGATACAGAGTGTGTCACATATATACAGAGATCTCCTCATCACAAATATACCGATATCATGACTGCGTCCAGGATGAATGCCAAGACAAAGCGTGATACTATGGGATTGTCGAGATCCTTGCCATTATTGCTATGCCGAGATTTGTGACTGTGTTTTCTCCCTGCACCGAGATCTTCATGATACTTTCAAGTATGCTGAGACAAAGTTTTTTCTTCCTACATCGAGATCCTTATCATTAAACCTATGACGAGACTGTAACCATTAACATTGTGAAGAGACCGAAAAACTTCATCTCAGTGACACCTATCTGAAAATTACAATGATGTTGCACATCCGTAATCTGAACCTCACAGTCATGCGAATAATATCATACCTATACCCATCTAAAATTACAGTGAATCTGAGTTCCTGCACCCTATTGTACCCATCTGAAATCTTGTACCTTTCTACTCATCCAAAGTTGTAGAGATGTCCGAAATTATGTCTTTATGTGATGACCCTAGTGGCCTATAAATAGTGGTTATCCTTGAATATAAGCCGACATGACAGTGAACCATTGTGTCTCCTAATTTTGAGATGACATGACAGTGAACCGTTGTGTCTCCTAATTTTGAGACGACATGACTGATTTTATTCAATTTGTAGGCCGACATGATGAAGAGGATTGTGCTTGTCATTTGGATGGCTTTTAGTCTTTAGAATTTTCTATAGACTTGTATACATTATAAATGGGCTCAAGAAGAGATCCTTCATATATGACATTGACTCTTTGACTTAAAATAAATCCTAAGGCTCTCAAGGGGAGCTACTAGCAAATAAATAAACCTCTTGCTCATGAAGACTGAACCAAGTTACACTTCCTTCAACATCTCAGTCTCTTAGTTTAACCCTATTCCAAAAACCCTAGAATAATCTTTTCTCTTTGATTGGTCTCTTCAAGAGAGAGAGAGACCTTCTTCCTCTTGCAAGATCCTTTACCTAAACAAGGTTACCTCAATGTAGCAGCAAGTTCTTCGACCTTCTCTATATGCCCTCGGATCTTCTACATTCGCATGTGGGAGAGTATATAAGCCCAAATGAGATCTCCCAGAAGTATCCCTTCCTTCGCTATCCTTCTCTTGACTTTTGCTTCTTTTCTCTAGATCTTCTTCGCACTTATGATTCTTTTCTTCACTGAATTTCTTGCCTCCAAGTGAGGCTGAGTGTGGCTATATATACACATTGACTCATTTCCTTTAGGCTAACATGATCATAAGGAGCTTTGTTGACATCATCTTCTAGGTTCCTTCATTCGTTGTAGACCGACTTGGAGAGGGCTAGTTGGAGGATTATTTTAAATATACAAGTTTGACTCTTTACAATGTGTAACATGAGTTCATTACATAACAATGACTCTTTTATTCTTTTATGACTAGATTACAAAATTCCTAAAGGCTCTCACTGGAAGCCTTGACTCAAAAATAAAATCTATTGCTCATGAAACCCATGAGAAAGCATTACAATGTTTTATTTTTCTTCTTTACATTTACTTACATAAAATAATAGTTACATGTCATTATGAAGACCAAACCTAGTTACACTTTTCAACAATCCCTCTTAACTAGGGAGGTATTCATAATGGTACTTGGTCATTCTCAATTTGAGGAATTTATCATAAGAAGAATCAGATTGGTAACCCATTTGTTTAGCATCATATCAACCAACATTGTTTAGAAAGGCCTTGACCAACAACTCTATCTCTCCACAATATTTGAGCTCAATGCTAGTGAGACCAATGATTTATAAACACTCTCATCATTGTCTCTCTCAAAACATACCCTACCCGGGTTTCTCAGGTTGTGCTCCGTGAGGACTATTCTTATCTTGGACTCCCCATCCTTCAAAGAATATTAGTCCTCCATGACTACTCTTCTCTCGGATGCCCTATCTCATCCTCAAAGAGTATTGGATGCCAAATGATTACCCAATCCTCTCATTTTGTCTTCCCAGGGGAAGACCAAAATGATGTGTCTATCTCCCTCTCAATTTGGGAGGACATATCTATTATATTAAAGGAATTTACTCATTCCTACACATGGAATGTACCTAAGCTCCCTCTTGGCTTAGGAATTTCCAAGTTTCTTCCAAGTAAGAAACTTTCTAGGCTCCCTCTCATAGTAGGGACCTTCAACAACTCCTTAGGTGGAGATGATTGGACAACTAGCTGCTCGAAGAACTCCTTTCTTCGATGTCATGAATTTGTTCTTTGTTGTGGAGTCTTCATATTTTGGGACTTCTTCATAGGGCACAGACCATCCATCACTTTCATCCATGAGTCATGTCATCATTCCTTTAATCGGAAAGTGATCCATCTTCATCTATCATTGCTTCATGTTATGCTACCTTTATCAGGCTCTCTTTTCCAGAAGGTTCTTGCATCCTTCTACATGGTTCTTCATGGAAGACATTCATAGTTCTTCCCTTCGGTAGCACCGCATAAACCCATCTAGATACTAGTTTATAAATAATGAATATTTAAATCATAATTAACTTTGTGATGGTCTTTCGTCATGACATCTTCCTATAGGCATCATCATCCTGCATATATGTTGACACATATCCTAAAGATATGTCTTGTCAAAGGTCTCCATATTTTTCCAGACTTCGATTAGAGTCTTCGTATCTTTCTGGGAGATATCATAGTCAAATCATCTTGGTCCTTCGGATGTTGACTTCCTATATCATGGTTGCATAGCTTCATGATTCGTTCCTTCCTTTCTTCACACATTTGATTCCCAAGAGCTTCAGAGTTCCTCAGTTGTAATCAAACACCTCATACTTCCATGTGAGGACAAATTATGTTGATTTCATCTAATAAATATGTGACCCATGCATTCTTGCATCCCTTTGAGGGAGAAGATTATTTCTTTGATCATGCCTCTTAAGAGCAATGATCCATGTTGTCTGCAACCATATGACATGATTTCCACAATAAATTTGAGCATACATACCTCATTTTCCTTTTGGTCGTCCATACTTCCTGTAGCAGCTTCCTTTGAATGAAGGAATTTCATTCCCTTGATCTACTTCATTTTCATGTTATCATGTCATCATTCTATGAATTCCACAAGATTGGAATTCTTGAAGAAACACTTACTTTTCCTCTTGCTTGGTGAATATTACATTGAAGATTCTATCAGAGAATTTTGAGGATCTTGCATATCATATCTTTCTAATGCTATGTTTTGACAGATGTATGATAACCCCTTTTCCAGATGACTTCTTATAATTATCACTTGATATTTTAATGAGGTTTCACAGAGCTATATCCTACATAGTTGATTTCCATAGGTTTTGTTCCATACATCCATCATATTACATATGTCACGGGATCTTACTTCTAATGCTTTTACCATGATTCCATTCTCTAATATAATGCATCATATCTCATTTAAGATGTTTCCTATCTACAACAGAAGGGTACCTTTTTAGTGAAGGAGATTATCTTAGTCATACTATAGATCTTTCGCTTCCTCCTTCTTAGGCTTCTTTGTCTCAGGCTCTTCTACTTCTCCGGTAATATGGGATTCTTCCTTATTTCTCTTTTTATTGTCCCTTTTAATATTAGGACAATCTCTTTGATAGTGCCCATATTATTGACGTCCATAGCATTGTACCTTAGCCACGTTCTTCTTCTTTTAAGGACCAAATTTTCCAAACTTTCCTTTTCTTCTTGACATCGGAGCATATGCTTGATTTTTCTCATGTGATCCTACATCAGTCTTTGCTTTTAGTCTAGTTTCTTCATTCTGACACAGAGACAATAGATATTGTAATGGATTAGCTTCTTTCTTCCCATAAATACTTGAAGTAAAGATACCCCATTCTTCCGGTAGTGAATTTAATACCATTTTTGTCATTTCTCTATCAGACATGACTTCTCCCAAATCTTGCATTTGATCTCTTATCTCTGAAATCCTCATAAAGTATGAGGCTATTCCATCTTCCTTTGTCATATTTATCTTGTATATTTCCTTCCTTAATGAGAATATTTCTCCTGCAGTGCTTACGGAAAACAACTATTCCAATTTGTCATATATAGCTTTTGCAATGTTTAGTTTTGATACATATGGGATAAGAGAGTCTTTGATGGATTCTACAAGAATCCTTTGGGCCCTCACTTCTCCCTTCATGAATCTAACATGTGCTTGAGTATCTTCTTTGGTAGGTTGGGCTATGCACCCCTTGATGTGATCCTTGAACTCATTCTCGATGAGATTTAGGTATGTTCTTTTCTTCCATGTAAGGAAATTTGAAGCCCCAACCAATTTGTTACTTTCTTTGCAAAAAGACATTTTGATATCATCAAATGAAGTCATAAAATCACTTGAGAATTTGTTGCTTGATTCCTCCTTAATATTGATGTTGATAGAAGATTACTCCAAATATTGAGAGAGAGTTTGCTTCAGGATCCTTCTTGAATGATCTAGCCTTCTTTCAATGATGACCTTGGAAATGCTTCTAGGGTTTCGATCTTTCTTCTTGCTGCCTTCTTGAAGGTGATCTTTGCTAGAGTGTATTTCTTTGATCTAGGGATTTGGTATGATGAAGATTTTGATCTCTTGCTTGGTGTCCTTTTATTTTCTTTGATCCTTATTTGAAGCTTGATCTTTGGGTTTCTTCCTGCTTGAATGCCCCTTCTTGAATTCAACACCTAAGCTTTGATAGCATGTTGAGAAATATAGGGCATCATAAGTTAGAAGATTTCTCTTCTTGATAATTTCTTGTGATATACTTTTACTTCTTTGATTATGATCTTCTCTTTGTTACGTTATTATTTTGTTATTATCATCAAGACAATTACCAAATGAATAATAGTAGGCTTGTCATCTAGTGCAAAACCTCTCATTCTTTGAGAGGAAAGCCCAGTCAAAAATTCTTCTTATAGATCTTCAATTAACAAATACCAAGACCATGACAAATATCCTTGACTCTAGTGTCCTCCCAAGCCCCTTTTCACTAGCTTTGATGCTTTGCTTCTTTCCTTTCTCGGCTTCTTCTAGATCTCGAACTACTCTCCTTGGCATCTTCTAGAGATATCGGTCTCCTCTTCCACGTTGCTCTTCTCAACTTCCCTAGAGAATCTCGATATCTTGGGTTAACCCTATTTCAAAAACCCTAGAATAATCTTTTCTCTTTGATTGGTCTCTTCAAGGGAGAGGGACCTTCTTCCTCTTGCAAGGTCCTTCACCCATACAAGGTTACCTTAGTGCAACAACAAGTGCTTCTTCGACCTTCTCTATATGCCCTTGGATCTGCTACCTTCACATGTGCGAGACTATATAAGCCCAAATCAGATCTTCTAGAAGTATCCCTTTCGTCGCTACCCTTCTCTTGACCTTTGCTTATTTTCTCTAGATCTTCTTCACACTTATGGTTCTCTTCTTCACTGAATTTCTTACCTCCAAGTGAGGCTGAGTGTGGCTATATATACACATTGCCTCATTTCCTTTAGGCCAACATGATAATAAAGAGGAGAGTTGACATCATCTTCTAGGTTCCTTCATTCGTTGTAAGCAGATTTGGAGAACGATAGTGACAAGGTCTTGGAGGATTATTTTACATAAAAAAGTTTGACTCTTTACAATGTGTACCATGACTTCATTGCATGACAATGACTCTTTTATTCTTTTATGACTAGATGGAAAAATTCCTAAAGGTTCTCAATGGGAGCCTTGACTCAAAAATAAAATCTCTTTCTCATGAAACCCATGATGCAAGAATTACAATATTTTAGTTTTCTTCTTTACATCTCTTTACATAAAATCACAATTACATGTCATTATGAAGACCAAACATAGTTACACTTTTCAACATTGGGCAAGAATTCCTTTCGCTATGTTTGGAAACGCTAATTCCGAACGAATGAGTGCTTTGCATAGAAGAAGTCTTCTTAACCTTTCTTTTTTCTGACATTATGAGAATATGTGTTATAGTCATGAACATGTATTTGACATGTATATTAGCTAGTTTCCAGTTATGGATGGATTCGTAAAGAGAATTGGACCGCCTTGAGATATGGCATGGATGTGTTCAGTTACAAGGCAATGTGTTTGGCACAACAAGGTAAGGTAATTAGTATGTTGTTATGTTTATTTATGCATTAAAAGTTATGCATTCATGGAAATATGTTGCAAGGGATTGCATTGCAAAGAGACTGCCGTGAAATCTTGAAGAAGATCAAGTTGATATTTCCTTTGGAAGCACTGGGAACCATGGAGATTGGGTCATGGTGTCTGCTGTTAGTCTTATACTTTTGGTCTTTTATGATTTTTTTGCGCTTGATTTGCAGTTTTGTTATGTCTATTGCATGATCATGCCACTTTGTTTGTGGCGTTGTATTGTTATTGGTTTTCATGGTTCTATTCTTGTTTGTTTCTTATGCTCACCTGTTAAGTTTTGAGTCTTGGGAATTGTTTGGGAATGAGGAAATTTAGTGGAGCTCAGAGAGAACTTAATGAAATCCAGTAGGCAATGTAAGACTCAGATGAAGTCGGTGCATGTATAAAGGAAGTTGAAGGCAAAAGTATGAGAGCCAGTTGGATTGGTTTGTTCCATTGATGTAAATGGACAATGATGGGATAGTCATGGGAAAGGTAATCAAGAAAGGTATGGTGAATGGATTTGAGGCGTCATATACCTTGGCTATGTGGGGAACTATTGTTCTCAATGTTGCGCATGTGTTGCACACATAAAGGGAGTTCTCTTAACCTTAACCTTATGATATATAGTAATTACGTTGTGATCATGATTATGTTGATGCCTATATGTGTATGTATGTATGTATGTCATGTCTGACAGGGTCATCAAGGATCATTCTTGCGGAGGAATGATTGCTTATGCAGATGAATGGCATGACGAGGTTCCTGGTCTTATGGGAATCAAGTGGGAAGAGTAGTCATTACAAATATATGAGGTCAGCATCAGGTGGATATGAATTAATATTGTATGCTTGTATTATGCCTATGTTTATGTTATGAGAGATAACACTGAGGGATACATCGGTGAAATGAAAGCAATATGGTATGTGACATGTTGAGACAAGCATGGAATAGACACAATAAGCAAGGTTTCTTGGTAGAGACAATGTGCTTTTGGATGTGAGATATTATTGTTGTTCATATGTTGTATATGATGCGTCTATGATATTGTGTGCATGCATTGTTGTGCATATATAGTGTGTACATGTTGTTTATGCGATGTTATGTATAGGGTGCTACAGATAGTGTTGTGTAAATGTTGCATATGCAGTGCTCAGTATAGATGGTGCTATGTACATGATGGGTATGCAATGTTGTGTGCATATGGTGTTGTGCGCATGTTGGATATGCAATTCAATGTACATTGTTAAAATTGGCAACTAGGGCCAAACTTCATGTGGGTCATATTATTCATGGCTGATAATATTTTTATTAGATTCCTCTCGTCAAAAGGTGTAGGATTGACCTAATGATCATCCGATTCCGATAAGTATTCATGGACATATGAATTTATTTTGATTATGGAATTATTATCAAGCCGACCTACAACTTATGTAGGCTCAAGAAGCCTAAACATCATGTCTATTCAACCTCTACGTTTTAGTATAAATAGAAGAGGACTTCAAGTCATTTCTACACACACTTGGATCTCTTCCTCTCTTTACTTGTCTTTGGGTTTTAGTAGGAGGAGAGATCCTAAGGTGATATCAGTGAAGTTGATGATGCCGGTGAAGCCAATGATGTCGATGATTCCAGTGAAGCCGTTGATGTCGGTGATGCCAATGATGTCAATGATGTCGATGATGATGATGTCGGTTGATGTCGATGATACTGATGTCGCTGATGCTGATGATGCTAATGCCGTTGATCTAGGGTTTGCTACTACTGATGTAAATCATATTTATGTACTATTTCTCTCTGCTGAATTATTGAAGATAAAAGAAGATTTGATCAAATGGTTTCCCCACACATTGTGGGGCTTGTCCCTGGCTAGCCGCCACATCTTGTGTCTCTTGTCTTGGCTTGTTTTCTGTTGATCGTTTAATGTTCTATCTGCACTTTACTTATGCACATGTGATTGCTAATCTATGAATAATAATAAGAAAGAAAAGTAAATTACTCCAAGCATAGAACATACCATAACTTAACATGGTATCAGAGCTGAGGCGAAGACAATGCCCAAGCAAGAGTGAAAGAGCAATCACCGACAACAGTTGGGACAAGACAAAAGGATCAATGGGTTCAAATTCACCGAGGGTGAAGTGGAAGCAGAGAATATTATCATAATGGTGTAGTGGAAGTCTCTGATGGCCTACTTAAAGATCACTTCATTGGGAAGTTTAGATCTAAGGGTATAGGGAATGTTACCCTTCAATTGAATGAAGGTAACTCGATTCATTTACGCAATCTATTTTATGTATCTGATCACAAGAAGAACCTGGTGTCCATTTCATCAATGGAAGTCAAAGGCTATAGGGTGGCACTCATTGATGGAAAGGTACGTGTTTGAAAATAGATATTTTCAAAGATGTTTTTGAGTTCAAGGTTGTATCAAGTTGTTGGAAGTCCACTGGGGACCATGTCCATTGACACAACACCGGAATTCTATGAGTCAGATGGTGAGAGGGATAACTAAATTAAAAAAGAGCATGAAGGTACATGTCTTAGATGTACCGAAGGAAAATCATACAAGGGGACCATTCCCCTCATGTAGCAGGTCCACAGGTTTGGAACAACCAATGGAGTTTGAGATTCATGAATGGGAATCTCATGTATACAGGTGGAAGAAAGCCCTCTATGGCTTGAAGAAAAACACCCTGGGCGTAGTATGAGAGGATTGATAGCTATTTGATGAAGTTGATATTCACTAGGAGTGAAACCGGTCCAAACCATTCCCCTAAGGTTGAGGATGATAGACCTCTCATACTGGCACCTCATAAGGATGACCTATTTCTAAAAAGTGTAGACCCTCTCATTTGCAGAAGTAAGAGGGAGTTGGATTCTGAATGTGGAATGATAAACTGCAAGCCTGTACCTCAAGGATATTAAATTTCAGAAGTTATATGGTAGTGATGTCAGACCAGATTTGGGAAATTCCTCTGAGTTTCATAAACTCAATCATGTTGATGTTCTTGGTGAAATTTTGTCCGGACATATGTTTTGAAGTTAGCATGGTGAGCTCATATTTGGTTGAGCATCACTGGATTGGTGCCAAGAATCCTCTGAGATATCTTCAGGGCACAATCTATCATGGATTGAGATACACTGCCATAAATATGAAAACTGCAATATTATTCGAATGCTAAATGGGCAGGCATTGTGGAGGATCACTAGAGCACTTCTCAGTGTTGGTTATCTTTGGATTCTGCTTCGATGTCATGGATGAGCAAGAAGCAGAAATCGATTGTTATAAGTACCACCAAGACCGGATACATAACTATGAGTATGACCTCGTATGAAGTTTTTTGGTTGTGGAAACTCTTCAGTGAGTACACATGATGAATACCACTGTGATTCTCCGTGAAAACCAAAGGTGGGATTCGATTATTGAGGAATCCTGTATTCAATGATTGCTCCAGTAGATAGACATCATATACTACCTTATCTGGGATATGGTAAGTTGATTAGCAAGGAGGCTCCATCGCACTGAGATGATGTATAGGTCAAAGCCCTAGGAAAAGATCAAATTTGTGATTTTTCCCCAACGACTTGGAGTCGTCAAGAGACCCTTGTAAAAGGGTCCTGCATGTTGCATACATTGAGCTTTAGGAGCTATGGACACTTGCAGTTGTTACTAGAACAACATACGACCACAAGGTGACTCACCCTCTCCTAGTGGTGCACACTGTGAAGAAGATGATTCGCTCTCTTGTGGAACAAGATGATTCACTCTCTTGTGGAACAAGATGATTCGCTCTCTTGTGGGACAAGATGATTCACTCTCCTGTGTAGTAGGATGATTAGTTCTCATGTGAGGTCTAGATGATGTGTTCTCCATGATGATTGTGTAGCAGGATGATTAGTTCTCCTGTGAGGTCAGGATGATGTGTTCTCCATGAAGACTATGTAGAAGGATGATTAGTTCTCCTGTGAGGTCTAGATGATGTGTTCTCCATGACGACTATGTAGCAGGATGATTAGTTCTCCTATGAGGTTGGGATGATGCATTCTCCATGACGATTATGTAGCAGGATGATTAGCTCTCCTGTGAGGCTTGGATGATGTGTTCTCCATGGCGATTGTGTAGCAGGATGATTATTTCTCCTGTGAGGACGAGATTGATTAAGTTCTCCTATTGAGGCATCCTACCCATGCCGTTTTTGACTCATGGGAAGTACCTCTCATCTGATCAATGAGGATAGGGACCATAGTAGTACTGATGGACGCATCGTTGTATCTACCATACTCTCTATGCTAGGATGATCTTCATTGATCTAGGATCAATGATACTGGTCTCGGACCAGTGGTAGGAGTTGTACCCACTATGACGCTGACATCGGGTCGGTTGAGACTGGTTTGGGACTAGTGGTATACACTTTGAGACTGACCTCTGGTCAGTGTAGTACTAGTCTGGGACTAGTGAGAGTGGTACATACTATGACGCTGACTTTAGGTCAGTTGAGACTGGTCTAGGACCAGTGGTACATACTCTGAGACTAACCTTTGGTCAGTGCAGTACTGGTCTGGGACCAATGAGAGTGGTACATACTATGATGCTGACTTCGAGTCAGTTGAGACTGGTCTGGGACCAGTGCTACACTCTCTGAGATTGCGATACTGGTCTGGGACCAGTGGTAGGAGTTGTACCCAATATGACGCTAACTTCGGGTCAGTTGAGACTGGTTTGGGACCAGTGGTACATACTCTGAGACTGACCTATGGTTAGTGCAGTAGTGGTTTGGGACCAGTGAGAGTGGTACATACTATAACGCTAACTTTGGGTCAGTTGAGACTAGTCTGGGACTAGTGGTACACTCTCTAAGATTGCGATACTAGTCTGGGACCAGTGGTAGGAGTTGTACCCACTATAACGCTGACTTTGGGTCGATTGAGACTGGTTTGGGACTAGTGGTACATACTCTGAGACTGAACTCTGGTCAGTGCAGTACTTATCTGGGACCAGTGAGAGTGGTACATACTATGACGCTGACTTCGGGTGAGTTGAGATTGGTCTAGGACCAGTGGTACACTCTTTGATACTGCGATGCTGGTCTGGGACCAGTGGTAGGAGTGGTACCTACTATGACGTTGTCTTTGGGTCGGTTGAGACTAGTCTGGGACCAGTGGTAGGAGACTAGTCTGGGATTTTGAGTCAGTGGAGGATGACACTGGTCTGGGACTAGTGGTAGGAGTTGTAATCACTATGACACTGACTTCAGGTTGGTTGAGACTGGTCTGGGACCAGTGGTACATACTCTGAGACTGACTTTGAGTCAGTATGATACATCCTCAATCATTTCTTCTTCATAATTCGAACAAAATCAAAGCAGAGCAGAGCATATCAGAGCATAGTAGTACAGATCAATACAGGGTAGAACAAGACAAAGCAGAACAAGCAAAATAGAGCAGAGCAGGGCAAGGGTCAGGCTATATAGGGCAGTGCATTTGATGGATGAATAGTAGCGACCGACAGACAGATTGCAAATGAAGTTCTCCCTAGTTGAGAGGGAGTGTTAAAATTGGCAACTAGGGCCAAACTTGATGTTGGTCATCTTATTCATGGCTGATAATATTTTTATTAGATTCCTCTCATCAAGAGGTGTAGGATTGATCTAAATATCATCCGATTCTGATAAGTATTCATGGAGAACACATCATGGAACTCCATTTTTATATGAATGCCTCTCTTGCTCTGATGTCCTATAATATGCTTTGTTATGCCTCCTTTGGTAACTCCTCTTGCTTATGGCTTGGCTATCCTGATGGCCTTGCTCCTGTCTCTTCATGGATCTGTTCTGATACCAAGAAGAAGAATATTGCCATCAATAACAAAGGGGGAGATTGTTGACCTAGGTTGTCATTGATGTCAATATGGCAATATTCTAGATACTAGATGATGATATGAAGCCAAGGGGAAGCAGAGCAGATCCATGAAGAGACAGGAGCAAGGCCATCAGGATAGCCAAGCCATAAGCAAGAGGAGTTACCAAAGGATGCATATCAAAGCATATTACAGGATATCAGAGCAAGAGAGGTGTTCATATATGCAAGGATGTCTTTGAAAAACACTTCCAAGCTAGAGGAGCCACATTGGAGCAAGAGGAGCTACAGGAGGAGCCATATATATATATATATATATATGCCAAAACTATGTTCTCAGAGCTACAGAAGCAAACAGAGCGAGCGTTACAGAGCATATATATATGCTAAAGTAGAGGAGCACACAGAGCAGATGGAGGAAATAGAGTGTTAAGAGGCCCTTTCTTTTGCGATCGCTGATAGCGATACATATGTATGCGGACCCAACGCAACATTGCAATATAATTTAATCTATGATCGCATCCGTCGCATATTGCAAGTGGTAAATCCTTGCCACATTGGAAACGCTGACTGCAATAAGGTTGTGGACCCGATGGGCATATTAACTATGGTTTAATACCATATCGCATCCGGTCCATCAGAGGAGTGGCGGATCAGTCGTCGGCCATCAACGGAGTCATGGGTCCGATATATAAAGGACCTGTGGGAGTCACGAATCACCGATTGTGATTTAAGTTGTGGACCCGATATAGTTTACATGCGGGTGTAATATTGCTTGAAGTCCACCCCTTAGTCTTTTGACTGGTTTTTTCTCATATTCTCTGTGTAATTAAATATTTGGCTTGCACGGGGTGTTTTAGGCCGAAAGGCTTATGATAATTGTTCCAATGGTTCAGGAGGTTGAACGTCAGTTAAATGGGGTGAATCATGGCGATAGTGATTGCGATTGGGACATGGTTGTCCATTAAACTATGCCGACTCTGTGTATGCCTACCATCATTAAAAAAGGAGAGCATTGTTACAAGTTTTTGAATATGTGTTCTCTATGCATGATTCGGTCCTCACCATTGAATCAACATGTCCTATGAGCATGAATAGACAAAGGAAACTATAAGCCGGGAAGTTGAAGAAGCAAGCGAGCACAGAGGAAATGACAGCGAGCATTGAGGAAGCTAAAGGGCCAGCGAAGAGAGGAAACCGACAGACAGAGGAATGAGGAATGAATAAAAGACAGAAAAGCAGAGAACAGTAAATTGTCAAATGTTGTTGAAGGTTGTTAAAATGTTGTGGAAAATAAGCTGGAGGAGACAGAGGCAACGAGAGGATCCAGCAGAATAGAAAGAGGGTTGAAGGGCCAACAGGACAACAAACAGTCGAAGGGGAGAAGGTGCCAGCAAAGAACATAAGCTTGAACAGGAAGTTGTTCTTTATGCAGAGCTTAGTGCAGCTAACAGTAGACTGACTAAAGCTGTGTGAATACATTATCAGAGAGCATGAAGGCTATTGGAGACTATGTGTGGACAGTGTGCAGATTTGTAAAGACTTCTTCATAAGAATACTAGATGTCATTGATGTTGTAGCTTAGAGACTACAGTGAAGCTATAATCAGACAGAACTTAGTAGAGAAGAGTTCTGAGAGAAAAACATTATTATCATATGAACCTTGACAAGATTGGGTCAGAACCCTTGAGGCTGGTGCCTCAGAAGTAAGTAGGATTGGAGTCCTTGGGGCTAGTGTCTCAGAAGCAAGAAGGATAGGAGTCCTTGGGGCTGGTGCCTCAGAAGTAAGAAGGATTGGAGTCCTTGGGGTTGATGCCTCAGAAGTAGGAAGGATAGGAGTCCTTGGGGCTGGTGCCTCAGAAGTAAGAAGGATTGGAGTCCTTGGGGTTGATGCCTCAGAAGTAGGAAGGATAGGAGTCTTTGGGACTAGTGTCTCAGGAAATGGAAGGATTGAAGTCCTTGGGAGTTGGTGCTCCTAAGTCCAAGATTGGTGTCTTAGCGAAATAGAGTTGGTGCTCTGGAGGTTGGAGCCTCACCAAAGTCCGAGTTGGAGCTTGGCAACTGATTACAACCACTTATATATTGTATCTCTTTTACTGCAAAGATTATATTAATAAAAGCATTAATTATTGTTATTCATCTTGTGTTCTGAATATAAATTGTTTAACTAGTAAAGCAATAGTCGAAAAAGAAATACTGATTCACCCCCCTAGTATTTCCAACAATTGGTATCAAAGTAAGTACCTTCATTCAAATCTTAATAGCTTGAAGGTCGACTTTTAGAACACAAATGGCGAAGTCAAGAAAGAAAGTCTCCAATCCTCATAAGGATGTATCTCCCTCTACTACTAAAATAGAAGACAATCAATTTAAGGAGGCTTCATGGCTCAATGGGAACTTTAATATATGGGAAACAAGAATGAGGAATTTCCTATAGACTCAAAGCATTGAAATCTGGAAATTAGTGATTGTTGACAACAGGATGGATGAAGAATCCAAGGAGTACAATGAAAAAGCAATAAAGGCAATCTTGAATGGGCTACTTGATTCTGTAAAGAAAAATCTAGGAAAATGTTCATCATCTAAGGGTATATGGGACAAACTTCATGACCTTCACTCAAAAGGGGCATTTACCATGGCCATCAGTCAAGAAGATGATGGAAATCAAGAAGGAAATCCAGAACCCATCATTGAAGCTGAACATGAAAATGATGACATCAAGGCTAAAACAGACCTAGAAGATGAAGGGAATGAGTAAGATTTTGTAGAAGAACTCCTCGCTCAACTTATGACTGCCATGGAAGAGATTAACAATTTGAAAAAGAAAAATGAGGAACTTAAGAAGACAACACTAGTTAGTAACCAAGATCAAACAAGGAAGAAAGTTGACCTCATCAAGCTTCAAGTACAAGAAAAGGATAAAGATCTTGCCAAACTTAAGAAGGAATATCATCAAAGCAAAAGAAAGCATCATGAAGAAGTCATAACCATGACAAATCAATTGAATAAAGCAAAGAAGTAGGAAGATACCTTGTCAAGTCAACTTGAACAAAGGCACAAGAGCTTGAACAAACTTGAAGAAGAGATTAGTCAGTACAAGGTATAGGTCTCCTCTCTCAAATCTCAACTATAAGAAGCCAGGAAACAAGTGCAAGGAGTTGAGAAGACAAAGGAAGCATTGGAAGTCATAGAAGGACAGGCTGATGAAGCAGGAAAGGAAAGAAACACCATGATCTGTCAACTAAAAGCAAAGGATGAAGAAATCTTCAAATTAAAATCTAACATCAAGCTTCTCAAGGCTGAAACATGTAAAGCTACAAGGATCAAGGAAGAAATGGAGAGCATTCAAGATGAGAATGAAGAAATATTCAAAATGAAGTTAGATATCATCTCTCTTAAAATATTAGCAGATGAAGCTACCCGTAGCAAGGAAGAAACTGAGAAACAACTTGCCAAGAAGAATAATGAGTGTGAAAGATTGGAAGAAGAGATTGTCTTCCTCAAAACAAAGGTTGAAGGGATGAACAAAATCTTGAAGAGATCTCAAGCCTTAGATGACATGCTCAGCTATCACAAATGTCCATCTGATAAATCAGGTCTCGAGTATGCAGGTGAATCCTCAAACAAGAATGAAAATGATTTAAACAAAATAGATGTGAAGAAGCTAGAAAGAAATGGTGATGCTCCCAGCTCCAGCAACGGCAAGGAGAAAAATCAAGGCTACAATAGAAGAAATCCTGCTCCAAGAAGAAATGTGGATGATGTTAAAGATGCAAGAGGCAATGGTTATCATCAAAGGATCTCAAGGCAGAAAGGCTTCAGAAGTACATCAAGGAAGCCTCCATCTCCCTGGTACCAAAGTTCATTTTTTGGTTATTGTTATTCTTGTACAAACTTTGGTCACATGGCAAAAGAATGTAAAGCATATCATAAAGATAGATGTTATGGTCCCCAATCATCTCATAGAAATAGATATTATAGTCCCCAACAATCTCCAAGAAACAATTTTGTAGGAAGAAAACATGAATTCTTATTCATGAACAATGTAGAATACTTCAAGTGTCATAACATTGGTCATATGGCATGAGACTGTAACTTAACTTGGGCTCTTACACAAGCTAGAACCATGAAAAAGAAGAAAGTTACACAAGTATGGAGAAGGAAGGAAATACAATAAAAAAGTCCCTTGAGCTCTCCAGCCAACAACATATGTCACTGTCCTGAATTTTAACAATCTAAGAATTTTATGAGAAGACTCTACCAAAAGGAGATGATGCATACAGTAAGGGGGAACCTGTGATTATTTATCGTTATTGTTGAATCTATTAGTGAAAGGGTCCTTATGAAATCCTTGTTGAGATATATTAACAATCATTCTTTGATGAAGATCATTTCTCAGGAGTAGTCCATTGAAGAATAAGATCATGTAACTAGTCTGTGGACTGTTGTTAAAGATGCTTTCCACTTAATCTCTAAGTAGTATTTGAAGCAACAGAGAAAGTCATCTAATGCTAGAGAAAATTGGGCAAACAACCATGGTGTTGTTATCACAAAAGTTTATGTCTTAACTCAGGGATTTAATGTGAGAACAGATAAATTCTGGACACTAATAGAGGCAGTCTTCAAACAAACAGATACACTTGGAATAGAGTTTGAAGTAAGAGCAGCTGGAAGCCTATATCAAAATTGAAGCACTGCATGAAGATGCAAATCAACAATTGTATTTAAAAGACAGTCACAAATTGGATATCTAAATCTGCTAAGAGGAAATAACTAGCTGAGATATGTACAAGAACACAAGGAAAGGATGGCAGTGAGTTAAGAAGAAGCACAGAGACACAAATGAACTCAGATCTGAAGAAAGACAGCAAGAAAGACAATCTCAGTGGCATTTTTCTCTAGATTCAGACTATGAAGGTCTCTCAATTCTCCCTATGGAGACAGCAACATGGATTGAAGCATAAAATCCTGGACTTGGACACTTGGTGTACGGCCATTGGCAATCTGAATGAAATCATTAAAGTAGAGCATCTTTAAGCATTGTTGAAGTCATGATAGAGTAGTTCTGAGACATGAAGAGGGAATAATGTGCTAATTGGTGATAAAGCATCAATCCTTCTATCTTGAGTAAAAAGAAGAAAATCACTATGACAGGGGGAGTCACAGACCCGTGAAGATCTACCATTAATGAAGAATAGAAACAGTATGATAGGGGGAGTCCCAGAGCACTCCTTTGCCATTGATGTCAAATGGGGAGAGAAGAAGAATATTTTCATCAATAACAAAGGGGGAGATTGTTGACCCAGGTTGTCATTCATGTCAATATGGCAATATTCTAGATACTAGATGACAATATGAAGCCAAGGGGAAGCAGAGCAGATCCATGAAGAGACAGGAGCAAGGCCATCAAGATAGCCAAGCCATAAGCAAGAGGAGTTACAAAAGGAGGCATATCAAATCATATTACAAGATATCAAAGCAAGAGAGGCATTCATATATGCAAGGATGTCTTTGAAAGACACTTCCAAGCCAGAGGAGCCACATTGGAGTAAGAGGAGCTACAGGAGGAGCCATATATATATATATATATATATATATATATATATATATAGATGCCAAAACTGAGTTCTCAGAGCTACAGAAGCAAACAGAGCGAGTGTTACAGAGCATATATATATGTCATATATATGTGCCAAAGAAGAGGAGCACATAGAGCAGACGGAGGAAACAAAGAAACAGAGCCATCAGAGAGCTTATATGTGCTTTCTTTGATACTATCGGCAAAGAGAAAGCCCATATATATAGGCTTAACACTATCGGTAGGCATCTATGGCACATTACACTATTGGGAGCGGCGATATGCCTCAAACTCATGTATTTGCCCATCGGCGGAAAAAACCATGCATATATGTGTTTAACACTATCGGAGGCGCAAACGGAGGCCAAGGCATGTACATAGGCAAATACACTATCAGAGGCAGAAAGCAGACCTGAATTTTTATGAACGGGAGCGTTGAGTTGTATTGGGTCCAATACATAATATTATATCGCATCAGCACTTCGGGACCAGCATTATAGTGTGTCAAAGTGGACCATTGCAATCGCCAATAGCGATTATTGCATCGAGAATTTAGAGCGGAGGTAATATAGTGTTAAGCGGCCCTTTCTTTGTGATCACCGATAGCGATACATATGTATGCGGACCCGCCGCAACATTGCAATATAAGTTAATCTATGATCGCATCTGTCGCATATTGCAAGCGGTAGAGCCTTGCCACATTGGAAGCGCTGACTATGATAAGGTTGTGGACTCGACAAGCATATTAGCTATTGTTTAATACCATATCACATCTGGTCCATCCGAGCAGTAGAGGATCGGCCGTCGGCCATCAGCAAAGTCATGGGTCTGATATATAAAGGACCTCTGGGAGTCATGAATCGTCGATTGCTATTTAAGTTGCAGACCCAATACAGTTTAGATGCGGGTGTAATATTGCTTGAATTCTGCCCCATAGTCTTTTGACTGGTTTTTTCTCATATTCTCTGTGTAATTAAATATTTGGCTTGCGCGGGGTGTTTTAGGCCGAAAGGCTTATGATAATTGTTCCAATGGTTTAGGAGGCTGAATGTCAGTTAAATGGGGTGAATCATGGCGATAGTGATTGCAATTGGGACATGGTTGTTCAAACTATGACGACTTTGTGTATGCCTACCATCATTAAGAAAGGAGAGCGTTGTTACAAGTTTTTGAATATGTGTTCTCTATGCATGATTTGGTCCTCACCATTGAATCAACATGTTCTGTGAGCATGAATAGACAAAGGAAACTATAAGCCGGGAAGTTGAAGAAGCAATTGATCACAGAGGAAATGACATCGAGCATTGAGGAAGCTAAAGGGCCAGCGAAGAGAGGAAACCGACAGACATAGGAATGAGGAATGAATAAAAGACAGAAAAGCAGAGAACAGTAAATTGTCGAATGTTGTTGAAGGTTGTTAAAATGTTGTGGAAAATAATCTGGAGGAGACAGATGCAGCGAGAGGATCTAGCATAATAGAAAGAGGGCCGAAGGGCCAATAGGACAACAAACAGTCGAAGGGGAGAAGGTGCCAGCAGAGAACATAAGCTTGAACAGGAATTTGTTCTTTATGCAGAGCTTAGTGCAGCTAATAGTAGACTGACTAAAGTTGTGTGAAGACATTATCAGAGAGCATGAAGGCTATTGGAGACTATGTGTGGGCAGTGTGCAGAGTTTTCAAGACTTCTTCATAAGAATACTGGCTGTCATTGATGTTGGAGCTTGGAGACTGCAGTGAAGCTATAATCAGACAGAACTCGGTAGAGAAGAGTTCTGAGAGCATAACATTATTATCAAATGAACCTTGACAAGATTGGGTTAGAACCCTGAGGCTGGTGCCTCATAAGTAAGTAGGACTGGAGTCCTTGGGGCTGGTGTCTCATAAGAAAGAAGGATAGGAGTCCTTGGGGCTGGTGCCTCAAAAGTAAGAAGGATTGGAGTCCTTGGGGTTGATGCCTCAGAAGTAGGAAGGATAGGAGTCCTTGGGGCTGTTGCCTCAGAAGTAAGACGGATTGGAGTCCTTGGGGTTGATGCCTCAGAAGTAGGAAGGATAGGATTCTTCGAGAGTAGTGTCTCAGGAAATGGAAGAATTGAAGTCCTTGGGAGTTGGTGCTCCTAAGTCCAAGATTGGTGTCTTGGCAAAATATAGTTGGTGCTTTGGAGGTTGGAGCATCACCAAAGTCCAAGTTGGAGCTTGGAAACTGATTGCAACCACTTATATATTGTATCTATTTTACTACAAAGATTATATTAATAAAAGCATTGATTATTGTTGTTCATATTGTGTTCTGAATATAAATTGTTTAGCTGGTAAAATAATAGTCGAAAAAGAAATATTGATTCACCCCCCCTCTTAGTATTTCCAACAACAATTATCAAGTTGACCTACAACTTATGTAGGCTCAAGAAGCCCAAAAGTCATGTCTATTCAACCTCTATATTTTAGTATAAATAGAAAAGGACTTCAAGTCATTTCTACACACACTTGGATCTTTTCCTCTCTCTACTTGTCTTTGGGTTTTAGTAGGAGGAGAGATCTTAAGGTGATGCCGGTGAAGCCGATGATGCTGGTGAAGCCGATGATGTTGATGATGCCAGTGAAGCCAATGATGCTGGTGAAGCCGATGATGATGATGTCGGTGAAGCCAATGATGCCAGTGAAGCCGATGATGCTGGTGAAGCCGATGATGCCGGTGATGCTGATGATGCCAGTGATGTCGTTGAAGTCGTTGATGCTGGTGATGCCAATGATGCTGGTGATGCCGATGATGATGATGCCAGTCGATGCCGATGATACTAATGTTGCTGATGTCGCTAATCTAGGGTTTGTTATTGCTAATGTAAATTAGATTTATGTACTATTTCTCTCTGCTGAATTATTGAAGATAAAAGAAGATTTGATCAAAGAGTTTCCCTACACATTGTGGGGTTTGACCCTGGCTAGCCGCCACATCTTGTGTCTCTTGTCTTGGCTTTTTTCCTATTGATTGTTTAATGTTCTATCTGCACTTTACTTATGCACATGTGATTGCTAATCTATAAATAATAATAATAAATAAAAGTAAATTTCTCTAAGCATAGAACATACCATAACTTAACATACATAGGTTGTTATGTACATATTATATATGTTGATTTCTGGTAGCATTAGATGTGCTCTAAGTCTCAAATTTTGAAGGGAGGATTGGGCACATGTATTCCAAAGAACCCAGAAAGAATTTTGGGAAAATCTAGCCAGAAATAGTTTTATTAAAATAATTAATTATTTTTAATGGGACTCTAAGTCTAAACTAGGAAAATAAAAAAATTAATGGGTATTAATCTAACTGTGAATGTAACTTCTAGAAGAAGACGAGGATCAAGCGAAAATGATGTTAGCCATTGATTAACTTCTAATCTAGGTCGTTGAATGTCAACAAGGAGATTATTTAAGGAGGCTTGAGGGTCACTTGGAAAGGAACATAGAGAGTGAGTTCAGAGGTTCAATTTTCTGAAGCAGAGCAGCTGCTAGGAGAATATCGATAGTGATATTGTGTAGTAAGCGGAAAGGATATTTGGTTTGGAGTATCTTCTCCAGAGACCAAGATACACAACAAAGAGGTAGAGATACACCAGAAGGAGGCAGCGCAGAACCCAGGAGGGGTTGACGCTGAGATAGAAGGGATCACAGAAAGGCAACATAGTTCTCCAAGAAGCAGTTTGAATTTGTTGAGGGAGCTGACATTTCTAAGCCAAGAGGGCTGGAAACTACTCTAGAAGGAAAATCAATTCCCAATTGAGCTGACACAGTGACTTAGTGGCTAACACAGAGGCAATGCAGAAGTAGTCAGGGAAGTCGTAGTTCAGTTGTCAGATCAACCAGAACTTGCCGGGTAGAGTGACATAATCTCACAAATTTACTTTTCCATTTGATTTCTCTATAACTAGATTGTCGGGAGGGCATCCAAAATTGTATTCAAGAAATTATTGCGTAATAATAAAAACCCTCAAAGTTGTTGCACCGGTTTTCCCATGTTGGGTTTTCCCGGGGACATTTGTCCAAAAAATACTGTGTCATTTGTGTTGTATCTTTCTCTATTATTTTGTTCTTGTTTTGGGCATATTATTTAGTTTTTGTAGGTTGCAGTGTATTAGCTTTCATATTTTTTATAGGAAGCAGTAAATAATTTGCTTCAATAATTAACAAATAGGAGAAGTTTAATCAGTTGTTGCAGTAGGTATTCTAGTTTGCGTAATTCTCACATGGTATCAGAGCAAGTGCAGGTGAAGCAAGAAGAACAGTGCCAAAGAACTCAACACTGAGCAGAAGAGGGAGATATAAATAGTTGCAGAGAGGCAGCAATTCGAATACCTAGAGGGGTTTGTGCAGTCCAAGATGGGAGGGTAAAATTTCGAGGAAGTCTCTCTCTAAGTGAGTCGACAGAGAGAAGGGATTCCAGGCCAAAATATTGTTGTGGTAGAGGGAGCCGCGCTGAAGTCTCAACGTGAGGAGGAGATGGTGGGACACATTTTTTATGAAGGTCTTTTTTCTAGGCAGAAAGACATCAGAAGAGAAGAGAAGCACTGTGAGGGGATTTTTCCTCAAAAGACTTCTCTTTAAGAAGTTTGTCTTCTTAATGGCTAAGCAGAAACAGTAAGAAGTAGAGAGGAGAAGTTCGACAGATTCTCGTGACAGAGATGGCAACTAGTGGTTTTACGAATCAGGATAGATTGGATGAAGCATCCAACTATGTCATTTGGAAGGAAAGAATGTCATTCCTTCTAGATGAGCATGTCCTCAAGAAATATGTCCACAATGTGGTGGTTGAGCCTGCAAATGCACATCCGTTGAAGAAGTACAAGACAGAAATGGTGAAGCAAAATATAATGATCCTCAGCGGAGTGAAGGATAATGTTTTCTTTCACATCGCTAGCAGAGGGACTGCTAAGGAGATGTGGGATGTGTTGTCTACTACGTTATATCAAGCATCTTTTGAGCAGTGGAATATGTACTTAGAGCAGAAACTGAGATCTTCTCAGATGCAGAAGGGGGAGTATGTGGATCCATTCCTCACGAAGCTTCAAGAGACCAGAGATGAGTTATCAGTTGTGGGGTCTACATCTCAAGATTTTGATTTAGTTACACTGGCCCTCAATTATGTTTCAGATGAGTGGCAATTCTTTGTCCAAAGTATCCTAGACAGGGCGACTTTGCCAAATTGGGATGAGATGTGGGAAACTCTAAAGCAAGAGGAGCTGAGGAGAGATCCAGTCAAGTGTAACCTTGATAGAAGCAGCATCATTGGGTCAAAGCCCAAGGAGGAGGAGAATAATGCATCCCTTCCATCGAAGGGGCAGTAGGAGTAGCGAAGACATAAGAAGGACATCTCAAAGATAAAGTGCTTCAAGTGTGGTGAAATGGGTCACTATGCAACACAATGTCCTCTCAGGAAGAAGAAAAAAAAAGAGAAGCACGATCAGAAGGTTGCACCCACGAAGATCGAGGAGGAACTTGCCATGATAGTTGAGATACCTCCAGGAGGGAGGTGGGTTGATATGGAGCTGTAGTTCAAAGGAGCTATAGATGGGCAGGATCCTTGAGGATCCCACCTCATGGATAAATACCTCACTTGGGAGCCCAATTTTGTGGTAGCAAGATGGACTAGTGTCATATGGTGTCGAGGAGTGTCAAAGAGACAATTGCAGTGGCTATGAACACCAGAGACTAAACAACGCAGAGTAGAGTTGGTAGCAGTGCAGATGACACATAGTAGAGATCAGCGATAATGCAGTAGATTCAGAGGGTCAGCGTAGAAACTAGCAGTAGTCAAGCTCCAACATTCACATGGTATCATACTGAACATAATTAGTTCAGTAATTTGGGATGTTTTTCCATTTTTTATTAGTAGAAACAACAGTTTGCAGTGCAAAGGCAATTGGCAATGTCAGTGCCAGTGCCAGCAGTAGCACTGATGCAGAAATTCAGAGGGAGTTGCAGTATGGATGCAATGTTGACAGTGGCAGGGTCAACAGCAGAACAGATGTATCATTTGCGCAGTGGTTGGTGGAAACCATGTCATACATCAGCAATGCAGAGGGAGATGATACATAACAGGGTGATGCTTCAGTGGGAGGCATTGCCAGAGCGCATTCCTCACTAAGAGGGAGTGTTGGTTTTTGGTAGCGTCGGATGTGATCTAAGTCTCAAATTTTTTCAGGAGGCTTGGGAACATGTATTCCAAAGAACCCAGAAAGCATTTTTGGAAATTCGACCAAGAAACAGTTTTACTAAAAAAAATTAATTATTTTTAATGGGACACTAAGTCTAAACTTAGAAAAAGAAAATAATTAGTGGGAATTAATCTAATTGTGGGTATAACTTCTAAAAGAAGACAAGGATCAAGAAAAAATGATCTTAGCCATTGATTAGCTTCTAATCTGGGCCATTGAATGTCAATGAGGGGATTATTTAAGGAGGCTTGAGGGTCACTTAGAAAGACACACAAAGAGTGAGTTCAAAAGTTCGATTCTCTGAAGCAGTGCAATTGCCAAGAGAATATCTATAGTGAGCTGTTGCAGTGAGGGGCAAGGATAGTTGGGTTGGAGTATCTTCTCCAGAGCCCAGGATATGCAGTGGAGAGGAAGAGAGACTAGAAGGAGGTAGCACATAACCCAAGAGGGGTTGATGTTGAGCTAGAAGCACTGACGTAGAGGTTGACACTGAGCCAGAAGGGCTCACGCAGAGGCAGCGCAATTCTCCAAGAAGAAGTCTGAATTTACTGAGGGATCTGACATTTCTGAGCCGAGAGGGATGGAAACTGCTCCAAAACAAAAATTGATTCCCAATTGAGTTGATGCAGTGACTTAGAGGTTGACCCAGGGCCCATGCAGGGGCAACGCAAAAGTAGTCGGGGAACTCGCAGTTCAATTATCGCATCAGCCGAAACTTGCTGAGTAGAGTGAGGTAATCTCACAAATTTTTTCTACTAGTTTATTTCTCTATAACTGGATTATCGAGAGGGCATCCAGAGTTGTATTCAGAAAACTACTACATAATAATAAAAACCCTCAGAGTAGTTGCACCAGTTTTCCCACATTGGGTTTTTCCGAGGACATTTTTCCAAAAAATACCGTGTCATTTGTGTTGTATCTTTCTATATGGTTATGTTCTTGTTTTGGGCATATTATTTAATTGGTGTAGGTTGCAGTGTATTAGCTTTAATATTTGTTTTAGGAAGCAGTAAATAATTTTTTTTAGTAATTAACAAATAGGAGAAGTTTAATCAGTGGTTGCAGTAGGGATTCTAGTTTGCATAATTCTCACAGTATATGGAGTGTTATGTACATACAGTGTTGTGTGCATGGTGTACATATGGTGCTATGTACATATGGCGTTGTGTGTATGATTGTACAAGTGGTGTTGTGAGCATGTGGTGCCATGTACATGTTGTACATATGGTACTATGTGTAGGTGATGTTGTGTACATGTCATGCATATGGTGTTTTGTAGATGTGGTGTTGTGTATGTATGGAATTGTGTACACATTGTACAGGTGGTATGATGTACATGTGGTGTTGTGTACACATTACGCAAGTGGTGTCATGTACATGTGATTCTGTGTACACATTGTGTAGGTGGTGTTGTGTATAAGTGGTATTGTGTACATGGTGTACATGTGGTACTGGTGTACATGTGGTATTATGTGCATGTCGTACATGTTGTTTGTGTACATGCGGTACTACGTATGTGCATTGTGTAGTCGTGGCATCGTGACATGTGTATTCATTGTGTTGTACGTTTTGTACGTATATGTATTATGTGGTGGTGTACAACAGATGCAGGAGTATGTATTGTCATGTGTTGTAGACTCAGTTTTAGTGTATGTGTGGTATTTCAAGTGTAGGTGAATGTATGGCATGGTGTTGTATGCCTTGTGTGGTTGTATGTGTGTGATGCACACTATGTCTATGTGCACATGGTTGAGGATAAGGCACTGGGTGTTTTTCGGGTGCGGCAACCGATCCGATGTGCGTACAGAATAAATATAAAAGCATAAGTACAGATCGATGAAGGATAAGTATAAATATTTTATTTCAGTTTTATTATGCATGTGATTTATGATTATGGTTTATGTTGATTACATGTGATCTATGATTCTGGTTTATGATGATTGCTTGTTATTCATGATTTTGATCTATGATGGTTGTGTTTTGAGCTAACCTGATGTGATATGTTTATGCATGATGATTTGGCCAAAGATGCTAGATTGACTTGTGGTGACAAGAAGCGAACAAAATTACAAGTATACCTTATTGACAGGTCGCCAATGAAGTATGATTTGAAGTTATTTCAATTTAGTTTGAATCTAATAGATATTATGTGCTTGGCACAGGAAATCATGAACATGCCCAGTTGGGTGGTTGAAATTGATTGCAAGAATCAGCAGCAACAGTGAAAGAAATTGGAACATGCAACAATATGTCAGTAAAGCACTTCAGGAGCAGGGTCATTGTGGGACACTGGGACCCAATAGTGTTCATTTATTTCCATGAGCATTTTATGACCTGTATGATAGTTTTAAGGCAAAGATATGCCTTGGTTTTTGTATCTTCTGATGCGAGGAAGCCTTGCCACGAGATGGACTGCTCGAGATGGGGGTCCCAGTGGAACACTAAAGGTGTGTGACTGCACGGAATGGGGTGACCGGACTGATCGAGGGACTATGTAGCAAAGAAGGGAAGGTCAAGAATGGATTTGTTTCGGTCATTAGCATTGTCAAATGGAACCAAATGCACATTAGGAGTGCACCCTTGAATATTGAGTTGGTAACTTTTCACTTAGAGGACAAGTGTAGCAGGATTATAGTGTTAGACGTTAGATGCAAATTTGACCTTGCAATGGATTATGGACTTCCTAGGAAGAAGGTGAATCCTAGTATTACTTTGAGGGTGGAGGTGTGAGCCTTTGGGTTCTCCTGTTACGGATGTAAGCATCATATCCTTTTATTTTTTGGTTGCGAAAATGTGCATATGTGTATTACTGTAAATACTTTATCGATCTGGATTTATAAAGCTCCATAGAAAGTATTATTATTTGTTAGGTGAAGCAAATGTGCATGAGTAGATGTGGTTATTATTGTAAATATCAAATGAGTTGTGTTATAAAGCTCTAGTAAATGGTATGTTTCTCATGCTTTAGCAGATGGTCATTATAAATACTGCAACGAGCTATGTTATAAAGCTCCATGGGCAGTATATTTTGTTTTTAGCAGTCTTGTTGGTTATAGGTGTCATTGAACACTGAGGACAATGTCCCCCAAGGGGGAGGGTTCTGTAATAGCCCTGGTTAAAAATTCATGTAAAAATATATAAGACCACGGTTGATGGGGTACGTATTCCAAGCTTAATGGTGTGAAAATACATCCTAGTGGGTGTTCATTTCAGTTATTATGGCTAGGGAAATTGGAAAAGGCAATGGAAAAGGCTTTGGAAAGGCATGAGAAATTTATTGGCATTTTATTTATGAAAATAATGGAAATTAGGAGAAAAGGAAGGTGAAAGGTCGCAAGTTGTATGTGAGGTGGAAATTGAAGGAAAATAATGGAAAATGAAGAAAATAGAGGCCTCATTAATAAAAAGGCTTCTAAGGATCAGTGGGTAGGCTTGGTTAGCGTGAGTTTGGTCAGTTCATTTTTGGAGCTCTCATTATATTTTCTCTCTCATGCTCTTGGACACTTATATTTTTCTTGGAGCATTATTGGAGCATTGCATACTTGGAGTTTTGGGGCAAGACGGCAAAGGAAGAGCAGGAAAGTGCACGAGGACATCAAGATCAGCAGCTACAACGCGTTTTTCTTGCAGGTACCGAGTTCCATGTATGTTTCCCTCACTAGTTTTGGCATGCATGATGCATGCATGTGGTTTATTGGTCAATAAATGTCATTGGCATGGAGGATTGCCTGGATTAACAGTGGATTTGCCTAGATTTTCCATGTCCTGGATAGTCATGGCGTTGTGGGTTTATTTATTTGTTTTTCTAGTTGGTTCTCATGTTTACATTAGCTTGGGTTGAGTTATTAGTTCTTGGAAGATTTGGTTGGACAAACACTCTCGAAGCCCTGTAATGGCTTGGGTTGAGTTATTTGTCCTGGAAGCCTTGGTTGAAAAAAAGCTCTAGAATCCCTGTAACATCTTGGGTTGAGTTACTAGTCCTCGAAGCCTTAGTTGGACAAACGCTCTGGAAGCCTTTGGTGGGTTGGGTTACTAGCCCTGGAAGCCCTGGTTGGAAAAACACTTTGGAGCTCGGCAGCAACAATGAGTTGAGTTACTAGTCTTGGAGGTCGAGTTCGAACAAATGCTCTAGAGCCCTTGAAGTCGGGTTGGAACAAACGCTCTAGAGCCCTGGAAGGCTTGGGGAGACACTAATTTGATGATGGTTTGTGATGTCCGGTCATGAGTTGGAATCACTATTTGATGGGTTGAGGTGGTTTGGCCTCCAGAAGCCCTGGATGGTTTTGGATTTATGTGTTCTATGACATCCCACATTCATGCTTGGAAAATGGCACAGGGATGAATGGTTGAAGAGATATTTGGCTCAGTCATTCTATAGTGAAGTGGAATGTGGTAGTCTCATATTGGGTTGGCTTTTGCATCATTAATATGAGGTTATTTCTCCTTGTTATCTCCTGAGTATTATATTGGTTTAGATGTGGATTATATAGCTATTGTATCCTTGGTATTTCTGTTGTTATTATGTTGGTCATGAATATGTATTATGACAATGGCTATGTATGGTTATCGTCATGTTTTTACTTGTAATTTAATGAACAATGCATCTATGGCCTAATGGATGAAACTATCGCTAAAGTGATAAGGAAACAATGCCTCATAGCGAATCTCAGATAAGTATGAAACCCCTATGCTTAGATCTATTATTCATACCTATAGACTGCATTCATGCCAAGTGTTTGACAAAATGTTAGTCTTGGTTGGGGATGGTTTGTCTTAGCCTTGGAGTTAGTTTTTGGTTTATTAGTCTTGTCATTATCTATTTAATGGATTTCAAAAGTTACAGCAGGTTCTAGGCAGTGGCCGGAATTCTAGGCTTGAAAAGTGCCTTAACTTCCCCGAACTCTGGCACAAGTCTGTTGGAAATAGCCCCTTGACCATGGAAAATTTTAGGGGCAAATGTTTTCCCTTTGGCGAAATTAAGGGGTTTTAAATTTTTAGTGGGCGAATATTTTGTATCATAGTAAATTTTTACAAATCACCTCAAATAGCCCACCTTATTTTAAGGGAGAGGGTAAAAAAGGTAAATTTAGCCCTTGAAATTAGGAGTTACAACCTTCCATTCGCCCATTTTTAAGAATAGGTTTTATTTAAGTGAATCTTATGGGCCAAAGGCCCAAATACCATATTTATAAAAGAGGTATGGTAAATTAATAAAAATATAAATAAATGAGAGGTATGGTAAAGAAATAAAACATTTTTTATATTTACTCCATAAATCACCTTATACACATGCAAGGGTGTAAACAAATAAAAATATAAGTAAAGTGGAGGTATGGTAAATAAATAAAACGTCTTTTTATACTTACTCAAAAGGTATGGTAAATAAATAAAAATATAAATAAACTAGACGCATGGTAAATAAATAAAACCTCTTTTTATATTTAGTCCATAACCCTCGTTCTATTTATGAAGGCTCAAGAAAGAGGTTTTATTTAAGTGAATCCTATGGGCCAAATACCATATTTGTAAAAGAGGTATGGTAAACAAATAAAACATTTTTTTATATTTACTCCATAAGTCACTTTATATTTACAAACACTCAAAAAATGCGTTATATTTAGGTAAAACCTATGGGCAAAATACTATTGGACAAATACCATGGACTAGATTGTTATTAATACCATGCAAAAAAACATTATTAACCCTAATATTAGTATTAATATAAATAAAAATGGCACATGGTATTGACCCATGGTATTCACCAAAATGGCACATGGTATTGACCCATGGTATTCACCTGGAATGTAGCCTATTTAAATGGGGGAATTAAACGAGCATAGATCCATCTTTACTCTGGATCTACTAACCCTCGAGAGGTATCAAATATCGTGATATGCAAACTAGCATAGAGTGAAAAATATTTGATCCGATCAAGAGTAAAAATGGATGTTGTAATTTAATGTATGTTAAACATTTTAGCTTGATTAAAATAAAAAATAAAATAAAAATCAACTATTAATTTTATTAATTTTTATAAATTACTAATAGTAATTTTCAAGCTCCAGGTTTATGATAACCCATGGTATTGACCCATGGTAATACCATGGTATTCATGTGAGCATAGACTATTTAAAGGGGAAATTATATCATCTTAGATCCATCTTAATTTTGTGTCTACCAAGTGCTCAGAGGGATAAATAGATTTCATCCCCCTAAGAGTGGTATATGTGGAGTTAAGATGGATATAGGTTGGTTTTTATGATAATGAAGATATTAAATAGACTTAGAAAATTATATTGTAAAAACATCTTAAGGTGAATGGTTAAAGCATAGACATTGGACAAGTATATTTGTATACTTCTGTTTTAAACTGAAACAAATCCAGGGCTAAAAGGAATGGATTGATTGCACTAGTCATCCTTCTATAACTTTCCAACATATGCTAGAGTAAACAGATTGTAATTTGGGTAATTTTTCTAATTGCAAATAGGAACATACTTGTGTATTGGCAGGGTGGTTACGAGGTCCCTAGAAGTGATGAATTTGAATTTTTCTTGGTTTTATATATAGTATTAGGTTTTTTCTCATGCTTTTTGTGAATAGCACAGGTGAATTTTATCCTACACCCACTAGGTTATCGATATGTAATTTCAGTAATTTTGATTTCAAAAGATATTTTAAAGAAATGCAATGATTTCATTTGTGTATTCAATAAACACAAGATTTTATAATTGAGTAAAATATTCGCCATGCTTGGTGAGAGATTCGCCAAAAAATTATATATACATATCATATTATTGATAAAATCGCCTTCCATTTTTCCTATATACCATGGAGATTCGCCCATTTATTATACATGTAAATTTAGGGGGGGTTCTTAAAATTTTCCCTGCCCTTGACGCATGCATGCAGGCTTGTGGGAGCGTCTAGAGCTCTCTGGATGCTAGCATGTCCATAACATGGGAGCATCTAGAGGTTTAGTAGCCTAAAAACTCAGTGGGACCCAGGGGCTAGTTAGCAGAAAGATTGGGATGGTTCATAGGGGTCCTATTATTGATGTTGAAGGTCTGTATGGTGTGTTTCTATCGGTTCCACTTGCTTAAGGTCACCTAGAAGGTTGAATCATATCATAATAGCCTCTCATCACAAGTTTACCTGGGTTGGTTGATTACTTGGGTAGATGTGGGAAGAGAGTGTTACAGTAAGTACATAAACAACTTTAGTATCCGGCATCAAACATATGTTTAGTGCTTTTCCCAACACCTCATAACTTCCACCATCGTAAATCATACAAGCATATAGATATCTTTGCAGATCTTCTTTACCTTCTCTCTCTTTCACAAACCATGCAAATTGTGTACGCTTCACTTCTTTTGATTTCTTCCAATAAGAAAGCAACCTATTTTCCTTTGAGGAGCCACTTGTTATATTTTTCGTAATTATCTTAGGTCGGGTTCGTTCAAAAGTATTTTTTGAGGGTCCACCTCTAGCTCTACATGATATAACTATTTTCTTTGGTCCAAAAAGATTCACATAAACCTTCCTTGATGTGCCTTGCCAACGCGCCCGGTCGTGGGCATGCCTGCCAGTGGCACAGCAAGCATAGCCCTATGCCTTGCGCGGGCACGCCCAACCATGGGTGTGCCCTCCCACGACACAATGGTCATGTTTGGTACACCCCTTGTGCCGTGAGATGGCATGCCCATGGGCAGGCCCATCGTGCCCATCAGCGACATAGTTGCTCCCTATCTGCCATGGGGGCGTCAGGAAAGTCTGGCCCATGTGAATTCTTTTTTTTAAACAGAATCTATATTTCGTTAACTAAATGTTAAAAAAAAAAAATGTAATGGGTTTTTTTGTCTATTATCCTGCATGAACATAACAACCCAGCTGACACATAACCACTAGTAAACCTATGGGAGTTTTAAGACGCGCACTCAATGATATTTGAACGCAAGTCTACCTAGTTTCAATTTTTTCCTAAATTTTGAATTAATAAATTGAGTTGCTCATAATACAAAGAAAATGTTTTTTTTTTAATGATTTGTTGGCATATAAAACTATTTTCCTGAAAATTCCTCGTTGGATGGTTGAAGTAAAAGGGAAACTAACTTTTGAAATGTGATAGTCTCTCATTGAAATTGTTTTCGATCACAATGTCGCAGCTCCACAAAATTGCTCCAAGCATTCTAACAGAATATCGAGTCGAAGTAAAGGGGAAACTAACCTTTGAAATGTGATAGTCTTTCATTGAAAGTTTTTTCGATCACAATGTCGCAACTCCACAAAATCGCTCCAAGCATTTTAACAAAATATCGAGAATCCTTGATGTGATGTGAGGAATAGTGATAACGAAATTTATTATAAACCAGAAATTATGGAATTATTTTATCGCTTCTTGAAAGTGGTATCAAAAATAAAATTATAAAAAAACTTAATATATAGTTACATGTGGGATAAAAGACATAATAAAAAATAAAAATAAAAATCAATTGTCTAGTAAATGTTATATAATTTAAACAAAAGATTTAGTTTAATTTTAAGAATGTATAAAACGATTTTTTTTGGAAATTAGAGTCTGAATTTTCAAGAGAAAATTTTAGTAGAAATTTTTCAATAAATTGTAGAAGAAAAATTTGGAGGGAAATACTTCAAATGTAATTTTTGGAGGGGAATTTTCATTCTGTAAGCTATATATTATCATTAGGGGAGAGTGCATTTGTATCATTTAACCTCTTATGTTTGAAGTTCATGGATTCTCCTGATAGTTAAGTTTTTCTTTGTGAATCATCAACATCTTCGTCGCGTAACAACTCTATTGATATTGATGAATATAATGAAAATTCCTTCATTGTGAATAGAGAGTCAAATATTCCACTTAGTCTTAATCCTAAGGACTATGAGAACAACACTGACGAAGGGCATGATGAAGAATTTCAAATAAATAGAGTCACATTTTCCACTGTCCTAATCCTATGGACTATGAGAGCAGCAGTGATGAAGGCTAGGATGAAGAATTTCAAATATATTGAGAGTCACATTTTCCACTTAGTCCTAATCCTAAGGACTATGAGAGTAGTAGTGACGAAGGGAAGGATGAATAATTTACAGTGAATAGAGAGTCACATTTTCCACTTTGTCTTAATCCTAAGGACTATGAAAGTGCTAGTGATGAAGGATAGGATGAAGAATTTTCAATATATAGAGAGTCACATTTTCCACTTAGTCATAATCCTAAGGACTATGAGAGCAGTAGTTATGAAGGGAAGGATGAAGAATTTCTGGTAAATAAAGAGTCACATTTCCCACGTTGTCTTAATCCTAAGGACTATGAGAGCAGCATTGAGCAAGCACGGGATGAATAATATCCATTAAATAGAGAGTCAAATTTTTCACTTAGTTCTAATTCCAAGGACTATGAAGGTAGCACTAACGAAGGGAAAGATGGAGATGTTGAAGAATATCCTCCAAGTCAATTTTCAAAAGCACAAATGATGGTAGTGAAAAATTTCCTACAATAGAGGAGATGAATATTTTTCAAACAATGATGGTGATGAATTTCCTATGTTCAAAATGATCATAGCGAGGATAATATTCCTCCTAATGATGTTGGAAATGCTTATACAGATGATGATGAAATGAAGGAGACATTGCCAACAAATATTGTATCTAGGAGTAAGAGTATACCTTTTCGTATCAATCCAAGATGTTTTAGCTATACAAGGGGTAGAGCATAATATCTCACGAGAAAAAGTTTTATCAGTGATCTCATTTCAATTAAATGTTGTTAAAGGGATTGCTTCAAACATATGGATTTAAAGTTTGCATTGGAGAAAAGGAAGAGATATTTTTCAATGAATAAAAGCATGCAAATTTCATATATAATGAGGGGCATGCAATCTACATTGTCAGGTTATGATTACCATATTGGGCCTTTATTTATCTGTAGAGAGGTTTTCAAAATGTTTCATTCAATTGGTAATTTTCGTTTGTCAAGAATAGAAGAAAATTTGGAAAAAAAATCCCACATTTTATTCAGAAGTACATCATAAACGAGAGTTTGGGCTTGTTACCTCTCAAACTAGCAGTGATCCTAGGCAGGAATCCTAAAGGGAAATTTGCTAGGTCAAGGGAAACAATGGAGCAATAGCCCACTATCACCTCAGCTAAAGCTCCCTAATCTTTACGGACTTTCATCGATGGGAGGAGACTTGGTATGATAAAGATCACAAACATGAATAAATCAAAGATGGGATGAAGGGTGATCCTAGAAGCCTATTCATAAGAGAGGCTCAAGATTGTGGCTTGTTTGTCTTGGAACACAATATGGAAGGCTCTCTATAAAGGGCTTGGGGAGAATTTCAAGGGTTAAGTTTCAAGTATGTGTCTAATAAAGGAGATCCCTAAGCCCTGGAATTCTTGTGAAAACTTGGGTTTTAGGTGATCTTTGAAGAATTAACCTTGATAATGCATGGGACCACACAGGACCAAGTGGACCTGAGGTTAGGTCAAGAGGATAGGATTTAGAAACCAATGAATTTTCAATGAAAGGCAATGCAAGGATCCCAGTGAGGTTTCTAGCCTAAGGGAAACCAAAGTTAATAATTGGTCTTCAAGCTAGGGCTTGCGATATCTCAAGATCCCGCCGTCAGTATCTCATGAAATCTAGAGGGCTTCTTGAGGACACACCAGTGCAATTGTGGACCAAAAATAAGTATTTGGATGGATATAATGTGAGATAATTGATGCCCTATGTGACCTATGCAGGTTAGAACTCGAAAAATAGGGGAAGGTGAAACAAATAAGCTTTAAAGTGATCATCAGAGGAGGACCAGTGCTTTGTCCTTCGGGAAATATGGATTCATGGAATATTTAGAGTTTGGATTGATTTCAACTTGTCAAGGAGGCCTAAAAGACAACTTTGTTGGGCATTAGAGCTTAATGGAAGTAGCTTCAAGGTCATTTATACTTCGTTCAACAATATATCGTGACTTTTCAAGACAAGGATCTATCTAGGAACATTCAATCATTCAAACATGGCTCAATCATGATACAACACTATTTAGAGATTTAATTTTCACAATTTTTGTTCCAAGAAAAGTAGTGAATTAACCATACAATAGTGAAAATCTCAATATCATGAATACAACAAAATAAAGAATCAAAATAACATTAACATAGTATTTACATGTAAGAAGAATATATTCAATCACCAATAGATTCCAATCATAGAAGCTCCAAGACAAAGAAGAATAACCAAACATTGAAATTCATCCATTCATCCAAAAAGTCTCATCCTCAAAAGATAGTCAAAATCTCACAAGAAGATAAGATCCAATCTAAGTGATGATGTTGAAATGGATTCAAATCACTTGTATTTATACACTTCTAATGAGTTTGATTTAGCTAATTAGGCCTATATTAGCCCCTATAATAAAATAATGTGCAAAATGACTAACTTTTGGTAACAAGCCCACCAAACTAGCTCATAAACAAAAGAATAAGCCTCTCAATAGGTTGAATAATGACTAGTATATGTCGTTGGGCCTTGGAGGAGGCCTAATGGAGTCCATATGAGCCATAACGTGTAGTTGAACTCCCAAAAATAGTGGACAAGGGGTTGGCCCCGTGTAATAACCTGTGGTGCTGCATATGACATGTGGGGGCACACAAGTGTCCGCATGGGTCTCCAAACAAAACAAATATGCTTGTAGATCGCTTGCAAGGACTAGGATGATGGTGTAGGTGATTCCACATCACTATGCAAGTCCTGGATCATCTTCCTAGTGTATCGTGAAACTCTAGGGCCAACTAGACATGATGAATCAGGTGCATCTTCTTCATCCAATAAGTGAACTATGAGCAATATGTGAATGGTTGTGGGGATCCATGGATCGTTGTTTGTTGTTGTGGACACCCATGGATATCTACACGCACCCTACAAGTTCCAATGTATCCCTATGGGGTCAAGACCCCGTCTAGGGAGACCAAATCGAAATGGAAACCACCTGCAACCGTGCATAAGATCCAATGTGTCCCTGTGCCTTCCAACACACCAAGTCATTAAAGAAATCAAGTAAAAAAAAATTATAAACCATGGATAACAAGTGAGAACTTCATAATGGAATTCCCTTCCATAGTGGGCTTTGGCATGTGCTAATGTCTCCCAACTCCATCTAGGGTTAATCAGGCATCCTATTAGGTGGTTTCTACCTCTAAAGGGGGTGCTATGTCTGTGGTACATCCTTCAAATGATGGTGGCATGTGGCATAATGATGGAATGGAGTAGGAAATGAAAGGGCGCAACCTGGATCACATGACATGTTACAAGGGTAACTAGTAAAATGGAAGCCCACACTTGGGTAAATAATGTGTAGGAGGGACAATCGTGGTGCATGAGTTACCATGGCCTTGATTTTTCTAACATTCATCATATGCCTCTTCCCTTTTATGATTTTCTTTGGTTAACTGCTCGGAACTCTAGGTAATGAGAGCATGATGTGTAAAGTATAGCAGTGGATGCCCCCTTATAAGGTGGGGCAGTTCATCACCCATCGGGGGTTATGACAATCATGGGTTCATAAATGAAAAAGGAGCCTCATCAAGGGCTATGTAGGAACCAAGGTGACGACCATGGAATGGGGTAGAGCTCATGTCATGGTTTTTTCCCACGTGCTAAATGCTTTTGTCCAGACCATGTTTTGCATTTTGTGGTACAATTTCATGTTGAATATTGCAAATTATGTTTTTTCTTTTTCTTTTAGCTACGTCAACCTCTGGGCATCATTCCAAGCCCAACCCAAGATGTGGGGCAAGGGGAGGGTGTGGCTGACCCTATGTGGACCTAGTGGAGGAATGTTGACCCAAGTGGGATGAGAGATGATTGGGGGTGTAATGAACAAAAGGAAAGTAATATATGTGAATCAGGGAGTGGGACCATGCAACCAAAGTTTGGGTTTCCCATGTAGTACCATCCCTAAAACTAATAGGTCAGTAAAAGAGACCCCATGGGACTAGGGTGCAAGGTTAACATCCCAATAGAGACCTAGGGGACAAGAGCACAAACCTAGACCACTCTTTCCGCTAAATCGCCCTATTAATCCATGCCCAAAGTTTCCATGACAAATAAACTAGAATACTCAGTTACCAAATAAAAGGGCATACCTTTAGGTTTGGGAGGTCCACCTTCAAAAATACGATCATGACAGATGGGTGAGAGACCACAAGGTTGGCTCAGGTGGCGGAGAAATGACATATCAAGCTAGTTGGTGTTTGCATGGGGCTGTTGGCTATCGACTAAGGACCATCATGGAGAAATTTTTTATCCTAGGGATATCACCCACAAAATGGTGGGTAACATCTGGCTCCAACTGGAACATGATCTCTCAAGGAAAAGTGGGTGAGGCTACTTTAACGGGAGGTCATGAAAACACCAACGATATCTTGGTCACCGTAGACTTGTTACCTACATATGTCAAAGACTAAACCCACATGCCAACATGTTTTTATGGTGTCTTATGATCACCCATGCTTAGTGTTAGGCCTTACAATCAACAAAAAGTAAAATATGCAATTTTAATCTCATGCAGCTAATCTACCATGAGAAATATCATATGTCGATAGTTTTAATGCAATAATCAACTTGCAATGCATCCTACCCTAACATGCATATAATAAATCTAATATTAAGTGTAATCATAAATCCAATGCAAACAACATATCATCAAATCAATATAAATATGTTTGCCTATATGATTACTCATGCAACAAATCCCAAAGTGAATGCAAACCCAAAAACATGAAGGATGGAGTGGGTGGGAGGTGGGAAAACATGATCTCCATCTGATGCAAAAGGAAACCCTACAAGAAGGGGAATAGGTCAATCTAGAATTGTGGGGATTTCCCTCCTAGTACACAATGATGGAATGAAAGATCACTCTAAATAACTCTTTATCACAATCATTTCTTATAATATTACGATTTGTATATTCCACAAAGTTGTGATGAGAGGGGAACAAAGGGTGAGGGACAGAAGGGATGTAGGAAATAGGTTTCTCATGGTGATGATCACATTGAAGAGGGAAGATTGTGGAGTGATCATATTCATGAGGATGTATCAAAGGAGATAGAGTATAGTCAATGAGAGGTTCTTCCTTGACACTATACTCATAAGGGGGAAAGGACTCATGGTCACTCGGGATCATTTGAAAAGGGGCAAGGGAATCACTTGTAGAAGACTTGAAGTGATGAAATGTTGTTCAAATAGGTGAATGAGTAAAGAAAGAAGGCATTTTCAGTTATACATTAACCAAGAAAAGAATATAACTAACAGGAAAACTGAATGCAAACACACAAGTAATAACACAGGATTTACGTGGTAAAACCCTGACAGAGTGTCAAGGAAACATCCACGGGGCAAGGGATTGGAATCTCTATTCAATCAATAAATGATTCTCCATACAGTAGTTCGGGCATTCATCAATTTTATATGGGTCTCCTCAGTTACATAACCGATTTTTCGGTATAAAACTAACTTGTTACATTTTACTCAAATTTACATAATTAGTTGTCAAACTTCCAACAAAATCCACCTTGACAACAATTTTCCTAATCCCTTGCCCATGCCCATTCATAATATTTTCTGCAAACCAAGAGAAGCTAAACACCATCGCAGCTTCTCTACTGTAACTGGATTTGTGAATATGTCTGCACAATTCTCTCGCGTATGGACCTTTGAAGAGCTACTTTTCTGCCATCGATCACATGTCTCAGAAAATTTTACCTTACATCAATGTGCTTGGTTCTGTTGTGATAAGCAGGATTTGTAGTCAAATGAATAGCACTTTTACTATCATAAAGTACATTCACTTTCTCCTGCATCCTTCCAATCTCATCAAGCAGACCCTTTAACCAGATTGCTTCTTTACTGGCATCTGAAGAAGCTATATATTCTACTTCGGTAGTGGACAATGCAATTGTTTCTTGAAGCTTTGACATCCAACTAATTTCTCTACCTGCAAGAGTAAAGACATAACCTATAGTAGATCTTCTTTTATCCAAATCACCTACATAATCAGCATCTACATATCCGCAGACTGATCGTTCACTACCACTAAAGATGATGCAATGGTCACTTGTGCCTCCTAGATATCGAAGCACCCATTTCACTGCTCGCCAATGTTCTTCACCTGGATTTTCCATGAACTAGCTGACAAATCCAATTGCATGTGAAATGTCAGGTCTTGTAGATGCCATCGCATACATGAAGTTGCCACAGCGTTTTCATATGGTACATGAGACATATACTACTTTTCTTCATCAGTTCTAGGACTCAAAACCGAAGAAAGCTTAAAATGGGAAGCTAATGGAACATTAACAGGTTTCAAATTGTTCATACAAAACTTTTCAAGTACTTTCTCCACACACTTCTGCTGTGATAACCAAAGCTTACCATTTTTCCTGTCTCTGTGTATCTCCATGCCCAAGATATGTTTTGCTGCTCCAAGATCCTTCATATCAAACATCCTAGAAAGCTAAGCCCTTAACCTATTGATCTCTTCCATAATTTTGCTTGCAATAAGCATATCGTCAACATACAAAGCTAAGATAATGAATATGCCATTGAAACTTTTGAAGTATACACAATGATCATACTCACTTCTAATAGAGTTCTAGCTCACCGTGAAGGAATCAAACTTCATGTACCATTGTCTTGGAGACTGCCTCAGACCATACAATGATTTCCTGAGCTTGCAAACTAATCTTCTGCTACGACCTTGTACAAAACCTTTTGGTTGTTCCATAAATATCTCTTCATTCAAATCACCATGTAGAAAAGTTGTTTTAAAATCTAACTGTTCTAACTCGAGGTTAAGTAATGCAGTTAGTGCCAACACAGTATGAGTAGAAACAAGTTTTACAACTGGTGAAAAAATCTCAAGAAACTCTATACTTTTAAACTGAGAATACCCTTTTGCTACCAATATTGCCTTATACCTTTTGATGCTTCCATCAACATTCCGTTTTAGTTTGAAGACCCACTTGCATCCAACAACACTTCTCCCTTCAAGAAGTTCTACAAGATCCAGGTATTGTTCTTGGTTAAGGAATCCATTTCTTCTTCCATATTTATTTTCCATTTTTAGTTATCTGTATCATCTACTGCTTCCCGATAACAAGAAGGTTCCCCATCTTCATTAATCAAAGAAAAAGATGAAGAAAAATCGTCATACCTTTTGGGAGTTTTTCTTTCCATTATAGACCTTCTTAGAGTGACTCACTGCTGAAATGGTTCAGAAACTTCAATAGCTTCCTTTGTATATTCAACACCTTTCTCTCCATAAGTCTCTTCTTCCTTTTGACTATCATCGAAAGGTCTAGCCTCTAACTGAACTTGTTGATTTGGCGACACCTGTTCCTATTCAATTCTTTCAACATTTGATTTTAAAAGAGAAGATCCTTCAAATGTTACATCTCTACTAATGACTATCTTCCGCAATGTAGGATCCCACAACCTATATCCTTTCACTGCATAGTCATACCCAACAAAGACATGACATTTCGATTTTGGATCTAATTTTGAACGCTGATTTTTAGGAATAAGAGAATAAGAATCACAACCAAATATCCTTAAATGTGAATAATCACGATACTGACCTATCCAAACTTCTTCGGGAATTTTCCAATTAATTACTACTAAAGGTGATCTGTTAACTAAATAACAAGTAGTGGATACTGCTTCTGCCCACAACTCCTTTTGCAAGTTAGCATTGCTAATCATGTTTTTGGCTCTTTCCATAAGAGTTTGATTCATACGTTCAGCAACACCATTTTGCTGAGGAGTATAAACAGCAGTTTTGTGTCTAATAATTCCCTCATCCTTACAGCATTGTTCAAATTTTATTGAAGTGAATTCACCACCATTGTCAGTTCTTAAACATTTAATTGATTTTCCTGTTCTTTTATCTACTGTTGCTTTAAATTGTTTAAAGACATTGAATATGTCAGCTTTCTTTTTTAGCATAAAGACCCAAGCTTTACAGGAGAAATCATCAATAAACGTTAAAAAATATAGAGCACCTCCATATGATACAACAGGGGATGGTCCCCACAGATCAGAATGAATATAGTCTAAAATATCTTTACTATTATGTGTTGGACACTTAATCCTCAATGGGTTAGTGTGGAAGCCGAATAAACAAAAGGATTCCAAGAGACTTTGGGATGTGGAACCCAACGGTCACAATATGTACTATAAATGTATATCACTTGTTAATAAAAATCGATTCTCATGTTTTATCTTTCATATTATTCTTGTTGCCCATGTGTTTTTAACATGGTATCAGAGCGAGCGAATTCCTGCCCTACTCAAGTGTGAGCCACTATGTCTGTGTGGCCTTTCTTTGTGTGTCATTCTGTTCGTTGCTCATGATATGTGGGATGTATACATTGAATTGTGTTGGACGCTGTGAATTTGGTTGAAAACATTGAAAGCTTAGACACTGCATTCATTTCAATCAGCTGCATTGAGTTTTGTATGCTGGTGTTTGAAGCGTTACTCAGAATAAAGTGATGAAATAATGAATTGCAGGATTTGTTCTTATAAAATTGATTTGGAATAAAATCTCAAGACCCCAAAACGTTGTTTTTGAGTTTCCTGTTGTATTAAAAAGTTGTCTGCCGCTTTGCAGTGCTATGGAGGATTTAAAATTTGGGTCTTTGCTGCCTTGAAATGGTTTATTTATTACTGTTGCAAATTGTATGCATGTATCCTTGCTGAGAGACCCATCGTTGAAACCTCAGGCTTCCCATATAATACGCTGCCCATCTGACAGAATTCAATTTCTAATATATACGCTGCTCCTTGCTCTAATACGCAACCAGCTCTCATATAATCTATGGTATCTGTCATATACGTTTTATTCTCTTTGAAATGGTCCACCCTCCAAACCGTTATGCTCGGTGATATCACTGGTCCGACTTGCTGGAATGGAATTGTTGGTGGTATGACTCTGTTCCTCTACCATCTTTTCATGTCAGACAACTAGCTTGCCCACTGTCCACTATCATAACAATTACATTGTCCGTCTCCTCTAGTTTCTAAAAATGTTAGCGCGAATGTTTCTGGTATCATTTGTCTCTCTGCCTGCCTAATGCTTGGATCTCTGCCCATATACTCTGTCGATTCTCTGCCCTGTAATCAATCATAATTCATTTGCTATACAAAGGGACCATTACAAGCCTTTGATTACTAACAGTGCCTGGAATCACTCTCGTTTGAATGACTGTGCATTGAATGTCATCAAGCCGCTGGAGCAATCCTGAATATCCCACATTTGGTGAGTGTTATGAGTATGGCGTTGATGCATTAGCCTTATTGTCTACTATGTATCATATTCCAAAAATACGTCTTCCACCACCGTTTGTAGAAGTCGTACTCATGGGAAGGAGCTGAATCCCATTGAAATTTCAGGAGTCCGAATGTTCTTTCTTATGCCTGAAGAGAGTCGTGTTCAACAAAATCTAGCCATTGTTCTTTCCTAGAGATTAGAGGCCAATTTAATATCAAAAGAAGTAGTTTGAACACCAGGGCCAAATTGTTCTAAGCATTGTCAAGAGATTCATTGGTTGTATTCATATGGCTGGAGGTATGGAACGTGAAGTTTTGTGGCAATGATGCCCCAACTATTTGTTCCTGACTGAGTGAACTTCCTAACTGAAGGTCGAACCTTGTGGGAAGGGCTGTGTTCCTTTGCTCTGGGAGGCTGAGAGCCTTGATCTATCACCTGAACATATTGGGGAGAAGGTCACAATATTTTTGGAACATCAATGACTATCACGAATGTTGAACTTATTGCACCCTATGGAAAGAGCTAAATACTTGTTTAAAGGCTGCTAAATCAATGTCAGAAAAACTCATGTATCACTGGGTTGCGTGTTACTTGAAGTTTGGAGCGTATAGACTGTAGGATGTGAAATAATGTCACAAGCAGAGCCACAGGACATTTAGGGATACTTCCAGAAATTTCTTATGCCAGAGAAGGGACGCCATTTTTAGAAGGCCGAGGATAAGTTGCGAAATTGCCATACGCTAGGATGTTTACCTAAGGAAAGCCATTCCTTTAAGCCGAAATTTATTATTCGAGTAAGCCAGGTGCTGATTGCAGTCATCCTCATTTGAGTAGATCAAGTTTTGAGACGGGTTCCTCTGTCTGATGGACAAGTTCCCTTGTACATGGTTTGATGGTGTGATTGGAGCAATATCCAAATTGAGGGTGTAAGGGTCTTAATCCACTGAAACCTGCTACCACATATGAATGCTTGCTGAAATTCTAAACAAATTATGTGTACGTTGTCGCTTTCAAAGACTAAATGCCTGTAGTGTGATTGTTGGAGATCAAATACTTCACTGGTATAAGAATTGTTGCTATTGTCCTGTAATGAGTGATGCAACTATGCATTTAATTCCTGAAGCAACAATCTTCTTGAATGAATTTATTATTTTCTGGGCAAGTCAATTTGCTTAAACCAGAGACAACATTCGATTATAGTTGGAGGCTGACTTAGTATTGTCAGAGATCATTGGGATTGCACAAATCTAGGTGTGAATTCCTCTGCTAATTTCAGAAAGGTTGGGTTGCTGGACGTGTATCGTCAACAGTGGCTATAGTAGGCATTGTAAAGCAGAGGTGAGGAGGTTGTGTTTATTATTATTTCCCAAAGTGTATGCATTGTGTATGATGCGTTCAAGGAGGTTGCTTATGGTATGACAGTGTATGGTGCGAAAACGTTGATGATTCGAATAGAGATCAAAGAAATCACAAATTTCGCTTTGTCCATTTCCATTTCTTTGGCGTTAACTATATTCCGTGATTGCAAGTAATGTGACAACAACTTTCATTCCATTTGGGCCACGAAAAATGGTTTTAAATGGATCCCTTCCCGATGAAGAAATGGAAGCATGAGAGGTTTTGAATCCAAAGTTCAAAGCATTGTTCCTTTTCTATTTTTGTCAGGTTTTATATATTAAGAAATTTGCCTCTTAAAATTATGTGGTTGCTCCTCATTCTAGCATATGTGTTGGTCATTTTTCTTGTCGATTCATGCTCCTTATATGGCGTTGATTACTTTATGTTATTTCAAATGTGTTGGAATATGAAGCTTATATAACCAAACACAACTGAAATCAAGAGCCATCACTATTTTTGAAGACAATTGCAATCTGTTGTAAAATCCAATTATATTGACATATTGCGTGTGAGTGTTTATTTTTCTCTACAAGTTCATAGTTGTGATCAGTGTAATTTTGACAATGAATAAAATAGCCAGAATTGGTGAAGTATTGGAGTTCTTAAAAACTCTGATACATTCCTCTGATCATGGTACAATAAGAATAAGCAAAGCTTCTCTTGTTGAAATTAGAACCTGTTTGCATAATGTACAAGAGAATATTGAGTTTTTGTGGCTTGAGACAAAGCTACAACCGGAATAATTACAGCAGTGGAGTCATCATTCTAAACCTGTTTCTGTTCAAAAGATTGAAACAGACTCCCATAAACAGCAAGACAATAATGTTACAGTTCATTCAGATTTAATACCCCATAAAGCAGTAGTTATACATGCAGATGCAGAAACTCAGTCTGCACCTCTGAAGCCCATTATCAGACCTTGGGAACAGCGTGTCCACAACAAGCACAGAACTGGTCTTGGATATGACAAGGACTTGTCCTTTCATATTCCAGACTACTCAAAACCCATTCAGTTTTAGAGTGTTGGATTCATTCATGACAGTTCACATCCGGCTGTTCCAGATTCTACTCCTCTTTCACAGCAACAGCAACAGCCACCACAACAGCTTGTGAAATGCCAACACTGTGACTAAGTTGGCCATTTGAAAGATCATTGTTTTGATCTTCATCCATGTAAGCACTGTCATAAAACCACCCATTCTTCACATAGATGCTTCAAACATCCTGCAAGAACAAAGATTCATCTTGGATGGATCGCTTCTTGCCAATGGGCATCAAAAGCCAAGAAGATATTCCAATCACATGTCAGAACTTCTCCCAGAGTATTGAACAGTCTTGCAGTTGAGTTTTCTCCATCATCTCACCTTGTATCTGACAGGGGGGGAAATTATGATCATCTACAAGCTTCAAAGCCACATCAAGCGAGCCTGAGCCACAACCTGCGACACCAGTTTCAGAGTTGTATCCAGAAACAAAGATGCCCTTGAGCATGCCTTTTTGTAGTCTCTTCTATTCGCCAAGCATAACCTGATGGTACTGAGAGCTCAAGCATCCAAGTCCTCCCAGTCTGAATCAGTCATGGTTGTAGGTTTAGTAGTTGCCCTATCCAATTCCTTGTGCAACCTTTGTTGCACTAGCAGATCCCTAACTTTCAGTTTCCAAAGAGAAAAACTGCTCTTGCTGGTGAATTTCTCCACCTCAAATTTTGCATTCGACATCTTGGCCATTTTTTTTTCTCCTAGGGTTTCAGTCTTCAATCTTTCAACTAGGGTTTATATTTTTCCTTTCTTCAAAAAACTTTTTGTATAAAAAAAATAATTCCCCCAAAACAACCCTTCAACAGATTTTTATTTCAAATCCATTTTTTTCTTTCCTTCAATTTTAATGGAAAAAACCCTTTGATTTTTTTTCCCTTCAATTTAAATGAATTCTTTCCTTCAATTTAAACAAATCCACCCGTTTGTTTTTCACAAATTTCTGGAAAATTTTCTCTCAAAATTTAATAGAAATTACCTGGATCCATAAGCCAGGCCTCTGGCCGCACGCAGGTTCTATTCTGGCAGCAACATTCAAAGACAGCGGAAGGCTACACCCTCCAGCACAGATTCAGCGCTCCACGACAGAGTGTCAAGGAAACATCCACGGGGCAAGGGATTGGAATCTTTATTTAATCAATAAATGATTCTCCATACAATAGTTCGGGCATTCATGAGTTTTATATGGGTCTCCTCAGTTACATAGCCGATGTTTCGGTATAAAACTAACTTTTTACATTTTACCCAAATTCACATAATTAGTTGTCAAACTTCCAACATGAAAAAATGATAAGGCAAATGGGAGGGTGCGTTGGAAAATGTAACAAGGTTCGATCTTCATTATTGTACTTGAGTCAAATGTAATATATTTGTTAAAAGAAAGTGAAAATAATTTTTATTATTAATTTGATTTGACTTATTAAATCATGGGTTTCATGCTTGGATCAAATGTATAGGTCAATCCTCCATTGTAGGCTTTAGGTTATTGTCAAAATACATTTGTGAAGGCCCCTCCATCCATCAAAGTCTCCTTATTGTTGAAAGGATCTCCATAAAGTCGAATTCCATAAGGAGATCACATGTCGGCCTACAAAAATGAATGAATATGCATGTCGACTCAATAATAATGACACAATTGTTCACAATGTCATGTTGGCCTATTACAAGGAGAAACTATTATATATACAAGCCTAAGTAACTCACATAAAACACAGATCACAAGTTTGGGATTTAGAGAGTTTTTTGTTTGTTGATCATAAAGAATTTCAGATGAATGTTTCGATGTCTTTGCATAGAGAAGTTCATATATCATAGTGTGAAGTGTTCGAAGGACTTAAAGAAAAAGGTATTGGTGCCATTACAGAAGAAGGAAGTTTGTTGTCATCTCAGAGATGAACTTGCATTACAGTGATAATAAGATTTGGTGCTATTACAGTAACCTCAATTTGGTGCTCTCACCATAGTGATAGCATCTCAGCGCTCGGTGCTTGGATTGGTTGGATTGGTTGCAGAAGTATCACAATAATACATGAACGATCTTGGAGTAGTTGCAGAAGTGATCTCTTCAAGGTCAAGTATGAGGAATATTGACTACTACATGAACAATGGAATTGAAGCATAGCAAGGTTGACTTGATGGATGGAAGTAGTCTTGTGTTTGAGTTGTAAGGGTCTTGGTCGTCTCATCTTGAATCTAATGAAGGAAGAATTTGTGACTGGGTTTTCCCCTCAAGGGGGGTTTTGCCCTAGTAGCATGCCTCTATCTTGTGTTCTTCTATTTTGTTGATTGGCATTAATCTTGACGATAAGAAAAGATAATTAAGATATATAATACTAATAATTAAAAACATCACAAGTTAATGTCATTAAGAAGGAAAATCATTTAACTGCAATCTCCATCGATTTTCCAACATGGTATCAAAGCTATGGTCATGGTCAAAGGTAGTTTTGGGCTAATGAAACTAATAGAACTCACTACAGTAGCTCGGATGATCTCGGTGCTACCACAGAAGGTCGGATATCTAAGTTTATTGCGGATACAATTGGTTTCGGTGCTATTACACAGTGAGAAAGTTCAGACTACCTCTGACATAAATTTTGGATATCACAATAAGGTAGTAACATTGTTTCAATAAGAAGGGTCAATGTTAATGGTTCAGTTTGAGGTTAAGGATATTACAACAGTGAAGATATCGACGCAACTATATTGATGATTAAGAAGGATTTGATGTCTTCACAATGAATTGATGTGGCAAGTACTCGATGAAAACTCAGTGATAAGAACTCTGACTTAATGTTATTATAGTAAGATGATCTCGTAAAGAAGAATAACAGAGATAGAGCTTGGATAATATATAAAGATGTTCTTTATGCCTCCACAATTCAGTGAGACACTCCCACAGTTCAGTGTTATGCTCCCATGCTCTCACGGTTTGCTATTATTCTTTCACATTCGATGCTACTTCAATTCAGTGTTATCATAGTAAAGAGAACATTGTCATGTTTTGCAGATTTCTGTGGTGTGGTTTTTGAGATTCAGTACTCGGATATTCCACTGTTTTCATTTTTGCATTGTCTACGTTTCGAGTATAGAGCAAGACTCATCCTCGGGACTTGATTTACAAAGAAGTGAAGTGTTGGTTATAAATATGTTTTTAAGGAATTTTCAAGATAGCCGACTTAGTTTAATTCAATTTTAATTATTTATTGTATTTTATTTAATTATTTAATAAGTTTGATGATGTTGCGTTGATGTGTTATCCTGTTATATATTATATGTCTTTAATATTCATGTTATTAAAGTCTATAAATTTATAAAATTAATCTATTTGAAATAATATTATAATTAGTTTATTATTAATTTGTTATGACTATGTTTATTATATTATTAAATAGGTTTTAAGATTTAATTGTTTTATTATAATGGTCAGTTGTTTATGGAATTAAATTAATCGATTTACAGTTGTTATATGTGAGGGTATGTTGTATAATGTTAATTATGATTTAAATTATGGTTTGCTTTAAAAAAAATTAATTTATTAGAGATAATATTATAATTTGTTTCTTATTAATTCATTTTGATTATGCTTAAAATTTTTGTTATATTATTCAAATAGGTTTAAGATTCCATAGCTTAATTTTTATTTTCAATGGGAGGTTATCTAAGGTAATAAATGAATCCATATTTTTTTTTATTTTTTTTTTAATGGAAGGGTATGCTGAACCAATGTTAACAATGATTGATTTAAAGAAGGGTGAAGAATATGTTATAAGAAACGAGAGCCGCCGGGTTTAAGGGAAAGGGAAGGGCTTGATGTAACAAGGGGGCTTTCTATTCATTGGGTTGAAGAATAGAGATCCAGTTTCTGCTTATTTCTAGGCCTCCATCCCTATTAAGGTTATGAGAATTTTTTATGATTTCGATTGCCTCCCGGACCTTGCGTTTAAAATAATGTTTCTCGTTGGCAATGATCTTTGTGTCTTCGAGGCATATGTGGTGGTTTGTCTTACCCGCATGCTTAGCTAACACTGAGGAATGAGTCCTTTCATTACGAATGGCAGCACCATGCTCTTTGAGCCTGATTTTTACCTACCTGCCAGTTTCGCCTATATAGTGCTCTCCGCAAGAGCAGTTGATCATGTACAACTGACCATTATAATAAAATAATTAAATATTAAAACCTATTTAATAATATAATAAACATAGTCATAACAAGTTAATAATAAACTAATTATAATATTATTTCAAATAGATTAATTTTATAAATTTATAGACTTTAATAACATGAATATTAAAGACATATAATATATAACAGGATAACACATCAATGCAGCATTATTAGACTTATTAAATAATTAAATAAAATACAATAAATAATTAAAATTGAATTAAACTAAGTCGGTTGTCCTAAAAATTCCTTAAAAACATATTTATAACCAACACTTCACTTCTTTGTAAATCAAGTCCTGAGGATGAGTCTTGTTCTAGACTCAAAACATAGACAATGCAAAAATGAAAACTGTGGAATATCCGAGTACTGAATCTCGAGAACATAGTCATCATAGGATCCAAAACTCAGAAAAGATATTACAGGAGCTCAAACAGGGTGCAAGAAAGTCTCGCATTAGAGAACTTTTGAGGTCTAAAATGGGCCTATTAAGAAAAATGTACAACCAAAATAAATTTTATAAGAACCAATAGGATTCAAGATGATGATGTCAACCATGGGGGATGATTCACCATTTTTAGGGTAAAAAAGTAAAAGTATTAAAAAATAATAAAATAATAAAACTATTTTTTCAACTTGTATTTTCAACTTATCTCCCTAACGTTTTACTCAAATATCAAGCAGAAGTACTCGTTGGATGAAAAAATTAATTCCTCATCCAAGGACTGCCAATGTTGCATACATCCTTAGGAGACCCATTTTATACCTCAAAAATCCCCTAATGGTACCCATTACAGTATAGATGCAATCTCTGTTTCGGATCTACCTCAGTGATAAATTTGTGTAGATATGAAGTTTGTTATTAATCACAATCATATCATAAAAGAAATATCAGGCTCAGAAAACAGTGTTATGGTCATTAATATGTGCAAGATCAAAACAATACATCCTTCCACTCGTTGAAGAAACAGCGGGCTTAATCATCCCAAGTGTAAGAAGCCTCATCAACATACTCTGAGATTATGGAAGCCCTAACCAAATAAACTAGTCATGTATTTGAAGGACACGAAAGGAGGATTTTCTAAGGCAAAAGCGTTTATTTGAAGACTGGCCTACGGAAAAATAAATCTAGTAAGTATTGTCACTTTCCATCAAGCTATCAAATCAACAATATGTAAACACAAGGTATATATATCTATGAGCTTTTAAATTTCTATTATTTTAAATGTTCCATATGATCCTTGGTTATAATTAGACTAGGATAGAGATTGAATCCTTAGATAACCTGCATACTTACATTCTAGGATTTCCAAGTAATCTAGGATTCCAAACAAAATTCCTTGATTGAAAGAATAATTTCATAGAATTCCATCCTCCATGGCTATGTAGGAAATCTAACCTAAGAAGTCAAATCATATCTTTGGTATTACATGTTGTGCTTGTAAGTATGTACTACATGTATGAGAGATTATGGTTCAATACAAAGGGAACACTTCAAGAAATCCTTATCAAGTATGCCAAAGAACATCTATAGGTATGTCTCAAACTATACACCTTACTAGATTCTCTTAAAAGTATGATCATCTTATTTTTGAAGTTTGCATTACATTACTAACATCATTATGTCTAGTTATCTTGAATCATAATGATTCTTGTTATGGGTGATTTGTCACTTGAAAAATCTAGCCCTCCTCATATTCTTAATTGATTTTATAGAACCCTAGACAAGTTCTCTGGAAAACCCTAACTTAAGGGTATGCTGACAATGTGTGAAACCCTAGCCCGCTTAGGGTTATTGTGAAATGTTATTTGAATTTTTTTTTTATTATGTCATGTTTGGGATTTCAGTGTGATCATGAAATCTTAACTTGTTAGGATTGAATGATGTTTGTCTGAGATCCCAAACCTTTGAAATAGTAGGTTTTTCTTTGCTATGAAACCCTATATCTTTAGGGTTTAGTTAGGTCTATTGGAAAAACCCTTGTTATGTATTTAGAGTCCTAGGAATGAAACCCTAGGTATGTGTTCATTTGGTTGAAACCCTAGCTTGTTTTAGGTTGGTATATGTCTAATAAATTAATATTCCCTGACATATGATGTGCTTATGATATGTTGATGAATTCCTAGATACATGTATTAATGATCATGAGTCTTAGGGTTTGGAAACAAGCCATATGCAAATTTTGATGGTCTAGGATGATGTTTGGAAAATCTAGGGTTTAGTCGTTAAACCCTAGTAGTAGTAAATTCTCTAGAATGTATAACCATCTGAAATTTATAGAGTGATTGCTGAGAATTTGTAGATCGAAATCTAGGGTTTACATCAAACCCGAGTAGATACTACTCATGAGATTGATTAAGTTGTGATTGGTTTGATTGTTGAAGCTCATAATGAAATGTAGGATAGGTATAAAAATATTAGTGAAGAGTCTAACATATGAATCCTAAAAGTTGTTAGATTCATTGATTTGATTTGTTTGTAGGGTTTTCTATATGAAGGAACTTGTTGTTGAAAGAATATTGAAACCCTAGATATAATGAGTTTGATTGATGAGCTATGAATGTGAGTTAAAGTTTGTAACTAAACCTAAGGAAGAAGTTGGAAGTATAGTCTCTTGTTTATTATGTCTAATGCTTCCCGTGTTTATAAGATTTATGTTATGGATAACTTCATGCTTCCATAGATTTGGTTGTACTTTCTATCAAAGTTGTGCAGGTACACAACCTTCTAGGTGGTGAAGATGATCGAAAGAAAGGTTGATGTGATAAGCATGGTATGAATGGTGATGGTGACTTTGACAAGAAGGATGGAAGCCACGGAAGATTCTCTGATGATGAAAAGAAGAAGTTGATCTCACTAAGTTAAGAGGGAACTCAGATAGAAGAGATCTCCCTGAGTTTAAGAGGGAGCCTGGATAGAGAAAATATCCTTGGTTGAGAGGAAGAGCATAGTTTTGATTGGAGAATGAGTTTTGAATGATCTGTTGGTGTATGTCAAGTTGAAAAGGAAAGATTTGATTGATAGGCCTACCATGTTGAGAAGAAACATCAGGAAAACCCTGAAGGTTTGTGTTTATTTATGAATATGTGAAAGTATATTATTGATTAGGGGTTATGTAAATCTCTTGAAATTTTTGATAGCATGTTGGTTACTGATCAGTTTGAACGGGAGAGATTTTTTGTCCTTGATTTGTTGGATCAAGGAGAGGCTTTGTGAGTAAAACATTACCTAAGAGGACATATGGTTGGCACTGTGCATTGATGTCTAGCTCCCAAAGTAGGGAGGGTGGCGTGGGTCATAGAGCTCTAACCATGGATACACACCTATGTCTTTGCGCTAATGGTTAGCAGGTAAGCCTAATGGTACCTAGAGAGGCTGAAAGCTTGAGTCCATCTTAGTCCCACCCAGATAGATTTCCCTGGTTAGGAATCTAGTCTGTGGTATTACGGTGCCTAAATTGTTGAGACAAATGGATACATTGCCCTGGTCAGGAAACTAGTCCATGGCATTGCGGTGCCTAAACTTCTTCATAGATGATGTGGTTTGAGATCTTCCATGTGACTCTTTGGTTATATGAAAATACGAATACCTACCTAGTTAAGAGGGAGTGTTGGAAAATGTAACTAGGTTCAATCTTCATTATTATACTTGAGTCAAATGTAACATATTTGTCAAAAGAAAGTGAAAAGAATTTTTATTATTAGTTTGATTTGACTTATTAAGGCATGGGTTTCATGCTTGGGTCAAATGTATAGGACAATCCTCCATTGTAGGCTTTAGGTTATTGTCAAAATAAATTTTGAAGACTCCTCCATCCATCAAAGTCTCCTTGTTGTTGAAAGGATATCCATCAATTCAAATTCCATAAGGAGATCACATGTCGGCCTACACAAATGAATGAATATGCATGTCGGCTCAATAATAATGACACAATTGTTCACAGTGTCATGTCAACCTATTACAAGGAGAAACTACTATATATACAAGCCTAAGTAACTTGCATAAAACACAGATCACAAATTCGGATTTTAGAGAGTTTTTTATTGGGTGATCACATAAAAGTTAGGATGAATGTTTCGGTGCCTTTGCAAAGATAATTTCAAAAGAAGAAGTTCGGTTTCATCTCAGAGATGAACTCGCATTACAGTGAAAGCAAGATTTGGTGCTATTACAATAACCTCAATTCGTTGCTCTCAACACAGTGATATCATCTTAGTGCTCAGTGGTCGGATTGGTTGGATTGGTTGCATAAGTATCACATTGATACATGAACGAGCTCGGATTGGTTGCAGAAGTGATCTCTTCAAGGTCAAGTATGAAGAAGATTGACTACTACATGAGCAATGGAATTGAAGCATGGCAAGGTTGACTTGATGGATGGAAGTAGTCTCAAGTCTAAGTTGTAATGGTCTTGTTTGTCTCATCTTGAATTTAATGAAGAATTTGTAACTGGGTTTTCCCCTCGAGGGGGGTTTTGCCCTGGCAATGTGCCTATATCTTGTGTTCTTCTTGTGTTCTTTTTTGTTTCTTGGCATTAATCTTGATGATAAGAAAAGATAATTAAGAGATATAATACTAATAATGAAAAACATCACAAGTTAATGTCATTAAGAATGGAAATAATTTAATTGCCATCTCCACTCATTTTCCAACAGGGTGAAGTATTAAATTCAATGGGTTTTTCCTCCTCAAAATCATCAGTTTCATGTAAGGGAAAACAATGTCCCTTCTTCTCAAGGGTATTGATGGATATGTCATCATAAATAATGCTTGAGAGAAAGAGGAGACCACTCTCAACCTCATTTTTCTTCTCAGTGTCATAAATGGGAGCACAATCAAATTAAGGACCAACAATTTCCCATTTCCCCTTTTCAATGCGGAAGTAATTTTCTATGTCATCTTCCAAGGGGTTAATGGGGTCACCTTCTTCAAGGTTCTCAAAAGGAGATTCATCGAGAGTAATATCCTTGAGAAATGTAAGGTTAGTCTCAACTTCACTTTCCATGGACTCATCCTTCCCAACACGTGTGCTCAAAATCATTATTTTCATCATGTGGACCCAAGGAGAACTCATCTTCCCATTCATCACTTACATTCTCAAGGTCTTGATGATGCTCGGTGAAGACTTCCTCTTGAATGCTCAATGCGGGGCAAACATGAAAATGCCTAAGAAAGCCATCAACGAACTCCTCAATAGATGAGATGCACCTATTTTGTGATTTTGCAACCATGGGTTATGACCATAGACAAAACTAAAGAATAACAACATAAGGACATCCTAGTGGACCACTTTCTCCTTTGAAGTATGTGCCATAATTCTTTCCACATGGCCAATTGCAGAGCTTGGGTCACCATCAAGCATGGATACCCCACGTACCATCCTTCCTGTGACATGATTGGGGCACCTAGGGACGCTAGCGACGTCTAAAGCGAGAAAATCATCAAAGAAAGAGACCCTACTTCGGGTATACATGTAAATTTTGTAGGAGTCGCAAGGGTGATTTTAAAGATGCCTAGAAAAATGCTTGCCTCACCCTACAAGCATCGACCTTAAAGTTCAATGAAGAACTAGGGATTCATTCTTCCAATGGAGTCGCCAATAATGATATGTCAATGTGTCGTAAGGGGAAAAACACACGTTTTGTGTCCTGGCAATGGCGCCAAAATTTTATAGCTCAAACTAGCAGGGGTCCTAGGCGCAATCCTATAGGGACAATTGCTAGGTCAAGGGAAACAATGGAGTAATAGCCCATTGTCACCTCCGCTAAAGTTCCCTACTCTTTATGGACTTCCACTGATGGGTGGAGACCAAGTATGATAAGGATCACAAAGATGAATAGATCAAATATAAGATGAAGGTTGATCCTAGAAGCCTATTCATAAGAGAGGCTCAAGATTGTGGATTGCTTGTCTTGGAAGACAAGCTGGAATGCTCTCAACAAAGGGCTTGGGGAGAATTTCAAGGGTTAGGTTTCGAGGATGTGTCTTATAAAGGAGATCCATAAGCCCTATAATTCTTGTGGAAACTTGGGTTCCAGATGATCTTTGAAGAATTAACCTTGATAATGCATGGGATCACATGGGACCAACTAGACCCAAGGTTATGTCAAGAGGATAGGATTTAGCAACCAATGATATATTTGACCTAATCAGGGAGGGGAAAGGGATCAAGGAATGAATTTCCAATGAAAGGAAATGCAAGGGTCCCAGTAGGTTCCTATCCTAAGGGAAACCAAGTTGTGGACAAAAAATAAAAGTATTTGGATGCATAGATTATGAGATAATTGATGCCACAGTTGACCTATGCAGGATACGCCTAGAAAAAGAGGGGAAGTTGAAAGAAATCAGCTTTAAAGTGATCACCAAAGGAGGACTAGTGTTTTTCCCTTCAAGAGAGATGGAGTCATGGAAGATTTAGAGTTTGGATTGATTTCAACTTGTCAAGGAGGCCTAAAAGACAACTTTGTTGAGCATTAGGGCTTAATGGAATTAACTTCAAGGTCATTTATACTTCGTTCAACAATATTTGGTGACTTGTCAAGACAACAATGTCTCTAGAAACATTCATTCATTCAAACATCACTCAATCATGATACAACACTATTTAGAGATTTAACCCCAGAATAGCAAAATCCCAATATCACGAATGCAACAAAATAAAGAATCAAAATAGCATTAACAAGCCCACTAAACTAGCTCATAAACAAAAGAATAAGCCTCTCAAGAGGCCAAATAATGACTAGTGCATGTCGTTGGGCCTTGGAGGAGGCCTAATGGAGTCCATATGTGCCATAATGTGTAGTTGAACTCCCAAAAGCAGTGGACAAGGGTTTGGCCCCTTGTAATAACATGTGGTGTTCCAAATGACATGTGAAGGCACACAAGTGTCCTCATGGGTCTCCAAACAAATTGAAGATGTTTGTAGATCGTCTACAAAGATTAGGATGATGGTGTAGGTGATGCCACATCATCGAGAAAGTCTTGGACCATCTTCCAAGTGTATGGTGCAACTATGGGGTCAGTTGGGCATGATGGATCAGGGGCATCTTCCTCATCCAATAAGTGAACAACGAGTAATCTATGTATGGTTGTGGGGATCCATGGAGTGTTTTTCGTTGTTGTGGAGGCCCATGGATCTCTACACACACCCTACATGGGCCATTGTAGCCCTCTAGGCTTAGTACCCCGTATAGGGATATCAAGCCCAAATGGAAACCACCTACAATCCTGCATACGATCGAATGTATCCTTGTACCTTCTAGCACACCAAGTCATTAAATAAATCAAGTAAAAAAGGTTTATAAACCATGGATAACAAGTGAGCACTTCATAATGGCATGCTCTTCCATAGTGGGCTTTGGCATGTGCTAATGTCTCCTAGCTCCAAATAAGGTCAATCAGACATCCTATTAGGTGGTTTCTACCTCTAAAGGGGGTGGTATGTCTGTGGTATATCCTTCAAATGATGGTGGCATGTGGCATAATGATGGAATGGAGTAGGGAATGAAAGGGCGTAACCTAGATCACATGACATGTTACAAGGGTAGCTAATAAAATGGAAGCCCACACTCGGGTAAATAATGTGTAGGCGCATGACTTACCATGGCCTTGATTTTTCCACCCTTCTTCATATGCCTTTTTCCTTTTATGGTTTTCTTTGGTTAACTACTCAAGGCTCTAGATAATGAGAGCATGATGTGTAAAGTATAACAGGGGATACCCCCTTATAAGGTGGGGCAGTTCATCGCCCACTAGGGGTTGGGGAAATCATGGTTTGTCCTCAGGATGAACCACATTGGGTTGTTTGAAATGTTGACCAAATAATATTGATGTGATTAATCCGAAATACATGCTTACTACATTATGGATCACAAAAGCCTAAGGTCTAACAATCATGTTTGCCTGAATGATAAAGGAGGCTCAACAAGGGCCATGCAGGAACCAGGGTGACAACCATGGAATGGGGTAGAGCTCTTGTCATGGCTTTTGCCCACATGCTAAATGCTTTTGCCCATGCCATCTTTTGCATTTTGTTGTACAATTTCTTGTTGAGTGTGGCCAATTATGCTTTTTATTTTTCTTTTAGCTACGTCAACCTCTGGGCATCATTCCAGGCCCGACCCAAGATGTGGGGCAAGGGGAGGGGTTGGTCAACCCTATGTGGACCTAGTGGAGGAAGGTGGACCCAGGTGGGAGGAGAGATGATTGGGGGTGTAATGAAAGGAATAGGAGTAATATATGTGAATCAAGGAAGCGGGACAACGTAACCAAAATTAGGGTTTCACGTGTAGTACCATCCCTAAAACCAACAGGTTAGTAAAAGAGATCCCACGAGACTAAGGTGCAAGGTTAACATCCCAAAAGAGACCAAGGGGCCAAGAGCACAAACCTAGACCACTCTTTCCACCAAATCCTCTCATTAATCCATGCACAAAGTTTCCATGATAAATAAACTAGAATACTCAATTACCAAATAACAAGGCATACCTTTAGGTTTGGGAGGCCCACCTTCAAAAATACAATCATGACATATGGGAGAGAGACCACATGGTTGGCTCAGGTGGCGGAAAAATGGCACATCAAGCTAGTTGGTGGCTGCAAGGGGTTGTTGGCTATCGGCTGAGGACCATCATGGAGAGAAAATTTCTCTTATGGATATAATCCATAAAATGGTGGGTAATATCTCGCTCCAACTAGAACATGATTTCTTATGGAAAAGTGGGTCAGACTACATGAACGGGAGGTCATGAAAACACCAACAACATCTTGGTCACCGCAGACCTGTTACCTGAACATGTCAAAGACTAAACTCACGAGGCAACACGTTTTTATGGTGTCTTATGATCGTTCATGCTTAGTGCTAGGCCTTACAATCAACAGAAAATCAAATATGCAAATTAAATTTAAATGCAACTAATCTACCATGGAAAATATCATATGTCATTAAATATCATTAGATTGTTTTCCATATCATATGTTTAGATAAAAACAATCATATGATAATGATACTTTTAGAAAACATATGATAATTATACTTTTAGATTGTATCATTAGATTGTTTTTGGATATCTAAACATGCTTGTTGAATTGAGAATTTTTCAAAAGGGAAAGGTTGGTTTCCTTCTTGTTGGGCACACTCATGACCATATTGATCAAATGTTCAGTTGTTTTTCAGTGACATTGAAGAGAAAAGATGTTAGGAGCTAGCCATATTTAATTGAATATATTAAGAAATCATACATGCCAGAGCCTATTTTTCATGTGTTGGAAGAAATTGTGGACATGCAAAGGTTTATTTTGGGATCACATGGTGAGGAGAAATGCATTGAACAACTTAATGACATTAGCTTCCAACATCAATTTCATATCAAAAAAATTGATGAGAAAACACTAGTATGGGCCAAGAAATATTCAACTACTACAAAATGGGTGTCGTCATCGGGTTTGGCATTTTTGAAGTTTGTTCCAGATCATCCAATATTTGTGTCAAATATATTTTTATTACAATCAATTGTTGAAGTTCATAATGCACGAAGGCAGAAGAGAGATATAAATTATTCTAATTGCCTAAAAGAAATCAAAAAATGCATTAGATATACATATGAGAACTTTAATGTTGTTGATTCAGTTTGGTGGGAGTCTTTTTTCAATAATCAGAGTGATATCATTTCAACATCAACAAATGAAGATATACTTTTGAAGAGTCCATTTATTTGGCCACAAAACGTGACAAATGAACATGAGGAAAGAAATGTTGTTGAATAGCAACAATCTCAAGGTATTATTAATTCTTCACAGGTAGAGGAAAGAGAAATGTATATTGGTTCAAAAAAATCTTGTGTACAACGTGAAGCCATGGAAGACCTTTACAATGGCTTAGTACAGGATATTGAGAAGGGTTGCATAATCACAGTGTTAGCAGATGGAGATGCAAATAGTTATTCATTTTAGGTTCCGAGGTTATAAATGTCATTACAGAAAACGAAGATGTTGCAAGTGTTGAATTACATCGGTATGCCACAAATACACACCCATTCAATGGTGTCTACAAGCCAAAGATGGTACTTGATAATAATAATAAAAAAATTGGCGAAAAGAGAAAAAGAAAGGGTACAAATATAAATCATTGCCGCACAAACCTCTTAAAATTGGAGGATGTTGACATACTTGTTTATGACTTCAATTTAACAAAGAGAGAAACTCTTAGCTTCTGGATGACAGAGATTCTGAAGACCTTGCTACCAAAAGAAACAATCTTGAGATGGGAGTCTCCTGAACCTAGTCGTAAATCTAGAAGACTTTTGAAACTTCAAATGGTCAGCATGCATGTCGACTCAGAGGGGGCACTAGTTGATGAAAGAGAATAATATGGAACCTCTTCATCTACATCCAATCATTCATCTGAAGATGTGAATTCTCATGTTGTGCAAGAGAATATGAGTGGCTTTGAATAATTTTTTAAGATAATTTATATAACTGATGTTTGCATAGTATTTTGAAATGAAAAATTTAACTTCCATATGATGTTACATGAAGTTATGAGTCATTTTTATGTTTGTTGGATTTTTAATTATGATGAATTTTTTTGTTTAGAATATCCACAATGCAACAATAACTTAGAAAACTAATTTGTGTTTCATTCAATCTACAAGTATTGATATTTTGAGTAATTTAATCGTATAATGTGTTCATAATGTCAGTTGAAATATGTTGAAAACTTAGAGTTTTTTAATTCTAAGGTTGAAAATTTGTCAAAAAAAAAATTATCTTTAATGTTATGGTTGAAAACATTTAGAATTTTAACGACCAATAGTGTCATGTTATTATATGTTTAACAATATCGATAAAAGTTGTTGGAATTTTAATGTGTTTCGGATCCCATTATTTTATCTTTAGCGCCATTACTAAAAAATGTTGAAATTGTACCCAGAAAATAAAAATGTTATTCTACCAAAAACATTAGTGTGTTTTTTTCATTTATTTTACACAAAAAAAATTGGTTTTACTGCCATTTTTTTTAAATGTTGAAAATTAACCCTAAAAAAAATAAAACATCGTTCCAGAATACACACTTTTTGTTTTTGGGTTGTTTTTCATGTTTTTTGGGGGATTATAGGCTAGAATTCTTATTTGGAGTTTACAATTCTTGTTTCAAAGTTTACATTGTTTTTGTATTTTGACATGTCATGAAACACTAGATTCTTAGAGAGTTTTATGCAACTTTGATTATGACAGTAGACACTAGTCGCCTCCATCCTCTATCTAAACAAGATTACTAGCAGCTTCCAAAGAAATATAGCTTCGTAGTAGTTGTGCTTGCTTCCATATACTTTGCTTCTGCAGAGCTCAATGCTACTGACTTCTGCTTCCTGCTACACCAAGAAACCATCCATGATCCAACACTAAAGCAATACCCAGAGGTACTTTTCCTATCCACTGAACTGTCTACCGAATCTGCATCTGAGAAACCACATAGTCTGACGTCATCCCCTTGAGTATATCTCAACCCATACTCAACTGTGTCGCGCACATGGCTCAAAATATGTCTCGTTGTTGCCCAGTGTACCCTCTTCGTCTCTACCATGAACTGACTTAGGGTTTTGACTTCGAAGAAAATATTTGGCCTAGTGTTGACCAAATACATGAGAGATCCAATAAGTTGTTTATACAAGGTGGGGTCAACATCATTGTCATATGATGCATTTATCTTCTTCCAATTGGTGATCATGGGAATAGACATGGGTCTACAATCTTGCATTTTGAACCTCTTCAAAATATCTGTAGCATATCTTTCTTGCCCAAGGAAGATCTCCCCATCCTTTTTCCATACTTCCAATCCTAGGAAATAGTGCATCAACCCCAAATATTTCATGTCAAACTCTACTTACAGGTTCCTCTTTATGAGCCCTGATGATCCTGTCAAAAGGAGATCATATACATACAAAAATAAGATGAGTGTCTCACCCTCTACCATTAAAAAGTAAAGGTTGGGATCTGCGTCTCTCTTGACGAATTCCATCTACTGCAAGTAGTTGTCAATCCTACCATACCATGCCTTAGGAGCTTGCTTGAGTCTGTATAGAGCTTTCTTCAATCTGTACACATGAGTGCACCTCTTATGAGTCTCAAATCCCTCTAGTTGTTCTATGTACGCTTCTTCCTCTATCACCCAGTTCAAGAAGGTTGTCTTGATGTCCATCTGGTGAATCTGACATCCCATTTGAGCTACTAGGGATATAATTGACCAGATAGAAGTGTATCTGGAAACTAGGGTGAAGATCTCTTCATAATCTATCCCTTATTTATGTGCATACCCATTTGCCACAAACCTAGCGTTGTAGTTTTCCACACTGCCATTTGCAACATATTTGATCTTGTAGATCCATCTAGAACCTACAACTGACATGTCTTCTGGCCTTGGCACTACCTCCCAAACATCATTTGTCATTATAGAGATATACTCTTCTACCATGGCGTCTACCCACACTTGATGTAGTGCAGCCTCTTGAAAGCTCGAAGGTTTTGCAACCTAAGCCACCAATGCTTGGTACATGTCAAGTTTTTTACATTGTCTTTTGGTCATCCTAGAAGTTCCAATAAACTCCTTTGCATCTCTCAATGTCTGACGAACCTCTCTGTTGGCTCAACCACTAGTGGTGGGAGGTTCAACTAGCTCATCCTCATCCTACCTATGTTGCTTTGTCTGTTGAGAACTCCCTGGATTTCCAGCACCTCAGGAAATATTGAAACTGGTCACAATACTCGATCCTTTGGACTTACTTCTTGCCTATCCCACTAGTTGCCCCTGTTGTTGAACCAGCGGAGCTTCTGCAGACTTATTTTGATCATTTGTAGGCATCTCATGAGATCTCCTAAAAGCTCGATCCTCCATGAACTTCACATCTCGCCTCACCAAAATGCTCCTATTACTAGGAACGTAGATCATGTATGCCTTTGAGGTTTCACTATGCCCAACGAAGAACCCCTTCTCTACAGTCTGATCTAATTTAGTACATTTTTCATCTGGCACGTGGCAATAAGCAATGCTGCCAAAATCCTGAAGTGACTAACTTCTGGCTTCTTCCCTCTGAAGACTCCTTCTGTCATTTTCTTCCCCAATGCTCCATGAGGAGTCATGTTCTAAATATATATTCTCATGGTACATACCTCTGCCCATAGAAATCTAGGTGAATCCTGGTCATATAACATAGTTTTTGTAGCCCCAACTATGGTTTTTTTTTTTCCGCTCTGCTACCCCTTCCTACTGTGGATTATACGAAGTTGTCTATTCTCTCTTGATGCCTTCCTTCGCACAAAAAACTGTGAAGTCTTTATCAATATATTTTCCACCATTATCTAAGTGAAGCACCTTGATCTTCTTCCCAATCACATTCTCTACAAGAGCCTTAAACTCTCTGAAACAATCGAAGACCTCACCTTTGGTCTTCAAGAAGTAGTTCCAGGTTTTCTTAGAATGGTCATCAATAAAGGTGACAAAGTATTCGGCACCGCTGAGAGCTCTAGTGGACATCGGGCCACAAATATTTGAATGTATAAGTCCTAAGCACCATCTTCCCTATTGTCAATTCTTGGAAATGTCGCCTTAACATACTTCCCAAGTACACATCCTCTGCACACATCATCGTCTTCTGTGCAAGCTTCTGGAACCCTTGTTACTGTTTCTCTCAGCATTCTGAGTGCTCCATGGTGTAGATGTCCCATTCTCCTATTCTGTAACTCATTCAACTCCTTTCCAATGCTATTGTCACTGCCTATTAGTTCCATTGGAGAGTCAAGCTGCAACTGATACAGTCTATTACTTCAAACTCCAATTTGTCTTACCTTCTTCCAGCTTGGGTGTTTGACATACACTTTCTTCCGTACAAAGTGAATATCATACCCCTTATCCTATAACTAGGATACTGAAATCAAGTTCTTAACCAATCTTGGTACATGTAATACATATGTAGCACTAGTGCTTGCTCTAGACTCTCTTTGAAAATTTGTGGTACCTCTCCCGCTAGAGTACATTTCGTCCTCTTTCCCATAGTAATCATGAAGTCCATCTGCTCCTCCTTGTAGATAGAGAAATATTCTTTAACCCCTGTCATGTGAGTTGATGTTCCACTGTCTATATATCAGGGACCCTGTGAAGTTGATCCTGACAAGCAAGCAAATTTGTCCTCCAACCTGGAAGACAAATCTAAAGCCTCCTGAATGTAAATTCTTCCCATGGTCATGCTGAAAAATTTACAGCATGTTATTCCTCTTTCCACTCGATGACGACTTCGCTCTAGCAAGCTACTATAAAACCCTCAACATCCAACCGGAAATATACCCAACGAAAAAATCTAAGTTGCTCCCTTTTCTTCTGGAATCACTCGATCTGGAAAATCGAATTTTTCTGCCTCTCTACTTAGAGAAATTGAACTTCCTCAAGCAACTCAACCCGCCTAGCAAAGGACTGTGTTGCTCTTGGGAATTTTAGCCTGCTGCTCTTACTATACAGGGAAATTCCTTCTTTCACTTCTGACCTCCCCAACTGATCAATCAAGCTTTGATACCATGTAAAATTTTATCTATCGCAGCAACTAGAAATTATTCTTCTAACTGTAAAATTAATTATGCATTTTATTTGCTACTGCAAACAATGAATAAAATCACAACTGCAATTTTCAACATAAAAATACTGCGGAATATATATATATATATTGGAAACTAAGAAATCCTAGCACACGCACAAGAATTTTGACACATTAATTTTTGGATAGTTATCCCTAGAAAAACCCAATGCAGGAAAACTAGTGCAACAGATAAGGGTTATATTATTATTCTTCAACAGCAATTATGAGTACAAAAATTTAGATGCTCAATTGGCAATCTAATCTGACGAAAATACTGAAAAAATTATTGTGAGAATTTTCTCTGACCCCACAGTTAATTTATGCCCCTGAAATCATATTCTTGGCCTCACGATGAGCCTCCTGCGTCACCCTTTACGCAATTCTTGTGGGGATTTCGACCTTCATTTATTTGCTTCTTCGTGGAACTAGAAAACTTCCTCCTAGATTGTTTCTACCCTCCTCTACCACTTGCTAATCACCCTTTGGCTCTATCTTCTCTGTTGAATCACCACCACTGAGAAAAAAAAATTGTTTGGGTAACTGAGTATCTGCATTGGTGTATTATCCATCTACCCATCGACTTCTTCTTATAATCCTTTGTTGGAGCGCCAACGACCAAGATTATAACATAATCGATGGCCCAGATTAATTCCCTATTGATTCATGTAAGTTTCTAGATGATTCTCACCTTATCTCAATTAATATTGATTAATTAACCATATTCCATAAGTTTAGACTTAGGATATATTTTAAAAACAGTTAATAATATAATTAAGATACTTCTAGGCGAAATTTCCATAAACGATTTTTGGGTTCTATAGATCTCATTTATTCTAGCTTCTCCGCCAAGTTTAGTGGCTAGAACACATCTGATACTACAAAAACTAACAAATACTAGTTACATTTCTCAACACTTCCTCTTAACTAGGCAAGTATTCATAATTGTTCAATTAGTACAAGGTTGACCTCAATTTGAAGTGTTCAAGAAGAGAACAAGAAGCACAACAACATTTACAATGCTAGGGATACCCTGATTGCCAAGGCATCCAACACATCAAAGATCCAAGTGTCATGACACTATTTTTATACACTCATGTAAGGATTTAAGATACTAACAAGGACTGAAGTGCTATCCAAACATATGCCACTATAGGTAACATTAGGCTTCAACCTTAACACCAACCCTCAAGGATCTAGGTATCATATCTAAGGTTGGAGCTCCATAAGACCAATGATACCCTCCCTCACCGGGATCTAGACATCATCAAAGGTCGGCCAAGATGTCCTCTCAAGTACCATCAAACAAGAAGTTTTACGGTACTTCATCTCTCCCTCTCAATCCAAGAAAGCTTGTTAAATATACAAAATTTCTTAAGGAGATGTCCACACAACAACTACATGTTCAATTATTAGAACATCTACTAGATTTTCAATCCTAATCAGTATCAAACTTCCAATATATATGTTCTTATATGCTAGCATGAAAACTTTAGGGTCTTCAACTATTCCGACGTTTCTTATCCAAATACGTCTTGATAGAAGCTTCCTTCTTCAACTTTCTTCAGTAGCACCAAACTCATACTCAAACTTTTTCAAAACATCCAATTCTTGTTCTCAACTTTATTAATCACGAAGAACCATTTTATGGTGCTTTAGCCATTCTCCAATCTTACTCTTTTTTCAAGGTCTTTACTATAGATGTCACAATGTGCCCTTCCTCTTAACTGGGGAGATATATACTTTCTTTTATCAAGTTTCTTCTCTTTAGGGTCTTTCCTTCACATCGTCATGTCTGCTAGCCCTGAGGTTCAATGCTGACTTTTGGAAGATTGATAAAGGGCTCAGTCTATTCTACTACTCTCCAAAGGGGCCCCACCTGGGCCACTTTCCCCTTTTCCTCTCTCCCCTCTCAAATTTTACTCTTCCAATTTCCTAAATTAACCTCTAACCCCGACAAAACTCCCCTTTTTGGCCTTAGCCCCAAGCGGAAAAGACCAAAGCACCCATAAAACCCTACCATATGCCTTTACGCGCTCATAACTCATCTCGCCTTCCTTCCACTGTTGATCTTCTCTCACCGATCCAATGGCCCACGTTCCCCCCGATAAAGGAAACCTGCCCGATTGGCCTCCATTGTCAGATCACCCCCGCCAGATCTAACAACCCTTGCTCATATCGCATGGGGAACTAGCACGGACAATACCCGCGCGATATGGGCGGTTTTTCTCTCTCCTCTGCCGCTACGTGGCAGCGGCTAAATGGGATCGCGCAACTTCTGACACTTACCACTTACTGCCCGATACCCGCATGATGAAAATCGTTACCACCCATATTAAACCACCCCACCCATTATCGCCCACACATCTTCACCGCCCGATAACCGTTTGATCTACCCGCTCAATATCTAACGGCCCGGACACATCCCGCTCTCACCACGATCGCTAGTCTCCGTCGAATGATCTCCACCATACATCTCTCTGATCCGATGGTCACCATTCACGATCATACTAACCGCTCATCTGCCCATGCATTCCATACCCCACATCCAGTCAATTACCCAACGGAGAAGACGATCGACTCTGTTAGTCTGACGACACTCTGACCCTGAAACAGAATTGAAGAAAGAGTATGGCCGAAGGCAAAAAGGACACAGCACGACTCAGCAACCGAATTTAACAGTCATGGAGCTCCACTGCCATGATCAATCCAACCACCTAAAGGACAACACAGTACCAAAATTTCTCAGGTTTTCACCAAGGAGGAAGCAACTGCGTTCAAAGACGCTATCAGGCAATTAATGGTGGTTGGTGGTCAATTAAGACCCCTCCATCCCTAAACGGTTAAGGCCAACGTAATGTTAAATTATAAATAGCCAGAACAAAGATGTAATCAGGGTTGGCATTTGATGTAAGGTTCAACTTCTGGAGACTGAAAAACACTCTATAAATTGCAGCGTCTCATCTTCATTTTCAGCGATGCAAGCTTCTTTTGTTGTTGCATGCTCACTATCCATTTCTTTCCTGTTCTAAACTTATACCTAGAATGTTTTATTCATAATATCTTCTATGCCTAATGCTAGATAATTGTCATCTTATCTCTATATTCGTAAATTGGATGTGTTGTAGAATAGGTCACCCAGGTTTCTTCAGTATCTAAGGCCAGGGAGTTGTCATCCTACCTCTGCCTTGATATATTAGATTTTCAAGTTTCTTTACTAGTCGCAGCTGACCATCACATGGTTGTGTGCATCTGCTGGTGTGGTTAGTATTCTCCATATTCACCTATTTCCCTAAACTGTTGAGCATTGGTGGTCTAAAGCCTTGTAGTCTGAGGGTGTTCATGCATGTATGGAGTAAAAACAGAGAAGTGGTTATCTGGCTTGAACCAAACCATCATCCCTTCCAATAGATTTCTGCAACAATAAGTTGATTTTATATGTTACAAGGGATCTTCAAGGTACAACCTAGGAGAGTTTCCTGGAGTGCTAACATAATTGGCGTTGTTGATGGGGAGAGGAGATTGAAGCTCAGCTTCCCTGGGAAACAACATAGATCCAACTTTGATGATACACAAAGTCTGGACTCATTTCTGGTTGTAATCACCTATATGGCGACTCTACTGCAGGTCGAAACCCTTGGTGACTCCACATCACAGTTCTGGCTCAGTTTGTGAGGCACACTCGGAGAAATCCTCAAAAATCACCAGCTAACCCAGTACCTGACCCTGAGAATATTGTTAAGCAAAGAAAGACATCACAAAAAGGAGCATCAGGATCAGGTAAACCTAAACAATCGTATGCATCTCTGCAAGAAAGGCTTGTGACAGAGTATATACATGTTGAGAATTTAGTCTCTAGCACTAGCAGTGAAGAAAAATTTTCAGAGAGTCATAAAACTCCTTATTCTTTAATTCCTCTTTTGGATCTTAGCCCAAAGGAAACCTCCCCTCTAGTCCATTAGATTACTTCAACCCTGTCAGTCATTTCTCAGCTTTCTATCATTCAGATTTCCAGCACTCTTTCATCTACCCCAACCATGGCAGGTCCACAAGCACCCACTAAAATAGAAAGAATCATAGCTGCTATATATGGGCCCTTAGTCTTGCCTACTCCTTTGAATGCCATGCCTGCAAGAGAATATCATAAATACATGCCTAAGTTCACTGGGACAATGGGAGTAACAGCAGAAGAACACCTCGAGTCATTCTATAGATATGCTGATAACCTAGATATCAGTGAAGATGATGTATGGATGAGAGTATTTGCCCAAAGCCTAGATGGAGAGGCTAGAAATTTGTTTAGATAATTGACCACTAGGTCTATAGCAAACATTGAGGCCTTAGATGATGCGTTTCTAAAGCATTGGGGGGATAAGAAAAATCTGCTCTATTGTCATACTGAGTTTGGCAACCTCAAAAGGGAAAATGGGGAGTCATTGTCTGATTTCAATAAAAGGTTCAACCGCATATATAGAAAGATACTAGCTGAAGTGAAACCTACTCCCACCTCTGCCAAGCTCATTTATGCCAATGCCTTTGATTCTGATTTATGTCTGCTATTGAGAGAAAGAAGATGTGCTTCTCTAGCCGAAATGCAAGATGCAACGTTGGAGGTAGAATCCAATATCATGGCTGCAGAGAAACTTAAAGGACATGATGATCGAAGGAGACAGAGGGGTGAGTCTTCTTCTTCTTCATCTTCAGACTCCAAAACAGACAAAATGACCAAAATGATAGAGTCATTGGTTGCTGAAATCGCCAAGCTAAAGGTTGAGCAGATTGCAGGGAAAGGAAGGAGCCCTAATACATTTGCTCCTAAAACTCCAAATCCATACAGGAGAGCAAACGAACAATTGCAGATCATCCAGAGGGGCAAAGAGGCCAGTGAAGAACAGAAGGTGAGAACTCCTTTCCAAAACGTAGTCATGGAGGAAGATCAGTTTGATGAAGAGGATGAGATCCACTGCATGGAAGACAAAGGCAATGCTTCATTTTTAACACTAGTTGCGAATGAGGAGTCATTACTCAAAGACTAGACCAGCCAAGAGTGGGACAGAGAAGCTGCTCTGCAAATTGAAGATCAGCAGAGATATAACCTAAGGTCGAGGATGAATAATGTCAAGGAAAGCCCTGCACAAAAAGCTATTGTCCCCACAGAGCAACAGATTAGCAAATAGAAGCGACCAGCAGCTAATCTCATCATCCTCAAAGCACCAACTCAAGAGGTAAGAAGGCCCTGACAAGTCCCCTTCCCCTTTCAGTTTCGAATCAGAAGTCCAAAAGTTGAAAATATATGTACCTCTGATAGAACTAGTAAAGAGTGAAGCCTTTAAGAAACCCATCCTTGATTCCCTTGAGCTCAAAGCCACAGAAGCATCCAATGACTATGTGAATTTACAAGATGACAAACCTACAGTGGTACTTAGCCCAATGACTGAACCCTCTGATGATAGCTCCCCATCCTTCTATGTCTCCTTGACCATTCATGACAAAATCCTTCACAACTGTCTACTGGACACAGGTGCCAGTCATAATCTAATGCCCAAAGCTGTCATGGATGAGTTGGGCCTTGACATCACCAGACCATATCATAACTTGTTCTCTTTCGATTCCAAGAAAGTGAAATGTATGGAGTTCATCAAAGATCTAGCCATCACCCTAGCTCAGCTACCCATGAAAAGCATGATCATGGATATTGTGGTAGCAGATGTTCCCCCTAAGTTTGGCATGCTACTTTTCAAAGGATGGATTAAGAGGTTGGGTGGGACATTGCAAAACGACCTGTCCTATACCACTGTCCCTGTTTTTGGGGGAGAAAGCAGAATACTATACAGGGAAGCCCAGCTAACCTATATCATTAGTGATGAAAAGAATCTCACTAATCATCCCATTTACGCTGTGGACACTGATTTTGGAGCGTGTATTCTCCAAATTGAAGAATCCCAAAGGGCCTCAGTGCAGCTCAAGAAACCAGTATGCCAGGTCATGGAGAAGGAAGGGTCACAGTTTTGGGATATGTTCTTTGATGGAGCTTGCTCTAAGGAAACTACAGGAGTAAGTGTGGTGCTGGTATCCCCAAAACAAGAAAGCATACATCTGTCTTTCAAGCTGACTTTTCAGGTCACTAACAATATAGCAGAGTATGAGGCTCTGATATTGGGCTTAAACGTTGCTAAAGGGATGGGAATCAAAGAGATAAAGGTGTTTGAAGACGCTGACCTCATCATTCAACAAGTGAACAAAACATTCCAAGCAAGGCACCCAAGGCTGAAGGCATACATAGATGAGGTATGGAGGCTCAAACATTCTTTTAGTAGCTTTTGTATCTCATATATTCCTAGAGTCAAAAATCAGCTTGTTGATTCCCTTGTTGTGTCTACTAGCATGTTCATCCCTCCCATGCCCCCTAAATTGACTTATGAATTTCAGATAAAATATAGACCATCCCTGCCTGATAATGTTAAATACTGGAAAGTTTTTGAGGATGATGATGAAGTCAACAGGTTTCTTCAAGTCATTGATGAATTCTCCGAAATGCAAATTGATCAAGAGAATGAAGTTGTGGAGGAACATCCTCAGTCCCAGCTGAGAAACAAAATTAGTCAGGACAACATTATGTAATTTCCCAGTAACTTTAGAAAAGTTGTTTGACCATAATGATGTGCCTTATAAGACTGCCTAAAAAGAAAATGAGTCTGCAGTCCATAGACATAACATAGGGAGCCCAGATCTCCCAAAGTATGTAAATATGTCCACCCATTTGTCCACTGCCCAAAGCTTTGAACATTGCGCCTTAATGAAGCAGTTTGCTGATGTATTTGCCTAAGAGTATAGTGACCTCAAGACTTATGACAAAAACATCATTCAGCATAAGATTCCACTGGAGAAAGACACCATTCCGTTCAAACAAAAGCTGAGACCCATAAGCCCTCTGCTAGTCCGAAACATTGGTTCAATAACCGTTCACAGGTTTTTCCACAAACAAAATAAATTCTACCAACATGTATGAACTCTCTCTTTAACAAGAAATTATTGGTTGCCAAGATCATAGTTCCCCTAAGGTACTCGTAGTGGGTAGCCAACCTGGTAGTTGTGAGGAAGAAAAGTGGGGAAATCACGTTGTCTGTTGATTTCAGGAACTTGAACAAATGCTCCAAGAAATACAACTATCCCCTGCCCAAGATGGAACATTTGCTGCAGAAGGTTTCAGGGGCTAGAGTCATGTCTTTCCTAGATGATTTTCAGGGTATAACCAAGTTGTTGTACATCCAGAGGACCAAGAAAAGACAGCCTTCACCACTCCTTGGGGCACTTTTATGTACTCCAAGATGCCCTTTGGACTGATGAACGTTGGGGCCACCTTTCAGAGGGACATGGATATAGCTTTTGTAGGAGAGAAGGACAAGTTTGTCCTCATCTACCTGGATGATATAACAGTTTACTCCAGCAGTCAACATGATCATCTGCAACATTTGAAGAAGGTGTTTCTGAAGTGCAGAAGGTTTGGGATTTCGGTAAATCCTAAGAAGTAACAATTTGCTCTAGAAGAAGGCAAGCTTCTAGGACACATTGTTTCTGCTACAGGTGCCAAGATTAACCCAGAAAGAGTTAAAGCAATACAGACTTTGTCTGTCCCAAGATCAAAAAAGGATATTCAATCCTTTTTGGGCAAGATAAACTTTGTGAGAAGGTTTATTCCCAATTTTGCAGAACTGGTGAAGCACATCACTTCCATGTTGAAAAAAGGATCAGAGATAAAATGGACCGACCCAGCAAGAAGATCTTTTGAAGACATCAAAAGAGATATTATGGAAGCTCCCACACTGATCAACCTAGACTACAGCAAGGAGTTCCATATCTTCTCTTTTGCTTCCTGTGACACCCTTGCAGTAGTGTTGTTGCAGAAAGACAATGAAGGTACAGAGCACCCAGTGGCCTTTTTCAGCAAAACTTTAAGGGATGCTAAACTGAGGTATGACATTATCAAAAAATAGGCTTATGCTCTTATCAAGTCCTTGAACACATTCTAAATCTACATTCTACACTCCAAAGTAATTGCCTATGTACCCTCTGCCTCAGTAAAAGACATCCTAATGCAGCGAGATGTTGATGGAAGAAGGGCTAAATGGATTGCAAAGCTCATTGAATTCAACATAGAACTGAAGCCCACCAAGCTTGTCAAAGGCCAGGGCCTTGCTCAGCTGATGGCTGAAGAAAATTGCAGAATGTTGGACATAAATTGCATAGGCACAAATTCAGATGTTGGACAGACAAGAGAAGCAACAGTGGAACAAGGGCAGAACCAATCTTTGGCTGAAAATCTAGCTTCTTGTGAATGGTATTCTAGAATAGCTCATTTTTTGTTGAAGCTAGAAGTTACTCCAAGCCTTAGTTCGAGCCAGGCCAGGACCGTTAAGCTCAAAGCAGCCAAGTTTTGAATTCATGAAAACTTGCTTTATTGGAGGGACCCATCCGGAATCCTCATAAGATGTCTGGACAAAGAGCAATCTATGGGGGTCATGCATCAGTTCCATTCCAACATCTGTGGAGGACATCATTATTAGAAAACCACAGCCCACAAGATCCTGAGAGCTGGGTATTATTGGCCCACTCTATTCTCTGATGTGTTTTCATTTGTAAGATCTTGTGACAAGTCCTAGAGGTTTGCAGGAAGGAAACTGCTGAAATCTTTGCACCTGAAGTCAATACATACCAGTGGCCTTTTCCAGCAGTGGGGTTTGGATTTCATAGGGGAGATTAATCCACATTCCAGTGGCCAGCACAAATGGATTTTAGTAGCCACTGATTATTTCACCAAATGGATTGAGGCCATCCCCACTAAGAAAACTGATCATCAGGTTGTCATGAAGTTCTTGACAGAAAACATTTTCACCGGGTTTGGCTGCCCAAACAAATTGGTTATAAGCAATGCAGCAGCTTTCAGGGCAAAATAGTTGGTGGACATGTGTGACTCAATGGGCATTAAACTAGTGCATTCCACCTCATATTATCCTCAAGGCAATGGCCTAGCATAATCATCAAATAAAAGCATGGTAAGGATAATCAAAAAGCTGCTGGAAGACAAGAAAAGGAGCTGGGATTCCAAACTGAAGTTTGCATTGTGGGCTGACAAAGTGACCACAAAGAAGTCCACAGGGAATTCTCCATTCAGGTTGGTATATGGCATTGAGGCTATTTTCCCAATTCAATTGACCCTCCCTGTGGCCAAATTCTTGCAAGAAGAGCAGAATGAGTAAAGTGACACGGCAAGGAGAATCGATGACTTGGCTGAAGTTCATCAGATCAAAGATCAATTGATTGAGAAGTCTGCAGTACATCAAAAGAAAATCAAAGAAGCTTTTGACAGAAAGGCAAAGATGGACAATTTTCAGGTTGGTGACTGGGTTCTTAAATGGGATGCATTGAAGGAAAAGAAAGGCAATCATGGTAAATTTGATGCTCTATGGACAGGACCTTTTGTCATCTCTCAGGTCCAGGGGAACAATACTTTCATGCTACAAAGTGTCAAAGAAGAAACAGTTTCTGATGGCCCAGTCAATGGGCGGTTTTTAAAAGTTTATTTTGTTTAAGGCTCTCAGGCCTCAACATTGTAAATATGTTATTTTTACAGTTTTAGTGTAGGCTTAAATAGACTCCATGCCCAAAGGAATACTAGGCAATGTTTCTGATCTTGTTTTTATGTAGAAGGTAGTGGTCTATGGTTCTTGAAACCTCATAGGGAGGATTTCATCCCCAAAAAGAGGCAGTGTTAGCCCTGAGGTTCAGTGCTGACTTTTGGAAGATTGATAAAGGGCTCGATCTGTTCTGTTGCTCTCTAAAGGGGCCCCACTTGGGCCATTTACCCCTTTTCCTCTCTCCCCTCTCACACTTTACTGTTAGTTTTAGATATGTTCTATGCTAGAGAAATTTATTTAAATTTTCACAGTTAGCAATCACATCAGCGTTAAGATAAACTGCAGATAGAACATAAATATAAATCGCAGAAGACAAGCCAAGACAAGAGGACACAAGATGTGGCGTGAGCTAGGGACAAACCCCACAATGTGGGGAACCCATGATCAATTCTTCTTTTATGTTCTTCAAATTTCAGCAGAGAAAAAGAGAGAGAGATAGTACATTTACAACAAAATTCAACACTTTGACTTATCTAGATCTTGTATAGATCATTTTGTATTTTGTATAACAATGAGATCAGTTGAAGACATTCTACTTCTACTAATTCTCCAAGGTGACTCCTTCACCTATCATCGTGCTGCATCTAGTTCTCATGTTGTACTATTGCATACTGCACCATGCTGCACTAATCATGATTATCATCATGCCGCCCATGTCCATGATCTTATCCATCATCATGCTGTCCTTTACGTCCATGATCTGTACCATACATGTTTTGCCTCTCCAAGACCAAGATAGCAATCCTCCTTTTTGTTGCTACTGGGGTCATCCTCATTGCAGCACCATTGAAGTTATTACATCATCACAAAGATCCTCACTATTGCTTCTATATGTACAGGGACTATTGAGAGATAAGTCCACTAAGACCGTGTTCCTTCTTATGTTGGGATTGTCTCTAGGATCATGATACCCATCAAAAGACAACAAGTTACAGTTCCCACTAAGGTTTCATATTAATGTACTTCTATTTAACCACAAGTGCTTGAGCCATTGTACTTATCACCGAGGTTGTTATCACTGCAGTGACACCATCCACTGCTTCATGAGTTTGTGACTGCACCTTAAACCCAAACTAGGTGCAGTCAAACCCTATTGCAGCTCCTTTCTTTGTGACTGTGGCTCCTGTGGGTTCCCTCTTTATGACTACGGCTCAATGCGGTTCACTGTGGCTTCTCCTTTTATTGACTACAGCTAACTGCGGCTCCTTAATACAACTTCATGACTTGCGTTCCATGAGTAGCGTATATATCTCTGATTGAACAACGTATGACCAGCAAGTAAATATCTTATCTATTGTTGTGTATATATATGTTGCCATCACCTACGCATATATATATGTCTTGTTGCGTTTTTTGCCTGCATATATAAATATATTGCTGCAGATAGGTCACAGCGTATCACTGTCCATTGACCAGCATACACTGTTCATTGACCAGCATATACATACATCGTATCACCCCAGCATATATATGAACTCACATATCTCTTCATAAATTGCGTATAAGTGTTGTGTGTAACCACGCTGCCAGATCCACTATAGATTAGGGCCTGCATGTATATCTGTCTTCTGGACAACGTATATCATGACTGTGTTGATGCGTATCTCTTCATGAACTGCGGCTAGGTTTTCCAAGAACAACGTATTACTTTTCTTCATTGTTGTGCGTATTTCCATACTTGACTACGTTTCCCGTATAGACTGTGGGTTCCATATATGACTGTAATTTAGGGCTTTGTTTACTATGTTTCTTCTCCGAGTCTTGTAGGCCAACGTATTACTCTTGGTGCCTCTCTTCTACTCCAAAAAACCAAGACGTGGAGAGGAGGAGATCACTCAAGAATGTGTATCCAAATGACATCAAATCCTCATCTATTTATACCAAAAACGTATAGGTTGAATAGACATGACGTTTGGGCTTCTAGAGCCTACATAAGAGCTGGTCGGCTTGATAATAAATACATAATCAAAATAAATTCATATCTCCATAAATACTTATCGGAATCGGATGATATTTGGATCAATCCTACACCTCTCGACAAGAGGGATCCAATAAAAATATCAGCTACCATAAATTAGTTGACACATGGAGTTTGGCCCTAGTTGCCAATTTAACACTCCCTCTCAACTAGGGAGAACTCCATCCGTTGTTCTATATGTCTAACTATACTATCTCTGTCATCAGTGCCTTGCACTGCTCTGCCCAGCTCTGCTCAGCTCTACTCAGCTCTTCTGGCTCTGCTCTACTCTACTCAACTCTGTTGGCTCTGCTCTGCTCTGCTCAGCTCTGCTGGCTCTGCTATGCTCAACTCAGCTTTGCTGGCTCTGCTCTGCTTAGCTCTGCTGAACTATGAAGAAGAAGAATTGATCGAGAATGTCTCATACCATTCTCCACTGACCCAAAGTCAGTCTCAGAGTGTGTACCACTGGTCCCAGACCAGTCTCAACCGACCCAAAGTCAGCATCATAGTGGGTACCACTCCTACCACTGGTCCCAAACCAATATCGCAAGCTCAGAGAGTGTACCACTGGTCCCAGACCTATGTACCACTCTCACTGGTCCAAGACCAGTCCTGCACTAACATAAAGTCAGTCTCAGAGTATGTACCACTAGTCCTAGACCAGTCTCAACCGACCCGAAGTCAATGTCATAGGAGGTACAACTCCTACCACTGGTCCCAGACCAGTCCATTGATCCCAGATCAATGAAGGTCATCCTAGCATAAGGAGTACAATAGATACCACAATGCATCCATCGGTACTACTATGGTCCCTATCCTCAATTCCCTGCTCGTTGATCAGATGAGAGGTACTTCCCATGCGTCCCAGACTGCATGGGTAAGATGCCTTGACAAGAGAACTTAATCAATCCCGTCCTCATAGGAGAACTAATCATCCTGCTACAATCGCCATGGAGAACACATCATCCAGGCCTCACAAAAGAACTAATCATCCTGCTACATTTGTCATGGAGAACACATCATCTAGACCTCACAGGAGAACTAATCATCCTGCTACAATCGCCATGGAGAACACATCATCCAAGCCTCACAGGAGAACTAATCATCCTGTTACATTTTTCATGGAGAACACATCATCCAGAACTCACAGGAGAACTAATCATCCTGCTACATTTGTCATGGAGAACACATCATTTAGACCTCGCAGGAGAACTAATCATCCTGCTACAATCGCCATGGAGAACACATCATCCAGGCCTCAGATGAGAACTAATCATCCTACTACACAGGAGAGCAAATCATCCTATTCCACAAGAGAGCGAATCATCTTATTCCACAAGAGGGTGAATCATCTTGTTCCAGTGCACACCACCAAGGGAGGGTGAGTCACCCTGTGGTTGTATGTTGCTCCAGGAAGAACTGCAAGCCCCCAGAGCTCCCAGAGCTTAATGTATGCAACATGTAGGACCCTTGTACAAGGGTTCTTGACGACTCCAAGTCATTTGGGAAAATCACAAATTTGATCTTTCCCTTGGGCTTTGACAAAGTGTATCGACCTGTACATCATCTTAATGCGATGGAGCCTCCTTGCTCATCGACTTGCCATATCCCAGATAAGGTAGTATCTGATGTCTATCTGCTGGAGCAATCGACGAATACGGGATTCCTCAATAATCGAATCCCACCTCTAGTTGTTACAGAGAATCACAGTGGTATGTGTACAAACAGCGCACTAAAGAGCTTCCCCCACCAGGCAGCTTCTTACAAGATCATACTCGTAGATATGTATCCGGTCTCGGTGGTGCTTATGATAACCGACTTCTGCTTCCTGCTCATCCATGATATCGAAGCATAATCCAAAGAGAAATAGCACTAAGAAGTGCTCCAGTGATCCTCCACACTACCTGCCCAATCAATATTCGAATAATCATGCAGTTTCATATTTCTGACAATGTATCTCAATCCATGAGAGATTGTGCCCTGAAGACATCTCAGAAGATTCTTGGCACCAATCTGGTGAGGCTCAACCAAATATGAGCTCCTTGCAAAACATATGTCCGGAATCCAACTCCCTTTTACTTCTGCAAATGAGAGGGTCTATAACTGTCAAAAATAGTTCATCCGCATAAGATGTCGGTATGAGAAGTCTATCATCCATAGCCTTCAGATAATGGTTTGGATCAGTTTCACTCAGTGAATCTCAGCTTCATCAAACAACTATCAGTCCTCTCATACTATGCCCGGGGTGTTTTGCTTCAAGCCATAGAGGGCTTTCTTCCACCTGCATACATGAGATTCTCGTTCATGAATCTCAAACTCCATGGGTTGTTTCAAACATGTGGACTTGCTACATGAGGGGGATGGTCCCCTTGTAATATTTTCCTTCAGTACATCTTAGACATGTACTTTCATGCTCTTTTTGAATTCAGGCTTCCCTGTCACCATCTGACTCACAGACCTCCGGTGCTATGTGTCAATGGACATGATCTCCAATGGACTTCCTGTAACTTAATACAACCCTGAACTCAAAAGCAGCTTTGAAAATTCTAATTTAAAACGCATACCTTTCCATCAACGAATGCCACCTTAAAACCTTCGACTTCCATTCCTGGGGTTCCCTGCTTCCTTGAAGGGTCGACCGTGTCCTTGATGACCTGCATCTCTGCCATTTGGACACTCCTTTGTATAAGGGCCGCTGCATCATTCTAATAACATTCTTTGCTTCAACTTCACTCTAGGTGAATTATGAGGAACCCATTGATCCTTCTGCCTTGTCCTAACTGTCTTTGGTGATTGCTCTTTCACTCTTGCTTGGACATTGTCTTCGCCTCAGCTCTGATACCATGTTAGTTTTAGGTATGTTCCATGCTAGAGCAATTTATTTAAATTTTCACAGTTAGCAATCACATTAGCATTAAGATAAACTGCAGATAGAACATAAATATAAGTCACAGAATACAAGCCAAGACAAGAGGACACAAGATGTGGCGCGAGCCAGGGACAAACTCCACAATGTGGGGAAACCCTTGATCAATTCTTCTTTTATGTTCTTCAAAGTTCAGTAGAGAAAGAAAGAGAGAGATAGTACATTTACGATAGAAGTCAACACTTTGACTTATCTAGATCTAGTATAGATCATTTTGTATTTTGTATAACGATGAGATTAGTTGAAGACATTCTGCTTCAACTGACTCTCCAAGGTGACTCCTTCACCTGTCATCGTGTTGCATCTGGTTCTCATGTTGTACCACTACATAATGCACCATGCTGCACTAATCATGATTATCATCATGTTGCCCATGTCCACGATCTTATCCATCATCATGTTGTCCTTTATATCCATGATCTATACCATACACGTTGTGCCTCTCCAAGACCAAGATATCAATCCTCCTTTTTGTTGTTGTTGGGGTTATCCTCATTGCAGCACCATTGAAGCTATTACATCATCACAGAGATCCTCATTGTTTCTTCTATATGTACAGGGGCTATTGAGAGATAAGTCCACTAAGACCGTGTTCCTTCTTATGCTGGGATTGTCTCTAGGATCATGATACCCATCGAGAGACAATAGGTTACAGTTCTCACTGAGGTTTCATATTACTATACTTCTATTTAACCACAAGTGCTTGAGCCATTGTACTTATCACTGAGACTGTTATCACTGCGGTGACACCATCCACTGCTTCATGAGTTTGTGACTGCACCTTAAACCCAAACTAGGTGCAGTCAAACCCTACTGCGGCTCCTTTCTTTGTGACTGTGGCTCCTGCGAGTTCCCTCTTTATGACTGTGTCTCAGTGCGGTTCACTGTGGCTTCTCCCTTTACTGACTGCAACTAATTGTGGCTCCTTAATACAACTTCATGCCTTGATTGTGGCTCCCCTTTATGACCGCTTATAAGTGCCTCATGAACAACATTCCATGACTGCATTGAACTGCATGTAACTATCACCATGACTTGCGTTCCATGAGCAGTGTATATATCTCTGATTGAACAGCGTATGACCAGCAAGTAAAGATCTTCTCTATTGTTATGTATATATATGTTTCCATCGCCTGCGGATATATATATGTCTTGTTGCGTTGTTTGCCTACGTATATAAATATATTGTTATGGATAGGTCACAGCATATCACTATCCATTGACCAGCATATACATACATCATATCACCCCAACGTATATATGAACTCACGTATCTCTTCATAAACTGTGTATAAGTGTTGTGTGTAACCACGCTGCCAGATCCACTATAGATTAGGGCCTGCGTGTATATCCGTTTTCTGGATAGCGTATATCATGACTACGTTGATGTGTATCTCTTCATGAACTGTAGCTAGGTTTTCTAAGAACAACGTATTACTTTTCTTCATTGATGTGTGTATTTCCATACCTGACTGCATTTCCCGTATAGATTGCGGGTTCCATATATGACTGTAATTTAGGGCTCTGTTTATTGCGTTTCTTCTCCAAGTCTTGTAGGCCAGCGTATTACTCTTGGTGTCTCTCTCCTACTCCAAAAACCCAAGACATGGAGAGGAGGAGATCACTCAAGAATGTGTATCCAAATGACATCAAATCCTCATCTATTTATACCAAAAACGTATAGGTTGTATAGGCATGACGTTTGGGCTTCTAGAGCCTACATAAGAGTTCGTCGGCTTGATAATAATTACATAATCAAAATAAATTCATATCTCCATAAATACTTATCAGAATCGGATGATCTTTGGATCAATCCTACACCTCTCAACGAGAGGGATCCAATAAAAATATCAACTACCATAAATAAGTTGACCCACATGGAGTTTGGCCCTAGTTTCCAACTTAACATTTACCCTTCCCATTTCCTAAATTAACCTCTAACCCCGACAAAACTCCCCTTTTTGGCCTTAGCCCCAAGCGGAAAAGACCAAAGCACCCATAAAACCCTACCATATGCCTTTACGCGCTCATAACTCATCCCGCCTTCCCTCCGCCATTGATCTTCTCCCACCAATCCAACGGCCCACGTTCCCCCCGATAAAGGCAACCTGCCTGATCGGCCTCCACCGTCAGATCACCCCCGCCAGATCTAACGGCCCTCGCTCATATCGCACGGGCAACTAGCACGGACAATACACGTGCGATATGGGCGGTTTCTCTCTCTCCTCCGCCGCTACGTGGCAGCGGTTGAATGGAATCGCGCAACTTCTGACACTTACCACTTACCGCCAAAACCCACGCGATGAAAATCGTTACCACCCAGATTAAACCACCCCGCCTGTTATCGCCCACACATCTTCATCGCCTAATAACCGTCTGATCTACCCACTCAAGATCGAATAGCCCAGACACATCCCGCTCTCATCACAATCGCTAGCCTCCGCCAAATGATCTCCGCCATACATCTCCCTGATCCGACGGTCCCCATTCACGATCATCCTAACCGTTCATTTGCTCAGGCATTCCATACCCCACGTCCAGTGAATTACCCAACGGATAAGACAATCGACTCTGTTAGTCTGGTGACAATCTGACCCTAAAACAGAATTGAAGAAAGAGTATGGTCGAAGGCAGAGAGGACACAGCACGACTCAGCAACCGAATTTAACAGTCATGGAGCTCCACTGCCATGATCAATCCAACCACCTAAAGGGCAGCACAGTACCAGAATTGCTCAGGTTTTCACCAAGGAGGAAGCAACTGCGTTCAAAGACGCTATCGGGCAATTAATGGTGGTTGGTGGTCAATTAAGACCCCTCCATCCCTAAACAGCTAAGACTAGCGTAATGTTAAATTATAAATAGCCAAAACAAAGATGTAATCAGGGTTGGCATTTGATGTAAGGTTCAACTTCTGGAGACTGAAGACACTCTGTAACTTGCAGCGTCTCATCTTCATTTTTAGCAATGCAAGCTTCTTTTGTTGTTACATGCTCACTGTCCATTTCTTTCATGTTCTAAACTTGTACCTAGAATGTTTTATTCATAATATCTTCTATGCCTAATGCTAGATAATTGTCATCTTATCTCTGTATTAGTAAATTGGATGTGTTGTAGAATAGGTCACCCAGGTTTCTTCTGTATCTAAGGCCAAGGAGTTGTCATTCTACTTTTGCCTTGATATATTAGATTTGCAAGTTTCTTTACTAGTTGCAGTTGGCCATCACATGGTTGTGTGCATCTGCTGGTGTGGTTAGTATTCTCCATATTCACCTATTTCCCTAAATTGTTAAGCATTGGTGGTCTAAAGCCTTGTAGTCTGAGGGTGTTCATACATGTCTGGAGTAAAAACAGAGTAGAAGTGGTTATCTGGCTTGAACCAAACCATCATCCCTTCCAATCGATTTCTACAACAATAAGTTGATTTTATATGTTACCAGGGATCTCCGAGCTACAACCTAGGAGAGTTTCCTGGAGTGCTAACAATGTTATCGGAGAACTTCAACCTTCGAATCATTATTCCTTCTTACTTCTCATTGCAACAAGATCATATACTAATTAATATTGTCATCAAATTTTTTACAACTTCCTCCTTCCATCATGCTCAACATCAATTGTATTATATGAGTTGTCCAAGGTGGAGTTTGGCCCTAGTTGCAAAATTTAACATAGATTAATTTTCTCCTTTGGCTCTTTGAGCTTCTTAAATCGTCCTTTCTTCTTGACATGAGCACAGTAGGCATTTGAGGTGCTTTCTTCAGTTTCTTGTTTACCTTTTATCATGGATAAATGAGCTTCTTCTTGTATACAGGCAAACCACCTCTTTGAAGTATGGAGAGTTCTTCCAACTACTAATTCCTACTACAAATTCATTCCAAGATTTTGGAAGTCCTGGAAAGGCAACAATTACAAGTTCTTTCTTTGGGACTATCTCATCAATTTCTTGAAGTTCATCCTTTATAGGAGAAATTCTTACAAAATAGGAAGGCATTGTATCATCCTTTGTCATATTAACTACTCTCATCTCATTCCTTAGGCTTGCCACTTACCCAATACTCTTGATCATAAACAGCGTAGAGAGGGGGGCATACATATTTATTGAGGAGTCTAGAGTGGATATGTAGGGAATCAAATTGTCTACGACTCCATCCACAATTAAGTTTGTGGCAAGAATATCAATCTCCTCGTATTTTCCCTTTCCAGCTTCATTTGCAGGTTCCTTGACTTTTCCTTGAACAAATTCCAATACTTTATTCTTAACAAGGATGAGGTCCATCCTTGTTTTCCAAGCTCTATAGTTAGATGCTCCTTGAAGCTTGTTCTCAGATATCATTGATGAGGCCATATATGTACTCACTTGAAACCTTTAATTCCCATCAAGACTTCCTTCCTTTTATTGAATAGACATCTCTTCTTCTTATGATCTTCTTGACAACTTCTTCTTTCCTTATGATGATGAGAGCTTTCTGATCTTACTAGCTGCCTTTTTACCTTCTCCGTCACCTTAGCTTTGATACCATGTTAGAAAATCAGAAAGATTTCCTCTAACTTGATAACTACTTGTGATTACTTGGTGATCTTTATTAGATTCGTGTACGTCTTCTTTTATCTTCTTGCCATCAAGCAACTATCAAAACAAAATATGAGGAACAACACAATAGGGACACAAGATATAGCCTCTCAACCAAGGCTAAAACCCCTCCTCTAGGGGAAAACCTAAAAATTCTCTTATTTTCCTTAGAACCAAACCAAATGAGATATCCAAGACCTTTGACTAGACCAAAAGACCTCCTTTAGCCCACCAAGTCAGCCTCCCAAGATGATTAGCCAAACACCAAAATTCAACTCATGTTAAACTGCTTCAACCCCGCAACAACCTTAGATCTCGACCCTATTGTAGACCTGCAACTTCAGCTCTTTTTCTGCAACCCAGAAACTCACACATGTGAGCCAGAAACAAGAGGAAAACAACTTCTTGACTTCGCTAGGGATCCTCGTTCCTTCACTAGGGTTTCTTCTACCTCTTCTAGGTATTTCACACTTCTTTTCTCCTCCTGCAACTGCAGATCGAAACTTTCTTGATGGATGTCCAAAAGAGGTTGTAAGATTCTGACTATAAATTTTCCAAGATATTCAGAGTTTTTATGGGTATGTGTTGCTAACTGTGTGGATGGTGTGATGATAATCCCTTTAAAATGTGTTGTTGTAGCAACCAAGTTTAATTTCTACTTTTTTCTCAGTGATAAATACCAGGAGAATCCAACTTATTCCCAACCACTGATTATTTTATTTCATTTAAGAAGCACTTAAAGGTGTTGGAACATATATTATCTTTAGAATGAGTGGCCAATGCATATAATTTCTACTAATATTTAATCTCATAAATACATCAATTGAGGATGTAGTGGAATCGGGTCTGCTGTGGTGGCTCAAATGGGTCCCAGAGAACATTTGCAACAACAGATAACATGCTTTCCAACCACAATAAATACAACACGTGAAATATATAAAACTTCCACAGGTATGTTCAACAGTGAGAGATGGGTAACGTGGGCCCTCAAATCAATTTATAATCCAACAGTTATTGTTCGTGGTCCCCACCTGTACAACACCTCCACCGCTTTGCTCCAATTACTTGGGACATTGATGATAGAACCCTTTGTCACCCCCAACAAAAATGAATCAGACCACTCCAAGCCTACACATCCTTTCTACAATACACATAGATTGTTCTAGAAGGTGTTCACGTTTAAAAGAAGACAAACTGCTTGGCACGCTCAATAGTGATCAACACGACCCTACCTTGAGTGTGGTTGGGCTCCACGGTGTATATACTCTGCCCAGATTTCAATTCGTAGCCCCGGAAGATGTCTACACGACTTTATTATGACATTAGGCAGGCCCCACAACTATTTCACTCATGTTTGTCACCAATAAGCAGCTCAAGAAGCAATGAAACTCGGTTCTGTGAACTATGTTTCTGTCCCAACAACATAATGTATAGAACTCGCCCTCCACAGAAGTACAATTGTGCTACCTTGCGCCTAGTCTTCAAACTGGTGAATAAAGAAGGAACTTGCTCTTCCAGAATTAAGGAAACTCAAGTTATTATGACAGAAGCTCATTCCTTGTGCACATCTATCCTCTCGTACTCCCTTTCCTTAATGGCTTGAATGACATAATGGAGGGAATGTCTTCCCATAGTGTTGCCTTTGATTCAGATTTTCGGGTAGCTTCCCCATCTGCAAAAGAGATATAGAAAATACCAAATAACTTTTTAAATCAACAAATAGAACTTGGATACCTCATTTTTTCTTGCAAATCTCGTTCTCCACTGAAGCTCTACGGTGAAATCTAAGTGACTTCACTCTCAGACTAGGGGGTCTCATTGCAACACTGAAGTCTGTTATGGCAACTAGGGCTCCAACACCCTTAGCTTCCTCTTCCAACACTCTCCAAGAGCTCTCTCTTCAAACTCACACAATGCATGAATGAATTAGAGTCTCCTCAATTCCCTTCTTTAATGAGTTTAGCAGTCTTTTCATCGCCTTTCCTTTTGTCTTTTCATCTTCACCTTCCCTTTCTCTGTTTATTATTTTTTTTCTTTTTATTAAATTCACTTTTATAGTCACTTTATGATACTCCACTTTATAAAGTTAAAGTGACATCCATCTTGCCTAGGAAATATCATCCTTTCTCCTTCTTTAATAAAGTCTCCTTGTTAATTATTTCCAAAATTACAAAACTCCTAAGTGATTTTGCATGCACAAAATTTGGGAACATTACAGACGCCTTGCCCCCTCGCCTCCCCACCCCCCTCCCCCCTTCCCCTCCCTTCCCCTCCCCTAGACCCCCACCAAAAATTGCTTGTCCTCAAACAATTGGCACTGTATTCCTAGATCCCGCACATACCTGGGAAACTCTAGTTATAAATGATCCAGAATCTACATATCTATGCCAAGATCCCAAATCCACCTGTTGAATGCCTTTGCACAACTGAACCCCATCTGCTCAATAATTTCTTGTATTGATGAACCCATTCTACCTACTGGAGTAGTTGTTCTATCAACATTCATCGAAGTATCTGCAAAAGGAAGGTTGACCAGTTTCAAATGGCCCTTTTGTTCAACCATCAACATGTTAGGCAAAACACCCCTATTACCTTCTACATCTCTCTGGTTTTTTATGATGTTATGCTCAATGGTGCCTTTGATCTTTAAATCTTTAATGTTTTCAGTGACGTAACCAATATCTCCATGGTTCCTATGTTCAAATTCCTTGTTTTCATCCGTCAGTGAAGTGTCAACTCCTTGATGCACCAAAGAATTATTGATGCAATGCCATTTCTCTATTTTTCTATCAGTCATCTTCTCTAAGTGGATTGCCATCTCTCTAGGGCATCTAGATTGTATTCAGAAATTTACTGCCAATAATAGAAACCCTCATATATGTTGCACTGATTTTCCCGCATTGGTTTTTTCGAGGACTATTGTCCAAAAACAAGTGTCTCAATGTGATTGTTCATGTGCTGGTGATTCTCTGACTCTTGCTTTTCTCAGTTCATAATTTGTGAGGTCTGCAGCTGAATTTATTTTGATATTTACTGAAGCATTGGTAAATAACTTATTAGTGTAAATAAGTAGGAGAAATAAATCAATCACTGCAGCATAATTTTTTCACACTTCGTCCTTGTTTATCAAACTGAAATTCTTGGGAACAAGAAATTCCCACAACTCATTCGTCTTTTACCTTGGCACCTATTTGCTAACACATGCATGAAATTATTGAATTCCAATGCCTCCTTTTGTTGTACCCATCCAGTTCATAGTGTTGCTAAGCAATCCATCATGTTATGGTACGTGTTTCCTTTGTAAGAAGAATCTAATAGATCAATTATAAGTTTGTTCTTTTCATTAATAGCCTTGGGAACCCATTCATCACTGTTTCTACATGCCGGCATAACCTCAAAATCTCAAAATCTGCAACCGGTGTCAATCTTCCAACTTGATCTGCTTCCTTATTACAAGATTGTTGAAGGAGATGCCACTGTGCACATTATCTCCTGCATCTTTCCCTATTGGTTCTTCAGATAATAATGATTTGTCCCTCCAAAATCTATTGGAGACCTCCTTTGTCTTTTGATTCTTTTTCAATTGGAATAGGCTACAAACCTTTTAAGTTCTTTTTTAGCAAACAGCTCTAGATCATGCTCAATTATCCTCTTAACAACATAGTCAATCGGAGGCACATCATCATCTGATCTTCTTGATTTTAAATGAAGAAAAATATAGAGTTTCTCTACAATAGGATTCAATGTTAGCTCCAGTTCCATTGCCTCCTCTCTTCTAGGGGGCACCAAGTCAAGCATAACATTGCTTGTGTTAGATATGTTGGGGGTCAAAATACCAAGAACAACATTTGATTGTCCTTTCCTCCACATGCACGCAAAATGGAAACATTCTTTGTTGTTTGCATTGCCTTAGCCACTGTAAAAATGGCCACGGTATTACCTGTCGTTGCGATAAGAATATTTGTATCTCTCATATAATAGTGCCTCAGAATGTTTGATGCATTTGTAAAGCCCAAAAGCTGCAGGCCCTTCTCAGGCTTGAATTTGAGTGCTTCTTCTTCTGCTGCATATGATAGAAGTGGTTCATTTGTAAATAAAAGAATATGATCCATGAGGCTTCCCATGATACCTGAGGCCCAATGTTATAGACATCAGTAGACAATAATTAATTTACTGCTAGGCCAATTCTGGCATTGTCTATCATTCCAATTCTGCTCATGTAACTGCCAACGGTACAAGAATTGGAAAAAGCCTCTTTCATAGTTTTGTCCTTTAATCTTTGGGCAAGTGTCCTGTCATTCTGTAGTGGAATTGTAATAATTTCTTCGACAATGATGGAGCAATCTTCAACATTAGTGCCATCCACATCCCATACATGAACAAATGGTTGACAAACTAAATCAGCATTTTCCTGGCGAAATTTGATCTTTTATGTTTCTCTATTGTTTGTCAAAGAATCATCTATGGGCTTGCATAGTGCTTCATCACCATCTTGAGGATGATCTCTGGGAGGCCAACTTCATATCCTTCTCCACATTCTTTCGGGTTTGTGGCCACTGATTTATCTTTGAGTCTGCGACCTTCCTTTTCCTTTCTTGCTTTCTTTGACCAGACCCAAGCCTCTATATTTTTTGTCACTTTAGTGAAAGCTTGACTGTTATTTTCGAACTTTTGAGTGGGAAGCATTTCTCTTAGTTACCTTTAACCTTTAATTTCGGTCCTGGAAATTTTCTCCTTGATATCACCCATAACTGGCCAGAGTCATGCTATGGTGTCATAAAATGGAGGGTTTCCCACAGGTTGAGCCACGATTAAGTCTTTGATATCACTGTAAGATTATGACTATAAATTTCCCGAGATATTCATAGTTTTTCTAGGTTTGTGTTGCTAACTGTGTAGATGGTGTTATGACAGTCCCTTTAAAATGTGTTGTTGTAGCAACCAAGTTTAATTTCTATTTTTTTCAGTGAGAAATACAGTCATAAATACCAGGAGAATCCAACTTATTCCCAACCACTGATTATTTTATTTAATTCAAAAACACTTAAAAGGTGTTGGAACATATATTATCTTTACAATGAGTGGCCAATGCATATAATTTCTACTAATATTTAATCTCAGAAATACATCAATTGAGGATATAGTGGAACTTGGTCTCCTGTAGTAGCTTGAATGGGTCCCAGCGAATATTTGCAGCAGCAGATAACACCTTTTCCAACCAGAGTAAATACAACAACGTGAAATATATAAAACTTCCATAGGTACGTTCAGCAGTGAGAGATGGGTAACGTGGGCCCTCAAATAAATTTATGATCCAATAGTTATTAGGGTAACGTGGGCCCTCAAATAAATTTATGATCCAGTAGTTGTTATTTGTGGTCCCCACCTGTACAATGCCTCCACCCCTTTGCTCCAATTACTTGGGACATTGGTGATAGAACCATTTGTCGCCCCCAACAAAAATGAATCGGACCACTCAAACCATACACATCATTTCTACAATACCCATAGATTGATCTGGAAGGTGTTCACGTTCAAAAGAAGACAAACTGCTTGGCACACTCAACAGTCAGCAACACGACCCTACCTTGAGTGTGGTTGGGCTCCACGGTGTATATACTTCGCCCATATTTCAATTCGCAGCCCCAGAAGATGTCTACATGGCTTTATTATGACATTAGGCAGGCCCCACAACTATTTCACTTGTTTGTCACCAATACACAGCTAAATAAGCAATGAAACTCGGTTCTGTGAACTATGTTTCTGTCCCAACAACATAATGTATAGAACTCGGCCTCCACAGAAGTATAATCGTGCCACCTTGCTCCTAGCCTTCAAACTGGTGAAGAAAGAAGGAACTCGCTCTTCCAAAATTAAGGAAACTGGAATTATTATGACAAAAGCGCATTCCTTGTGCACATCTATCCTCTCGTACTCCCTTTCCTTAATGGCTTGAATGACAGAATGGAGGGAATGTTTTCCCATAGTGTTGCCTTTGATTCAGATTTTCTGGTAGCTTCCCCATCTGCAAAAGAGATATAGAAAATACCAAATAACTATTAAAATCAACAGATAGAACTTGGATACCTGAGTTTTTCTTGCAAATCTCATTCTCCATTGAAGCTCTACGGTGAAATTTGAGTGACTTCACTCTCAGACTAGGGGGTCTCGTTGCAACACCAAGTCCGCTATGGAAGCTAGGGCTCCAAAGCCCTCAACTTCCTCTTCCAACTCTCTCCAAGAGCTCTCTTTTCAAACTCACACAATGCACGAATGAATTAGAGTTTCCTCAATTCCTTTCTTTAATGAATTTAGGATTGTCTTTTCATCTTCGTCTTCCCTTTTGTCTTTTCATCTTCACCTTCCCTTTTCTCTCTTTATTATTTTTTTTTCTTTTTATTAAATTCACTTTTATAGTCACTTTATGATACTCCACTTTATAAAGTTAAAAGTGACATCCAACTTGCCTAGGAAATATCATCCTTTCTCCTTTAATAAAGTCTCCTTGTTAATTATTTCCAAAATTACAAAACTCCTAAGTGATTTTGCATGCAGAAAAATTGGGAACATTACAAAGGTCAAATAGCACTGCTTTTATAGTCATTCTGTAAGGTCGAATTCCTTCAATGAGGCCACCTTGACTGGAGAGCAGACCAACTTGGTGGAGGAGGCATAAATGACACTTTAGACTCAAAAATAAATTTATTTCTTGACATTACAAAGGGTCTATTACATAATGACAAAGGCAATGATAGATGACACAAACCCTAGAAGCCTTCAATGGAGGCTTTGACCTAGAAACAAAATAAGCAAAGCATGAAACCCATGCTTGTAAATGAATTTCTTTTATAATAATTTTTTCTTTTGACAAATACATTACATCAGGACTCAAATATAATTATAAAGACGATACTAGTTACATTTATCAACACAGTGCACACTTGCGGTGATATTACAGTCTTAAAATACTCATTTGGAATTGAATATATCTTTTTATATTGATTCTTAGCATTAATGGTCTTGATTAACATAAAGATTAACATTAATGGGAACCAATTTCAGGGCATTTTTGTGATGGAATCAAACCCATAAGACATCACACAGAAAATAGAAATTCGGGTGATTTCCATCCACCGGCATATTTTAATAGTGTTTTCCCAGTTTCAACATTCATTAAAAATGGGGCATTGTACCCCTTGAGTGGAGAATTCATTTGCAAGAATAAATCATCTTTGCTTCCACCATCTACCACTAAACGCAGGTATTTTGGCACAAGTGACTTGATGTGTTTTATGTCTATTATTTTAGTTCTCCTGATCATTTCATTGATAATTTTCAATATAATTTTCCATCATATATGCCTGTGTGTCTGTGTGTGTTTGTGTGTATATTCTTTAAAAACCATGTTTCCCCATTTCATACAATTTTTGGGGGTACTACATTTCCATGTTGTCCATGTTTTGGAAACCTGTACATGTTTTTAAGTGTCATATAGCTTAAGCCCATGGCCTTTAATGTGACAAAGAAAGTATCATCTAAAATCCATGGCTCAGAGCTGTTACACACAATATTACAACTCTGGCTAATATTGCTATAAAATCAATGATATCTATTGAATGATAAGAATGCAATGGAAAGATACAGCAGTTTCAACTATTGAAACCTGCATTTGGACTTATACTTACAAGTGATCCTCAAAATTTAGTCCGCTGTAAGATTAATATAACTATACAACAGAAGCTAAAACTTTGGATACCAAAACATGCCCTTGATTCCTTCTGGGTCAGCCTCGAACCCTAAATTCTGATAAAAATCTACTACTGTCAAAAAGAATAGGCATACATTAGTAAAGTTTTAAACTGTTGATTACAAACGTAATTGCATTTTCAATATATTAAGAAAAGCCTAAACTAACAAAAAATGACAAAACGAGGAATGGATGAATAAAGAAATTCTCAATTCATGAATGAACTATCGTAAACTTTAGTAAAGTTTTACAGTATTGATTACAAACGTAATTGCATTTTCAATATATTACGAAAAGCCTAAACTTACAAAAAATGACAGAGGAATGGATGAATAAAGAAATTCTCAAAACTATTATTTGAAAAGCAGAAATTCACATCCTGTACTTCTAGTAAATGGAGAACTATGAAATGGGTACAAAGGATTTCTAATATCTCAGACCAGTGATATACAGAGAAAACGGCATGAAAAATAGAAGCTCTGAAATAAATGGCATACAGAATGCACAAGATTTGCAATCAAAAGTGTATATGGCATGAATGGCATGGATACAGGTAAAGAACCATAAAATGCAACCTGAGAGGATGTTTAAAGCTATCATGTTACTAACAAACCAAATGATTTGTCAAAAAAATTCCTTCATTTCAGCCAGCAAAGTTCATAGTTTTTCAAGTGAGCTTTATGTCTCATTATGGTACCCATCAGGCACTCATCATGTGACCAACACATAGGTATTAGCCATATGGTTGATTTGGCAGGTAGAGAGAAGCTAAAAAGAAGGATCAATGAAGGTGAATAGCCAATTCCTTTTATGCATGTCAAATGTAGGAGGCTCAAACTAGCAAATTTTGAGGGATTGCCCCATTGTTTAACTTTTATTGCATACGACTACTAGGCTTCTACTTGATTTTCAAAAGTCACCTTAATGTCTTCTGCCTTCTATGCCATATTGAAGCATCATATTCATACATATAAATTTTTCTGGTGGTTATAATATAGGGTATTATTTCATGCCCATAAACTACCAAGGAATAGGTCACTGAGACTAGAGAGTACAATCAATGGCTACAAAACTGTGGGAGTGTCATGAAAAGTCCTCGATGCTAAAACTAAAAGCTGACGCAACAAAGATATACAAGACACCAAATCCCATACACTAGACCATATATACATCCTCAAATGACATTAATTGTACAATTTAATTTGTAAACAAGTTAAAAAATAGAAGGCATGCCTGCCATAGTGCGAGAGTAGAAAATAGTGATTCTTTTTTGGGAGATTGCCTAAACATGCATGGACATAAATAAAACTAAAACTACATTCCATTCAACATCTAAAACAGTCGTTTGACACCAACCACAATGTAATAAAAATCATGGATTCTCAAAAACTTCATGGATATACCTTGTGCATCAGCAAATAAGGTTATATTGCCAATATCCCTTCTGAGCAATGCACGTATCATTTGCTCTACTAGAGCCTTCCCAAGTCCCTGACCCTGGATGAAATTATCCCATTTGGATTGATCAGAAAATTACAGAATGCAGTTCTACAGAAAATGCATCAAGTTTGCAGAATGGGAGCCATTTTATCTTTATAGTGATCTTAACTCCTCAGTGACTTCATTTGCCTATATCCATAAATTAGAACACATTGAGCAGCATTTCAATATTGTCTCTCTTTTAACTATTAAGGTTGCACAAAACACTTATTACCTGATAGCGAGGATCCACTAGAACATCCCAAATTGTAGCATTGAATGCATGGTCTGAAGTGGCACGAGCCATGCCTATAAGTTCCCGTTGTTCCTCACCATCTGTTAAATAAAAGATTGTTTACATGCTAGTGTTGTCTACAAATGAAGTCAACGAATACAGTAAAAATAAAAAGCATTAGCAAGATAAGCAGCATAAAGGAATTTTCAGTAAGATTGGCCTCACTCAATAAAATGGATTTTACATGCTTAAATAGAGCATACAAAGAGATCAAGCACCTGAATCCGGTAACTGTCTGATCAAATGCAAGGAAGCTACCATGTAACTGTTTTTCAATGCTGCTTCTACCTTTGTTAGTGGTCTCCTTGGCCAGCCTACCTGCTCTAACCACACCGACAAAAGCATCATATGTACGCAATTTGGAGCTAGAAGTTGAAATTACAAGGATCAAAATTAATTCAACATCCATGAATAGAGCTACAATAATGATAATAAATAATGTGTGGCTATCACTTTGTAACGCACTCACATAGCCTTCTTGACTGTATCAGAAAGAACACTTTGAAACCCTTACCTCTTAAGAAGAATAACAAGTCAGCCCCCATTCATGAACTGTTGTGTGAATTTTCTAGGCAATTTGGGATACTAATGGTAAGGATCTTCATTGCATGGCCAATGACGCCTTCTCCTCTGGCAATCGGGCAGCCTCTCTCAATCAAAACGTTATCAAGTTGATTCTAAAGAATCCATCACAGGGCACTATTTAGTATTGGGGGATGGAAGCCCATTAATCTTTTTAGAGTCTCCTACAAGATTTGGCTGATGCCCATGCTCTCCAAATGCGAACCTAATCTGCTAAGGGTTATGGTGTGGAATATGAAGAGTCATTGGAGTCCAAGAGACCACTTGGAATATGAAAACCAAGGGTTATTAGACATTGTATAAAAATGTATATCAATGTGAATAATACGCATTCAACAATTATATTAATTTGCCTATCCATTTGCGTGTATGTTTCACATGGTATCAGAGCAGGCGAATTCCCGCCCTCCTCAAGTTTGAGCCACTGGATTTGTGGCTTCTTTGTGCATGTCAGTTTGGTCATCAGTTTTGCATTTCATGAATGTCCTGTCAGCTAAATTCTAGCTGTGATTTCTGCCCAATTTTGTAGCATCTCTGAGAAACGTTCCTTGCACATTTACACTGTCCTGCAGAAATGCACCTGTTCATCCTAGCTACCAAACACACGAGCCGGTCATATCTGTGTCTGCACAGTCCTGAAGAAGAATATGCCTCCATCTCTACATCCCTGGAATTTATGCAGCTTAAAATGACGCCCAGTTCAATGGGAAAGAGATTTTGGGGTGGGTAGAGGCTTCCAATATTCCATTCTATTCAGTCCCAAGCTTTTGCATACCTGCTCTGGTTAGTTCTGTGTCACTCCTGTGGAAATTTTCAGAGATCCTCCATAGTTAGAAACCCTCCAGTAGAAAGCTTGTCACTGCCTCTCTCTTCATTTTTTATTTGATCGTGGAGTTGTGTGTCATTATGAAAGTTAATGGAGAGGTTAGACCGCAAGGGACTGATGCAAAGATCACTTGAATATAATAGTGATACGCACACTAAGCTTTTAGTTGTTGATCTACAAATTCAATCTTATGAATAAATATATAGGAAATAATGTAAAATAATGTAAATGATAATAATCATAAATAATTTTTAGTTAATTAGTAAATAGGTTGAAGAGGCATGTCTAAATGAGACATGACTCCCCGTGAAGAGACACCTGCTTGGTATATAAGCATGTCTCTCATTCTCATAGTAAAATCATCTTATTCGCACATTGTCCAAATGAAGAGGAGGCATCATGTATTTATATGCAAACGTTGAGGATGAATAGATGTGATTGTTGGGCTTCTGAGCCTACATGAGTTTGCTGGCCGACCTTGACAATTTGTCCATAATCAAAATAAATTCATAATTCCATTTGTACATGTCAGAATGGGATGATCTTTAGATCAATCCTACACCTCTCAGAGAGAGGATCCAATAAAAATATCAACTTCCTCATCTGAGTTGTCCAAGGTGAAGTTTGGCCCTAGTTGCCCTAGTTGCAAGTTAGATTTTCGCACTTGCTCTTCTTGGATGAAATTGGAGTTTCTTAATGCATTATGTTGTTTGGATTTTTGCTATTGTTTTTGGAGCTTCTATTTTTGCGAAGATGATGAATGGATATACTCTAGTCTCTCTTGTAAGTGCAATTTAATGATATTTTATCTTCTTATTTGTCTAATGCATCGAAATTTTATCATTGTTCTTGTACATGCCCTAAATGATGCGAAATTTTTTTTGAGTCTTTAATGATCGATATATTGCATGCGTTGCTTAGTAAGAGAGGGAGTGAATGTTCCTAGAGGCACTAAAAGAGGTTAACAAGCCTTGAAACTTAATCTTGCAAATCGAAGTATAAATCCCTAATGACCTAGTTGTTGCATTTGGAAAGGCTAGCGAAAGTCATCTAGGGCTCCTTAGCATATGAAAATTCATAATCTAGGTGTATCTTGACTCCATTAGGCCCAAGTGACAAGGCATTGATCCTCACATTCCTTTTGTGGTCAACACAACCTCCTATTTTCTTCCTTCCAAAAAAAAGCCATAACCCTAGTAGGCTCCCTAGGGCATCATACGAATTCCATTGTAGCCATCAAAACTTGATGAATTTGGTCTAGAGTTGCACTAGTGAGTCCTCAAGATATCCTCTAAGTTTGAGGACATTCCAACGGTGGAATCTCAAGATATCCCAAGTCCTAGCTTGAAAACCATTTCCCTAGTTTGCCTTTTGGTTAGTGGCTTCAATAGGATCATTGCACTCAAATTCCAAAAGAATGGCATTCCTTTGATCCTATTCTCCTCACCATCCTGGTCAAGTACATTGATTGTTGTTCAACCCCACACCCTTGACTTAGTTTGGGTTTGTTGTTGCCTCGCTTGCACACTTGGTTAATGTGGGAAAAATCCTCAATCCCACAAGGTGTGACTTGGTGGCAAACTAAGAGAAGGGGTTGTCACCTATTCCCAACTCTCTCCATTAAATCTCTGTCCTAAGCTAAGGGGGTGGTCCCTAATGAGGTTAGTAAATGAGATATGAGTTTCTAGGAGATTAAGTTAAATGGAAAGCTTACCAACAATAGTAAATTGATCCCACAATATGAACAAGCAAAGAAATATATGAGCATCTTTTCAATAATTCATTCAAGGAAATATGTCATCATAGACCAATGCTTAAACAATAAATTGCTCAAAGTAAATAACATGCACTTGCTCAAATGAAAATGGTTACAAGCGATCCTACAAAAGAGACAATGTTTGATCAATAATGAAATATCACTTGAAAGATGGAAATATTGAAATGGTGTACTTGTAAAGAAATGCTCAAAATAACAAAATAATACCATTCAATAATCATGAGCTAAACAAGTACATGAGATAGTCATTTAACAAGTAAAGTAAAGATTGTAAATAATACCATTCAATAATCATGAGCTAAACAAGTACATGAGATAGTCATTTAACAAGTAAAGTAAAGATTGTAAATGAAAGATCCACACTACTTGCAAAATGCTATTTTGAAAGAAAGATAACTTGCAAATGAGATTCCACAAACCAAAGAATATTACTTGCAATGAAAAATAAAGATCGTACTTGTTAAAGGAAAGTAAACAATATCAATAAACTATGAGGCCATCTGTCATGACAAGTCTATGAGATAAATAGTATTGCAAGTAAATCTAAAAGATGTCCCAAGTTGATGAAGTTAAAATGATATGCAATCTATCTAATGTGGAGTGAAATTATCTTTGTAGATTTTAAGCTAAATGTCTATCTAGATGTAACATTTCTCTCAATTGCTTTGAAACAAGTCTCTAATGTGAGTTGTGGAGGGGCACCCAAGAAAATACAGATGAGGTTGTATTAATGACACCCAATGTTGCACGAAGCGGGGACGAAATGGGGATGTTTTTTGGAATTGGGGACGCAGAAGCGTCATTTTCCGAAAATCTAGGAAGTGAAGCGTCTGCTATATATATATATATATATATATATATATATATATATATATATATACATACTCAAAACAAACATCCCAAATACCAAATTAGTTGTAGAAGACATGAAAACATGCATATTTTTGCATAAATCAAGATAGATATGGCATCCATGATTCCATTGTAGTTACTGGTATGTACATCAACCATCTATATTCTAGCAATTACAAACATACATCAAATTTTTAAGCATATTATAAAACATAAAACATTTAAGCATATTATAAAACATAGAGCATATTATGATTTATCTAGCAAGTGAGCAACTGTCAAAATTTGTCATGTCAAAAATTCAAATAATAATGTTTACAAAATATGTCACTTGGTCACCGCCAAGACAAAAAAGTTCAAATTCACAAGCCTACAAGTCTAATGATTAATCTATGACAAAAGTAGTAAATTGTGAATATATCTACTAATCTCTCCTCCTTCCACCACGAAGAGAACATGGCGGCGGGCCTCCACGTGGTGGCAATGAAGAAGATGGTGCATGTGGAAGTTGTGGCAGTGGCACTGAAACTAATGAAGACGAACCCCATGTTGTTGGTGTTGAACCATGGAACTTAGGAACCAAGGGACCAGATGGGGGTGGCATCTCAACAGGATCATCATCATCCTGGAATTGCTCAAAAAATTCATACAAAAAAAACATTAGTTAACAAAAAATTAAAAACATGAATTAGAGAAATGCTTTATAAGGAAAATTCATACCACAATGGACATACCTGGATAAGAGCATCCTCTAATTGCCTAATCGCAACACTCCATCCTCCAAATTGGGCTCCTCTAGATTCTTGTCCCAAATGTTAAGGTCTTTATTAGTCTTTGCATCATCATAGTAATGGGACAACAATCACAAGTTGTAATGAACATAAACCGAGCTCTCTGTCCGGTTTAAACTCAACCTGTTCCTTTTAACACAGTGGATGAAAGAATAAGAGCTCCAACACCTCTCTGCAGAAGAAGTGTTTACCACCTGTGAAAGCAACCGCAACACCAAACTTTGTAGAAGTGGAGTAGCCCCTCCATGCATGTTCCACCACTCAAGGGACGAAAAAGTCTCTTGATCTCTAATTGCATGCATGCTCCCAAATGGACCAGTGTTAAGCGTATAGTTGCTCAACTGTCTCCGTACCATGGCAGCCTCCTCCTCATCAGGGATTAATTTACTCAATGCAATCATATATTTTTTGTGAACCTCTTGATCTTGGTGTGGTTTTCTCCTACTTCCCCCCCCCCCCAGGTGCTGGTGTTGAAAGCCATGTGTGGATGATAGTATTTAGGTGTCAAAACATATGCTAATGCATGCAATGGAACATTTAGCATTTCCCATCGGTTTTCCACCTCTGCACGAATATAATTGTACAAGGTGATATCTCTAGGCTCAGCAATGTCTTTAATCTGCCCCAACATGCTATCCATTTGCTCATACACCTCCCCAATTATTGGTCGATCTGAATCTCCAAACTTGATCATGTAATAAATTGGTTTGGTGAATTGCAAAACATATTTAACCTGTGACCAAAAGTACATGTCAAGAATAGTGTCCTTGGCTGCATTAGCACCATCTCTATCAGTGTTGATTTCATCCCATGTTTTAGCACACACCATATTAGTCAAAGCTTGTCTCACCTTCACTAGCCGCCTAAAGGTGAGGTAATAACTGGCAAATCTTGTCTTTGCAAGTTTAAGCAACTGCAACTTGGAGTAAGTGCCATAGAAGTAGTTTACCCTTGTATGCCCTGTGATGAATTTAATGAGTTGCTTCCCTCTCCTATAAAGCTCATTAATCCACCCACATTCTTTATGCTTCACAATATCATGCATCAAAAGGTTCAATGTGTGAACCAAGCACCCAGACCAAAAGATGTGTGGATGAGTACGCTCAATAATTTTTCCTACTACCTTACAATTTGCTGCATTATCTGTGATCACTTGAACCACATTATTCATACCAACATCTTTAATTGATTGCAATAGGAGATCTGCAATGTTTTGTGAAGATGCACCAATGGAGGAGGAGTCATGACATGTAATAAATACTGCACCACTAGCAGAAACACCAAGAACATTTATCAAATGTTGGTTTCTAATATTTGTTCACCCATCTGATACAATGGATACCCCACAATCTACCCACTCATTTGTAAAACGTGTCAAAGCTCTTTGAACCTTTGCTTTTTCTCTTTCTAATAACATTGTTCTAGCTTTCTCATAGTTGGGGGACTTGTATCCTTTTGGGGCTTCATTGATGGCCTTTACCATTTCATGCCAATAGGGAGAGCGAAGCACATTGCATGGTACACCGCAAGGACAAAGAAATCGAACTATCTTTCCATCCACATCACATCCCTCCCAGCAACATTAAGGAAATCCCCTATTGTTCTTTTACCTCCAGAGCTTCTAGAAGTACCATGAGGAGATGAGCTACCAAATCTAGAGGTTGCACTTGATTCAGAATGAGTTTCTTGTTTCTTGTTTTTTTGTTGTGCAACGTCCTCTATTTGGATGTATTTTCTTCTTTGTTCAGATGAAATGTTTGGGCAAATTTGTATCCCCACAACACCCTTTTTATCATCACTATCCATCACCCCACAAAGATGCCTCCTCACACAGGTATATGTATTATGAACCACTAAATGGTTTTCCTCCATGAAAACCATGAAGGCACAAAAATTTGTAGCTTCCACCACCCTTTCCCCCTTCAAGTTTGGTCACATAGTTCCACAAGGGTGTTAATGCAGCTTTCCCCTCTAGTGTTTCAGTTTCCCCTTCAGATTCAACTTCATCCCCTTCCTCTTCAAACCCTTCCTCCTCATCATACATTGAGTCACTCATATTGGGACCACTATCCTCTTGTGCATCTTCCCTTCTATTCCTACTCCCCCTTGCCATCATTAAAACCAAAAGTGGAATGATACATAGAAGCCAAAAGAACACCATCTTGGAATATGGATATAGGTGGTGGACAACCTGCAAGTAAATGAGCAAGTAGAAACAATGGAAAAGAGTAGGAGAGGGAGGAGAAAAATACAAAAAAAAAATGTCAAAAAAATAAGGGACTTTGGGGTTTGAACTTACCTCTTTAGCTCTTGTAGATGAAGTCCTCCAAGCTCCTACTCCAAGCTCCTCCTCCTTCTCCTAGCTCCTCCTTCACTCCTCCAAGCTCTCCTCTTCTCCTCTCTTCTCTTCTCTTCTCTTCTCCTCTCCTCTCTTCTCTTCTCTTCTCCAACTCTCATAAACTCAAAGTGAGTAAATGAGGGATGAATGGAGGCTTTGATCCCTTCATTCCTCACCCTAACCCAAGGTGGACCCACCCCCAACAAGCCAACTCACACAAAAATGAAAAATTAAAATTAAAAAAACAGTTATTTTTGGGCCGCATGGCGGAAAATAAACAAACAAAAAAAGGAATCGCATACAAAATCGTACGCGATTCGTACGATGCCCTCCGAAGCGCAACACTTCGTACGGCCGAAGCGTCATACGAAACGCGCTTCGGACACACGCTTCTAGAATTTCCAGGAAGCATGTTTATCAATTCGAAACGCGTCTCGGTTTTTCCGAAGCGCGTTTCGGACGGCGGTTCCCCCACACATCCGTACGGATCGCATTTCGGGGTTTAAATCCAAGGGGAACGTTTCCTGCAACGCTGATGATACCTCCCTTGGAATATCCAACCACCCGATGCCTCCGGCATTGCAAAGACGATGGCTCTAACAACTGCAACATCACCATGTTCACCACAAGAGAGGGTCTATGTTCCTCAAGTTTGCGAGAGAGGGGGTCCTAAAATTCTTTCAACCAAGCTTATGTTTGGAGGTAAATTAATTAGAGATGCAAATTAACACTAAGGATGCATAAATGATATGCATGTGAACATTAGTATTTAGAAAGAAATTGTAATGATAGAAAAATTCTGTTAATTTATGGTATGTTCTATGCTTAGAGTAGTTTACTTGTTTTTCTTATTATTATCCACAGATTAGCAATCACATGTACATTAAGTAAAGTGCAGATAGAACATTTAAACGATCAACAGAAAACAAGCCAAGACAAGAGACAATAAATGTGGCGGCTAGCCAGGGACAAACCCCAATATGGGGAAACCCTTTGATCAAATCTTCTTTTATCTTCAATAATTCAACAGAGAGAAAATAGTACAAAAGTCTGATTTATATCAGCAACATCAGCCCTAAAATAGGGCAGTCAGTATCTGTCAAACCGGTGGTCGGATCACCTTGATTCCTTCACCAAAAAATGTGGCCTTCCAAGGAGAGTCAGTTTCACCTACTGCGCAGTCCAGAGCAAGAGAATGATGGTCAACGCTGGTCAAAGTTCCGATCTGCAGTTGCAGCCTAAATTTTGTGTCCTTCCTTCCACACGTGTGAGAGAAGTGTCTTTTCTGCGCAAGAGAGAGAAGTGACTCTTTTTTGCGCAGGAGAGGGAGATGTGATGAGAAGTGAAGTGTGCAAATGAGGAGAATACTCCTTGTATTTATATGCAAAATGTTGATGATGAATAGATGCGTCTATTGGGCTTCTGAGCCTACATAAGTTGCTGGCCGACTTTGACATTTAGTCCATAATCTAAATAAATTCATATCTCCATAAATACTTATCGGAATCGGATGATCTTTAGATCAATCCTACACCTCTCGACGAGAGGAATCCAAGAAAAATATAATCAGTCATGAATAAGGTGACCCACATGAAGTTTGGCCCTAGTTGCCAATTTTAACACTCCCTCTCAACTAGGGAGAACTTTATCTGCAATCTATCGGACTGTCACTATTGTCCATCCATCAAATGCACTGTCCGGTATGGCTTGACCCTTCTTGCTTTACTCTGCTTTGCTTTGCTCTGCACGGTTCTGCTCTGCCTTGCTTGAATTATTAAGAAGAAGAAATGATCGAGGATGTATCATACCATCCTCCACTGACCCGAAGTCAGTCTCAGAGTGTGTACCACTCTCACTGGTCCCAGACCAATATCATTGATCCTAGACCAATGAAAGTCATCCTAGCATAGGGAGTACGATAGATACAATGATGCGTCCATCGATACTACTATGGTCCCTATCCTCATTTCCGTGCTCATTGATCAGATGAGAGGTACTTCCCATGAATCACAGACTGCATGGGTAGGATGCCTCGACAGGAGAGCGAATCATCCTATCCAATGGATGCCACGAAGAACTAATCATCCTAGCCTACAGGAGAACGAATCATCCTGTTCCACAATCGTCATGGAGAACACATCATCTAGGCCCACAGGAGAACTAATCATCCTATTCCATAGTTGCCACGGGGTGTCACAGGGTAAGGTTGAACCTTTTACCCCGTACCAAGTGCACCAACAGGGGATAGTGAGTCACCCTGTGGTCATATGTCGCTCCAAGAAGTACCCCGCGCCCCCTGGAGCTCGCAGAGCTCAGTACATCATACTTGACCCTCATCAAAGGGTCTCTGAATGACACCAAATCGTTCTCGAAAAGTCAGGAATCTGACCTTTCCTAAGGGCTTTGTCAGAATGTCGGCAACCTGTTCATTTATACCGATATGTTGGAGACTTATTGCTCCTCGCTGCACCATATCTCGAATATAATGGTACCTGATATCAATATGCTTGGAACAATCATGAAATACGGGATTTTTTGATAAACGGATCCTGCTCTAGTTGTCATATAGGATCACAGTGGTATCCAATGTAAATCCAAATAGCTCACCGAAGAGCTTTTGCAACCAGACTGCCTCACAAGAGGCCATGCTAGCAGCAATATACTCTGCCTCGGCAGTGCACAAAGCCACTGACTTTTGCTTCCTGCTCATCCAAGATATCGAAGCAGATCCCAAGGAGAAACAGCACGCGGAAGTGCTCTTACGGTCCACCACATTGCCTGCTCAATCAACATCAGTATATCCAAGTAGTCTCACATCTCCGGCAGTGTATCTTAACCCATAAGTAATTGTGCCACAAAGATATCTCAACAGATTCTTGGCACCAATCCAATGTATGTGGTGAGGTTCAACCATATGTTGACTCAACGTGTTGATTGCAAAGCATATATCTAGACAAGAGTTCACTAAGAACATTAATGCTCCGACGAGTTGATGATACTCGGTGGCATTTCGTAAAACAGGTCTAGCAGCACTACCACTTAACTTTTTGAAGTCAAGCTCCATCGAGGTAGTTACAGGCTTGCAGTCCACCATATCGAATCTTTCCAATATCTTCACCACATATTTTCCTTGAGATAGGAAAATTTCCCCTGGCTTCTGCCAAACTTCAAGTCCTAGGAAATAGTGCATCAGTCCTAGGTCCTTCATTTCAAATTCAAAAGCCAACTCCCTCTTACATTTGTGAATGAGAGGTTCTGCACCTGTTAGAAAGAGATCGTCAACATACAGCACCAGTATGAGAGGTTTGTCATCTTCAACCTTAAAGTAAAGCTTGGGATCGTCTTCACTCCTAGTGAATCCCAGCTTCATCAAGTAGCTATCGATCCTCTCATACCGTGCTTGAGATGCTTGCTTTAGCCCATAGAGGGCCTTCTTCAACCTGCACACATGAGATTTTCGATCATAAATCTCAAATCCTTCGGGTTGCTCCACGTAGACCTCTTCTTTGATCAAACCATGCAAAAACGCAGTCTTAACATCCATCTGATGCAATTTCCATCCTTGTGAAGCTGCAAGGGCTATGATCGAGCAAATGGTGGTATATCTGACAACAGGTGCAAATATATCGTCATAGTCTATACCTTCTTTCTGGGAGAAGCCACGAGCAACAAAACGAGCCTTATACTTTTCTGTACTTCCATCAGTTGCATGCTTGATCTTGTAAAGCTATTTAGAAGTGACAATTGTCTTGTCCAGGGGTCTGGGAACCACTTCCCAAACATCATTCTTCATAATAGACTCATATTATTCGGTCATAGCATCCTTCCATACTTGATGCTTGACGACATCTGAGAATGATGAAGGCTCGTTTTGAATGATCGTGCTCATGATGGTCAAGTATCCCTGATACCTGTTTGGTTTCTTACTTTCATGGAAGGTTCCTCGGGGTGCAGCGTGTCCTTCAGCATCATCAAGTGTCCCCCTAAGCCATGAAGGCCTCTTCCTAGAAGAGGAAGGCTCAAGTGGAGGAGGATCAATAGGATCCATGGGTTTTTCCACATCGGGCATTGTTTCATCATCTTTTTCTTTAGGTTCCCTGGTGTCAACTTCTTGAGAGCATCTCACATTAGGAAGATTGTTCACCTTGCTGAGAGCCATATCTTCGTCAAAGGTGACATCATGACTAATCACGACTTCCCTTTGACTGGCTACATAGATTCTATAGCCCACAAAGATTCCTTTCTTTCCAAATGCACCCAATTTATTCCTTTTCTCTTTCGGCACATGAAAATATACAGGGCTTCCAAAAATTCTAAAATGAGATACATCAAGTTTCTTACTGGTGAACATTTCTTCAAGAGTTTTGGAACCCAATGCTTGATGGGGGCATCGGTTTTGTACATATACGGCGGTGTTTGCAGCTTTGGCCCATAGAAACTTCGAAAGTCTTTGATCATGAAGCATAGCACGAACAACTTCCACAATCGTACGGTTCTTCCTTTCCGCCACACCATTCTGTTCAGGAGTGTATGGTGTAGTAGTCTCCCTCTTAATGCCAGCCTCTTTACAAAAGTCATGAAACTCATTAGATTCATATTCAGTCCCATTATCAATCCTTAAGATCTTGATCTTCTTTTCGGTTTGATTCTCGATCAAGGCTTTGAAGTGTCGAAACCAAGAGAACACTTCATCCTTCTTTTTCAAGAAGTATATCCAAGTCTTGCGAGAATAGTCATCTGTAAAAGTGAGGTAATATGAATATCCTCCCAAGGAGTTCATAGGCATCATACCAAATATGTCTGAGTGAACTAACTGCAATATATCGGAGGTCTTGCTTTGGCTTGAGGGGAATGGTCCCCTTTTTAGCTTTCCTTCGGCACATCCGGGACATACACCTTCTTGCTCTAATCTGAACTCAGGCATCTCGGTCACCATTTTTCTTACATCAGGTAGAGCTTTATAATGAAGGTGAGCAAACCTCCGATGCCATAGTTTGGACTAAAGAGATGTGTCACAAGACATGACACCTAGTGGACTTCCTCCGACCTGATATAATGAATCAACTCGAAACCCAAGAGTGAAGGCATATTTAATATTGTTTTTCCATGCACGTACCTTGCCATCATTGAAAGCCACCTTGTAGCCTTTGTCTTCCATTGCCGAAATGGATACCAAGTTCTTTTTGAGATCATGTACATATAATACATCCTGTAGGTGGATTGTATTACCTTGATTCAATTTAAGAGAGACATTGCCTACACCTTTCATGAGATATTTCATATTATCTCCAAGGACAATTTCCAGGTTGGTTTATTTCTCTATCAGATTATGGAGAACTTCTTTGTAACCAGTGAAGTGCCTTGAGGCACCACTATCAATAAGCCAATTCCCAGCGAGTCCCGAGGAGCAGAGGTAGATAGAGCAGCTGGTAGATAATATTCATCTTGCTTATTGTCAACAGTGTTAGATTCATACCTGGAATTTCTTGCCTTCTTGAATGGTTGTCCTCTTCCTTGATTTCCAACACTCCGTTTACCTCAGCCATTTGACCTACCATTTCTTTGATTGCCTTGACAGGGATTTTGATCATCATCCCGATGTGAGTTCCTTTTATCAAGACACTCCCTTGCATAATGACCTGGTTTATTGCAATGGTAACATCATCCTTTTCCACCCTTTGGTCCAGCCTTTCTTTTGGATTTAGCCTCGGAATTGTTTCTTCTTTTAGCATGAGAAGAAAAGGCAACGGGATGACCTTTAAGTGTGGGCATTTCCTGTTCTTCCATCCTAGCTTCTTCTTGAATGCATCTTGCCATTAATTCCTCAAATCCAGGAATTACATTATTGTTGAGGAGAGTAGTCCTGAATATATACCATTCAAATGGTAGTCCTCCAAGAGTTGTGAGTGCCATTTCCCTGTCAGGAATTACTTCCCCGATAGATAGGAGATCGTTCTTGATCTCGGTGATTCTTAAGAAATACGCTTGCATATTTTCATCTTTTCCCTTCTTAATTTCCTTCAGCTTATTTCTAAGAAACAGTACTTGATTTGCATCATTAACTTTAAATAAACTCACCAGTCTATCATAGATTTCCTTGGAGGTGTTCAGCTCAAAAACATGGGCCACCAAGCGCTTGTCAATAGAGTCCCGGATGATCTTTTTTGCTTTGACTTGTCCGGATTTCCATTTGTTCCTGGCAGCAACAGGTGCATTTGATAGAGGCTCAACAATATTGCCTCTCACATGGTCCAACACTCCTTGATCTTCTAAAGTCAAATCGAGAGACATCTTCCATCCGTGGTAGTTAGACTTCTCACGGAGCTTGTCTTCGGCGGGGAAGAGTGTTGAGGACCCCATAGTTCGTTTAGTATAGCCTTGCCAATCTTCACTTCGGTGATTGCTCTAGCTCTTGCTCGGGCTTTGTCTTCACCTCAGCTCTAATACCATGTTAATTTATGGTATGTTCTATGCTTAGAGTAATTTATTTATCTTTCTTATTATTATCCACAGATTAGCAATCACATGTACATTAAGTAAAGTGCAAATAGAACATTTAAACGATCAACAGAAAACAAGCCAAGACAAGAGACAAGATGTGGCGGCTAGCCAGAGACAAAACCCAATATGGGCAAACCCTTTGATCAAATCTTCTTTTATCTTCAATAATTCAGCAAAGAGAAAATAGTACAAAAGTCTAATTTATATCAGCAGCATCAACCCTAAACTAGGGCAGTCAATATCTGTCAAACCGGTGGTCGGATCACCTTGATTCCTTCACCAAAAAATGTGGCCTTCCAAGGAGAGTCAATTTCACCTACTGCGCAGTCCAGAGAGAGAGAATGATGGTCAACGCTGGTCAAAGTTCTGATCTACAGTTGCAGCCCTAAAATCTGCATCCTTCCTTCCACATGTGTGAGAGAAGAGTCTTTTCTGCGCACGAGAGAGAAAAGACTCTTTTCTGCGCAGGAGAGAAAGAGATGTGATAAGAAGTGAAGTGTGCAAATGAGGAGAATACTCCTTGTATTTATATGCAAAACATTTATGATGAATAGATGCGTCTGTTGGGCTTCTGAGCCTACATAAATTGCTGGCCGACTTTGACATTTAGTCCATAATCTAAATAAATTCATATCTCCATAAATACTTATCGGAATCGGATGATCTTTAGACCAATCCTACACCTCTCGACGAGATGAATCCAAGAAAAATATAATCAGTCATGAATAAGGTGAACCACATGAAGTTTGGCCCTAGTTGCCAATTTTAACAAATTCCAAGTAAATGTCACCAATATCTTTCAATCAAAATAGAATGTGCAACAGTAAGCTTGATGTAAAGATGTAAAATCACAAGTCCAAAATGCATTGCTTGCAATGAAGTAGATTTTGCTCAAAATGGAATTAAAAAAGTTTCAAAAAATAACTAGCAATGATCAAAGTGCCATATGAACATGAATGATAAAGATATTGAAGCAATACTCATGAACTTGTAAAGCAAAGTGAAATAGTTTAAATTTGCCAAAATATAATGCTTGCTCAAATAAAACTTGCATGTATTGTGAGTGAATTGCACAAGTAAATGGAAATGGAAAAATGTAAACTAACATCAAGCATGTGCTAGAAATGGAAGAATGTAAATGCTATGTTAATCATGCATGAAATGAAATTAGTAAGTGCAGAAAATTAGAGCAACTATCCAAAAAAATTAGTCAATCCACAAACAAAGTTTCTCCCTCTAAATGGAGAGATGGGATACCATGGGAAAATTCCCAAGTTCCCTCAAGAGAAATCAGCCCTTTTATTAGATTAGTTACAAGGAAGTGAGAGCCTCTAAAGGCTTCAAGCAAATTCAAGTAAGTCTTTACAATGAAAGCTTTTTGACCATAGACTTTCCTTGATGAACAATTGATACAAATGAGGCCAAAGGGAGGCCTTTAAAATATCAAAATTGGAAACCTGCTATACAAAAATCAGATTTTGAAACGAAGAGGAATTACCGTAGCACGAGAGAAGCTAAGCCTCCTTCAAGCCCATAGCCTAGTAAAAAGATGCAGCCCTCAAGAAAAACTCAACCTAGCCAAAGAATGAAGTCTTAAAGGAAAGCTGCCCAAAGAGTGCAAAAAGTCCTACACAATATGTGTTAGTAGTTTTAGCGTGCTCCTCCCTCAAACTTGCCGCCAAAAGGGACTTTGATTTCTGCTCAGGAGGCTGCAAAACAAATTTGAAAATAAGTGGAGAGAGCATGCAAGAAGAGAAACAATAGTCCTCAACTAATATACAAGAGCTAGACCAAGTTATGGGAGTAGAACTCCATACTTGTCTAGTCTAAAATATTACTCTAAGTAACTCATATAATCATTGAAAGCTCTAAACTTTGATGAAGAGAAATATGAAATTTTAATTTTAATTGATTCTAATAGAGTACAAAAAAGGAAAATCCCCTTTGTTTTTCATTCGATGAGGTCCTTCTTAGAAAATCAAAAAGGCAGAAAGATTTTCTTATTCTTGATAATTACTTGTGATGTTTCTTATTATTATGATTCTTTATATCTTCTTTCTTTTAGTTCACCAAGCAAATACCAAAGCAGCAACACATAAAACAATAAACACCAAATGTAAGCACTATGTCAGGGCAAAACCCCCCTCGAGGGGAAAACCCAACAAGAAATTTTTCCTTTCAATAGTATTCTTTGAAACTCTTCACCCTAGACCAAGCCCAGACCTTCCCTCCACATCAAGTTAGCCTCCTAAAATTTCGACCCCTTTCCAGCAACTTCGACTAGGCAACAACTTCCGGCAACTGGCAACTTTCGGCAACAATGAAACTTGAAAGACTTCAATCTCCCAATCTAGGAGACAAAACAAAGAGAGAGGCACCAAAATTTCAATTTTTCCTCTCTTTAGACTTCTCCAAACTCACACTTACTTAGGCTTCCCGACAACAGAGCTCAGAGAAGGGGTACTTTTCAGCGACAGAGGGAGTTTCAGCATCGAAGGTGTCTCTAGCCTGACAGAGATGTCAGAGTTGGGAGATCAGTTACTTACTTCTCAATAACTGAGTTGCAATGTCGTAGTTAGCAGTGGCAGTTCTATGGGCAGCACGATGCAGCATGATGAGAGGAGTTGTCGTACGGATGCAGCAGTGGCAGTGGCACGACCATGGGTAGCAGTACAGAGGATGTTGGGCAGCAGGCCTAGCATCAGCACCAAGACCAATGCCAGACGATCAGGGTGATGCTCAATGAAGAGTATTACTAGAGCACAGTCCTCGCTAAGAGAGTGTGTTGATTTGGGGTAGCATCAGATGTGTTCTAGCCACGAAAATTGGTGGAGAGGCTAAAGCACATGAGATCTCCAATACCCAGAAATGGTTTGGTCAAATTCTAAACAATTTGGGAGATATTAAAATAATGAATATTTTTAATGGAGTCCCTAAGTCTAAACTTAGGAAAAATAAAATATTAATGTGAATTAATATAACACTGTGTTAGAAGGGTCCAAAAGTCATGGATCAAACCAGAGTTAATCTTAGTCGTTGATTAGGGACTTAATCTCGGTCGTTGAATTGTCAACGAGAAAAGTATAAGAGGAGGTTTGAGGATCACTTGGAGAACACAACAAGTTGATCAAGAATTCGATTTTCTGAGGCAGGGCTTGCTGAGGAAATCAAAGGAGTGATTAAATTTGCAACTGAGGGGCATTGAATACAGACGAGAGAGGCAAAGAGGGTACCGGGAGCATCAATGCAGAAGTTGGGAGAAAGGGGCGCAGAGCCAGCTAGAGGCCATGCAAAGCCAATCAGGGCCCAGAGAGAGCCAGCGTGGATGACGCAGAGGCTCTAGATGTTGACGTAGGGCGAGTTGGGGTGACATTGGGTTGACGCTGAGCCAAAGAGGCTAACACAGTCCCTAGAGGCAAGCACTGGAGATTTTGTGGGGCAAATTGGAGCTGAGAGTTGTGGGATTGTTCATCCAAGGTATTAGCCAAAATATTTGTCTTCAACTAAGAGGTACTACTGTCGAGATCATTTTCTGTTGGGTGAGCCGATTTGACACCCAGATTGTATTCTGAAACTGCTTAATAATAAAACCCTCAAATAGATGCACCAGTTTTCCGGCATTGGGTTTTTCCGGGACATTAGTCCAAAAACAACGGTGTCACTTGTGTGCTTGTTTTTCCTTCAGTTGATGATCTGTAATGAGCATGTACTTGTATTGATTTTCAGTATTTACATGGCAAATAACTTGTTAATTAAACAAAACAAGTAGGCAGAAATAAAGCAGAAAGTACATGAAGGATTTCTAACAGTTAAGACTTAGAAATCCCACAAGCCTGGGTCACAACTTGAACCTATTGCCTGAGCCTTGAGCTAGAGTCAGCCATACCCAGATTCAGAGTTGCAGCTAGAGACAGAGCAATGGCCCATGGTGAATGGCGATAAACCTGCCAAGAATTTTATTTACGAGGCCATGGATTAAGGCAAGAAGGTAATATAGGCAACATATGGTGATAAAAGATAGAAAAGAATTGGTGATAAAAGATAGAAAATCATTGATGATAAATGCTACAAAATCTGTTGACCTTTAAGTGCAGTTGTCTATTACATGAACCCAAGTAATTTCAAGGTCTTTAAGTCATATGATTCATTACTTTAGACTCTATGCATTGCAAAAGTTTAGCAGTTAGCCAAGGCTTCAAAGTTTGAAACTCATTTGATGAAGCTTATTTCTTGCCTTCCAAAGGTACCATTATACAAGAGATTTTGAAGCCATATGCCACTTTCTTCTCATTGATTATACACCTTAGTGCATCCACTATGTAGGAGCTAGAAATGGAGCCTACATACATAGGAGAAAGGTGCCAAGTTCAATGAAGAAGTTAGGAGCATTGGGTTGCAAAGGAAACTTTGACAATTTGGACATGAAGGTAGCAACCTTGCCTTGGTCTAGCATAAATGTTTGGACAGATTGAAGTGCAAAAAGAAGTCATTATTTTGGGCATGACAAACTGCATCATTTGTTAGCTTTTAGGGTAGCAGCAAACAGGTGTTCTATACTCTATGGTGTCTATGAGGCTAAGGAACACAATGTAGAAAATTTTGTTTAGCTGTAACCCAACCCAGTTTCAAATTTTTGCATATATTTAATGCCCAAGCCTCATCACAACATATGACTGATATACAAGTTAACATGCATTTAACTCTAAACATTTAAAGCCTACTCTACTCTCTGATTTTATACAGCTGATACAAAATATAAATGCAAGCACACACTCAAAAAATAGACACAATATTTTTGGTCTAATTACCCTGGAAAACCCCATAGGGGGAAAAGAAGTCTTTGAATATTTGATTGCTTTTAAGGAGATTAATACATAGAGAAAATTAAACGTATCTCCCTTATTATCTTGTTGAAGTCCCTGCTAGGTTACATTGAAAATTGGGCCCCCTCTCAGTCATAAACTCAGACTGACTTCGCCTTGTTTTCTGTGCAACTAACTGTGACTTGATTTGCTGCCAAACAGACTAGAATTGTCCTCGGAATTTTTGCCACCTATCTGACTACAAACAGCCTCGAACTGTGTGCTAGAAGAAGCCTGAATTCCTCAAAGATAAACCCAGTTTTTTAGTATTGGGACAAATTTCGAATTCTGTGTGAGTTTCTGCCTTTCATCCTCCACGAATTTAACTGAGATTCACAGTCAGCCAGCCTCCAATCACAGTGATAACCCTCAGCTAAACTCTCGGCCTCCTCTCCAATAAAACTCGGCGTAATTCCGTTGATCCAAAAAACTCCAGAATCGTGCCAGAACTGAGCTAAAAGCTCAGGATTCGTGCCATTGTTCAGCTAGAAGCTCAGTCTCCTACTTCTTTTTGTTCAAACTACTTTCTTTTGCCTGCAATCTCTACTCCTTTCTCTTCTTGCTCTCCTTGCTCGCTTCTCAATGACTCGCATGAGAATGAATGAGTGTAATCGCTTCCTTTTCCCTTTTTGTCATCCTCCAGTGACGAGAACCCTAACCCTTAGATCTAATGGCTAAGATTAAATCTCAGCTCATTAGATCAAGGGTAGAGATCATTCCCTCTCTTGAACCCCTCCCTCATGTGATCCCCTTCAATTAATGAGCCTCCTAATACTTTTCAATGTTTTGTACCATGTCCACTTTTTCTCTCATAAGGTCACTTTTAAAACATAAAAGTCACTTTAATAATATAAAGTGTTCTTAGTATTTTTCTCATAAACTAACTTTTAATACACATGTGACTTTAATAATTTAAAGTACAAGGTACATCTCCTAGAAATAAGCAACTTAGCCACATAACATTAACTAAACTCATAATGTCACTAGAAAAAATGGTCACTAATGTTAATTTTTAAAGCTAGATTGTTCTCTGTTGTAGATAATTGTAATTTTAAATTTTTTCAACATTTTTCTCATTGCATTCACACCATAACATTATATCACCATTAGCAATTATGTAGAGAGAACAATAACATCAACAATGCAGCGGAACAGTAAGGAATAATAGAATAAAAACATACACAATAGAGACACTAGGGTTTAGGTCAGAGACCAGGGAAAAACCCCACAAGGGAAAAATCCCATCACATCTATGTCATATACAACACTGTCATCATATTGTCATATATCATTGTCATATCACTGTTGTCATATAGATATCCCTGCCATATGTCTCTAACTTGAAGGATACTTCCATTCATTATAAGGTAATGCCATATATCACTGAAAATAATATATCGCTGAAGATTTCCATACATCTATGCCATAAGCTTTACTATCACACATTACATATCAGTGTTGTTAAAAGCGCGATTAAATTGCGCTTTTTTCCCTAAGCCGATTTAATCGCGCTTTTTATGGGAAAAAAGCGCCTAAAAATTTTTTTGCCGCTTTTTTCGAAAGAAGCTCGAGGGTCCCTGGCAGCGCGATTTATAAAGAAAATTAAAAAAAAATGAAAAAAATTAATATTTTTGTACCAAACGCTTTTTTCCCGCTTTTTTCCGCTTTTTTCCCGCTTTTTCTGCTTTTTTCCGCTTCATTCCCGGCGCTGATTTAATCCCGCTCGCGCTTTTAACAACATTGTTACATATACATCATTGTTTGCCATACATCACAATTACAAGGACACTACCACATATACTATTGTCATGAAGGATATTGACATGACTCGTATGACACAATCACAAGAACATGCCATGCATTACTATCAGAAAGAATCATTGGCATATATATCACTGCCATATAAGTCTGTCCAAACTGGACTTGCAATACCTAGTATTCATCAACAAGAAAGAAGCAAACTCATACCTTTCATGACCAACCAGCTACCCTAAATCTCTTACTAACTTGAGCACAATCCTAAGGAGATTGGCCCTCTAATTAAGGCTCCTATACCAAAATCTAATTTGGCGTGACCAGACCTTCAAACTACACAAATTCACTTGTGTTGTCCCTGTTACCGCTCAAACTAGCAAGGGACCTAAGGGGGATCCCTAAAAAGCAAATGCTAGGCCAAGGGAAACAAATGGAGACTTAGCCCACTGTCACCTCAGCTAAGGCTCCTTTCTATTTATAAGCTTTCATCGATGGGAGGAGGCTTGATATATTATGGAGTCACCGACAAAGGATAAGTCAATGAAATGATGGGGAGTGACCCAAACAATCCCTTTCACGAAAGAGTTAGAAGGATAAGGCTTGCTTGCTTCCTAAGCAAAGTACAATGTCTTCTAGGGAAACGAAAGGAGGATTCAAGGGTTAGGTTTATGGGATATGACTTATAAAGGAACTTCCCAATCCCTAAAATCTTTATTGTAATTGGTTTCCTGGATGGTTCTTGAAGATTTGTCTTTTTACAAGAATGGGACCACACAAGACCAAGTGGACCCGATCTAGGATAGGGGGAATGAGTATAGCAACCAATGATGTTCTTACCCTAGACAAGGTGGGGGAAAGGATCAAAGAAATAATTTTCACATGAAGGTGTTGATTTGATCCTATCAGGTACTAGCCTTTGGAATGCTAAGGCAAAGTTTTGTCTCAAAGCTAGGGGATGGATTTTGTTGGACACCTAATCCTCAATGGGTTAGTGTGGAAGCCGAATAGACAAAAGGAAGTCCAAGAGACATTGGGATGTGAAACCCAATGGTCAAACCATATACTATAAATGTATATGATTTGTTAATAAAATTGTACTCTCATGTTTTGTCCTTCAGATTCTGTTGCTGCCCATGTGTGTTTAACATGGTATCAAAGCGGGTACCTTCCTAACCTGCTCAATCTCATATTTGAGCCATTTGTTGTGTGGCCTCTCTATGCATATTTGGAAAAGCGTTATGTCCTATTGATCTGACATTCTGGATGCTTTGTCATCTATTTTTGAGTTGGGCCCTCTCCATACAATCTTCTTGCAAAAACGTTACATTTACCTGTGAGCTAATCCTGACAGCTATTAATCATTCACCTGTCGCTGCACCTTATTATAGCCTGCCTTCTACAGTGTCCTTCCTGCAAAAACGTTACATTTACCTGAGAGCGAATCCTGACAGCTATTAATCCTTCACCTGACATTGCACCTTATTATAGCCTGATATAACGTTCCTATCTGCCATGGCAAGTGGACCAGGCATTTTCAGACCAGCTTCAACCTGCATTCGTTCATACGCTGACAACATTTCATAGCTCAGTTGGTGCATTGGAATTAGCATTGAAGACTGGATTGTCTTGCTATTCTCCGGGCGTTCAAAACTGGACAGCAGAGAGCAGTGTATGGAGCTTGCTACAAATAGAGAGAGCAATGGAATGTTGCTACCAAGTCCACCAATACTGCTTGCATCACTCAAAATCCTATATAAGGAATAGGAAGAAATATTCCAGAGATTTGCACTAGGTCACCCGGCCCAACCTTCCTCGTAAGTTCTCCTCTTATGTGTACTGTCATTGATCTAGGTATATGCCCTTTGGGCACATGCTCTGACAGCTCCTGAATTTTAGCCTCTTGAAACTTCAAGAACTTCGAGGCTCTCAGTTGCAAAATGAGGTTGCCCTTTGCATTATTTGTCCTACAATGATTTGATGGGCATTCAAAAAGTGGCATGAAACTACGAGATGTGACTTCTTGATATATTTCAAATCCGCATTCCTCACAAGTGTAGACAGCGACCTACATCAATGGCTTGACATCTGAACAGCGAGTAACAATACCAACAACTTTGACAAGTTGTCCGTTGTGGCAGGCCTTTACTTCCCTTAGTGTGAAAGCCTTCTCTTTTGCAAAGCCGTTAATATGAACTTCAAAGAAATGCTTGATCTCTGGTGGCATCTTTTGAAAAGGGTCTACATTGTCTTCATTTTATCCCGCTTCTTCCCATCTCTATCTCATTAGAATATCATAATCATCGTCCCTTGCAATAACTTCAGTGGGTTCGGGCAACAATTCATCTATTGCTTCCGCAAAAATGTCGACGTACCAACGAGTATTTGTTCTTACTCTATCCAAGAACTCCTCATCCAACCTGTAGCTGCTGATGTCATCGAGTTCAATATCAACAGAAGGGATTTTCCTATTTGCAACATCTTGCAGCAAATCCATGTACTTCGTAACTCCATTCTCCGCTACAAAATTCTTCAAGAAGTCTTTGCAGAACTCTTTGTCGGCTTTGAAGTCTTTCCATAAACGCTTTCCAAACTAACGTCTGCTGCTTCAGTGGGATCGAAAAGAATTGATGGCCGTGTGAAAGGCCTCTTTTTCAAATCCTCAACTTGCACATGGGTGGAGGCAATAGCTTTAAGTTGTGATTCCAGAGAAGTTGCCATAGCTGCGATTCCAGAAAAGTCCCCTCGAGCTGGAACTTTGGCGGTTGCGAAAAGAATAGCAGGGTCTTACTTCCTCTTGCACCTAGATTGTCTCCTATATATACAAAAAAAGGGGGCGAGTTCAACTCTAATGCGGGGACAATTCTTCATGAAGATAATTCTCAGATGAATGGGCTATTGATTGCTATTATTAAACCTTCAAATCAGTGGGACGAAATTTATCAAGTTCTGGTGCAAACTTAACAGTGGACAATTTTATGAAGTTTACTATCATTCCCTTGGCATAGCAGGCAATCCTAGGGCTGTAGCAGACTCTCTAGAAGTTGAATTTGTTATACAAGTGGCTGGGTCAGGTTCCTTTTCAATTTGTGCAGTGTATTTCTTGAATAGATGACCATGTAAAGTTTGCATCCTTGCTGATATATATTTCTAGGTATTCATAACGAAGAAACAAGTATTTATCTGTTGTAGCATTTGAGTCTCATTGTTTGGGAATGCACAATATACTTTCCTTGTATATGAATGCAACCAACCATCGTTGTGTGTGGATTTGGAGAATAATTGTAGAGTTAAAATCTTGCTTTTGGTTCATTCCTCAAGGAATAATATCACTTGATTGTTTTAGTTTTCTGGGAGAACAAATTTTGAGAATACCTTGAAGTGATATTGGTTCATAGTTGGTTTAAAGTGTAAGATTGGAGAAAATGACCAGAATCAATGAAGTATTAGAGTTCCTCAAAACTCTGGTATTGTCTACTACCCATGATACATTAAAAGTCAGCAAAGTTTCTCTCACAAACATTAAGGCCTGTCTACAAAATGCACAAGAGAAAATTGATTTTTTGCAACTTGAATCTCAGCTACAGCAAGAAGAATTAAAATAGAGGAGTCATTCTGAACCCGTTTCTATTCAGAAGATTGAAACAAACTCCCATAAAGCAACAAGGTTACATGCAAATGCAGAAGTTCAACTTGCACTTCCCAAGCCCATCATCAGAGCTTGGGAAGAGCTTGTCCATAACAAGCACAGAACTGGTCTTGGATATGAGAAGGACTTGTCCTTTCATATTCTAGACTACTCCAAGCCTATTCAATTTCAAACCGATGGATTTCTTGAGGATGATTCATCTTCACCTGTTCTTCATGACAGTTCACCTTCAGCTGTTTTAGATTCTGGTTCTCTTCCACAGCAACAACAAGAACAACAGCAGATTGTGAAATGCCAAAACTGTGACCGAGTTGGCCATCTAAAAGATCACTGTTTTGATCTTCATCCATGTAAGCATTGTCATAAAACCAGTCATTCTTCAAACAGATGCTTCAGAAACAAACCACCTGCAAGAACAAAGATTCATCTTGGATGGATCACTTCTTGGCAATGGGCATCAACAACCAAGAAGATATTTCAGTCACATGTCAGAACTTGTTCAAGAGTATTGAACACTCTTGCAGTTAAGTTTTCTCCATATCTCACCTTGTATCTGACAGGGCGGGAAATGATGGTCATCTACAAGCTTCAAAGCCACATCAAGCGAGCCTGAGCCACCACCTGCCACACCAGTTTCAGAGTTGTAGCCAGAAACAAAGATGCCCCTGAGCATGCCTTCAGTTGGTAATTTGGGACACTTCCTCTAGCAGAAGACTTCAGCTTCTTGTTGGTTTCGGAAGAACTCCAGGAATAGAATTGGGAACACTTCCTCTAGCAAAAGACTCCAGCTTCTTGCCAGTTTTGGAAGAGTTCCAGGAATTGCATTAAGCATTCCAGAGTTGTTGGTCATCCTTAAACCATCACAGGTTGAGACTTCCCTTTTCAGGTTGAAGTTATCCCTTTATGCGAGGTGAGACCTCCCTTTCATGGTTGAAGGTTTCCCTCGTCAAAACAATAGGAGCACTTCCTCTAGCAGAAGACTTCAGCTTCTTGCCAGTATTGGAAGAGTTCCAGGAACTGCTCTAAGCGTTCTAGTGTTGGTGGTCATCCTTAAACCACCGCCTTTTATACTAGCATTTCAGAGAGCACATTCAACCTAGTGTTGTCATGCATTTTTGCACATTTTGTATCACAGCTCTCTTCTTGGACTCATACATAAACCTTTGGATTAAGGGGGGGAATTTTGGACACCTAATCCTCAATGGGTTATTGTGAAAGTCGAATAGACAAAAGGAAGTCCAAGAGACCTTGGGATGTGAAACCCAACGGTCAAACTATGTACTATAAATGTATATGATTTGTTAATAAAATTGTAATCTCATGTTTTATCCTTCAGATTATGTTGTTGCCCATGTGTGTTGAACAAATTTTCTCCCAACTCCACCATCGGAATGGCTTCAAAATTGGAGGATACCTTGAGGAAACACCATCGCAGGAGACCCTAGGAGATTGAACTTTTTGGAGAGATAGCTTGTCAAGAAATTGATGCCTTAGGTGCCCCAACTTGGCTAGACCTAGAAGAAGGTGAAGGAATGTGATTTTTGGTGACCACCTATTGGTAGATCAGTGCCTTAGTCTTTGGGAGAATAGAATCTATGATGAATATGAGTATGATTTCTTCGTTCCCAGTCAAGGAGGCCTCAAGCCCACTTCGCTAGCCTTCTAGGTCAAGGAGAAGCAATCTTGTAGCTTTTATACTTTGATGCACAAAGCAAATGGCTTATCAAGGTCAAATTCTTTGGTAGAACTATCCCTAGGAGATTTTGTTCATATTACATGGCCCATACATTGAGAGATGCTATAATAGAGACAAAATTCCACAATTTTAAGCAGTAAATTCATGCAGCAATTAGCCCTAGAACAGCGAAAATCCCAATACAATGTATATGACAAAGTAAAACTAGAATAACATTAAAAGTGTGTACTTACATGTAACAGAATATATCCAACCATTCACAATTGACAAGAGAGAACCTCCAAGAGAAGATAGACCAATATCCACACATCAAAATTCATCCATAAAGCTCCAATTTATCCTCTAGAAAAAGTGAAAATCTCAAAAGAGAGAAAAGATCCAATCCAAAGTGATGATGAGCAAATGAGCTCATCTCACTTGTATTTCTACACAAACTAGAAGTTCGAATTAACCTCCTTGGCCTAAATAAACCCCAAAAATAAAATAATGTTCTAATAATTCAACTTTTGGTGACAAGCCCACCAAACTAGCTCATAAATGGAAAAGTGAGCCTCTCAAGAGGTCAAATAATAATCTATGCATGTTGTATGTCCCTCTAAGAGGCCTAATGAGGTCCATCAGTGCCATAATGAAAAATAGGACCCTCAAAAGCAGCAGACAAGGGGTTGTTCCCTTGTAATAACCTGTGGTGCTCCAAATGGCATGTGGGGGTACACAAGTGTCCTCATGGGCCTCCAAACAAATCGAAGATACCTGTAGATCGACTGCAGGGGCTAGGATGATGGTGTAGGTGATGCCACATCATTGCGCAAGTCCTGGATCATTTGCCAAGTGTATGGTGTAAATATGGGGCCATGGGTGGGGACTTCATAATGGTCTTCCCTTCCATAATGGGCTTTGGGATGTGCCAATGTCTCCTAAATTCAAATGGGGTTAACCAATAATCCTATTAAATGGTTTCTAATTTTAAAGGGGATAATATAGTCGAGGTACATCCTTCAAAAGGTGGTGCCATGAGGAAGATAGGTGAATGAAGTAGGGAATGAGAAGGGGCAGCCCTGGATCACATGTTGGGGTACAAGGGTAGCTAATAAGAGGTAATCATGTTGATTTTTGGTAGCATCAGATGTGCTCTAAGTCTCAAATTTTGCAAGGAGGCTTAGGGACATGTATTCCAAAGAACCTAGAAAGCGTTTTGGAAAATTCCTCCTAGAAATAGTTTTATTAAATTAATTAATTATTTTTAATGGCACCCTAAGTCTAAATTTAGGAAAAATAAAATAATTAATGGGTATTAATCTAACTATGGGTGTAACTTCTAGAAGAAAATGAGGATCAAGTAAAAATGATCTTAGCCATTGATTACCTTCTAATCTAAGTCGTTGAATGTCAACGAAGAGATTATTTAAGGAGGCTTGAGGGTCATTTGAAAAGACACACAGAGAGTTCAAAAGTTCGATTTTCTGAAGCAGAGCAATTGTAGAGAGAATTTCGATAGCGAGTTGTTGCAGTGAGGTGAATGGATAGTATCTGAAAGGAAATCTTTCTCGTTCAAAGGATACTCAGCAGAGAAGGCAGATGGAGATCCAGCAATGGCAACACTGAGCTAGAGGGGTTGACGCAAAGCCCCGCAGAGGAAACGCAGAAGCCAAGAGGGAGTTCAAAATTTGCAGAGGGAATTTGAGTTTTAGGAGCCAAGAGCCGGGGTGTGAGACTAGGAGGTGGAAATTGAAACACCTAGGTAGCAAATCGATCAACCAGACGATTGATGTCGTCCCGAGTGAGCTTGATGTTGGGCTGACGCAAACACAACGCAGAGGCAGCGAAAAAAGTCAAGGGCAATCTTTCTGGGGCTGGATTAGTTAGGATTCCCAATGGCAGTGTGAGGTAACCTCACAAATCTCTCTGTCAGGATTATTCTCTGTAACTGGATTGTCGGGAAGGCTTTCAGAGATGTACTCAGATTTTACTACTGCATAATAATAAAACCCTCAAATCTGTTGCACTGGTTTTCCCGCATTAGGTTTTTCCAGGGACATTTGTCCAAACGTAACTGTGTCACTTGTGTGTATCAGTGTTGGGTTTTAGGAATTTTCACATGGTATCAAAGGAAGTGCAGATGAAGCAATAAGAACAGTGCCAGAGAACCCAACGCTGAGCAGAAAAGGAGGTCGAAAAAGCTGCGGGAGGCAGCAGTTCGAATTCCCGGAGGGGTTTGTGCAGTGCAAGCCGGGAGGGCAAAATTTCGAGGCAGTCTCCCTCTAAGTGAGTCTACAAAAGGAAGGGCTTCCAAATTGAGATCTTTTCGTGGCAGAGGGAGCAGCATTGAAGCCTCAGTGTGAGGAAGAGCTGGTAGGACGTAGTTTTTCTGTAGGCCAGTTTGCTGGCTAAAAGACGTCAGAAGAGAAGAAAAGCACTGTGAGGGAATCTTTTCCTCAGAAGACTTCCCACCAAGAAGTCTGTTTTCTTATTGGCTGAGCAACAGTAGTAAGAAGCAGAGAGGAGCAGTTCAACAGTTTTCGTGGCAGAGATGGCAACCAGTGGTTTGAGAGATCAAGACAGGTTGGATGAAGCATCCAACTACGTCATCTAGAAGGCAAGGATGTCATTCCTTCTAGATGAGCATGCTCTCAAGACATATGTCGACAACGTGGTGGTTGTGCCTGCAGATGCAGATCCGTTGAAGAAGTACAAGGCAGAAATGGTGAAGGCAAAGAGAATCATCCTCGACGGAGTGAAGGATCATGTGGTCTGTCACATCGCTGGCAGAGGGACTACTAAGGAGATGTGGGATGTGTTGCCTACGGTGTATCAGGGATCTTCCGAGCATCGGAATATGTACTTAGAGCAGACGTTGGGATCTGCACAGATGCAGAAGGGGGGGCACATAGATTCGTTCCTCACGAAGCTTCAGGAGACCCTAGATGAGTTATCAGTTATGGGGTCTACAGCGCAAGATTTCGAGTTGGTTAGATTGGCCCTCAATTCTATGTCAGATGAGTGGCAAGTCTTTGTCCAGAGTATCCTAGGCAAGGCAACTTTGCCGAATTGGGATGACATGTGGGCAGCTTTCAAGCAAGAGGAGTTGAGGAGAGACTTGGTCAAGTGTACACTTGACAGAAGTAGCAGTAGTGGGTCGAAGCCCAAGGAGGAGGATGAGAATGCAGACCTTGCATTGAAGGGGCAGCAGGAGCAACGGAGGCAAAAGAAGGATGTCTCGAAGCTAAAGTGCTTTAGGTGTGGTGAGATGGGTCACTACGCAACACAGTGTCCTCTCAGAAAGAAGGACAAAGATGAGAAGTACAATCTAAAGGTTGCACCAGCAAAGATCGAGGAGGAGTTTGCCATGACAGCCAAGATACCTCCAAGAGGGAGGTGGGCTGATTTAGAGTTATAGTTCGAAAGAGCTAAAGATGGGCAGGATCCTTGAGGAACCCACCTCTCAGATCAATTCCTTGCTATGGGAGCCCAAATCAGAAGTAGCAGGATGGACTAGTGTCAGATGGTGCCAAGTAGTGTCGAAGAGACAGTTGCAGTGGCTAGGAGCACCAGAGACTGAAAAGTGTAGAGCAGAGTTAGCAGCAGTCCAGATGGCACAGAGCAGAGGTCAGTCGCACTGCAGATGGCACAAAGCATAGGTCAACAACAGCACAATAGATTTAGAGGGTCAGCATAGAGACTAGTAGTAGTCAGGCTCCAACATTCACATGGTATCATATTGAACACAGTTAGTTCAAAAATTTGGGATGTTTTTCCGTTGTTGATGCAGTTGCAGCAGTAGTTTGCAGTGCGGGGGCAGTTGGCAGTGGCAGTGTCAGCAGTAGCACGGATGTAGAAACTCAGAGGGAGTTGCAGCAGTGTTGACACTAGCAAGGTCAACAGCAGTATAGATGCAACATTTGCGAAGTGGTTGGTGGACAGCATGTCAGACATCAGTAGCGCAGAGGGATATGTTACAGAACAGAGTAATTCTTCAACAAGTTGCATTACTACAGCACATTCCTCGCTAAGAGGGAGTGTTGATTTCTGGTAGCATCAGATGAGCTATAAGTCTCAAATTTTGTAGAGAGGCTTAGGCACATGTATTCCACAGAACCCAGAAAGCGTTTTGGAAAATTTCAACTAGAAAAAGTTGTATTAAAATAATTAATTATTTTTAATGGGACCCTAAGTCTAAACTTAGGAAAATAAAATAATTAATGGACATTAATCTAACTGTGGGTGTAACTTCTAAAAGAAGACCCGGATCAAGCAGAAATGATCTTAGCCATTGATTAGCTTCTAATCTGGGTCGTTGAATGTCAACGAGTAGATTATTTAAGGAGGCTTGAGGGTCATTTGGAAGGACACACAGAGAGTTCAGAAGTTCGATTTTCTGAAGCAAAGTAATTGCTGGAAGAATTTCGATCGTGAGTTGTTGCAGTGAGGGGCAGGAATAGTATCAGAAGGGAAATCTTTCTTTGTCGAAGGATACTCAGCAGAGAAGGTAGAGGGAGAGATTCAACAGTGGCAGCGCTAAGCCAAAGGGGTTGACGCAGAGCCACGTAGAGGCAGCGCATAAGCTAAGAGGGAGTCCGAAATTTGCAGAGGCAATTCGAGTTTCAAAAGCCGGGAGTCGAGGTGTGAGACTGGGAGGCAGAAATCGAATCACCTGGGCAATAAATCGACCAACCAGAGGATTGACATTGTCCCCAATGAACTTGACACTGGGCTGATGCAGACACTGCGCAGAGACAGCCAAAAAAGTCAGGGGCAACCTTTCTGGGGCTGGATCAGTGAGGATTCCCAGTGATAGTGTGAGATAACCTCACAAATCTCTTTGTCAGGATTATTCTCTATAACTGGATTGTCAGGAAGGCTTCTAGAGATGCATTCAAATTTTACTACTGCATAATAATAAAACCCTCAGATCTTCTACACCGGTTTTCCCGCATTGGGTTTTTTCGGGGGACATTTGTCCAAAAATAACTGTGTCACTTGTGTCTCTTTCTCTATTGTCCAGTTTCTTGTTTCGGCATAAAATTCAATTGGTGTAGGCTGCAGTGTATGTATTTCGATGTTTGTCGTAGGAAACTGCAAATAACTTGTTTATGTAAATCTAACAAGTAGAAGAAATATCATCAATGTTGCAGTAGGAATTCCCGAGTTTTAGGAATTTTCACAAATCCCACACTTGGGTTTATAATGTATAGAAGGGAGCAATTATGGTGCATGAGGTGCCCCAGCCTTGATTTTTCCACCTTTCTTTATATGCTTTTTTCCTTTTTATGATTTTCTATGATTAACTACTCGAGGATCAAGGGGGGAGAGCATGATGTATAAGATATAGCAGTGAATACCCACTTTTGAGGTGGGGCGGTTCATTGCCCACCAGGGGTTGGGACAATCATGGGTTCCTATATGATGAAGGAGGCTCATAGAACCTATAGGAACTAGGGTGATGGCCATGATGATGGAGTGGAGCTCATGTATTGGCTTTTTCCCACGTGCTAAATGTGTTTGTCCCGGCCATCTTTTGCATTTTGTGGTACATTTCCCTGTTGAATGTGGCCATATATGCTTTTATCTTTTCTTTTTAGCTGCATCAACCTTCGGGCTTCATTCCAAGCCATGACCCAAGGTGTGGGCAAAGAGAAGGGGCATGCTAACCCTATGTGGACCCAGTGGAGAAATGTGGACCTAGGTGGGAGAATGATGAATGGGATAATAATGAATGGAAAGACGGTAATATAAACGGATAAAGGAGTGGGACCACGCAACCAAAATCAGTTTTTCCAATGAAATACCATCCCTAGAGCCAAATGGTCAGTAAAAGAGATCCCACGGGACTAGAATCCAAGGTTAATACCAAAATGGGTCTAGGGGACGAAAGCACAAACCTAGCCTATTCTTTTTGCCGAACCCCCCCATTAATCCATGCCCAAAAGTGTCCATGATAAGCAAGCTACAATACTCAATTTCCAAATGACAAAGCATACACTTAGGCTCGGGAGGCCCACTTTCAAACATACGATCATGGTAGATGGACGAGGGACCACATGGCTGGCTCAGATGGCTGAGAAATGGCATAATGAGCTAGTTGGTGGCTGCAAGGGGCTACCAGCTAAGGATCATCTTGGAGAAAAAAAATTATCCTAGGGATATTACCCAAAAAATGGTGGGTAACAGTCCCTTCAAAAGGTGCGGCCTTATCTTATTAACAAGCTTGGCCTTTCGACTCCTCCAAAAGAGAGCTTGAGGCTCCTTAAAATACTGTCACAAAAATCTCGGCCCTTTCTAGCTGAGTTGGAGGTTCACGGCCAAAACACATGCCCGACACACTCGGCTAGCATCTTTCCTTAACACGACCCTCCAAACAGAGTACTAAAGGGGCTCGACCCTAGGAACTTCAGCTTACAAAACAGAGACTTTCCAAACTTGCACAAAATTCCTTCTCAAGCTCAGCCTGCTATCTTTTTTCTTCATCCAAGACCAACCACAAGAAAAGACACAAAACCATCCTCTTTCATTCCAGCTAAGGCTCTCAAGACTGTAGTTGTTAATTTTCCACTATTCTATGCTAGCACAATCACTTAGCCAATTTTTCTTTCAATTAGCAATCACTTTTAAACAAATTTAATCTTTCAATGAGAATGAGCAATTGTAGATAGAACAGTACATCCAATACACTAGAAGATAGCCAAGAGCAATAACAAGAGATACAAGATTTGGTCAAAGACTAGGGAAAAAACCCACAAGGGGGAAAACCCTTTCAAAATTCTTCTTCTATTAGATTGTCATCAAATGTTCAATGGAGAGATGCAATGTTCCAATTCATCAATAAAGAAACACAAAATCAAATCTTTCACTTATCCAACAATCCACTAACCAATATGGGAGATGGGCCCAAAAGTCAAATCTGATCCAAAGTCAAAGCTTGCAATTTTTTGTCAAAGTCAATAGCAATCAATAGTAGTAAAGGATGCCCTAAGCGGTCGATGTTCAACAATCAAATCAACTCATTCAATAGTCAAAATATTTGGCCTTCCTTGCTGATAAAGATCAGTGAAAATAGTCCCAAAAAGCTCGGTCAAAGAAGAGATAAATTTTGAGGTCAAACTTCAGATTTTCCTGTGGTCGTGTTAAAATTGGCAACTAGGGCCAAATTCCACTTTGGACAGCTCATTTGATGGAGATGATTATTGCATTAAATTCCTCTTTTTGAGAGGACCAAAATTAATCTAAAGATCATCTAATTTGGACAAGCAGAAGTGTGTTTTTTAATTTATCCCCACTTATGTGCAAATTGCTAAAGTTGGCCACATCATCATGTAGGTTCATGAAGCCCAAGAGACATGTCACTTCACCCTCAACGACTTGTATAAAATGTAGGAGACCTTCAACCTCATTTAGAATAATCTCATCACTCACACATTCTTATCTGTACTTCTGTCATTTGTTCGTACAGCTATTGGGCATATTCTCTCACTCACATGTGTGGCAAAGGAGGATGAATTTCAAACACAATTACATGGCCGAAAAATTCAGATTTTCCTATATTTTCACCAGCATTGACTTTGACTTTCCAGGCAGATTTTGACTTGAATTTTCTGGGCAAATTTCTATTTGGGTAGGCCGTACACTTTGGCACAGAAACTGAGGCATTCTGAGCACTTTGACTGCAGTAGAAATTGCAGGTTGACCTCAGACTTCAAGGCAGAAGTTTGTCCAAGTTGACTGCTGACTTTGGGACTATTTTGGGCCGATTTTGACCTCCTGTCCAGGCTGAGTTTCACTGGGTTTGACCGAGATTCAAAGGAGACATTTTGTTGTTGTTTTGACCACCATTGAATTTCTAGTTAGGGCTGAATTTGACTGCAGATTTTCACAGGGTTGTTTTTACTTTGATTTGGCAAGTCAATTTTGATTTTTGTACTCTCTCTCGCTATTGAAAATTTGATATAATAATAAGAAGATTTGATCAAAGGGTTTTCCCCACATTGAGTTTTTTCCCTGACATCCACCAAATCTGGTGTCCCCTTGTCTTGTCTTGTCTTGTCTTCTGCATTTTATTTTATGTCTATCTACAGTTACTGTTAATGTGATTTCTATTGGAAAACTAAATTGGAAATTCTCATTGGGCTGCTAAAGGAACATTGAAGTAATTGTGCAAAGCATAGAACATACCATTGTTATCTAAAATTAACATGGTATTAGAGCCCAGGTGAAGACAAAGCCCAAGCAAGACAGAGAAAAGAAATCACAAAGGGAGATCTGTTAGACAAAATTGGACTAGCCTCAATGGCTACTACATCTTACTTCAAATCTGAGGATAAGCTCAAGGGAAAATCTGACTATCATGCATGGAAGATGACTTTGGACTTGACTTTGGAAGAGTATGATGCCATGGACTATGTGCAGGGAAGACTGGTGGAAACTCCTTCAAATGCACCTATTGCTGCAAAGACAATGTATAAGAAAGGTGAGGTCAAAGCTAAGAGATTTATCATGGACTCCATTCAAAAGCATTTGGTTGCCTATATTTTTTATTTAGGAACATCTAAGGAGATGTATGATAAGCTGGTTGGGATATTCAAAATAAACAATGCAAATCAAATCCTCTTTCTCAAGAACAAGCTGAAGGACATCAAATGGATCAAGGGGATTCTATCCTATCCTACTTCACGAGGACACACAAATCAAGAAAGACCTTTTATCTATTGGATAAGTTATTGTTGACAGGGATCTCACTCTCATGACACTTGGAAGTCTTCCAAGATAATGGGATTTATTTAAAACCACCATTCTCAACAATGACAGGATTCCTAGTTTCGATGAATTATTGGCTAGATGCACTCGAGAGGAGATGAGGATGATGGAGGGAGATAAGCCCTCAAATGAAAAAGAACGTATTGCTTTATCTTCTTAGGCAAAGAAGAAAAGTAATGTTGGTCCAAGGAGACAGGGTCAAGGGTTCAAGCAAGGATTCAAAGAAGGAAGGAAAGGAAGGTGCTACAATTGTAACAGGTTCGGCCACTATGCTAGAGAGTCCAAGGGATGACAACAACAACAACAACAACAATTACAACAGGCAATGGAAATCAAATAAACAACAAGTTCAACAATAAAGGAAAGAGGAATGCTCTCACTGCTTGATATGGAAATGGGCGACCTCCCAAAAGGACGAGAAATTCCAAGTATGAGGAAAGTAATGTTGTACAAAAACAAAAGGAGTTTTATCTTATTTTCGTTCTATCTATTGCCTCTCCTCCAGATACTTTGGATCATTGGTTGATTGATGGTGGAGCCTCAAGGAACTTCATTGGGTACAAAGAGGCCCTCTCAAATTTGATTGAAAAGAATACTAATTTGGAGATCTTATTTGGAAATAATGCCACCTACCCTGTGAAAGGGATAGGTATCGTTACTCTTCACTTGAATCAACATCAAACCATTCATCCACAAAAAGTGTTGTATGTACCCGAATTGAAGAAGGACTTGTATCTATTTCTATGATGGAAGATAAAGGCTTCAAGGTAGCATTCATTGATGGAAAGGTACGTATTTGGCAAAAAAACCCTAAAGATGCATTCACACTTGGATTTAGGGTTGATGGTCTCTATCAAGTTGAAGGAAGTCCTTTGGGAGCAATGAATTGTGCTACTTCTTTTCAATCGGAGATTTGCCCATCTTCATTACAAAGCCCTACCTGGGGTAAGGAAGATGGTCACAGGTATGCCTGAATTCAACATGAATTATGAAGTGGTTTGTCAGGTTGAGCAGCTGGGAAACTTATAAGGGGGACCATTCCCTTCTAGTGAAAGCCAAACTACCAATATTCTTCAATTTGTCCATTTTGACCTATCTGGTATGTTTCCCGTAACATCGTTGGGAGGATACTTATATTATGCAATCTTTGTGGATGACTTCTCACGCAAAACATGGATCTATTTCTTAAAAAGAAAGATGCAATGTTCAAATGGTTATGTTCTTTCAAAGCCTTGGTAGAAAATCAAATAGGGAAGAAGATCAAAATATTGAGGACCGACAATGGAATAGAATATGAATCAAATGAATTCAACGACTTTTGCAAAGATGTTAGCATTAAGAAAGAGACAACCGTTCCATACACTCCTGAGCAAAATGGAGTTGCTAAAAGGAAGAATCAAACAATCATGGAAACCACCCGTGTCATGCTCCATGATCAAGGTCTACCAAAGTTCTTATGGGGAGAAGTTGCCAACAGTGTTGTATATGTTCAAAATAGGAGCCTGCATCAGACTTTGAATTTCAAGTCACCCGAGGACGTCTTCACTAATAAGAAACCCGATTTTTCTCATTTTAGAATTTTTGGTTGTCTCGTGTATTTTCATGTGCCTAGAGAGAAAAGAAACAAGCTGGAAGCATCTAGGAAGAAAGGTATATTTGTTGGCTACAGTGAAAATTCAAAGGCATATAGAATCGATGTGCTTGGTCAAAGAGATGTGGAGGTAAGCCATAATGTCACCTTCCATGAAGATACTACTCTTGGGAAAGCTAGAGATCTCCTTATCCCAAGGAAGGATGATTATGATGATGCAGAAAAACAGGACGAACCTCCTACGGATGAGCCTATGCCCGATATTGAAGGCTCGATGGATCATATTGATCCACCTCCTAGTGATCCCCTATCTCAAGGAAACATCCACTATGGCTCAAAGATACTCTCAAAGTTGTTGAAAAACATATTGCTCCAAGAGGGGCATTTCACGAAAGTTAGAAGCCGAACAGGTATCAAGGGTACTTGGCTGCTATGAGTACTATTATTCAAGTTGAACCATCCATGTTCGAAGAAGTCGTAAAGAACCAAATCTAGAAGGATGCGATGAATGAGGAATATGAATCTATCATGAAGAATGATGTTTGGAATGTGGTTCATAGACCGAAGGACAAGTTTGTGGTCACCTGTAAATGGCTTTACAAAATTAAACATGGAGTTGATGGGAGTGTTGAAAAGTATAAGGCCAAGTTCGTTGCTCGAGGCATCTCTCAAAAGGAAGGAGTGGACTATGATGAGATATTTGCACTAGTTGCCTGATACACCAGTATCCGATCTATCATTTCTCTCACTGCCACTCAAAGATGGAGTCTACATCAAATGGGCAGTAAGATTGTTTTATTACATGGCTCACTTAAGGAGGAAGTCTACTTGGAACAACCTCAAGGGTTCGAAGTACAAGTTCGAAGGACACATGTATGTAGGTTGAAGAAAGCCATCTATGGGTCGAAGCAAGCCCTTGGGGCTTGGTCTAAGAGGATTGATAGCTATCTTATGAAGCTAGATGATCTCTTTCTGACAGGTGCAAACCCTCTCATTTATCAATGCAAAAGGGAGTTGGCTTCCAAGTTCGAGATGAAGGACCTAGGTCTAATGTACTACTTCCTAGGCTTGGAAGTCTGGCAAAAGCCAAGTGAGGTTTTCCTTTCTCAAGGAAAATATATTGTGAAACTGCTCGAGAGATGTGGGATGGTGGATTGCAAGTTTTTGGCTACTCTAATGGAACTCAACTTCAAAAAGCTATGTGAAAGCGATGTTGGGCCAGAATTGGCAAACCCTTTTGAACATAGACAACTTGTGGGGGCCCTGATGTTGTTGGTAAACTCTCGTCCGAACATATGCTTCTTGGTAAACCATCCTTCTAACTTTGGGAAGGGGCTCATAATGTAGATGAGCAAAGCTTCGGTTCCATAGCTCACTTTGATGATTGTTATCATATACCATTGCTCGCAATGGTCTTCCATTGACTCTATAGAGTCCTTCAATTCTAGATCCCCAGGTGAAAGCATCCCTCATGTGAGATTCCATAGGCTAGGTGAGGACCTTTGCTCTTATGAAGGCAACTATCATCTGTTTGTCTTCCAAGCAGATATAGATACCAGGTTCCTCTTGTTGAAATATAAGGTAGCTATGATCAGCATTTTTCATCAAAGACATGGAGAATAAATCAAATGTTTTGGTCTATCCTAACCTTACAAGTCGGCTTAATCAACCCCACAAATCGACCTTGTTGTCATCCGAATTGTACACCCAATGCCACTACGCTTAAGATAGGGGTTGTCACTCTGATCCCTGCCCACTCCATTTAAGCTATCTCCTAAATGCAAGCTAGGGGGGGTAGTCCCTATGGACGAAATGATGAGGAACCCATTGGAAACCAACAACTTGAGGAGATACAACTGAAAATACTAGCAATATGGATCAGAATTATGTGACAAGTAAGATTATTAAGCACAACCTAGATTCTTAAGATATAAATGATAGACCAGTGCCTCAATTTAATTACTTGCACAACAGAAATCAATATGTCAAGTTACCAAATGAATAATTGTTGCAAGATGCAAAATCTATCCTAGATGAAATGCAGGATCAATGCTAATGAGTTGTAAGATCTTGGTTAATTTTAATTAGATGCCTATTATAAGTGAGAGCCTTCCCCTCAATTGTTTAGATGCAAGTCTTGCAAAGGGTTGTAGAAAGAAGTCTAGGGGAAGGAGACTAAGGCCTCATTAATCACACCTACCCCAGAGTTCTAATGACCCATATGCCTCCGTTCCTACAAGGGATTTCTCGCAAGAGAACTGCAAGGTCACCTATTTTAACCTCGGTGCAAGGGTCAAGCGTAGCAAATCGAGAGAGAAGGTGGTCCTAAATCTCTATCAACCAAGCTTATGCTTGGAGGTAAATTTTTAGAATGCACTTCTAATGTAGGATGAAGATGCAAATGATGATGGAATAAAATTGCTTCAGTGAGACACAATTATGCTTCAATGAAAAATTGAACCACTTGCAATCAAGATTATCAAATATTACTTCTCAACACAAGATTCCAAGAATGCTAATAGCAACTTATGAATGAAACAATGTTATTAAGATGATCTTAGTTTGTTTATTAGAATTCCTCTTATATATAATGTAGCAATTAGGACTTTGAGAAACTTAAAACACAATAAGACGAACATTATGGCAATATCCTCTTGTCTCACACTTATATATATGCTTATTAGAGGTTATCTTTCACTTATTAGATGTGGCGATTAGAGCGAGAGAAGACCTAAATATTATAATAGCAACTAGATGAGATTGCTAACAATGAAATCGACAAAATGCAGCAAGAGGATTTAACCATGAAAATGTTTATCGAATGCAACTAGATATTAATAATGCAATCATGCAATGTAATTTGCAATGAGAGAGATACTTATGAATATGCCATGCATAATGAGAGAGGAGAAAGGTGAGTAACCAAACAAGGCTATCAAGACAAGGGAGAACCTATGCCAATATTCAAATGACTTCCAAATGCCTCAAATATGCCACTATCATAAAGGATTAAATTGGTGTAGCTCAATATATGACAGACCACTTTAGATACCATTGCATGTATAGAAGAGCCAATGCACAATAGCTAACTAGATGTTAAGAGCACTTGTGATAGATCATAAAAGTGTTGCTACAACCTCAAATCAAACCTCTAAACTGATGTAATCATTCTACTATAGTAATGAGATCAGCAAGACTCGTTACCAAGGAAGTAATGAAAGAAAAGCCAAAACACTTAAATGATTCTTATGATTAGTATGTGTTACTCTTAGGTGTTTTTAGGTTTAATAGTACTTAGATTTAGGACTAGATCTTAGAGATTATACCACTGTTAGGATCGCTTCGAATCAAAATATTGATATGACAGTCAAGAAAGGGTGAGGGTCGGGAGAGAGCTAACCCTTGAGGCCTGGAGACCTTACTTCAACACCAAGTATGCCAAGTCGAGACACCAAAGAGGAGTGGATGGCCTTCAAAGATGCAATCAGACTCCTCAAAACACCTGCAACCAACAAAGTTAGCTTCAAAATGATGAGATCAGCTCTCCAAACTGTTACGGCTAGGGCTAGAAGGGACTTCTAGGGCTGCGGCCAAGCCAAGGTCACAAGATTAAGCCTTCAAAATTGTTTTGTGCCAAAATAAGTGATGAAAACCTTCCAAATACACCTAAAACCAAAAAAGAGTCAGCCCTAGGCAAAATTTAATGATGCATTGAGCTCTCAAAAGCTTGCGGCTAGGGCTAGAAGACCCTCTTGGGTATGCGGCTAAGATGAAGATGGCCTCTTAGGCTTGAAACTAGGCTTATAGGCTAGATTGAGCCCACAAATCCCTCTCCAAGTGAACGTTAGACCTGCAAAACCAATGATTAGTCAAGTGATTTCAAACCCTCATGGATCAAAGATTTATAATGGCAAATATTCAAAGAGAAACCACTTATAAACCCTTGCAAAAATGATATTTGGCCTACAAACACAAGATATTAGTGTCAAAACCAACTACAATGATATTATTGTTAATTTTTGTAGCATCGGATGTGTTATAGCCATGAAACTTTGTGGAGAGGCTAGAATACAAGAGATCTCCAAAAAGGAGAAATCATTTATAGAAATTCCACCTAGAAGTGACTTAATTAGATTATTAATCAATCTTTTAATGTTTCCTAAGTCTAAACTTAGGAAAACTGGTTAATTAATTAGTATTAATTAAGTCAAGGCGAGAATAATCTAGAAACTCACTTGGATCAATCCGGAGATGATCCTAACCATCGATTATGCTTTAATCATGGTTGTTGGTGCTCCGATAGAGGATTATTAGAGGAGATCGATGTGGTGATGGAGAACACACTTGAGCAATTCGATTTCTTGGTAGAACGATTTCCAGAGTAGCAGCAGTCAGTTGTCGAAAAGAGCTAGAAATTGAAGTAGTGAGAGAGGGGCAGCAACTGTGAGGTTGGAGGAATATTTCCAGATCTAGCGAGTGCATTTGCAGAGAGGAGGAGAACCACAGAGAAGCTGACACAGAGACTGCGCAGTAGCTTCTAGAGGCAAGCTCGATGAGCTGAGAAAGTGAAGCAACAAAACCTGTAGCTTGTTGGCTTTAATGTAAAAATACACGAGAGGTATTCTATAATAACAATTTATTATATATAAAATGTATAAGTGATGATCAAATGTTACAATGAGGACCCGCATATATACTAGGCAGGTGACCTTTCGCGATTAGGCATGTCTTTGTAGACATGCCTTTTCACTTAACGTAATGACTATTTAACATAATCAATATTTGATTATTTGATTATTTACATTTTTATTTTTATTTTATTTTCTATAATTTATATTCGTAACATTGCCTTCCTCTTCGAAAAGCTTTGTCCTCAAAGCTTAATTTTCGTCAATTTTCTTCACCTTGCATTTTTTATCTTGACATAAGTAATTCGTCATTGGTACCTTAGCATGTAGAATTTTCCAGTAATGTTGTCTTGAAACTGGGTTTTTTTTCTTGTTTTGTCTTAAAGCTAGGGTTTCTCTATCTCCACTTTTATTTTTTTTATAGACATTGCTTTTTTCTTTTCTTTTCTTTTCTCTTTTTAATATTATTATAATCATTATATATATATATATATATATATATATATAAAATAATTAACTTTTATTAGTTTAGTTATAATTTGAGTTATACGATGGCATTTGTCTCCTTTTACGTTTTGGTGGCACTGTAATGTACGACTATTTGACTGGACAAACCGTTTGACAGTGGGGGCAGTGTATAACCTGTGGCATGTCGTGGCAGAGCATAAGAGAAACCAAAGCCGCCTTTGGAGATAACCTCACTCACAGGGAGCAACGAATTTTGGCAGAGGCCTAACTTGTAGCAGCGATGTTCGATGGCGGATAGGGATCGCAGGTCAAGTTTGGTCGACGGGTGACAGTCACAGGGAAAAGTGGTGTTGTCTTCTATATTTTTCTACACACACAATAGATACTATCCCCATCGAATGGAAGTTGTCAGCATAATATAAAATACAACACCACTCCAAAGCTCCATATATCCAACTCTTTTGAATAACTGTAGCTCAGTTTTTTGGGTGCTTTATATTAGTGACTGACGACGTGATCCTTACAGATCATCTCCCTTTCTTTATATTCATCGGCGTGGTCAAAATCTGCGAGCTTAACATTCCACAAGGGAAACAAATTGCAATTATTCAAATCCCACGACAACAATATATTTTCAGATTTTACGTCTCCATGGACAATGTTGTTGGCAAGTTCGTATTGGAGAGCCTCTACCAAAGATTTGATTATTTTGGCGGCTTCTCTCTCACAATGAAAACCCTTTTGAAGTTTCAATAATCTCCTTTGTATGTAGGTATGCACAAACTCCTCTTCTCCAAAAGAATGTGATGACCAGATCTTTCTAGAATGTTTGAGGGGATAGTATTTTTTGTAGATACTAAAATGAGTTTTGTCAACCTCTGAATTCTTTCCATTAAAGTTGCCTTATCTAGTTCCTCTTCTTCCACCCGTGACTGCAACTTAACTTGGCCAGCTTCTAGTTGTAGTTTTAGTGAGACAAGATCTTGATTAGATGCCACGAGATAGGGTTGTTCTGTTATACCTCTCCTTAGCTGGTCTAATCCATGCTTCAACTTGAGGATCTCTTTCTGGTACTTCTAAATGAGAGATTTCTCATCTATAATCTTGTTTTGAGATGCTTGAATCTCAAAATGCTTTGTTCGATGCGCAAATTTCAATGTGTTATGTGTTTCCTCATAGGTCATCTCAACAATTATGGTTGCCTCGTCTTTCTACCTTGAAGTTTCCTCAACAGTTTCCACAACATATTCCCTACCAATTTATGGAAATGGAATGGATGCACAATACTGATAGTACCCATTTCATCGTACGAATATTTTTGAGACAAATGGGCTTCATAAATCATATATTCACCCCAATCTTTGCAACCATAATGCTCGAATATATGTCGAGCATCAAAGGAAACATTCCCCTTGTTTCTTTGGAACTTCATCATTTTTCTACGACTGGTGTTTATTACCGTTACATGTAACTTCAAGGGGCTCCTAAAATCCTTCTCCAACATAAGCCTTGCGTCTACGAAAGCATCAATTATGACTTGACAAGCATGTCGCCAGCGTTCACATCTGCCAACTTCCTCAACTCGAACATATAAAACATGGGATTTTGTGGACTTCCTAGCATTAGTGTCAAGCCTTCCACAGTCACTACAATAGGGCAACCTCCCAAAGCCTCCTTTACTTTTGGTGAAACATTTCACATAATTTTAGCTACTGCGATTTCTTTCACCTGTGTAAAAATGTCCTTTGAAACATCAAATAGACCCTTTTCAGCCCGCACAACAGTTGCACCATTCGCAGCATACACATTGCCTGACCTTTGTGCCACTACTTTACAATAAAGTTCTCTAGATTTTTCAAGATGTGTGACCTCCAACTTTGAATTTTTCTTCTCATTATGAACTGCTGCAAAATAATTCCAATTCCCAAGTGAAAGATTGGCATAAGAATCCTTGCCCCCTATCACGTCTTGTGTAATTCTAAATGTTTCCTTTGCTTTCAACCAAGCATCTTCTTTTAACTCCATGTTGCCAAGCATAGATAAAGCATCGAGTGATTTTCCATCCACCTTGAGCCCATCCCCAATCAATTTTGAACTTAGTTAAACATTATTTTGAGTCCAAGCCATGGTTGTTTTCTCGAAGGCATTTACATTCTCCACATCTTCAAAAGCCTGCTTTTGCTCTAGAGAAATCGGAAACACCGATGACCATTTTTTATTGACAACATCATCTTCCTTCGACTGGGGTAAATCTAATAACTTTTCATTCTCAATATCTCCAACAACCTTTCTCAAGAGCCACCAATGGCAGTTTTTCATTCACATCTCCTTTCAACAAGGATAAATATTAAATATAATATCTTTTCATTGTCAATATCTAAAATAGCCTACTCTTCCTACGGAACCACAGATGGTAGTTTTTCATTGACAACATCTTCTTCATTGTTATGATATTGTACATCTCCTTGTTTCTCAAGATAATCCTCATCCACATCATCTTCATTTGGATCATCATCTTGATCTATATCATTCTCATCCATATCAAGACCAACTTCATCGAAATCATCATCTTGATCATTTTTTGCAACATCTTCATCTTCAACATTATAATCATCTAATGCTTCACCTTGTTTCATTTCACCATCGCTATCATCTTCCTTATTATCGATTTCTGCATAACCTTTCTTAAAACATGTTATAGCTTTGGCACATGATTTTTCTAAACGTTGAAATGCTTCTTGAGTTACCAAACTGCTCCACGCATTCAGGACGTGAACGTAATGGCACATTGTGCGGCGAACAACATTCAAAGACTCTCATGATTAAATTGTGTGCCATGGTTTCGATACCACTGAAGCAACAAAACATGTAACTTGTTGGCTTTAATGTAAAAATAAACGAGAGGTATTTTGTAATAATAATTTAATATGTATAAAATGTGTAAGTGATGATCAAATGTTACAATGAAGACCCACATATATACTAGGCAAGTGACCTTTCGCGATTGGGCATGTCTTTGTAGACGTGCCTTTTCACTTAACTTAATGCCTATTTAACATAATCAATATTTTATTATTTTATTATTTCATTTTTATTTTTATTTTATTTTCTATAATTTATATCCATAACAGAAGGAAAGACATCTTTAGTTCCAGAGGTCGGGAAGGAGTTCCAGAGTGTCGAAGAAGCATTTTCCCAATCAACAAAAGGCAGAACAACTTCATCAGATACCAATCAAAGGCTTGTCATCTAGCAAACTTTGCAAACGCTGACGCAGAGGGTCTGAGGGTCGAGTTTCTGAAGGCAAGTTGTGTTAGGAGTTTTCCTGTAGAGTGAGGAAAATTCCTCACTAGTTTTTTGCGAGTACTTTCCTTTGTAGGATTGTCAAATTTCGGCATCCAGTTGTACTCAGAATTTCTCACTGTTGCTTAATAATAAAAACCCTTAGCTGTTGCACCGGTTCTCCTGCATTGGGTTTTTCTGGGGACTTTTGTCCAAAAATAATTGTCATATTTTGTGTGTGTGTGCTAGCATTTCTCAGCTTCTAGCATTTTATTTTTCCGCAAAAATTTTATTTGTGAAGGTTGCAGTGTGTTTATTTCAATATTTGTCGTAGCAAATAAATTGTTAAATTAATTAACAATTAAGAGAAATAATACTAGTTACTGCAATAGGATTCCAGTGTAGGAATTTTCACATGGTATCAAAGGGCAGTTAATCAGCTAGGGAGCTCAGAAGCGAAAAGAAGGAATTTCGGTTCTCAAACTGAGCAACAAGCGGAAATTCCCAAGGGCAGTGCAACCATTTTTCCAAAGGGCGGAGTTACTTGAGGAGGTTCGATTTTTTTTTGAGTGGGGCAAAAAAATTCGATCTTTATGGATCGAGTGATTCCAGAGGCAGAGGGAATAGCTCAAAGTTTTTGTTGGGCAGATCTCTAGCTGGACACATAAGGTTTGGAAGCAGATTGCTAATGCAGAAGCAGCGTCAGGGTGGAAGAGAGAAGAGCACACAGAGCTGGAAAATTTGATTCAGGGAACTTCTAGTCTCAAGAAGTTCGATATTTCCTTGCAGATTGGCAGTAGTTGTGAGCAGATCTTCTCACTCCAGAATGGAGTGTGAGTAGCATAGAAGCAGTCGAGCAAAAGGAAAGAGGGAGTTTTCGACAGTTCATTGAGATGACCACTACAGGGCTTCGTGAGCAGGATAGGTTGGATGGAGCTTCCAACTACGTCATCTGGAAGGCTAGGATATCCTTCCTTCTAGATGAATATGGTCTGAAGCCATACATTGATAATGTAGTACCAGTTCCTACAGATGCAGATCAGTTGAGGGCATACAAGAAGGAGATGGCACAGGCAAAGCAGTTGATTATGGATGGAGTCTAGGATCATATAGTCTTGCATAAAGCTAGCAAAGATACTGCCAAGCAAATGCAGGATGCTCTCGCCACGTTATATCAAGCTACTTTCGAGCAGTGGAAGATGTACCTAGAGGAGAATCTTAGGCTCATCCGAACGCAGAAAGGCGAAGGCATAGACCCCTAATGGGGCAGCGCCTCAACCCACAGAGCTAGTGAGATTGGCACTCAATAATGTCTTTGAGGACTACAAGGTCTTTGTCCAAAATATATTGGGAAGAGACAAGTTACCAGAGTGGGAAAGGATGTGAGCCAACTTGCAGCGGGAGGAATTAAGGCCAACTCTTCTAATGAGCTCCATCAGTGGCAGCAGTAGCAATGGACCGAAGGCAGTGGAGGAGGAGGAGAATGTGTCCCTCCAATCAAACGGTCCCAGTCAGGGACAAAGGGAGCAAAAGAAGAAGAAGGACCTTTCTAAGGTCAAGTGCTTCAGGTGTGGCGAGTTTGGCCACTACAATACCCAATGTCTTATGAGGAAAAAAAGCAAAGAGGAGAAGCAGGACTAGACAGTAGCTCATGCCAAGATCGACAAGTTGTCCTCCAAGCTAGAGGAAGACTTCGCTATGATTGCCCATATACCTCCAAGAGTGAGGTGGTGTGATTTGGAGTTGTAGCTCCAGAGAGCTACATATGGGCAGGGTCCTTGAGGATTCCACCTCATGGATTAGTAGCTACGGTGGCCCACAGTATTCAGTAGTAGGATGGATCAGTGGCAGTAGATGCAGTCAGATGCCAGACTGACAATTGCAGAGACTAGTGGCAGTCAAATGCTGAGGAGCATAGTGCAAAGTTGACAGCAGTGCAGATTCTTCAGTGACAGTGCAGATGCTAGCAGTAGTCAGGACTCGGGAGACAGATGCATCATACAGAACACAATTGTTTTAGTATTTTGGATATTTCTTCAATTGCAGATGTTGAAATAGCAGCAACAACAAAGATGTAGTGTAGATGCAATGTTAGCAGCAGCACAGATGCAACGTATATCAGAGTTGCGCAATAGTTGGTGGGCGGCAGTAGCCATACATCAGCAACATCACTGGAGATGATCCAGAGGCAGGGTGTTCTGGCAGAGTGTGTAGCACTAGAACACATTCCTCGCTAAGAGGAAGTGTTAGTTTTTGTAGCATTGGATGTGTTCTAGCCACGAAACCTTGTGAAGAGACTAGAATAAAGAGATCTCTAGAACCCAGAAATTGTTTCTGGAAATTCTGCCTAGAAGTGACTTAATTAGATTATTAATCAATTTTTTAATGTTTCCCAAGTCTAATAGGAAAATTGATTAATTAATCGGTATTAATTAAGCCAAGGCAAGAATAATAGAAACTCACTCAAATTGATCTAGAGATGATCCTAGCCATCAGCTATGTTTTAATCTTGGTCGTTGGTGCTCCAATAGAGGATTATAAGAGGAGGTCGATGTGGTGATGGAGAACACACTTGAGCAATTTGATTCCTTGGCAGATCGATTTCCAGAGTAGCAGTAGTCAATTGCCGAAGAGAGCCAGAAGTCGAAGCAGTGAGAGAGGGGCGGGGACAATGAGGCTGGAGGAAGATTTCCAGATTCAACGAGTGCATTTGCAGAGAGGCAAAAGAGCCACAGAGAAGCTGACGTAGACATTATGCAGTAGCTTCTAGAGGCAAGTTCAATTTGCTAAGAGGGAAAGACATCTTCAGCTCCAAAGGTCGGGAAGGAGTCCCAGAGTGCTGGAGAAGCATTTTCCCAGCCAACGAAAGGCAAAATGACTTCATCAAAGACCAGTCAGAGGCTTGACATCTAGTAGACTGCACAGTGCAGCCTAGAGGTTGATGTAGAGGGTCAGAGGGCCGAGTTTCTAAAGGCAAGTTGTGTGCGGAGTTTGCCTGTGGAGTGAGAAAAATTCCTCACTAGATTTTTGAAAGTATTTTTCACTGTAGGATTCCCAAATTTCGGCATCCAGTTGTACTCAAAATTTCTCATTGTTGCTTAATAATAAAAACTCTCAATTGTTGAACCGGTTTTCTCGCATTAGGTTTTCCAAGGACTTTTGTCCAAAAATAGTTGTCGTATTTTATGTGCGCTAGCATTTTTCAGCTTCCAGCATTTTATTTTTCCACATAATTTTATTTGTGACGGTTGCAGTGTGCTTATTTCGATATTTGTCATAGCAAATAAATTGTTAAATTAATTAACAATTAAGAGAAACGATACCAGTTACTGCAATAGGATTTCAATGTAGGAATTTTCACAATTATTAGGCCCTCCTAAGCCTGTGGTTAGGCCTTGGAGGGCAAGATGGGGTTGCGGCTAGACCTACAAGGCCTCAAAACCATGCAGAGCCAAGACTTTTAGGGCCTTTGAGGACTGCGACTATCTTGAAATGGCTTGAATTCAAGATTTGATCCTCTAATCCTTTGTCAATAGACCTAAAACAAGCAAACTAAGTTAGATTAACACACAAAAATTATATGCAAACCCTTGAATGATATTCTTGGAAGAATTTTGATTTGCAGTGGATACTAGGCCCTCTAGGGCTAGCGATTCCCTTCAAAAGCTTGAGTGTTGAAATTCTAAGACCTGGATGTGGTAGGTCAAGGTCTCTAGACCCCAAATCAAGCCTCACAAGTTGGACGCTCTCTTCTAAGAGGCTGGACGACACCTCTTCAAGTGACTAAGTGCTCAAACGCTAACCATCTAGGCTAGGTGAGGGCTTAAGCCCTCATGTTCTGAATCTGTCCTTGAATCCTTAAGCTATGGCACCTACAAGTTAGATAAATAGAGCCAATACCAAGATCTACAAAATTTAAAACCCCAAAAATTATGTACAAAATGAAAATTAAAATACAAGGGTTAGTAGATTTATTCACAATATTTACAAGAAAATATTAGCTCTATTAAGCAGATAAACCTTTATAGCACAAACAAATTTAGAAAATAAATGAAATAAATACTTTTTAGCTAACGCACTGACCACAACCCTACACCATAAATCATTAGATAAGCCAAGAAGCCAAAGAAGACATAATCTCCTCAAAGACTATGTACTTGGGGGTTGCCTAAGGGCAGAATCACCTGATGATCTCTACACACTCAAAAGCATGGTTTTAAAATTCGGCTGATTCGAAACGGAAACGGCCGAGTTGATCCGTTTCATTGCCCAAAAATGTGACTCGGTGGAGGAAACGGTTCAGTAGGCCGAGTCAGCCATGACTCGGCCGAGTCATTGAGTCATGGCTGACTCGGCCAACTGGGCCGTTTTTGTATTGACTCGGCCGAGTCATAACCAGTGGCATGTAACCCCATCAAAACAATGATTTGACATTTTTTTAATGACATTTTGAAGTGTTTGCTGATTGGTTTGAACTCCAATGTGTTTTATGAATTAGTTAAATGTTATTTGGGGTCCATTTCCCCCTCCCAAACCCTATTTAACACACTCAAATGCTCTCTACTATTGATATGCTATTCAAATTTCATGGTAATGTTAAATTCTTAAAGTAAAAGTGACATTCTCCTTAATCTTCATTTTCATCCTTTTACTTAAATTTTTAACATTACCATGAAATGACTTAGGATGTTTGAGAGTGATTTCGGCCTCATTGGATTTCATATGGAGAAAGTAGAATTTTAGATTTCATTCAAAATCCAGCAGACTTATCAGTTTTTCAGGATTTCAGGATTGGAGGATTGCAATGTTTCCATTGAATTTTGTCATGTATTAGGGTATGGAACTCGTATTTAATCAAGAGCACCAATCCCTCTATGTACCTTGATGTTAGTGACATTGGTTGTCGAACTCCTCTGGGATTCTCTCCCAAACTAGGAGCTTCTGAAAATGTCGCTCCCGCTCTCGTTTTCGCTCCTGCTCCCAAGTAACACAAAGAAGAGAAACAGTTTGGATCAATACGGTTAAATGATCTAGTTTATGTCCAATACAACCTCCGGCTTAGACGAAACCATTTGCTGAACAAAAGACCTGATTCAGATCCCATTGTGTTGGAAGACATTGATCCAACATCAGATTGGGTAGTGGAGAGTCGTCCAGCAGAGTTTGATCCTGATGAGGATCTTGATTTAGATTTAGATATTGAGACATCAGTTGAACTTGAACATGCTGTTCAGTTGAATGCAGATCCCAATCCACCAACCTCAGTCTCACAGCTAGCAAGGACTCCAGTTGTAGGTGCTTCCTATACTCAGCCACGACAGAAGCGCAGCCGCATATCTACTCTATCTCAGCTTGCATCTGCTGCAGTTGCACAGCCTGCTAGTGGTACCACTTCTACAGCTGTAGTTGGAGATGATGATGATGTTGAGGAGCCATGGGGCCCCCTATCTGACTCTGATGATGATCCAGAGATTGATCAACATGATCTTGGCTCCTCTGGCAGTAGCTACTAGCCAGTAGCTGTAGTACTAGTACTGGAGTCTGGTCACAGTTTACTTTTGTTGTAGAGGCCATTTCTAGCCTCCTTGGTTATGTGTTTTTTGTTTTGAGTCTTTGATCATGTATGACAGTTGACTATGTATTGCCATTGGGTACCATTTTGATATAATGGATTGGTTCATGAGCCTACTTTGATCATGTGTTGTCTTCCATCTATATTATAATGCTGTGTGTTTGAAAACATGAATGAAAATCTTTAAAATTACGTTTTTTTATAAAAAAAATAAATATTTAATGTATTTTTTACAACGATCGAGTCACTGAAATCGAGCCGGCAGAGTCATTACTATTTCGAAGTCGGAGTCGGAGTCGATCCTCGGCCAAGTCGGAGTCGGAGTTGGAGTTTTAAAACTATGCTCAAAAGATAGATTGTCAGTTGCAAAGGGGTTCAATTCACACAAGAAACCCAGAGATCTAAAGATACCTGCTAGATCTATCAGATTTAGAGTGTTTACTCTAGCCCAATACCTAATGCAAGATACCTATTCACATAGATAATCCAACCACCAGCAATTGAAACAACAATCTTCAATAATAAAAAATTAGAGAATTAGAATCATTAAGCACATATCACAAATCATTCAGAGAGAGACAACTTAAATTGAAATCCCAAAGGCTTTTGCTTTTATTCCAGAAAATTATCCAACAGGGCTTAGCTCAGTACATCAGATCATGATTACCATGAGGAGCAAATAGCTCCCTTATATAGAAAATATGAGAGTTCTAGACCCCTCCAAGTGGAAAAACGGCTAGTTTGACTTGATTCAAGGCTTCATGCATGCCAAATAATTTTATCCCTTGATAATTGCTTCATAGATCTCCAAAACTTTCGACCCCTTGAGAAAATCGAATTTCCAGGTGCATTTGGTCCTTCAGAGAATCTTCAAAAATAGTATTATCATAACCTGTGCAAAATAATTATCCTCTTGGTCCAAAAATTTAATTTCGCTGGGAAAATCATCTTCTTGGTCCAACAAATTTCTTGACTAGTCACTAGACCATCCTTTCTTGGAGATGAGGCTTTTTATTTTTGACTTGAATTTTTCCCTTTGAAAAATAGCCTCAATAGTTTTTGTTATAATTTTTCCACTTGGAGAGTACCTAATTTTTTCCTTTCATTTTATTTTTGACAATTTTTGGCTAATTTTATTTTTTTTTTGGCCAGAAAATTAAATAATAGACTTAAGGGGGGGATTACAAATATTTTCCACCCTCTAAGTGGGTCTAAAAAATATTTTGGTAATGGTTCTCTAATTATCATGAACCATTGACCAAAAATATTCCTAGACAACACTTTTACCTCAAAATATTACAATAATCAACCCTTAGAAGTGGAAATTTTACGCATAAACACAACCTATTTAGACAAAACCAAATTTTGTGACACAAGACACATATCTAGTATGATAAAAATATAGACTCGATAACACTAGGACTCAGCTAAGACCTTATCAATGAGTTCCACCCTAGCTTTGGGGTATGTCTAGGAGAAAAACTTTTCTAATTATTCGTGTATAGAAACACAAATAATTAGGGAGGTTAAAAAACTCGCTAGAGTGAAACCCATTGACAAGTAGGCTTACCTAGGTGTTGTTACATGGCTTGATAGTCATACTAGAATCATTTTTACAATAATCTTGCAGAATTTGGGATTACAATGATGATAATGAAGAAAATAATTATCCATTGCTTTATACTTTGCTTCTCAAAACAGTTGACATGTACATGGTCAACAGACCTCAAGAAGGACATGATGTCAACCCTACTAAAGCTAATTAACCCTCTTATGACGCCTATAAATAAGATATCGTTGGAATTCATTTCACCCACCAACACAACAAGCAACTGGGCTTGAAATCTCAAGCAAATTCGGCATTTTATTTCAGAGTATATCCACACGTGCAAGGAAGTCTACAAAGGTTACTTTGACTGTCGTTTGAATCATTTTCTAGGGCTCGTTGCTACAATGACTAAGGATCATTTCTATATATGTTTTGTGATCTCTTTTCTGACCGAGAATCGTAGAGAGGCTCGCTCGCCTTTGTGAAACAATTCTGAAGTAGACTGAGGCCTTTTTGGGTGTATTTTCTCCACAATTCGTTGACAGACATAGTGGGAACTTTGGCCCTTTATTACAGTAACCTCGGGCCTATACTTCAACTTCCTTGTGTAGATTATCTTATTAGACAAAAGTGGGATCTCTCTCTCATATTTTGTGCAGATTTTGTATGGGTATCTCCTTGTTGGTTATATTGGATTTGTCAGATCATTCAAATGTACTATTGATGGACAAAATCTCTCTCATAAGTAGGTAATTTTTTTGGGTCTTCCCCTAGTGAGTTTTTCATGTATTTGTTGACTAAAGTGTAAAGAAGGATCAATATACATCAATAGAAGTAGTTATCATTTGTGAAAAACTATTCTAGTTTGTGCATTGGTTGAATTTCAACTCTTGTTTTATCCCAGTCCATACATAACATCATGAAGAAGTACAGTTTCCCCATAATCCAAATGAAATTTGATAAAACCAAAACCCTTCACAGGATAAGTAGAGTTCTCCCCAAGGATGATCTTTAGATTAGTCTCCCTCTCAACTGTTGATTTGAGGTTGCATCGGATGTGCTCTAGGCCTCAAATTTTGTAGGGAGGCTTGGGCACATGTATTCCAAAGAACCCAACAAGCGTTTTGGGAAATTCCACCCAGAGACAATTTTATTAAAATAATTAATATTTTTTAATGGGTCCCTAAGTCTAAACTATGGAAATTAAAAATATTAATGGGTATTAATCTAATTGTGGGTGTAATACTAATTTCTAGAAGAAAACGAGGATCAAGCTAAAATGATCTTAGCCATTGATTAGTTTTTAATCTGGGTCGTTGAATGTAACTGAGAAAATTATTTAAGGGAGCTTGACGGTCATTTGGAAAACACACCGAGAGATCAAGAGATCGAATTTCTGATGTGAGAAGTTCTCAGGAGGAAATTTTGATCAAGGAGATTTCTTGCAATTGAGGGACAAAGATAGCATCTAGAGAGAGAGATTTTCTCAGTCGAAGAATCATCAGCAAAGAGAGGCAAAGAGTGATCCAATAGTCTAGACACAGAGGTTGACGCAAGGCCATGAAGGGCGACGCAGAGATTGGGCAAAGGGTGAGAAAAGAGTCAAAGGTTTTGCTGGGGAAAGTCAGTTTTAGAAGCCGGGAGTCTAGGTGTGAGACTGGAAGGCTGAGACCAAAGACTCCGGGCAGCAAATCAATCAGCAGATTGGGTGACGCAATGCCTAGAGAGGCTGATGCAGGGACTACATGAGGACTACGCAGAGGTAGTGTAGGGCCTGCCAGAGGCACTTCATTCAGTATCTAGATCAGTCGGGATTTTCTCAGTGGTTGTGTGAGGTAATCTCACAAATCTTTCTACCAGTATTTCTCTGTAACTGAATAACCAGAGAGGTATTCAGAGATGTATTCAGAATTTGGTACTACTTAATAATAATAAACCCTCAGATTTGTTGCACCAGTTTTCCCACATTGGGCATTTCCGAGGACATTTGTCCAAAAATAACAGTGTCTATTGTGTTGTATTTTTTCTTTCTCAGTCTCTTATTTCCGCATAATATTTAATTAAGTGAAGGTTGCAGTGTATGTATTACGATATTTGTCATAGAAAATTGCAAGTAATTTGTTTAAAGGAATTAACAAATAGGAGTAATATCATCAGTTGTTGCAGTAGGGGTTCCTGTTGAGGAATTTTCACATCAACTACATTTGGGAGGACTTCCCAATACCCACGGAAATGTCTAGAAGCCCCACTATCTACCAACCATCACATGAATCTGGAGGAGGAACTACAAAGAGCAAAAATAAGATTATATTAAGATTGAGTGGCAGAGTGGCAGTTGCATTAGTTCTATACCTGGAGTTGCTTGATCTCTTTTGAGGAAGGTGGCCTTCTTCACGATCATCAAGAGCATCTCTTCTTCTTCTATCATCTCATCTTCTATCATTAAACCTGTTGTTGTCGAAGCCACGGTTGTTGTTGTAGTTACATCTTGGAGCATCTCTCTTTTCCGGACTATCTCGAGCATAGTGACCATCCCTGTGGCAATTGAAGCATTCAATTCTCTTTCCTCTTCTATTGGAGTTTGTTGATTCAAGGGCAGGGTTTCTTTAACTAGATGGTCTTCCTCTTCCTTTCCTCTTCTTGAGTTCCTTGATGGAAATATTGGTGATAATTTTGAAAAGGGGATGTTAGGACCATAAACAATTCAATACATATGATAAAAATTTCAACAAAACCCTAATTCTACAACAATTACAAAATGGAAGAAAATACTCACAATAAACTTACACAAAATCACCATAGAATCACTTTATTATCCAAGAAAAAATTCCTTCCAATCATAATATCCTCCCCAAGACAATTGCTCAATCAATGCTCTATTGCGTCCAAGAGAAAAGAGACACTAGTGCGCACTCTAATATATGAATGAGTGTGTTACTATGATTTCTCTCCAAATCGACTTCCTCTACTTATAGAAGGGAAACCAATATGATTTATGAGTAAAATCCACTAAAAACCCTAAAAATAATAAAATATGTGATTAGAAGTAGATCACAATGTGAGTCGAAAGATAGCTATCTCGATGAGAAAATGTTACAATAAACCTCGTTTTAACCCACCAATGTGAGTAAAACGGCCTCCAAGGGTGATGTCATCATCTAAAAGTAAGTATGTCTATCAAAATATGCCATGAATGGGTCAAAAGAATGCTTCTCACTTAAAATGATCCTCTCTACATCAACAACGTATCCAATCATCAAGCAAAACCAAGTCATCACTCCAACCCACATAAAAGGGACGTCACAAGACTAGAGCATAATGTCATCATCTAGAAAAGTGTACCATCCCTTCCAAAAAGGTATCAAGCCATCATAATCATCAAATCATCTTAGCAACAAGGCAACGTCCATTACGAAGACAATGCCAACCAAGAGGCGTCCTATTGTCTCTATTGTACATCATCTCTCTAGGTAACGTCTTCGTTCAAATGTAAAGCATTTTAGGTTTTGGAGGGAGAGGAGAAGGTCATCATCAGTGCTAGATGCATCCCAAGGTCAATGCTCCTCAAAAGGTGGTCAGTGTCTTAACTCTAGTGCCCAACATGGTCATCAAGTGGGCTTGGGCATCTTCTCTGAAGTGTTGCAAAGACCTCATACAATCCCTCAAGGGATTGAAATTGTGCTTGGGAGTAAGCATTTGAAAACATCCTTTGAAAATCAATGACCATAAGAATATCATAATGGGTCATACCTAATGCAAAGACACCAAAGTACTTTGCACAAACAACATCTTTAAATGTCTTCCTAGCTTATTATTTGTGAACAAGTTACGACACTTAGATATGGGACGCCTATCAAAAGTTCCTAGGACGACCCATTAATCAATAGGTGCAAGTGGATAGTGATATGGTAGGGTTTACTTCATGGAGGATGCCATAGTCTTTGTACCATCTATGAAATTCCATCATCCTTGAGCATTATTATGTGAAGAGGGAGTAATTATTGGACCTAAGTTACCCCTTTCCTAGCTGTATTTTTACCACCCCTCTTGTGTGCCTTTATTGATTTTCTTTTCCTTGCATAGTTTGGGTTACAAGCTTTCATTTATGCATCATTGACCCTTTAAAGATGAAGCGCTTTATTGCTCATTGAGGTAGGGATATTCAATGTTCCTTTTATTTTGATTACTTTAGCCAAAAACTAAGTGAGGGCTAAAAAGAGGAGTAGAGCTCAAGCTAGGCTTTTGTCCACATACTTTACTATATCCCAACCAAATTTTTTCCTACATTTTATCATTATGGCTCATGCTCTTTCTTTTTCTAATACTACATCAACCTATTAGGGAAAGGTTTCCTAGCCCCTAACCAAGAATGAAGAAAACAAGGAACCAACATTGGTGATAAACAAAAATTAACCCGAAGATGGGACATGGATATAAGGGAGAGATGGAAAATGTTAGAGTACAGTTTACCATGGACACACAACATCAATCAATGCCTCCTTCTGTGCCATAGTGGAAAGAAAGGCATCAAAGAAGGTCACACTGGACTAGGGGACAGGGATAACCACTAAGGTGAAGTATGGGAACAAGAATACAACTTGTTGACCACTCTATGTCAACTACCCTATAGCAATACACATTTTTGCAAAGGAATTTCATCATGTTCGAGCAGTCAGATATCCATAATTCATCATCGTCACTCATCAGATTATAAAAGTTGTAACTCCAAATTCTGCAGCCCGATGGGCCATTGTAAAAATGATTCTAGTATGTCTATAAAGCCATGTAAAACACCTAGGTAAGCTTAAGAATTTTGGCTAATGAGTTTCATCCTAGAGAGTTTTTTAACCTCCCCGAATTATGTGTGTTTGTAAACACGGATAATCAATAGAGTTTTTCTCCCACATATACCCCCAAAGCTAGGGTGGGATTCGGTGTGATGTCTTAAATAAGTCTTGGTGTATTGAGTCTATGTATTTTCATCATACTAGATCATGTCTTGAGTCTTGCAGAATTTGGTTGAGTATGTGTCTATTTTTAATTATTAAATTTCCAGTTGGTTAGGAAATTTAATAATTTGGATGTAAATTGTAAAATCAAATGATTGTAAAAGTTGAAGGGGGTGGAGTACACATAGTTAGAACCTCTACACCTCAACTTTGTGTCTAGACGCCTTTTGAGGGTTGAATTTATGTTTATCCCCTCAAATTGTTTTTATTTTTGGTTTTCTGGCAACAAGCGGCAAAAATATTAACTAGAAAATGGTCAAAAATTAAAATTGAGAAAACATAAAATTCTCTTCAAGTAGAAAAATGAATTTTGGAGGTGGTGGTAATTCCCAAGGAAGAATTAAATTGAAAAACCCAATTCCCAGGTGGAAAAACCACAATAAATTCTTAGGGGCCATAAAATAATTATTTTTTTCAAGAAAATTAGTCTTTTTGGGTCTAGTTGGTTGAAGAAAATTCGTGGGTCCAAAAGAAGTCCAATTTCCAAAGACCTCCATCAAGGAAAAGATCATTTTTTTAGAAAAAAACCTAGGCGGTTAAGTCAAAAGTAATTTTTTGAGGAAAGAAAGGTCAAAATAATATTTTTTGGACCTGAAAAAAGGGAATTATTATGGAATTCCAATTTCTTCATCAAGATCAAAGAACGGGATTTAATTTTGGCATGGATCAAGCAACAACTAGCATTTATTCTCCAGGATCAAGTCAAAATTGTGCAACTTCTCGGACCTAGCCTTTTTCCACTTGGAGGGGGATCTAGATCTCTCTATTTTTCACTAAATTGAGTCTCAGGCTCTTCATTGTAATCATCTTTGGATGTTGTAATTGGCTTTGTGTTAAAATTGGCAACTAGGGCCAAACTCCATGTGGGTCATCTTATTTATGACAACTGATATTTTTATTCTATCCCTCTCATCAAGAGGTGTAGGATTGATCTAAAGATCCCCCGATTCCGATATGTATTCATGAAGTTATGAATTTAATTATGTTATAAAATAAATTGTCAAGTCGGCCAGCAACTTGAGTAGGCTCAGAAGCCCAATAGACGTGTCTATTCATCATCCACGTTTTAGTATAAATAGAAGAGGACTTGAAGTCATTTTGCAACACATCCTCTTCATGTGTGGTCCCCTCCTCTCCACGTCTTTGGTTTTTGATGAAGGAGAGACACAATGAAGATACATTGGCCCAAAGGTGATGCCCTAACTGCAGTAAGCCACAGGTATGTGAGGATGATTTACGCAGCAAACAGAGACCTAATATGTTGTCCAAGAAGCCTTATATGCATGCCCTTATACAATGTCCAAAAAGTCTTATACGCAGGCCCTAATCTACATAGTCAAGGAGGCTCCTATATCGCAATAAGTCATACGTTGTAATGGGAGACGCGCTGTAACAAAGACGTTCATGGAAACACTTCATATGCAGCCATATATATATGCATAGCATGGAGATACATTGTCATGAAGATACTGTCCACGCAGTCATCTGAACGCAGTCCTGTAATGGAGAACGCAGTCCTGTAATAGAGTCACCTAGCCACAATAAGGGAAGACAAACATGATATATGCATGGAGAGCACCATATATGCTATCAAGATATATGCAGCTAGAACTCATATTACATTCTGGGCCAAAGCATATTTTGGCATACGTATAGATCAGTATATATATGTGTGTTGATTTGAGCTCCTACTAGCCCGTATACCCTCAGCAGTAATGAACATTATTCTTGGTTATAATATCAAAACTCAAAGATGCAATCCTGATCTCGTTAAGGATGAGCCTCTCAAACGTTGTCACAAGCCTGTTGACAGCGTGAGGTAGACTAGATGGACAGCATGTAAACCTTTGAGTATTGTAGGTGACAGTGTGGCACATAAGGCAACCTTAAGGCTTGAAGGGTTGTTAGCAAGGCTGGAAGTTACAATCATAAAGGGCAGCATGATGATGAATGAGATCATGGACATGGGCAGCGTCATGATGAATGAGATCATGAAAATGAGCAGCATAATGATGCATGAGCATGGGCAGCATGCTAATAAACGAGATCATGGGCAGCATCATAATGAATGAGATCATGAACATGGGCAACATAATGATGCATGATGTATGGACAACATGATGTAGATCATGAGCAGCATGATGTATGGACAGCATGATATAGATCATGGGCAGCATGATGTATGGGCAGCATAGTGAGTAGATCATGGGCAGCATGATGTATGGGCAGCATAGTGATGAAAGCATGAGCAGCATGATGATGCATGATGCAGCATGATGGTACCTCACGGTAAGGTGCAGCAAATGGACGAGATGCAGCACTATGATAGGTGAAGGAGTCACCTTAGAGAATCAGTTGAAGCAATATGTCTTCAACTGATCTCTGCAGATATCAAAAGTCAAAGTGTTGACCCCTATTTTAAATGTGCTATCTCTCTCACTTTCTCTACTGAACTTTGAAGAACATAAAAGAAGAATTGATCAAGGGTTTCCCCACATTGTGGGGTTCGTCCCTGGCTAGCGCCACATCTTGTGTCCTCTTGTCTTGGCTTGTCTTCTGCGATTTATATTTATGTTCTATCTGCAGTTTACTTTAATGCTGATGTGATTGCTAATCTGGAAAAGATATTGGAAAATTAAAATAAATTGCTCTAGCAGAGAACATACCTAAATTTAACACTTTAGAAGCTCTATAAATTTTTTGGATTAATAAATTAAAAAGGATTTGGGAGCAAATCCATGTGTGTATGTTTGCATCTTATCATGGTAAATTTGTTCTAGTTATTTGCTTAATTTTCTACTGAATTTTAATGTTGTTATTTTCATAGGCCTTTGCGATTTATCAGTGTACATGTATCTTGCACTGTTATTTGGTTGAGTAAGAATTGATGATTGGGCAGATCTATTCGTTTCCGGTTGAACCGTTAGACTTCCCCTTTACTGTGTGAATCAACCGCATTTAGATTTTAAAAGTTTTTCAAGTGTTTGTAGAAATATCTTTTGAATCAGATCTCAAGTGTGCGGGGAACTTTTCAGCTAAACCATCCCACTCTTGAGCATGAGAGCTAAACAACCCATGGTGGGACATTTTAAGGACAGATCATAAGAACATTGAAGTTTTCTTAACTCTTACTCTACTAAAGATCATCTATTTAAAAAATTAAATTTTTAATTTATTTTAAGGAGCTTTAAATGATCTATTTGTTATTTCTAGAGCTACTCTATTTGATCTATGGGCGGAAGTGTCCTCGTACTCATCGATTAGAATTGTAGATTACACTTGTAAATATTTATGAATAATATTTTGTAAACATTTTATTTTAAAATTGTATAAATATAAATTTCAAAATTTTGTTTCAAATATATTTTGAAATATTTGTAAATTACTTGTAAAAAAGTTTCTATCCTTTTTGTAAATGTGTAAATAAATTTTAAATCTATATAGTGTGAAAATTTCTCAATCTACACATCAAAAATCCTACTACAATCACTAGTTTATCATCTCCTACTTGTTCTTTACATTTAACAAGTTATTTAATTACTTAAACAGCAATGAAAACACTATTGTAGCCTACACATACATACAGATCATGAACTGAAATAAACTGAGACAATCACACAAGGGACACCATTATTTTTGGACAATCGTCCCCGAAGAAACCCAATTCGGGAAAACCAGTGCAGCATATAGAGGATTTGTATTATTAAGTAGATTTTTGAATACAACCAAGGTGCCAAATCTGGCTCACCCAACAGAGAATAAACCCGGCAAAAGTACCTCTATCCGGAGGCAGATATTTTGGCGATTCCAACAACTGGATGATCAAACCCCATAGATGACAATTGTTGTTCCCAGTGTTGGGCAACGATGGCTACTCCAAGCTCTGCATTGGAACTGCGTCACCTCCTCTAGGAGCTGTGTCACCCTTCCAGTGAGCCTCCCTTGCTCAGAATCGATATGCTGAACTGCATCTCTCTCTGCCCCACAAAAAACCCCAACGCTACCTCTAAGGGACTGCATCAGCCCCTCTAGCTTTTGCGTCACCCTCTCTGGAGTTGTGTTGTCTCTCCTGCTGTTGTTCTACCTCTCTGCTATGTATTCTCGACCTTGGACTGAAGTCCCTCTACCGAACTACCCCTCACTGCAACTCAGATCACTTAGCTCGACTTTCTCAGCAAACCACGCCCCAAAAAAATCGAACTCTTTGGTCTCTTGGTGTATCTCCAACTGACCCTCAAGCCTCCTCTTATACTTTTCCTATTGATGAATCAATGGTCGTGATCTAATCTCTAATCAATGGCTAAGATTAAAATAGTCGTGATCCTCGTCACTGAGAACCTTCTCACCCATATTTTTATTAATACACTTTAATATTTTTATTTTCCTAAGTTTAGACTTAGGAACTCATTAAAAATATTAATTATTTTAATAACTCCTCATTCAGGTGGAATTTCTCCAAATGATTTCTGAGTTCTGGAGATCTCATGTGTTCTAGCCCCTCCACAAAATTTTGGAGCTAGAGCACATATCACGCTACCCAAAATCAACACTCCCTCTTAGCGAGGAATGTGGTCTAGTAACACTTCTCAACAGAAGTACTACACTAATCCACTGCATCGGTCCTTTGTGTTGTTGATGCTTGGCTTGCTGCTCTTCATCCACTGCATCGTTGCTTCATGTATTGCTGCCCATGACTCTACCAAAGCCACTACTACATCTGTACTACAGGTCCCTCTCAAAATGCTACATCATGCTGCCCATAACACTACCACTGCTAATTGTTGCACTGCAACTCAGTTACTGAGAAGTAAGCAACTGAAAACTCACCCAAACACTGACATGCTGGTCAGTATGGATGCCTTGTGATGTTGAAGCTACCTCTGTTGCTAATCTGTGTTGCCCCTCTGGTGCTACTACGCTGCTGCAAATTGCTCTGTGCCTCTCGCACTGCTACAACATTCACTATGCTGCCTCAGACTTTGGCACTCTAGCAATGCCACTGTCGCTCCATCACACCTCGCTCCAATTGACACCCATCATTATGCTACTGCCGTTAATGGCTCCCATAGTAGTATGTGATCCAAGAGTTTGGGCACCTCAACGATCCTACCCATATGTAGTCATCTCAACTACAACTCCATGTTGCCCCACCTCTTCTCCAGAGGCGCATGAGCACTCATGGCACAATCATCATCCTCGCCTTCCTTGTCCGCTTTTGCTGGAGCAACCTTCGATTCAGAAGCTTCCCCCTTGCCCTTCTTCTAGGGCACTGAGTGGCATAATGTCCCAGTTCCCCACAGTTGAAGCATTTGGCCTTGGTGATGACCTTCTTCTTCCTCTTCTGTTTCACTTCTTGTCCCGGCGATGCAAGAGCTACATCCTCCTCCTCCTTCTTGACTCAGGCTCCCTTGCCGCTACTACCTGTGGTAGTCATCCTCCTGAGCTCTTCTTGTCGAAGAGCTACCCAGATCTCCTCCCAACTGGGGAGAGTTGCTCTGCCCAAGATACTTTACACAAAGGTCTCCTAGTCCTCGGTGACTGCATTCAGGGCAATCCTGACCATGAATTCAAGATCTAGTGTAGACCCCATGGAAATCAACTGGTCGTGAATCCTTGCAACCTGAGAAGGAAGGGATCGATCTCTTCTCCCTTCTGCATATGTAACTGTCTCAATTGATTTTCTAATAGCATTTTCCGTTGGACGGAAGAGCCCTGATACAAGGTGGTCAGTGCCTCCCCCATCTCCCTTGTTATGTTCTTCTAAGCAATGTGTGGTACTACATGATCTTTGACCCTGTTTAGGATCATGCACTTGGCCTTAGCCTGGGCCTCCTCATACTCCTTCAACGGATCAGTGTCGACCAGCTCAGCAACTACCTTCAAGGCATAGTCCTTGATGCGATGTTCGTCTAGGATTGCCAAGATCCTGACCTTCTAAATGACAAAATTGGATGCTCCATCCAATCTTTCCTAGTCCCTCAACCCATTCATTGCCATCTCTGCTCGAAAATAAGAATGGTTCTCTTCTCCCTCTCCTGCTGTCAATCTAGCAAGACTTGGATCTGGATTTCTTTGGCACAAGAAACCCTCTAAGGAACAAGCTCCTCTAGACTCCCTCTGAGTCCTGACTTCCTTCACGGAAATCCTCCCACCAATTGTCGATTCACTTCCTCTCTAATCCTCCTTTACTGCTGCAACCCGGATCTAGATTTCTTTAGCTAGAAATTTGTCAAGGCAGTGACTCACCCTACCTCCTCTCTGTCTCCACAAACACTGTTCTGCACCAACAAAACCAGCATCCCACCAGCTCCTCAAATCGAATATGCACTGCTTCCTCAGCCCCGACAAATCGAATAGTACAATTTTCCTTGTTTTTATTTTGTTTCTCTTTGCAAATCTAAAGGAAGAAAACGAGGGTTTCATGTGAATGATTGAGCCTTTCGGAAAATTATAATATTTATTTTTTTTTAGCTCAATCTCCCTTCCTAGTGATTTTAAAACCCTCCTCTCTCATCCATTTTGTTTGGAAATCCCCTAGTTCGATAGTGTTGACACCTTAAATTTATTTCAAAATTACATTTTGGGGAAATCCGTCTCCATTCTGAGGCTCTGATCTAGCAAAAGGGGCTCTATTTCAAGCACATAATAATTTGCAAATTATTTTAGGGCCGCAAGCCTAAATGTTCCTTTTGCATAAGAAAATCGTAAAGATTTTTCAGAGGTTTAAACTTAGAATCGTTTTCTACAGAAATTTGGGTTTTTTCTATTGCAAATCTAAAACAAATTATTTTGGAGGTTTCCCTCTCTCAGCCACCTTTTTTATTCTCCCCTAGACGTAATGCAACTCGAACGAAAGATATTTATCAGGGTTTGAAGAAATTGAATTTTTCAAGGAAAAATTCACATCGATTTGTAACCAATGTTCCACCGAGTTTCTAGGACAAGGAAACACGGGAGCGGGGATACGCACAAGGGGGACATATATAAGCAACCCCAAAATTTAGGGAAATTTCAGGGAAACGGGGGGACGTCAAAGTCATAAAAATTATTAAATTATCAAAAATTTAATATATAAAAATAAAAAATAAAATCCCAACAATATGTCAATAACTAAGTTAGTAAATAATAAATCTTAATAATTATGAAATCTACATCTAAATATGATCATCATTTCGTATTAGACTATTATGAATCATAATTATCATTTGACATTTCTGCAATCATCAATGTAAAATTGTAAATCTAAAAGTAAATTACTAAATTGAATCCATCATTTGACATTATGCAATGTTCCATCTAAATTCATCATTTGGCAATGGGCATTAATATTATGCAAGGTACATCTAAATTAAATTAATCATTTGACAATTGAAATTACACAATGCACATCGAAAGTAAATTCATCATATGACAATGACATTATGCTAAAGTCTAAAATAGCCATAGAATACTAAACTAAAAGTAAACATAGAAAGCAGTGAAATACTAGTAAATTTCTCAAAAAGTACTAAATAATAAATCACAACTCCAATCTGGTGGCTCCAAGTCACAAAATGAAAATCGCAACTCCAATCCGACAACTCCAAATGTCTCAGGCCCCTGACTGATGGTAAATCTAAATCACAACAAATTGCAGATGGAAAATGTCGAGTACTGGCAATAGGAAAATCTCGAGCGAGGAGTTAAAATGTTGAGTGGTAGTAGAAGGAAAATGTCGACCGACAAGGTAAAATTGTAGGGTTAATGAGAAATGTGAATGATTATGTTTTAAAGTTTTAATTTATCCTTTAGTTTTTATTTTCATTTTTTAAAATTATATTAAAATTTGTAACTTTTATGTTTTTAATTGTTATTGGCAAAAATATTGGGGGGGGCGCGGGGGGCGCTTTTCGTCACTAGGAAAAAGCCCCCCCAGAGTTTCCTCGAGTTTCCCCAAAAAATGGGACATGGGGAAATGTTCCCCTAGGAGTTTCCCCATCCCGAGAGCATGGGGGAGCGAGGAAGCGCATCCCCCACCCTAGGGGGCGCGTCCCCATGGAACACTGTTTGTAACTCCAAAGGTTCACATTTAATCTTTGGAAAGACTCGCCCCCTATTGGAGCATTTTTTTTCTTTCCCATGAACATAAAGAGACTCACTTGGCTTGGTGAGAATTTTTACTCCCTTGTACGTCTGGCAGATTTAATGAGATATTTCTGAAATTGTTCTCTCAATTATTCGGGATCTTTGGAACCTTGGCTTTTAGGTTTTTTTTTTTAAGCTTCTATCTACCATCCCAGGGTTCCTCTTTCATCCTATGCATATATTCCACTTTGGGCCTAGAGATCAAGTTATGGAAGTGTATTTTCCTTCTGAAGAAAATTAGATTTGCTTTGGGGAAAAGTTTCATTACTATAAGGTTTATAAAATCATTATAAAATTTTTCGCCATTGCTATTTTGAGGAAGGGGTTATTTGTAACTTAAAAAAAAAATCATTTTCTTGGGAGAACTTGGGGCCCCACCCCATGGTATCTCATTTTTTAGGGTTTAGTTTATTTAATTTTATTTTTATTAGTAACTTATTAACTTAGTTACTAACTTTTGTTTAATTTTGCACAATATCTAAGGGTTTTAACTGCTAGTTGGTATCTCCATTAAAATTGTTTTATTTTGTCATAGATCCAATTTGCATTGCTTCATTGAGTAATTTCTCATTTTGCTTCATAATTGAAAAATTGTGCCCGAAGTAGCTAAATGTTAATTTAATCACATAAGTGGAATGGTATTTGTAATTGATGAATTTTAAACACATTTCACATTTTTGAAGCATTGTGGTTGATCTTATTTAGACCATTTGTTTAATTTCATTTTAAATTTAGTTTGCATCCTTTAATTGATCTGACTTATATGTAGTCATAAATTAGATTTGATATCTTTAAGTTGCATTCATTGACTATTTGATCTATTGCATTTGCAATTGTTTCACTTGCAAGTTAAAGATTTGAAGTAGTCTCTTTTTTCTAATCACTGATAACAACCTCATTTGTCTCCTAGTTACTTGTGTTGATCTCTATAAGTGAAGAACATTCGAACAAACACTATAATTAGAAGGCATTTGATTTTGTTATCATTTTGTTATCATTTTGTCATCATCATTTTTGTTTCATTGACTAATCCTGGAATTGCCTCATTTGAACTATTAGTGGGATCTTGTAACCTTGTGTTAAAGTGACATTTCATCAAGCTTGGTTATAAGTGGTTTACATTTTTGCATTGAAGCACATTGTACATATCTCATCTCTTTGAAGCTATCTAACTTGGTCATTATCTCTCATTGACATTCTAGGATTAACATTTGCATCCTCATCTGACATTTTATCATTATAACTGGAATTGTGGGCTTACTTTGTAATTGCAAGCTTGTTGTACTTTGTAAATTATAATTTCTTGCAAGTCGTTCTCAAATTGTTTATTGCTCATATTTCTGGTAGTCTTGATCTATCTTGCTAACTTTCCTTACAACACTACTTATCTGGTAACTTGAAATTTTCTTATTTCGCAAGTGGTATAATCTATATTGAGCTTTGTTTATAAGCCACTGGTCTATATCTACTAATCTTGCTATTATGTCATTGTCCTTAATTGCTTCATCTTGTTAAGATTCGTTTAATAATCACACTTTCTAATTAATCTCAATTCAAGTTGCTTAGAGACGTCGTGATCTTGCCCATAGTCTCCTAGGACTTCTTGTTCCAACAAGTTTCCCCTCATCATCGTCTTTAGGGACTAACCCCCTCTTGTTGGAAATACTGAGAGGAGGGTGAATCAGTATTTTCTTTCAATTGTTATTATTACTAGTTAGATTCTTCACAATTTAATCAAAGAAATGTATAAGTATAATCTTATTGAGTAAAAGAATAAATACAATATAAATAAGTTCCCAAGCTCCAACTTGGTTTTGATGAGGCTCCGACCTCTAGGGCTTTGACCCTATCTAGCCAAGGCACCAACCTTGAGTTAGGAGCACCAACTCCAAGGACACCAATCCTGCTGTTGTTTATTATAGAGACTGTAAAAATATACTTACTTGATTGTCAAGGGGCTCTTCACTTGTTTCAAGATCAACTGTACTTCATTTGTTTGCTTTGTCCATTACTGCTGTAAGAACCAGCACCTTGAGTATCCCATGTTACTACTTATTTCTCACTGCCTCTGTCCAAATTATCACTCACTGTATCAGAGTTCTTTGTGAAGGTGAATCTATCCCACTGCAGAGACCTGAGAAGCTTAGCAACTGTCTGAGATAGTGTCACTTTGTGGAGACCGAAAACATTGTGGGGACCAAGGAGCTGTGACAACGAGGAGCTGCCCTTAGTGCTGTTGTGACCATGCAAAAAAAAAAAACAGAATGGTGGAACTACGTCAATACGGTACTATGGAACTATGCCAGGTAAAAAACACTGCAGAACTGTGCCAAGAAAGGACTGTGGAACTGTGCCAAGCAGGGACTGTGGAACTGCGTCAATTTCAGGGACTGCGGAATTGTGTCAATTCAGAGACTGTGGATCTGTGTCAACTTCAGAAACTGCGGAACCGTGTTAATTCAGAGACTGCGGATCTGTGCCACGTAAGGATTGTACTCTTCCAGCTGCCCGAGAGTGTATTTTCTTCAACTTTATTTATCCTCTAAACGTTCACGAGATGTGAACAGGTCTTCCTGTGTTATCCGCTTGTCTTTTGTAATGTGCTCCGAGTATGTAATTCCGTTTTCCAACAAATCATATATGTATACAATACAAAACGTGATTTTTATGTAGCCGACAAGATGCTGGAATGGAGCCGACATATGGTTTTGATGAAATCGATATATAATCCGTAATGGTGGATGATTGTTGACGGTGTTGTGTGGGGACCATAACAAATGTCGATAAAATGGACGCTAAGATGAAGACCATATTTATTTATGTGAGATTAAGTTTAATATAGAGTTTTATTATATATGTTATATCATATAAATAATATATATATTTATTTTTGACAAACATATATAAAGGTATATATATATGCCAAAATATTATTATATTATATATATGATTGTCATATATAAACTGCAACACAACCAATTATCTTATATGCCAATATGGTTGTCATATTTTAGGACTTTGTTATCAATAAAGGGTTTGTCATTACATTGTTAAATGTCTAGGGTTTCATAATGTTCGTTAGGCATCAAGGGTTTGCAAGATAACACTCCTAGGGTTTGTAATTAGGTTAGGGCAACATCGTGTATCACAAGAACATTTGCAGCAAGAATATTTTCCATCTCGGCCAATGCCATATTGACATCAATGACAACCTAGATTAACATGACTTAGCTAGGAGAAAGTCTAAACAGAGTGATTAGGGATTAGAGTGACAACCCCTACTTTGAATGTTGCGTCTTAGGTATACACTTAGGGCGACAACACAACCAAAAGTGGTCTATCATTCAATTCAAAGTATGACCCGTACTAGAATGCCCCTAAACATTAAATGAAAGCACTTGATTACAAAAATGGTTTATGTAACTTAAAGTAGATGACCTGACTTTATCCAACGAGTAGGTTATATGAAACAAAGCATTGATCGGAGCATGGATGGAAGCGCTTTGAGGCTAGCTATCTATGGATCATCATAGGGTTTCTAGTTGGAAAGCTTAACAAATAGGAGAAAATTTTGTCCTAGGTGTTACCCAATTGGGTGGGCAACATACACCTTTGATGCACAAGCTTGACCTACAAACCTAAGGGGCTCAAAGACTTGGTGCACTAATGGGTGAATTGCATATATTGGGTCCACTTTGGGCATGGAATACATATTACAAGGCTCCTTAGAACGAGAAAACAACTAAGGAATAACTCATATATAAGAGGATGCCTACATTATGCAAAGACACAATGAAGAAGAGTCATTCATACAAGAGCGGACAAGGAGTTCTACATTTATACTAAGTCTAGGGTTAGCACAGTAGACTACTTGGATGTTGGATGAGTGAACTATGGAAGAGTTAAGCTATGTAGGAGGTAGAACTATAGATAGGCAATATTGCCTTGGATTCATTGTACATTTCTTATACAAATGTAGGTAGAAGGTTCCACTCCCTTGTTCCATATTCTTAACATTCTTCATACTAATAAAGTTAAGGCACCCCCTTTGGGTGCTACCAATACATCTAGGTTGTGGTCTCTCTATAATTATTAGATGTTAATGTCATATTGAATGACTAAGTGTTGTTGAATAGTGGAAAAGTGCAATAGATTTAGGATTCTTTAAGGCCATAGTTGGACGTGTGTCTGTTGTGAAGTTTGTTGTATTTAACTTAGTTGCAAATCTACCAAACCATAGGTAAAGGCGTAGTTATGGAAAAACCTCAAGGTGAAGAGCCCTGACCTAGTTAGTTGCAAATCTACCAAACCATAGGTAAAGGCATAGTTATGGAAAAACCTTAAGGTGAAGATCCCTAACCTAGGTGTAGTAGCCATAGGCTGGGGCCTCGTGAGTTACCCTTACAACCCAGGCAATGCAATGCCACACAGCCTCAAGTGCAGAAAGTGGAGAAAAATTTGGGCAACAATGTAAGTTCATGGTAAAATCCCACTAAACACCACACCATCCACTTGGCCGCAAGGACACTGCAATGGATAGGCCCATCAATAAAACCAAGCCCCCGCAACCCCTCCACAATGCTTCCACACCCGCCCCAACCCTTGATCCTTGGTCATCATATAGATGTCCCATGGCACCAAAGGGAAGCCCCTCTCACCACCATACTAACCCACAATAAGACCAGAAAGTTAAGTAACTTAAAAAAATAAGAAAATGAATTCACTCCTCAGATTATGCTTCAACATTGGAAAAACAAGAAATATAATCCTGCCAGGAAGGAAAAATAATTTACAATAGACTTCATCAGCAAGAATACCTTATCACATAAAATCTGTAAGTCATGCACATCAACATTCCCTCCAGAAGCAAATACCATCTTTTCAATTGTTCCACCTGGTTGTTCCTTTTCAAAAAGTATGACTTCTTCAGGCTCAGATTCTTCCTCCTCGTTTGGAAGGTCTGAAAGAGGCTCAATAACTGAAGTTGGATTGTTCTTTAACAAACTGCAGAAACAGAAAATAAAGACTCTGAACACTAAACCATAGACTGTACAATGTTTCCTATTTTATAGGAATAAATGCCATGAATAACAAGACACTATCTATATTTCAAAACAGTATGTACACGATAAATAAATACAGAAGAATTAAAAATTCACACATGAAGAAATAACTTCAAAAGACCTAGACGACAGCCAAAGGAAGATAGCTCCACAGCAAAAACTGAATTGGTGGCGTTTGTAAAGATGTCACTAAAATTTGCATTCTGTATTGCCATTGAATAAGATTTGAATCATACCAAGTATTTTTCAGAAGTAATCACATATAGATTTTAAAGTCGATGCATTTCGAACCACTTACTGTGGTTCATCAATGGAATTTCTGCCTCTCAGTCATACATGCATCTATTAATCTGTCCATGGTTTCAACAATTCTGATTCAAAATAATTCAACAATGGAAATTTTCTAGTATGATACGAAGAAGTTCATATGTGCTTCCTACTGATTGTGTATCATTTGTTTCTATCACTTTTCTATTTTTAAGTTACCAGGTTGAGAGGCATGTCAGTGTTGGAGTCAATTCTTATAGATCAATAAATGCTAAAGACTAAATGACTTAAACAATAAATAGCTTAAAGATACAGCAAGGGAACCGCCACTAAGAGGTCCCAACCAGTGTTGTTAAAATCGCGATTTTTTCAAAAAATCGCGATTTTATCCGCAACCCGATCAAATCGCGATTTTTACCCGTAAAAATCGCCAATTTTTTTTATAGCCGATTTTTTCGAAAAAATCGCGATTTTTTGTGAAAAAATCGTGACAGGCGCAGGCAGCGGGCTTTTATATGCAAAAAATCGATTTTTTTTTTATTCATTTGGCTGCTCGCGCGGAGGAGGAGGAGAAGAGGTGAGGGAGAGCAGCTGAAGGGTTTCCGTCGGATTTGGGAGCGAATCCAAGCGTTTTTAGGAGGAATCCAAGCCAAGATCACCAATTTGTCCATAAAAGAGGTATGTAGATTAATTTTTTTTGGTTTTGCTTCTATAAAAACTTTGTTTTTCATTGTTTTTAAAGAATTTTTTGAAATTTTTCATTGATTTGGGATGGGTTATTTGTTATGACTATGAGAACCAATTTTTTATTTTTATTTTCTCATTTTTTTTAAACATTGTTTATTTTTTTTGAATTTTCATTGTTTTTTGGCATTTGCCATTGGCATTTGGTTGGGTAACTTGGGTTTGGAAATTGGGATTTTGAAAATAATTAACTTGTAATTTTGTAAATGCTAAATTGTAATTTGTATTATGTAATCCTAAATTCTTATTTCCTAATCCTTATTTTTCCATAGGTTTTCAAATTCAAAATTCAAAAACAAACATGCCAAGGAAATTGGATCCTTTCTGGGAATATGGTGACCCTAAAACTCCGAATGATAGACAAAACTTGTATTGCAAGTTGTGTGGAAAGGAGATATTCGGGGGGGTGTACAGGTTGAAGTTCCACCTTGCACAAATCCCTGGACGTGATGTGGTGCCCTGTCCTAATACAAATGCTGAAATTATCCGAAAAGCCATGAGAGCATTGGGAGAATTAGAGCACTCTAAAGAGGCCAAAGAAGATCTCAAAAGGCAACTAAAAAGGTCAGCTGAAGGAAGTGGGCCAAGTGGCACTGGTTCTACTGCAGCGTCAGTCAATCCGGTAGCTGCATCATCATTTTTTGTTCCTCGAACCACACCTGGTGCACAACCAACTATCGGTTCATTGCTAAAAAGAAATGAAAAACAACAAGCTGACAAGTTGATGACAAAATTTCTCCTCTGGAGTGATATTCCTTTCAGCATTGTAAGGAATAATCCATTTTTCCAACCTACTGTTGATGCTATTGCCAGTGTTGGCTCGGGGTACAAAATCCCTTCTCTTCATGATTTCAGAGGCCGGCTTCTTCAAGATGAAAAGCGTGACTGCACCCAAAGATTGGAGGATTTTAGGGCATCGTGGGCACAAACAGGATGCACTGTTATGTCAGATGGTTGGACTGACCAAAAGGGGAGAACCCTTACAAACTTCTTGGTTAGTTGTCCCAAGAAGACTATGTTTATCAAATCTATTGATGCAACTCATCAAATCAAAGATGCAAAAACTTTATGTGATTTGCTGGATGTGTTTATTTTGGAGGTGGGTGCAAAAAATGTTGTCCAAGTCATAACGGACAACGCTGCAAATTATGTTGCTGCTGGTAGAATGCTTATGGACAGGCATCCTACTTTATTTTGGACACCTTGTGCTGCCCATTGTATTGATTTGATGTTAGAGGACATAGGGAAAATTCCCTTTGTCAAAGAGACTGTTGACTCATCAAAAAGCATCACAAAATTTATTTACAATCACACATCTGTGCTTAGCTTGATGAGACAATGCACCAACAACAAAGAGTTGGTGCGCCCCGCCATTACACGGTTTGCGACGAGTTTCATATCTCTTCAATCCCTCTTGAAATCTATGTGGGATTTGAAGAGAATGTTTGTTTCAGAGGAGTGGCGTTCTTCGCCAATGAGCCGCAAACCAGAAGGAGAGGCCGTGTGCAGACTTGTTTCATACCAAGAAGACTTCTGGGCGGGAGTGCAGGAGGTGTGCACTGTCACTGAACCTTTGGTAAAGGTTCTTCGGTTGGTAGATGGTGAGAAGCCCGCAATGGGCTATTTGTATGAAGCCATGGACAGGGCCAAAGAAGCCATTCGGTCCTACTATGATGACAAGGGAGATGATGGGTTCCAGAGACAACTCCTTCTATGGAACGTCATTGATGAGCGATGGAACAACACACTCCATCGTCCCATTCATGCTGCTGGGCTTTTCCTGAACCCTACATTTTCTTATGCATGTGGGTTTGATTTTGATGCTAAGATCATGGATGGATTATTAACCTGTGTCCAGAAGATGGTGAGAACTCCAGAACAACGTATGGAGATCTCTAAACAAATTGAGACGTATAAGATGTCAGGTGGCACATTTGGCTTTGAGATGGCTATCATTGATAGGACGATCAAAATGCAAGGTATTTTTTAGTTTGTAACTTTGTACTTTGTAACTTTGTTTCAAATTTCATTGTCTCTTCAAATTCCATTTTTTTCTTATGTTTATTTAAAATTTTATTTGTAATTTTGTTGTAGACGCATGGTGGAAGATGTATGGTGGCAGAGTACCCCTTTTGCAAAAGCTTGCCGTACGCATCCTCAGCCAAACATGCAGCTCCTCGGGATGTGAGCGCAATTGGAGTGTATTTGAAAAAATACACAACAAGAAGCGCAATAGGTTAACAACTTAACACTTAAACATTTAAAATATTGCAAATTTCCAAATAAATTTTTGAATTCATTAAACAATATTTTTTTTTATAATATTAATTATTAATTATTATTTCATGAACTTTGTACAGGTTGGAGTCCCGTAGACTTAATGACATGGTCTATGTCTATTTCAATCTTCGATTGTGGGTGAGGCAACTAGACAAGACACCTGATATGGATGCCATCTCATTGGATGGGATTGACACCACTGCTGAATGGAGGGTTGAGACCGAGAGGCCTCTCATGGATCCCACTGAGGATTGGTTAGTGCAGGATGAGGGGGAGGAGGAGGGGGAGGAGGAGCAGGAGGAGCAGGAGCAGGAGCAGGAGCAGGAGGAGGAGGAGTTGGAGGAGCAGGAGGAGGAGGTGACACCGCCTACCCGGGCTACCACTAGAGGACGTGGTCTCTGTCTACCTACAGTAGCTGCTACTTCTACAGCTACTTCTTCAGCTTCTAGAGCACGTCAGACTCCACTGCCATTTCCACCACCACAGGCACCAGCATCTTCATCTAGGGGGAAAGGGAAAGCAGCGACATTTTCTCGCAAGAGGGGCAGAGGAAATCAATAGGATTAGAGTCTTAGACTTTCATTTTATTGTATATGACATTATGACATGATGAGATACATTATCATATTTTTTGTTGATATTTTGAGGCTGAGTTGGGACTCAGGACTTACTATTCAGGACATGATTCAATGTTATGTGTGATTTTAGCGCTAGAAATGATATTAAACATCTTATATATTAGTTTTTTTATCATATTTATGTGTCAATGTATTTATTTTATGTTGTAGATGGTTTAGATATTAAAAAAATTGAAAAAAAATGAATATTTTTGTGCCAAACGATTTTTTCCGATTTTTTCCCGATTTTAACGATTTTTTCCGCTTTTTTCCCGGCGCCGATTAAATCCCGATCGCGCTTTTAACAACATTGGTCCCAACTTCAATGTCCACCAATGTTCAAATTAAACAGAAGGCAGTTGAACAAGATTGCTACTGCAGATGAAATCCACTTGGGTTGAGATACCAACAATGTATTTATTTACTACTGTCTGTGTGGCCGTATGGACTCTGAGCAATGATACCATTCAAATTTCAAGAATACCATTATAACGGGAAACCAAATTAGCGATCTATAGATCTTTAATAGAGTCAATGGTGCAAATCTCTTTTGGGGGAATATATTGCCTGAGGATCTGGAAAGAAACTTATCAGAAATGTCATGAAAAAAACCAGAAATTATCAGAAAAGCAGCAAAAGTAAACTTGGACTTGAAAACTACAAAAATATCAGGTAACTTAGGAGATACCATTGTTTTACAAAACGGCCGAATCAACTCCGACTCGGCCGAGTCGAACCGAGTCAAAGGCCTGGGGAGTGACTCGGCCAGCTACCCGGTTCGGTTGACCGAGTCACATATGACTCGGCCGAGTCATCCAATGACTCGGCCGAGTCATATGTGACTCGGTCAACCCGGCCGGGTAGCTGGCCGAGTCACTGTTCGGACGGCTGGGCAGCGTAAAATTTAAATGATAAAAAAATTCATGCATGCAGATCCCTTTGCTATTATCAGTTGCTGGATTTAGGGCTAGGATTGAATTATTCGAAATAATGTCTGGAGCTTCCAAAAATCATTTCCAATACTATCATAATGTAAATAAAAGACTAACAATCATAAGGGCTGTTCTCTTCCCTTCAGCATATAGATATGAAATACATATGAAAATGAAAACTGAAGGCCTACTACATTATAAGCTCTAAGTTTATACTTGTAAAAGAAAACAAGAAACAGAGTTCATACAGCTTGTGATGTAAGGAACAAACAAAGTCAACAGTAATGAGTGAATATCAATAATGAAGCTAGGCAACTATTGTAACAAGAATACCAGGTGAAATGCAGAAAATAAACAGTTTTACAGTGCGTGACGCAGGGAATAATGTGAAGTCAATAGTAATACTAATGTGCAGATATTAACAATAAAGCAAATCTACGAAGCCACTATCAATACATGAATACCAGTTGTGAATAGATGATATGACAACATAACTTGAAATTCATAGTCAGTGCATGAATAACTGTGGATACCCCTCCACACTATGGCAGGATAGAAGCATTTTTTTATATTCCAGGTACTACCCTTCGGAAACATAGAAGAACAAAAAAAATTAAAACATAAGATCATATAATGTTTCACAAATCAAACAACATAAAAGCATTTGTGACAAATAATAGGACCAAGAAAATTACACCTCGATTAGCAAAATCAAACCAACACTCACAAAAAAATTCAATTCATAACCACACAAATATAATGGAATGCCAACTTGTGAAACTGAACTTAGATACTTTACCCTCACAAGTGGAGAAAACCAGTCCAATAGGTCACCTTCTTTCATTTGGGATCCAATTCGGCATAGTGAATCCACAGCTTTATCTCTCACACTCGTTTCTTCTACAGTACAAAGAGTTTCTAAAGGAGGCAGCAAAACATGCGCCACTGTAAATCAACAGGGATAGTCACAAATGACAAATTCTCAATGTAAACTCACACCAATCCCTCAAAAATTCATCTCTAGGCCTGTAAATAAAATATCAATATATATGATTAACAACAATAAATCTATTAAACCCCCAGCGTCAAGGGTAAATGTCCCCTTTAAAGCTTGTAATAGTGTTTGATACCCTCGGTGCCTGCAGCTAGGTTTCTTTTGGCAAATGTGGGCCAGATGGATACAAAGTTGTCTTCCAAGTTCCATCTATATTATAATGCTGTGTGTTTGGAAACATGAATGAAAATCTTTAAAATTATGTTTTTTAATTAAAAAAATAAATATTTAATGTATTTTTTACAACGACCGAGTCATTGAAATCGAGCCGGTCGAGTCATTACCGAGTCGGAGTCCGAGTCGGAGTCGATCCTCGGCCAAGTCCGAGTCCGAGTCCGAGTTGTAAAACATTGGGAGATACCAGAGATATCGGGAGAAATCAAATATATTTCCAACACTGGGTGTAGTATCTAGTTGGTAAGCAAACAAATATATCACGTTCATGAAAGCTACAATTAGCCTATAGTGAGGGCATATCTACAATAAAACTCAACCAATGAAAATAAAATGCGGCTGAGTGATTTAGTGACAAATGACGATTCAGTAAAAATATTAAATCACTCATCCCATAAGTGAACGCAGTGGCAACAAAGAATTGAAGAGGAAATCACTCTCAGATTGTGTCACTGTTTTACATAATAACATTTAATTATAATACAAAAACAACTCCAAAATTTGTTACCAAAGACAAATATTTCATCTTCTATGTTTTTATACGTTTTTGCTTAAAATTGATGTCAAGAGTCTCAAGAGTAGCTACAACATCCAAGCACAAAATGAATAAATAAGGAAAAACCAAAGTTTTCATTACTAGAAGGAAAAAAGAGATGTTCCTATGGGTAAACGAAAATATATATAGCTCTTGTTACCCACCAAAAATGGGTAACCCCATGGGAGAAGTTTTTTCTCCAATCTTGGACAGCCAGCTAGCCAGCAGCCCAATATATTGCCCAGTTATTATGATATGCCACTTTCCACCGCCATTTGTACCGGTCATACACCTCTCACCATCCAACATTCCTCTCGAATGGTGGGCTACCAGGCAAGTATTTTAACCATTTTGCAAGCAAGTGCTTTTACTTAATGTTTTGGGCATTCTAACATGAATAAAGTGGTGATCTAGATGATTGACCGATCTTGACTGTAAAAGTGTTCTCTCACCTTACCAAATGGGTTAGTATTTGGCCCTAGTCTAGTAGGACCTCCTCTATGGCCTCAGGGTTATAGGAGGAGCACTACTTGGCAAACTTGGATTGAAGTAGCATGTCCATAACCATTCCATACTTAACACCTTTAATCATTCCCTTGAACTCACATCCATTCTTCAGATTTGTTGTCAAGGGTTCATTAGGATTTGGCACTCATACATCCACATCCTTGAGTCAGGGTTGGAAAAAATTTCCTTTGAGGTTGATGCAGCTAAAAGAAAAATAAAAGCACAAGATGGCCACAACAAAAAGAAAAAGAAAAGTTAAAATGCAAAAGATGCCTAGGACATAATTAACGTGTAGTCAAAAGCCTAGCATGAGATCTACCCCCCTCATTAGCCATCACACGTGTTGGAGAATGCAGTAGGGCAGCTATTAATTCAATTTTCTCCTTAACCTTAATAATTGCTTGTGAACTTTATATATTTTCTTGTGCTTCTTTATTAGATCTTTTCAAGAAACAATTATGAAGAGCAAAAACAGTAAATACAATGGACACAAGTATTAGGATCCAAGCCAGGGGAAAACCCAGATATAATTTCTTCTCTTCTTATAGAATTTACTTCAAGTGAGAAAACCAAGACCCAAACCCTGGACCAAATTCTCCTCTAAGTACCAAGTCAGCCCTCAAAGAAGCCCTTTCAATTAAGTTAAATATCAACCAACACAGCGAGAGTCAATCCTGCTTTAACCAGCGTCCAGTTTCAACTTCAACCCCCAACTTCAACCTGCAATTTCATCCTGCAACTTTGACCTCTTGGAACAGCAGAAACCCTAGCCCTTTTGCAATGGTCAACCTTCCAAGAGATCCTCCTTCAAGTGTATCAAGAACTCCAAAATCAACTAGGTAAAATTTGCTTCAAACTTAGATTTTCAGCCTCCAAGCTATAAAAATTCGGACATGCAGCTACTCAGAAATTTCAGCCCCTACTGCATCTCCCCAGAAACCCTTACTTCGCACGTGTGAGAGAAAATTGGTCAAAAAGACAGAATTTCGACTTCTTGAGTTGCTTCTATCTCCTAGACCTTCGCTCTTCGACCTTCTTGCTTGGGAGATCGAATTGGTGATCAAATGAGGTCGAAGTAGTTAGTTTTGTAGCATTGGATGGTGTTCTAGCCTTGACTTTGGTCGGAGACTCTAAGAAACACTAGGACCCCAAAACCTAGAAATCGTTTCTAGAAAATCTACCTAGAAGCAACTCAATTAAATCAATTAATCATTGCTTAAATTTTTCCTAAGTCTAACTCAAGAAAAATGATTAATTAACAGCAATTAATTGAGAAAGGTGAGATCTCTAGAAATTCACATGGATCAATTCTAAAATGATCTCAGCCATCGATAAGGAATTAATTGTTGTCGTTGGTGATCCAACTAGAGATTATATGAGGAGGTCGAAGGGTTTGATGGACAACAACACTTGAGGTCGAGTTCTTTGGCAGAGATCGAGTTTCCCAGCTGCAGTGATTCAATAGAGAGAACGCTCTTAGGCCTGGGACTGAGACTGATTGAGGGAATAAAAGAGAATTGTAATGGAGATATTCAATATAGAATAAAAAGAATGTGGGGTTACGTGCCTCCAGATTCCCCCGAGACTCCCTCTTACTTCATAGGTTGTATCAACATGACCCTTCAAGACTTAGGCCAACCGATGCTGAATCCCCTATTTATTTATTAAGGAAGGAATGGCTTATCTAAATTGGGGCTTAGCTGTGAGCCATAGAGGGGACGCAAAGACAGTGAGGGGTGTGAAAATTCGGAAACTCGAATCCTATTGCAGCAATTGGAAATTATTCTTCTAATTCTTATTTAAATTAACAATTTATTTATTGTTTCCTACAACAAATACTGAAGAACTCACACTGCAACCTACACATATAAAACTACGAAAGAAATAAGCACTAGAAGAAATGCTAGCACACACACATAAAATAATATAGTTATTTTTGGACCAATGTCCCCAAAAAAACACAACTCGGGAAAACCAATGCAGCAGTTGAGGGTTTTATTATTATGTAGCAATGAAATAATCTGAGTATAACTAGATGCCGAAATTGGCAATCCTATAGAGAAATACTAGCAAGAAAATATAGTGAGGAGAAATTCCTCACTCCATAGGAAAATCCTAGCACTGACCGCAGCTCAAATTGAGTCGTCCAAACTCCAAACTACCTCTGCAGAGTGACTGCATCACCCTAGCGGCTACTACTCTCATCTTGGAACAACTTCTCCTCAAAGCCGTCTGACCAGCTGTTTTCTGGAAAAACGTCTCTCCTGGCCTCTAGAACCTCTGCCCAGCTTCTGGCACAGAAATTATGTTTCTCCCCAGCAATTCGACTTTGCCTCTAGAGGTTATTGCACTGCTCTGTGTCAACCTCTCTGTGGCCTCTTTGCCTCTCTGCAAATGCACTCACCGAATCAGGAAATCTTCCTTCAGTTTCATTGTCCCTACCCCTCTCTCACTGCTTTGATTTCTTTGGCTCTCTCTCTGGCAACTGAATGCGACTACTCAGGAAATTAATCTGCTCATGAAATTGAACTACAAAAGTGTCTTCTCCAAGTGTTGAGACTTCAACGGCCAAGATTAGATCTTAATCGATGGCTAGGACTAACTTGAAGTGGATCCTTGTGAGTTTCTAGAACATTCACACATTGACTTAATTAATTATGATTAATTAGTCATATTCCTTAAGTTTAGACTTAGGAAATATTTAAAAATTGACTAATAATCTAATTAAGTCATTTCTAGGCAGAATTTCCATAAACGATTTCTGGGTTTTGGAGATCTCATGTATTCTAGCCTCTCCACAAAATTTCAAGGCTAGAACACATCTAATGCTACAAAAACTAACACTCCCTCTTAGCGAGGAATGTATTCTAGTGCTCTACTGCACATCCTGTGATAGCACTCTATCTCTCCATCATCTCATGTCATGCTACTGATGTCTGGTTGTTGTTTCCCACCAACCACTAGGCAACTCTGATATATGTTGCACTTGTGCTACTGCTGACCCTGCTGAACTGCTGCCAACACTACATCTGCACTCCAACTCCCTCTCCGTTTGTTGTTGCTGCAACTACAACATCTGCAGCTGAAAAGCATCCAAAATACTAAATCAATTGTGATCAGTATAATGCATTTGTCACTCGAGTCTCTAATGGTTGCCAGTATCTGCGTTGTCACTAAAGAGTCTACGTTGTTGTTGACTCTGCACTGTGCCAATTGCACTGCTCCCAACTCTGCATTGCGCTCCCCAGCATCTGACTGCAACAAGACTCTGCATCTATCACTATGGCACCTGACCGCATCTATTGTCATTGATCCATCCTGCTACTGAATACTTCAAGCTCCTCTAGCAAGGTATTGATTCAAGTGGTGGACCTCCTCAAGAATCCTGCCCAGATGTAGCACTCTAAGGCTACAGCACCAAGTCACCCCACTTGACTCCTAGGGGTACATCAGCAAACATGGCGAAGTCCTCCTCCAGCCTGGAGGAAATTCTATCGATCTCTATTGATGTTGCCTATTGGTCTTACTTCTCCTCCTTGTCCTTCTTTCTGAAAGGACACTGGGTGTTGTAGTGACCAAGCTACCAAACTAAAAGCTTGGTTTGTGGTTTCTCTTAGCTTGGAACAGCTTCTCCTTAAGCCGTCTGACCAGCTATTGTATGGGAAAACGTCTCTCCAAGCCTCTAGAACCTTTGCCCAACTTTTGGCACTGAAATTCTGCTTCTCCCCAGCAATTCGACTTTGCCTCTAGAGGCTACTGTGTTGCTCTGTGTCAGCGTCTATGTCATTTCGTTGCCTATTTGCAAACGCACTCACCAGATCAGGAAATCTTCTTCCGACTTCACTATCCTTGCCCCTCTCTCACTGCTTCGATTTCTTTGGCTCTCTCTCCGGCAAATGAATGTTGCTACTCAGGAAATTGATCTGCTCATGAAATCGTACTACAGAAGTGTCTTCTCCAAGTGCCCATCGACTTATTATAATCCTCTGTTGAGACTTCAACGGCCGAGATTAGATCTTAATCGATGGCTAGGATTAACTTGAAGTCGATCTGTGTGAGTTTCTAGAACATTCACACTTTGACTTAATTTACTATGATTAATTAGTCATATTCCCTATGTTTAGACTTAGGAAATATTTAAAAACTGACTAATAATCTAATTAAGTTATTTCTAGGTGGAATTTCCAAAAACGATTTATGGGTTTTGGAGATCTCATGTATTCTAGCCTCTCCACAAAATTTCAAGGCTAGAACACATCCGATGCTACAAGAACTAACAAGGGGCAGTGACAGTGAGTCCAGAAGAAGATTTCCAATTTCGGGGAGACAACAGCAAGGGACAGGTCATAGGAGTATTCCACAATGAAGTTGTGCAGGGCCTATGTAGAAGCTTTAGCAAAGCAGTTCAATTTAGCTGGAGAGGAGGTCGATTCAGCTTCCAGAGGTTGGGAAAGTCTTCCAGAGGTCTAGAGAGTCACTTCCAGCAATAGAGACATACATGATGGCTTGATCAGAGAGGGTTTCCAGCGACACGTGTTAGGGTCTACGCAAAGGCAATGAAGAAAGCCTGCGCAAGGGTTGGACAACGAGTTTTCAGAGGGAGCCAAGAGTCAGGATTGCTTGTCAAGTGAGAATTTGTTTCTCTAATTATTCTTGTCAAATTTTGTTGTTTAGATAGCTAGCTGGGCATTCACAAATTGCACTCAGAAACTTTTCACTACTGCATAATAATAAAACCCTCAGCTGCTACACCAATTTTCCCACATTGGGCTTTTTACGGGGACAATTGTCCAAAAATAACAGTGTCCTATTTTTGTGTGAGTGTTTTATATTTCTCAGTTTCCAGTATTTTATTTTCCGCGACATTTTTACGATGAAAGTTGCAATTGTAATTTTATTCATTGTTTGACGTAGTAAATAAACTGCTTAATATTTTTTATCAGATAGAAGAATAATTTCCAGTTGTTGAAATAGTCAAACTTTTCACATGGTATCAGAGCTAAGTTGAACAGATCAGTGGCTCAGAGAGACGAGGGGAATTTTTGCAGTTCAAAAGGAGCAGCAGCACAACTTTTCCAGATTCGCACAGAACCAACCAGACAGTTTGAACTATTGGGTAGAGGGTTCAATTTTCCAGTGCAGATGGCAAGAAAAAATCGCAGAGCCCAATAGCAATTCCAGCAGGCAATGGTGAAGTCAGGATGTAGCTCCAATGACACAAATCGGTGATTTCGTAAAGCAAATCTAGATGCAATTGCTTTCGCAACAAATTTGCGGTAGCAAAATCAACGTCGGGTGGAAGGGAAAAGTACACACACAATAATTTTTTCCTCGAAAGGGTTTTTATGTTTAGACTTGAAGGAAATCCGAAATTTCCAATTGCAAAGGCAGAACCAACAGGCAAGACTACACATTCCAAAAGGGAGTGCGAATTGCAGAGCAGGTAACCAAGCAGGAGAGGAGGAGATTGTTGTTTATTTTCCAATTGTGAGTTTTGCAGAAAATGGCTTCAGCGAGGCTCAGAGATCAGGACAAGTTAGGATGGGGCATTCAATTGTTGTATATGGAAAGCTAGGATGGCTTTCCTACTAGATGAGCATGGTCTAAACGTGTACCCAGAAAGAGTTGCAGCCATACCTAGAGATGTTGATTAGCTAACAAATTACAATAAGGAGATGGCCAAGGCAAAGAAGTTGATCCTCAATTGACTTCAAGATCATGTTGTCTCACATATGGTGGCCAAGAACACGACCAAAGAAATGTGGGATACTCTTCCATCACTCTACCAGAATCCTGTTGAAGAAAGTGTAACTAGGTTCGGTCTTCATAATGACATGATCTTTGTAAATGATGTAATAAAAGAGAATAAATTATTTTTTTTATGCCTTGCTACATGGGTTTCATGAGCAAGAAGTGTCATAGGTCAAAAGACTTCTTCTTGATGTCTTTAGGATTTATTAATATGTCAAAGAGTCATGTCATGTATAAAGAAGCTCTTCATGAGCCTATGTAAATGTATACAAGTCTACAAAAGTGTGTAGCAGCCCTCCAAAGACCAAGATCAATCCTCCATTAGCAAGCACAAGAAGTCTGCAAGCAAATCGATAAGGAATTCATCATGTCGGCTTCAATATTGAATTAAATGTATAAATGGCAGTCATGTCGGCCTAGAAAAATAGACACAACGATTCATAAAGGCAAGTCGGCTTATTTTGGAGCACAAACCACTATAAATACCCGTCTAGGGTATCCGCAAATCTCAGGTACAGAACTCGCATTTCTCCTCTGAAATTTTGGATGGGTATGAGGTGCAGGAGGGAGATCTCGGTTGGGTACAAGATCTCGGTGACAAGGTGCAGGTCTAATGTTTCGTATGGGTGCAGGCAGACATGTCTTTCTCGGAGGTCTGAAACCTCAGATGGGTACAGTAAGGTACCTTTGTCATACATATATCTTGCAAGGAAAAACATGGCTTCAATCTCGGTTAAGATCACAGTCTCGACATAATTAGAAACAATAGTAACCATTACAATCTCGGCCTAAATGAAAGGTAAGGATCTCGGTGGACCTATTTCATAGCAGTCAATGTATATATGTGAGGGAAAGAACCTCGGAATCCTTACTGTCTTTGTATGGTCTCAGTCTCACTGTCTCGGCTTAAGAGAGATCACAATGATCCTATAGTTACAATCTCAGTCTCGGCATACTTATCATAGAACACACTCTCGGCATGCTCAATGTCAACATGATGATCTCAGCAAGAGTACAGTGATGATCCAAGTATAGATGGAGATATGGTGCAACAGTCACCTTGATGATTGTCATAATGAAGACATAGAATCAAGGTCACAGTGAAGATCTCAAGAAGTCAAGAGACCTCGTTAACATGGTGAAGAAGCAGTAATGAAGATCTCAGTGATGCAGTAGTGATGGCCTCAATGGTGCAGCAATGAGGATGATCTCAATAGTGACAGAGAAGAGGATTGGTGTCTTGGTCTTGGAGTGGCAGAATAGGTCAAGGGTCATGGTCTTGGTATTTGTCAATTGGAATCTATATAAGAAGAATTTTGTGCAAGTTTTCCTCTCCAAGAGGGAGAGGTTTTGGCCCTGGCAAAAATCCAAATACTTTGTGTTCTTGTCTCTTTTGTTTTGATAGCAGTTTGATGAAGCAAACACATACTAATAATAATATGAAGATCAAGCTAAGATAAAATTGCAAAAGAACTTCACAAATTGTTATCATGCTAAAGAAGAATCTCATTAATTTTGATTGCCCTAGATTCTTCAACAAATCCTCCCAGGAATTGGAAGATGTTCCTAAAAGAAAAGTTGAGGACCACCAGGATGCAAAAGAATGAAGGGGTTACTCCTTACCTCACCAGGATTTAGGATATCAGGGACGAGCTTGTTGTAGTTGAAGAAACACCTCAGGACAGTGAGCTACTGCATATAGCTCTCAACAGTTTCATTGACTGGGGTACCTTCATTCAAGGTATCACTGGATAAGATTAGTTACCAGATTGGGATCGGTTGTGGGTAGATTTTAAGCAGGAGGAGATGAGACTTGCTCTAGAAAAGAGTAATCTCAACGGTAGCAACAGCAAAGGACCGAAGGGGATGAAGGAAGAGGAGAACATAGCCCTTGCATCAAAGGGCAAGGCAAAGAAAGTGTTAATTTTTCTTAGGGATATATTGTTCTTTGCTTTGATAATTGCATTTCAACATTTACAATGTACATATTAAATTCACCCCATAGCATCATGTCATTATTCAAATTTACAACATTATTCAACAACATATGCAATTATATGGAAAGAACAACATCATCAATGTAGCAAAACATAAAGGAACAATAGAAGAAAACCATTCACACATAAAGACACCAGGATTGGTTGGAGACCAGGGAAAAACAAACTAAGAGGAAAACCCTTTCACATTCTTCTTCTTATTAGATTTTCATTGAATGATTCAGCAAAAGGGAGTACAATGATCCATATCTTCAATCATAAACCTATCCAACAAAATCAACTAAACTATATCCATGAAATGAACCCAACAATGCTCATACTCAAAACCCTAATTCAGAAGTTAATGATGAACTGTCATTGTCTGCAGTCAACTACCGAGCATTGTGGTCAACAGGCAAAAACTTCAGTCAACTGAAAATTCAACCTTTAGGTTCCAATTGCAAGGAAGATGTGTCACACATGCGGCTGAAAAGCTTCGGTCGAAATTTTTTCGTGATATGCCTGCGACTGCAATCAAAATTTCTCCATGACATGCCTGTAGCTGAGACCTAAAACCCTACAAACAAAGGTACAGCTTCGAACCCTATAATTTCACCTTCATACAAATTTATTCCAACGCGGACCTACCTCAAACCTATGCGAGCCAAAAACAAGAAAGAGAAAAAAAGAAGAATGATCCAAGATGATTGTCCAAATGAGGTTGAGGCCACTTAAATTTATAGCCTTCCAAGGATGTCAATTTTCTTTAGGACCGATCTAATCAAATATGCACATGTCGGCTTATAATTCAAAAATACACTTTCCCTTGTCCAAATTGAGTGCTTCAATAGTCAAAATTGGTCCTCTCAAAATGAGGAATCTCGTCCCATGGTTGGAATTTGTTACTAAGCTACCAAATTAACACTCCCTTTCAACTAGGGAGAAATTCCAACTGCATCATGTAATCATCGCAAGAATCCTATCATCAAATCATATCCAATCTCATGTATATCGTCATCAAATGTCACCATTGCTCATATCTTGCTATTCCTACTTATCTCTTGATTGTCCCTACTCATATGCTAAAAATTCTCGAATCTAAAAGAAGAAGAATTTGATATTGGAGGGGAAAGTAAGCTACCACCCGTTACCACATTGAAGAGCACATCTCAATCTAAAACAATATCAGGGAGTACATCTCAACCTGAAACTACGTCGGGGAGCACATATCAACCCAAAATCATTCCCAACGGGGATCCCAATACTACCACCCAAGAAACATCAGGGGGTAGCCAAATCTATCACCCGAATCAACATCGAAGAGCCTAGCTCAATCTGGAACATCATCAAAGAGTACATCTCAACTTGAAACCACATCGGGGAGTTTAGTCTCAACCCGGAATCTCATGGAAGAGAAAAACATCTCCAACCCCATATTGAGTAATAGTTGATATAACGGAGCACATCTCAATGCATCCTATTTGTTAACTTTTGTAGCATCGGATGTGGTGTGGCCACAAAATTTTGTGGAGAGGCTAAAATACATGACATCTCCAAAACCCAGAAATAATTTCAGGAAATTTCACCTACAAGTGTCTCAATTAGATTATTAGCCAATTTTTTAAATATTTCTTACCTAAACTTAGGGAATATGGTTAATTAATCAGTATTAATTGAGATAAAGTGTGAATCATCTAAAAATTCACACAGATCAACCCAGAAATGATCCTAGCCATTGATTAAATTTCAATCTTGTCCATTGGTGCTCCCGTTAGAGTCGGTCTGTTCAGCCCTCCGTCAGAGATCAAAATGTCTTTGTTGCATGCATTTCATATTCGGAGTCCCACCCAGTCATCTGCATTCCGTAGGGCGCATGGATATTATGACGAGAGTGGTTTTCCTCATGTCCCCCATGTCATTTACCTATTGGTTCATGTCTGTTCATTAAAAAGGCATATACAGTCTTCTTTTCATTAAAAATTTGCAAAAGTTGTCTTTAGGGTTTTAGTGTCAAGTCGGTCTAGGGTTTCATTAGGGTTTTGTCAATAAATGCTTCAGAGTGTCCGATAATCACCAGCAGGCCATGAGGAGGTTCTATCGCCAATAAATTTTGTTAATAAGTATCCGAAAATGTGTTTTTCCTCAAAACTCTGTTTTGAGGAAAAAACAGAGTATTTAGCCTTTTTTGTACAAAATCATGTATATTTTGTTCTCTTCATGCTACATTCCTTCACCTGCACCCTGGTTTCTTTCCTTAGCCTAAGAAGCTCCTACACCTGCAAAAAACAAGCAAAGTTCAGCTCATTCAGTTCATCAACAAAGCCAAAAGGTGAAAAAATAGAGGTTGAAATGAAAGTGCCAAAGTCTGCAATGTTATGAAAGTGGGTTTTGGCAAAATGAATTTAAAGGCTTCATGTATAAAACATTTGTCCAAGTGTTTGAGGTTCATTCATATGCCAAGAGCAAAGAGAAGCAAGAAAAAATGATTTTGGTAAGTGAGTGAGAAGTTTCGGTGAGTTTGGGTGAAACTTGAACGGCGTGGCGCACTGGGCCTCAGAACCCAGTGTAAAATAACACAAGCGCGGCGCACTGGGGAGGCGCGGCGCATTGGGCTGAGTGCATGGCGCATACAGCCAGGAAGCCTGAAATTTACCAAATCCGCCCAAATCTGCTCCAAAATTGCATCAATCGGTCTTGATACAAGTAGGTTGAGTCTTCAAAGCTATTTTCCATAAAAGTTTGATGATGGTTTGATGGTGTATGTTTCATGGTGCTTGTGTAAAACAATCAAACCCTAGCTTTTAAAGTACCTCCGAGAAACTTGTTGCCTAGGGTTTTGATGACTATTTTGCCACCAAGTTTACTCCCTTATCCCTTTTTCATTGATTCCCTTATTCCTTAAGTTCCATTACCCCCTTAAATCCACTAATCCCCTATCCCAAGTTCCCATTTTTCCCAAATCTTAACCATAAATCCCCAAACCCTAATTTCCTCTCCCACTGAGCTAGGGTTGGCTATGGGATCAGAGATATCTGAGTAGAGGAGGCGTAAAGGATATCAGAAGGTATGAGGTCATTTCATATCATCGAACATCAGATCTCCATTATTTGTCGAGAAGTCATTCCAAGGAGCAAGCCATTCATCACACAAAAGGGATGGTTTTTCTTCAAATTGTGTTTCTGAGCTAGAAAGGATGAATTGGGAAAAAGTGAGAGAGGTTTTTGTCCTTCAATGACCCAAGAAGAAAAGCCTCTTTCATTTTTTACACAGCTGTCATGGTTTTCGAGAAATGTCAAAATACAGTTGCCTCGGGAGAATTGATGCACCTCTAAAGTGACCTTGGGAAAATCAAGTTTTCTCCTAGCTTGGTTGGCCAAATGACTTGCTTGATGAGTCAAAGGATAACTAGACACAAAGAGCTTTCCAATGAGTTATCATGAGCTCAATTTGGAGTTGAGGAAGCCCTTCAAAAGTTGACTGCAACAGCACTCTGCCATGAAGTAGCTTCATTTGGCACATTTTGACCAGTCTTGGGAGATTTGACTTTTGACAGGGCAAATGAACTCCAAATTAAAAAATTCAAGTTCGGTTGGACACCAGGAAGGTCCTCAAAACTGGTCTGCAATGAGGCGCTACGCACAGAAATTTTTAACACAAGGTTTTCCTCCCTGTGCGTCGCGCCACGTGGCGCTAGCTTTTGCTAGGGGGCTCCAAATTTCAAAAACTTTATATTTTTGGATTTGGCATGAAAAATCATGACTATTGGTGCATGGCCAAGAAGTTTGGCCAAGTTTTGGGTCCTCAAAAGGTCAAAAAACACTCAAAAAGTGACCTCTCTGCCCCTGTTTTGACACACAAGAAGCAGTGCTGGGAGATTGAAGTTTTGGAAGGGCAAATGGGTACCAAATTGAAAAATTCCACTTAGGTTGGAAAGTAGACAGGTAGGGCTTTCCAACAAGATATTTTGGGCTCAATTTGGACTTCAGGAAGTGCCTCAAACTCAGCCTCAAAGTGGCGCGACGCATAGAAGATTTTTGCTCAATTTTTCACCTTCCAGCTCAGAAATTCGACCAGTTTGACTAGTTTTGCTTTTTGATGTAATTTTTGATCTATCTTGATGTAATTGGATAAACATGATGTAATTTTGGCACTTATTTACTTGTTCTAGAGGATTCATTCACTAAAAAGTGAAAATTTAATGAATGAATCAGTTTCCTACCTTATAGAGGCAAGTTGTTTTGATTGCCTAGATTTTAGTGCTTTGTTTAAGATTGGTTGAAACAGCTCCTAGAATGATGAGCTCAACCCCTAGAGGCAAGGGAATGGGTTGGGCTAGTCTATATCATGTAATTCCTAAGTCATTTTTCAGGGTTGGACACTAAGGATTGCTTTGGCATATCATTGTACATTCTATCTCTGCATTTTTGGCTAAGGAAAGACCAGGGTTTTGCAGCACTGTTTGGGATTCATGTGGCTTTATGTTTTGATGGTGTTCTTCTCTAAGTAATTGTAAGTTCATTAGTGTTATGTGTATCATTTCCTGTCTCTTCTTCTGAATTTGAACAAATGAGTGATTAAGGTAGAATCCATTAACTGCTATGCTCTGCCTTTGAATTTGTTTAAATTTCCATGTTTTCATCTGTTTAAGGAGAATTCTTGAGACTCTCTTGCTCTCCTTAGCTCCTCACTAGTCTGATCTATCCATTCACTCACTTTAAAGCATCAAAACGATTGCCTTCCTTGCCCCAATCAGAACTCTGCAGAAACTATGCCTCATCCCCGAGCCCAATTTGCCTTTCCCTGTTTCCAGCACAAAACCCCCAAAAAACTTAAATCAAACCCTTGTACTTCATACCTAGCCTAAAATTAGCTTTTATTACAGTCATCTCGAGCCTCATCAATTATCTTTGCCGAGATTGACCCAGAGGGAGCCCTCTCCTGTCCTCGTAGGGCTAGCTACGAGGCTGAGCGTGGTTTGATGTGGACCTAGAACCATGCCTTTTTAGCCTGAGGCAAATCTAGGCTCTAACATAGTGGCGACCGTACTAGGGAAGACAATGGTTTACTTATTGATGTCATTTGTTTTATAAGCTATAGACAGAGCCTGAAGATATGCCAGGTAGCCTTCGAAACGCTTTTGCTTTGTATTAGTGGAAGTAGATAAACTTTGCTTCAGTCAATCTCCGGTCTAGCTTGTAAACGTGACATCTAACTTGTTAATTACCCCAGTACATGTATCAAGTTCAGATCTGATGGTTGATGGTGGACAACAATCAGACATAAGAAGGATGAAATCATTTACCTGGTGACTCCTGTAAAGACTCCACTGGAAGACTAACTCTTTCTCTGAGAAAATGGAAGGATCTTACACAAAGTTCAGGTATCCAAAGTGGAATGGTATTCAGGATCTACTCTGCTTTCTTGTAAATTACTTATTTGTTGTTCTTGAAGCTGTCCTGAAAGTTTTTCAGAACTTGTTGTATGATAAAGGTGATCAAAATCTTCACTCGACCTATTCAAAAAGTGTAAACACTGAATTTCCCTTTGATCCTAGCCTCCTTACTTTTCCCACATCTCATGATGACTCTCTTCAGCGTGATGAGCCTAAAGAAAACAAACCTAATCCCGTCACTCTTATATATACTCCTACACCTTTCATAGTCCCAGATAGGTATAAACCTCTTGTTTTACCTTCTGTTCTTCATGTTTTTCCCAAAAACTATGATCTATACTTGCCGAGGTTTGATGGTGAAAGTAAGAATGTCAACGCTGAGCAACATGTGCAGAATGTTGAGACTTTTCTAGACCTTTTTGAGGTTGATGACGAAGATGTTAGTATTAGGATTTTTGCTCTTTCTTTGCAAGGCAAAAACAAGAGTTGATTCAAAACCCTACCTGATGCGAGCATCTCAGATTTTCGGCAGTTCGTCAAAGTTTTTCTCGACAGGTGGATGATCGGACAAAACCTTTTCCTTATTATAGAAGAGTATAATCAGCTGAAAAGATTGTCAGGAGAGACATTACAACAGTTTTCAGCTAGATTTAATCAAGTTTATTATTCGATCCCAGTTGATATAAGACCTCCTCCTAGATCTGCTCTCTTGCACTATCCGGGTGCCTTTGATCCGGAAATGGAGTTTCAGCTGAGAGAAAGGAATCTTGCAACACTTGAAGAGATCCAGAACAGTGCAATAAATGTAGAGGCTCATCTACTAATCTGAAGGGCAAGGTTGAAAGAAGAAGAGACGAAAAACATAGATCTGGAGAAATCGACATCTCTAGACGTAAAGCTTGACATTTTGGTAAGTGCAGTGGAAGAGATGATGCAAAAGATCATTACAAGGAATGAGTATAATGTTCAAGCCCATGGCTCGCTGATCGAAGAAGAACAAACGGAACATTTTGTTTCTTATCCCAGTTGTCATAGATCTGATATTGATTGTTTCGTAGATCATCTTGGAGAAGAGAGATCTGTTGATATGACATGTATGCTTGATGATGTGTTTTATACTGATGATTTGCCTCAGTTTGATCAGTATAATGATTATTATGTTCTCCAAACATAAGCTAATCTTGCAGACGAATCAGCAGCTAGTTTGTGGGAGGAGGAAGTTCACTTACAGCAGCTCGAATACAATGTTCAGCCATCGCATATCAGCTATGACAGTGACGAGGAAAGTACAGCAAATTTTGAAGTAAGTGAAGGATCTTTGCCTTTTTGTTTTGCTTCGTTTCAGTTCATCAGAAACAACATTCATGCACTCAGAAATCAGCTGTCAACAAGTCTTGATTTGGACCATCTTGAGGGCAATGAAAACCTTGTTCCAGACTTCTCATATTCAGCTTTGCAGTCCCCGAAAGCCATTGATTGTCAAGTTGCAAATGAAGACATGGAAGCTGGCACATATGATCAAACGATACAGATGACTCCCTACCATTTTGTTTTGAATCATTTCAGTTTTTGAAGGGTAAATTGCATAGTAAATCTTCAAATGAACAGCCTGTAGGAAATCAACAATCTCTCAGTTTTAATGTTGAAGATGAAGGTCAGATTATAGATGAAGGTGTGGCAGCCGAAATACATGATCTAATGATGCAAGAGGATTCTGTACCCTTTTGTTTCGAAGCATTTCAGTTTATAAGGCAGAATCTTCGTAATATCTCTAAAGAAAAAGATGAACAGCCAGTAGGATGTCATACAGTTTTAATGGATACATCGCAGCAGTCTTCTCAAATTTTTGATGATCCTATTGCTCGTGTGTTGGATGATATTTGCTGTAAAAGTTTTTCTCCATTAGTTACCCATGTGACAGAAGAAAATGTTGATAATAATCTGATTCAAAGGTCACCTTCATTGTCTTGTTTAACAGATTTTTCATTACAAAGCTCAGATCAAAGTTTGCAGTCATATGAGGAGATTGATAAAGGAGACATTTGTTCTGCTTGGAATCAGCAACAGAGCTTGGTTATTCACGAAATTCAGGATCCTTTTAACAACTTGCTGCAATCATCAGAAAAAGACAGTGTCGATGTGAGGAAAATTTTAATATCCAGCTATGTAGATTACTTGGACCAGAGCGGTAATGTGTTAATGGAAATCCATAGCGATGTTTATGAAGATCCTTTCGCAGTATTCTTAAAGTCATCCAGTCAATTCATGCTTTGCAAGTTTATCAGCAGTCAACTTGATTCCGACTTTCCATGGGAGTTTCCGTTCAGTAGTTTTCTCTTGTTGTTCCTAAGCGAGCACTTGCAGAGAATTCAAATAGCAGCCAGGATGCTTACATGGTTACATTGGCTGTTCCATTTCACTTGATCGAGTGGTGAAAAGAACACTTAGAGTAGGTTTGTTAGTTATGTTTTAGTCATGTTTGGTTTTATTATGGTTTTCAATTTTAGTTTTGAGTCCAATTTTCAGTCAATAAATGAGTTAACCAATCTCGTGTGGTTTTGTCAAGTCATCGACTCCATAGCCCAATCGACAAAGGCATTGTCTGCTCACCCAAAGATCTGTAGTTCTTGGCACCTCCAAGGAGCTACCATCCCCATTGGAGCCAATGTTAAAGTCGGTCCGTTCAACCCTCCGTCAGAGATCAAAATCTTTTTGTTGAATGCATTTCATATTAGGAGTCTCGCCCCGTCCTCTGCATTCCATAGGGCGCATGGATTATCTGACGAGAATGGTTTTCCTCATGTCCCTCATGTCATTTACCTGTTGGTTCATCTCTATTCATTAAAAAGGCGTATACAGTCTTCTTTTCATTAAAAATTTGCAAAAGTTGTCTTTAGGGTTTTAGTGTCAAGTCGGTCTAGGGTTTCATTAGGGTTTTGTCAATAAATGCTTCAGAGTGTCCGATAATCACCAACAGGCCATGAGGAGGTTCTATCGCCAATAAATTTTGTTCATAAGTATCCGAAAATGTGTTTTTCCTCAAAACTTTGTTTTGAGGAAAAAACAGAGTATTTAGCCTTTTTTGTACAAAATCATGTATATTTTGTTCTCTTCATGCTACATTCCTTCACCTGCACCCTGGTTTCTTTCCTTAGCCTAAGAAGCTCCTACACCTGCAAAAAACAAGCAAAGTTCAGCTCATTCAGTTCATCAACAAGGCCAAAAGGTGAAAAAATAGAGGTTGAAATGAAAGTGCTGAAGTCTGCAACGTTATGAAAGTGGGTTTTGGCAAAATGAATTTAAAGGCTTCATGTATAAAACATTTGTCCAAGTGTTTGAGGTTCATTCATATGCCAAGAGCAAAGAGAAGCAAGAAAAAATGATTTTGGTAAGTGAGTGACAAGTTTGGGTGAGTTTGGGTGAAACTTGACCGGCGCGGTGCACTGGGCAGGAGGCGCGGTGCACTGGGCCTCAGAACCCAGTGTAAAATAACACAAGCGCGGCGCATTGGGCTGAGTGTGCGGCGCATACAACCAGGAAGCCTGAAATTTACCAAATCCGCCCAAATCTGCTCCAAAATTGCATCAATCGATCTTGATACAAGTAGGTTGAGTCTTCAAAGCTATTTTCCATAAAAGTTTGATGATGGTTTGATGGTGTATGTTTCATGGTGCTTGTGTAAAACAATCAAACCCTAGCTTTTAAAGTACCTCCGAGAAACTTGCTACCTAGGGTTTTGATGACTATTTTGCCACCAAGTTTACTCCCTTATCCCTTTTCATTGATTCCCTTATTCCTTAAGTTCCATTACCCCTTTAAATCCACTAATCCCCTATCCCAAGTTCCCATTTTTCCCAAATCTTAACCATAAATCCCCAAACCCTAATTTCCTCTCCCGCTGAGCTAAGGTTGGCTATGGGATCAGAGATATCTGAGTAGAGGAGGCGTAAAGGATATCAAAAGGTATGAGGTCATTTCATATCATCGAACATTAGATCTCCATTATTTGTCAATAAGTCATTCCAAGGAGCAAGCCATTCATCACACAAAAGGGATGGTTTTTCTTCAAATTGTGTTTTTGAGCTAAAAAGGATGAATTGGGAAAAAGTGAGAGAGGTTTTTGTCCTTCAATGACCCAAGAAGAAAAGCCTCTTTCAGTTTTTACACAGCTGTCATGGTTTTCGAGAAATGTCAAAATACAGTTGCCTCGGGAGAATTGATGCACCTCTAAAGTGACCTTGGGAAAATCAAGTTTTCTCCTAGCTTGGTTGGCCAAATGACTTGCTTGATGAGTCAAAGGATAACTAGACACAAAGAGCTTTCCAATGAGCTATCATGAGCTCAATTTGGAGTTGAGGAAGCCCTTCAAAAGTTGACTGCAACAGCACTCTGCCCTGAGGCAGCCTCATTTGGCACATTTTGACCAGTCTTGGGAGATTTGACTTTTGACAGGGCAAATGAACTCCAAATTAAAAAATTCAAGTTGGGTTGGAAAGTAGACTCAAAGACCTTTCCAACGAGCTATCCCGCACCCAATTTGGACACCGGGAAGGTCCTCAAAACTAGTCTGCAATGAGGCGCTACGCACAGAAATTTTTAACACAAGGTTTTCCTCCCTATGCATCGCGCCACATGGCGCTCGCTTTTGCTAGGGGACTCCAAATTTCAAAAACTTTATATTTTTGGATTTGGCATGAAAAATCATGACTGTTGGTGCATGGCCAAGAAGTTTGGCCAAGTTTAGGGTCCTCAAAAGGTCAAAAAACACTCAAAAAGTGACCACTCTGCCCCTATTTTGACACACAGGAAGCAGCGCTGGGAGATTGAAGTTTTGGAGGGGCAAATGGGTACCAAATTGAAAAATTCCACTTGGGTTGGAAAGTAGACAGGTAGGGCTTTCCAACAAGCTATTTTGGGCTCAATTTGGACTTTAGGAAATGCCTCAAACTCAGCCTCAAAGTGGCGCGACGCATAGAGGATTTTTGCTCAATTTTTCACCTTTCAGCTCAGAAATTCGGCCAGTTTGACTAGTTTTGCTTTTTGATATAATTTTTGATCTATCTTGATGTAATTGGATAAACATGATGTAATTTTGGCACGTATTTACTTGTTCTAGAGGATTCATTCACTAAAAAGTGAAAATTTAATGAATGAATCAGTTTCCTACCTTATAGAGGCAAGTTGTTTTGATTGCCTAGATTTTAGTGCTTTGTTTAGAATTGGTTGAAACAGCTCCTAGAATGATGAGCTCGACCCCTAGAGGCAAGGGAATGGGTTGGGCTAGTCTATATCATGTAATTCCTAAGTCATTTTCAGGGTTGGACACTAGGGATTGCTTTGGCATATCATTGTACATTCTATCTCTGCATTTTTGGCTAAGGAAAGACCAGGGTTTTGCAGCACTGTTTGGGATCCATGTGGCTTTATGTTTTGATGGTGTTCTTCTCTAAGTAATTGAAAGTTCATTAGTGTTATGTGTATCATTTCCTGTCTCTTTTTCTGAATTTGAACAAATGAGTGATTAAGGTAGAATCCATTAACTGTTATGCTCTGCCTTTGAATTTGTTTAAATTTTCATGTTTTCATCTGTTTAAGGAGAATTCTTGAGACTCTCTTGCTCTCCTTAGCTCCTTACCAGTCTGATCTATCCATTCACTCACTTTAAAGCATCAATACGATTTCCTTCCTTGCCCCAATCAAAACTCTGCAGAAACTGTGCCTCATCCCCGAGCCCAATTTGCCTTTCCCTGTTTCCAGCACAAAACCCCCAAAAAACTTAAATCAAACCCTTGTACTTCATACCTAGCCTAAAATTATCTTTTATTATAGTCATCTCGAGCCCCATCGATTATCTTTGCCGAGATTGACCCGGAGAGAGCCCTCTCCTGTCCTCGTAGGGCTAGCTACAAGGCTGAGCGTGGTTTGATGTGGACCTAGAAACTTGCCTTTTCAGCCTGAGGCAAATCTAGGCTCTAACAGCTCCAACAGTGGATTATAAAAGAAAGTCGATGTGGTGATGGAGATCATCCAATGCCGATACTCAGTTGCCCAAGCAGTTTTGTCAATAGCAACAGCTCAACAGCGAAGATAGAGCCAGAGGGTGAATAGCAGGTGGAAGAGGAGAGAAGTAGCATTCCGAGAGGAATTTTTTCAGTTCCCAGAAGAGTCGAAGGAAGGAAGGACGAAATCTTCAAAGGGCCAGTATAGGCACTACGCAGAGGGTGATGCGAGCATCTCAGCGCAGAGGCTGGGGAAGCTATTTCGGAGGCAAAAAATAGTTGTCGGGTGAGAGAAAATTCTCACAATATTTTTGCCAGTATTTTCTTCAGATTAGATTACCAGTTGTGCATCTAAATTATTGAACTCAAGATTGTTATTGAACATTAATAATAAAACCCTCCTCTGTTGCACCTATTTTCCCAAGTTGGTTATTTTGTGGACAATTGTCCAACATAGTTGTGTCAAATTTATTGTGTGTGCTAGAATTTCTCAGTTTCTAGTATTTTATTTTCTGCAATATTTTAATGGTGAAAATTGCAGCAGTGATTTTATTAATTATTTGTTGTAGCAAATAAACTTTATATTTAATTTTTGAGTTAGAAGAATAATTTCCAATAGTTGCAATAAATAAAATTTCACATGTTATCAGAGCTTAATTGATCAATCGGATGCTTAGAAGCAGAGAAAGGAATTTCGATATTCAAAGGGAACAACAAATCGAAATTCCCAGAGAAACTTCGTAGAGCCCAGAATAGGCAGTTCGCAATTTCTAAGTCTGACACGTCAGAAATCCCTACTGCATTATCTGGTTTATTTTCTCCCACTTGTTCTTTTCATTAACAAGTTATTTATAAGTAAATGCCGAAAATAAACACAAATACAGCCTTAACACATATATAGAGCAGCATCTAAAATAACTGAGACAATCACACTAGGGACACCATTATTTTTGGACAATTGTCCCCGGAAAAACCCAATGCAGGAAAATCGGTGCAGCAGATATGAGGGTTTTATTATTATGCAGTTTCTGAATACAACTATGGTGCCAGAAATGGCACACCCAACAGAGAATGCCTTCGGCAAAAGTACCTCTCCTTGGAAACAGATATTACCGCTGATCAGTCACTGGATGAACGATCCCACAGCAACTACAGCAGCGCCTTATCTGGACAGCGAAAGTTGCTCCAAGCTTCTCTATTTCTCCAACGCTTCTCTATTTCTCTGCATCACTCCAACGCTTCTCTATTTCTCCAAGCTTCTCTATTTCTCTATTTCTCTCCAACGCTGCCTCTTCGCCTTGCGTAAGCTTTGCTAGCCTCTGCACAACTACTGATGCCTCTGTGTCAACCTTCCCAGGCTCTGCGTTGTCTCTCTGGCACTATCTCTACCTCTCTGCTATGTATTCTCAGCCTCGTGTCGGACTGCCCCTTGCTGCAACAGATCACTGGCTCAATTCTCTCAACAAACCCCGCTCCAGAAAATCAAATTCACTGATCAATTTGGATCCAACACACCCTCAAGCCTCCTCTTATACTTTTCCTGTTGAGTCTTCAATGACCAAGATTAAGTCCCTAATCGACGACTAAGACTAGATTTGGTTTGATCCATGTCATTTAGAACATTCTCACCCAGTTTTATATTCATACCCATTAATACTTTAATTTTCCTAAGTTTAGAGTTAGGAACCCTATTAAAAATATTAATTATTTTAATATCTCTCCAACCAGATGGAATTTCTTCAAATGATTTCTGGGTCTTGGAGATATTATGTGCCTTAGCCTCTCCACCAATTTTCATGGCTAGAGCACATCCGATGTTGCCACAAATCAACACTCCCTCTTAGCGAGGAATGTGCTCTAGTAATGCTTCACCATGGAAACATCACACGGATCCTCAGCACTGGTACCTATGTCAATGCTTGGCCTGTTGCCTCACATCATCTGCACTGCTGCTCCCTGTACTACAGCCCATGACACTACCACTGCCACTACTACATCTGTACTGCAGCTCCCTTTCAATATGTTGCCCATGCTAGCCCTAGCACCGCCACTACTGACTGTTGCACTGCAACTCAATTACCGAGAAGTAGGTGACTGATTTCTTCCAAATACTGACATCCCAGTCAGTCTGGAAGCCTCATGAAACTGAAGCCGCCTCTGTTGCTATCCTGTGCTCCTTTTGCTACCACTGCACTGCTGCATACACCTTTGTGCCTCTCGCACTACTGCAACATCCACTGCGTTGCCTCGGATTTCTGCACCCAAGCACTGCCTTGCTGCTCCACTACACTATGCTCCACCCAACCCTTGTCATCCTACTACTATCGTTAAGGACTCCCGTAGCCATATATGATCCAAGAGTTTGGGCACCTCGAGGATCCTGCCCCTAGTATGTAGTCCTCTTGATTACAACTCGATGTCTCCCCACCTCTTCTCTAGAGGTGCATGAGCACTCATGGTACATTCGTCATCAGTCTCGACCTCTTTCTCCGCCTTAGCTGGAGCTGCCTTTGAATCAGAAGCCTCTACCTTTTTTTTCTTCCTTGGACACTGGGATGCATAATTGAAGATGTCCTTCTTCTTCCTCTTCCCTTGCTGTCCCGCAGATGCTAGAGCCGCATCCTCCTCCTCTTTCTTGATTCGACCTCCCTTGCCACTACTCCCCGCCTTGGTCATCCTCTTGATCTCTTCTTGGCGAAAAGTTGCCCACATCTCCTCTCATCCTGGAAGGGTAGCCCTGCCCAAAATACTTTGGACAAATGTTTCCCACTCCTCAGAGACTGCACTCAGGGCAGTCCTAACCATAAATTTTGGATCCGGTGTACACCCCACAGAAGTAAGTTGGTTGGTATCTCCTGCAACCTGAGAAGGAATGGATCTATCTGCTCTCCCTTCTGCATCCGATACAACCGCAGTTGATTCTCCAATAGCATCTTCCGCTGCACGGAACTGCCCTGATACAAGGTCTTCAAAGTATTCCACATCTCCTTTGCTGTGTTCTTTTTAGCAATATGTAGTATGACATGATCTTTGACCCCGTCTAGGATCATGCACTTCGCCCTCGCCATTGCTTCTCATTCTCAGCTGGATCGACCGGGATAGCCATGGTTCTCAAGGCAAAGTCCCTGATGTGATGTTGATCCAGGACTATCAGGATCTTGGCCTTCCCGATGACAAAGTTGGAAACCCAATCAAACCTGTCTTGATCCCTCAGTCTGTTCACTACCATTTCAGCTCCCCTCTTCTGGACTCCCTTTGAGTTTCGACTTCCCTCCTAGAAATCTCCCTCGAAGGCCTAATTTCCCTCCTGGAAATCCTCTCGCCAACAGCCGAACTGCTCCTCTCCAATCCTCTGTGCAACTATAACTCGGATCTGGATTTCTTGGCGTGAAATCCGTCAAGGTAGTGACTCCCCCTACCTTGGTTTTGTCTCCTTAGGTATTGTTCTGCATAGACATAAACAACACCCCACCAATTTCTAAATCAAAATCTACCCACAGCTCCCCAAGCCTCGGCAACAGAAGAAACTAAGCCTTTCAGGCTCTGCGCAATCCCGGCAACGACAGAATCTGCTCCTCCTAGCCACAGCATCGATCCTTCCTGGCTGAGAAAGATGACCAGGCACTACGTAGGTCTGATCTACCCCTCTCTGCCTCTGCGCTGACCCTCCTCCTGGCTCGAAATGATGACACAGGCCCTCTGCATCACTTCTTCTCTACTGCTTCTGCTTTGGAACAACGTTGTCTCTCGAGACAGCTGCTACTGTTGCAAATTCTTCAGATTATTGTTGGTGCCTTCAGTTCTCTTGTGATCTGCAATGCTCTAATACCATGTTGAAATTTCTAAGTCTGACACGTCAGAAATCCCTACTGCATTATCTAGTTTATTTTCTCCTACTTGTTCTTTTCATTAACAAGTTATTTATAAATATAAATACCAAAAATAAACACAAATACAGCCTTAACACATATACAGATCAGCAACTGAAATAACTGAGACAATCACACAAGGGACACCGTTATATTTGGAAAATCGTCCCCAGAAAAACCCAATGCGGGAAAACCGGTGTAACGCATATGAGGGCTTTATTATTATGCAGTTTCTGAATACAACTAGGGTGCCAGAAATGGCTCACCCAACAGAGAATGCCCTCGGCAATAGTACCTCTCCTCGAAGACAGATATTCTGGCTGATCAATCACCGGATGAACGATCCCACAACAACTACGGCAGCTCCTTAGCTGGACAGCAAAAGCTGCTCCAAGCTTCTCTATTGCTCTGCAGAGACTGCGTCACCCTTCCCAGCTCCAGTCTGCCTCACAAAAAATCTCCAGCGTTGCCTCTTAGCCCTGCGTCAGCTCTGTTAGCCTCTGCACAACTACTAATGCCTTTGCGTCAGCCTCTTGGCTCTCTACGTCAATCCTCTGGCCCCTTGCGTAAGTACCACCTACCTCTACGTCGGCCTTCCCAGGCTCTGCATTGTCTCTCTAGCACTATCGTTGCCTCTCTACTATGTATTCTCAGTCTCGTGCCAAACTGCCCCTCGCTACAACAAATCACTTGTATTCTCTCAGCAAACCCCACTCCAGAAAATCAAGCTGACTGATCAATTTGGTGTACTTCCATCTGACGCTCAAGCCTCCTCTTATACTTTTCCTATGGAGTCTTCAACAGTCGAGAGTAAGTCCCTAATCAACAGCTAAGATTAGATTTGGCTTGATCCATGTCATTTAAAACATTTTCACCCAATTTTATATTAATACCCATTAATATTTTAATTTTCCTAAGTTTAGACTTAGGAACCCCATTAAAAACATTAATTATTTTAATATCTCTCCAACCGGGTAGAATTTCTTCAAACGATTTTTGGCTCTTGCAGATCTTATGTGCCTTAGCCTCTCCACCATTTTCATGGCTAGAGCACATCCGATGCTACCACAAATCAACAATTCGAGTTGCTAGGGCACCAATTCGATTTTTTCAGTGGAAAAGAGGCAAGAAAATCGAATTGCCCAGATTAATGATTCCAGCAGTCAAAGGGAGCAACCGCAGCTCAGATTTTCGCTGAGCAGAATCCTGATTGGACATTGTGAGTTTTTGTTGCAGGTTGTAGAGCAGAATCCGTGTTGGGAGGAAAAGAGGAATAGCACACTAAATTTGTTCAAGTATAGTCATGGACAGAAGTAACATTCAGAAGACTTTAGATTTGTCGTCAAGATTGGAAGAAGAATAGACCATCAGTATATAAAACCAAAATCAAAGTTATACCTTTGACCACTTCTAATGTAGAGGTTTGGATTCGCACATCTTCCTGGCTTCACCAGATGACTGTCAATGCGGACATGCCAAGCTCGGGGAGCTTGCTTCGTACAATGCTTTCTAAAAACATAACACTTGACCAAAGCAATATGCTTAGCCTTACACAAATCAATATTGTGCAATCAAATAAACTAAGTCAGTATATCAAGTCTTATATGCCAAATTAAAGCTAATATCAAAGTCATAAAAGTTTCGACCAATATCACTGTGACAATTTTTTTTTACCAAGTATCGGGTAGAGCTCACTTTTATTTACCAAGCATTATCCAATCAACCTTTATCAAGCCATCCTTATGATCATAACATGAATCATTTCTGCCACTAAATATGGATGGATACATGAGGGACAAGTCATATAAGTTTCATCCATTCAGTGTGAGATTACTTCATAATGAATCATAACTATTTATACTTCAACCAATGTGCCAAAGACAATGAGGTCAATACAAAATCATTATTGAATACTAATATTAATCAATGAAAGTTAATGTGCTCACATAGCATTGTCAACACAGCAAAGAATCAAATATCAATTCAAATCATGAGTCATCAAGTCAAAACCCTAATTTGTCATCTATGTGAATTCAATCAACCCATAAGCCAAAAACATATGAAGCATCATCTCAATGTTCTATATTTATGAACTATTAAGCATCATATCAAAACTTCAAACATTACTCATCTATACCAATAAGCCAAATGTTGTCAAATCCTTGCAACTATTAGCAAATATTGTCATACACTAGCTTCAATGGTTAAATCATAATGACATATTGATATTCATATTTCAGTCACCTGCAAACACAAGTTTAGTTAGCACATTCACATTCTTTCTAGTAAGTCAAATATTCAACCTTCCCTGCTCATAGGACATTCTATTGTTTGTTCCATGTCTGCAGAACCATCATACTCTTGGTGCATCCCCTATTTTATGCATGAGGCTTTAGTTTTGTGATCTATAGGCATAACCGTACCCATAAGCTTTCTTTCGTGCGGTTGAGAGGCTACAACCGCACTCTTAAGCTTGCTTTCTCTAACCTTATGATTTCCTAATAATTGTTGTACCTCACAAGTAACTTGAATTTCTTGACCGGCTGTACCTTGACCCTTAACTGTCAATGAATTGTAAATATTAGGCATATTACCTGGAGGAAAAGAGACATCCAGTATTGGGCCAATGATTTGAGGATGCAGGGGAACTGCACATATCCATTATTGATGGAATGGGAAGAAGTATGAAGAATAACACCAAACAATTGAAGCATACCAAGCCTTTCAATAAAATGAATGAAAGGCTTGGTATGCTTCAATTGGTGTTCCCGCTCCAAAGTCAAATGATATGGTAAGTAAGCGATAGAATAACTTCCCTTCACCAATGGGGAATTCTTGGTCTAGACAACGATGTGCCATTACAGCTAAGACAGTATCTTCCCCCTGAGTAAAAGCATAATCCAGTCCATTTGCTCTTGCCACTAGAATTGGTACTCCAATTCTGATAAGTATTCATGGAGATATGAATTTATTTGTGTTATGGGACAATTCGTCAAGGTCGGCCAGCAACCAAATAAACCCCACTTGTGCTCAATGTTTTAGTATAAATAGAGGTGGCCTTCAAGTCATTTCAACACACTTGGGATCTCTTCCTCTCTACTTGTCTTTGGGTTTTAGTAGGAGGAGAGATCCTAAGGGATAACACTGCCCTAATCTAGAGGGCAAAAGGCAGAATTGCCAGAACTACCGGAACTACCGGAACTGTCGGGAACAGCCGGGAAAGCTGACACAGAGGGCATAAGCCGGAACTGCCGGGAAAATCCAGAACTGCCGGGAATAGCTGGGAATTGTCGGCACTGCCGAAACTGCGGGGAATTGCCGGAATTGCCAGGACAGCTGGGAAAAGCCAGCACTGTCGACACTGTCGAAACTGTCGAGAACTATTGGAACTGTCGGGAAAAGTCGAAACTGCAGGGAAAAGCCAGAATTGTCAGCAATAACCGGAATTGTCGAAACTATCGGGAACTGCCGGAAGTGTCGGGAAAAGTCGAAACTGCCAGAACTGCCGAGAATAGCCTGAATTGCCAGAACTACCAAAACTGCCGAGAACAACCGAAATTGTCGAAACTGCCGGAACAACCTGAGCATCTGTCTCCGAAGGAGAGCAGCATGCAAGGGACAACTAACCAACATTGGGACAATTGTATGGTACTTAGCAGCAAATACACCAAGCATGCAATGTTACAGCTAGCATGCAACAACAAGCATGCTAGGGACAACAAGCAAGCAAGATGCAACCAGCACATAGGTCAGTATGGCAACATGGTGCAGCAATGGCACATAATGCAGTACAGTGATTTGTACAGTCATGATTAATGAAGCATGCAGTGATGCAGCATAGTGATGATGGCTGCAGCATGGTGCAGCACAGTGAGGTGCAGCATGATGAAGAAATACAACACAACGATAGGTGAAGGAGTCACCTTGGAGAATCAATTGAAGCAGCATGTCTTCAACTAATCTCATGTATCATCTTCATAGAGATGATCTATGCTCTTATCTAGATAAGTCAAAGTGTTGACTTTCGTTGTAAACGTACTCTCTCTCTCTCTCTCTGCTGAACTATTGAAGAACATATAAGAAGAATTGATAAAGGGTTTCCCCACATTGGGGTTTGTTCTTGGCTAGCGCCACATCTTGTGTCCTCTTGTCTTGGCTTGTCTTCTACGATTTATGTTTATGTTCTATCTGCAGTTTACTTTAATGCTTATGTGATTGCTAATCTAGAAAAGATATTGAGCTAACTGTGAAAATTGAAATAAATTGCTCTAAGCATAGAACATACCTAAAATTAACATGGTATCAGAGTTGAGGTGAAGACAATGCCCAAGCAAGAGTGAAAAAGCAATCACCAAAGACAATTGGGAAAGGACAAAAGGATCAGTGGATTCCTAATCCCTCTTCAAATTCACCAAGGGTGAAGTCGAGCAGAGAATATTATCAAAATAGCGCAGCAGAAGTTTCTGAGGGCCTACCTAAAGATCACTTCATTAAGAAATCCGGATCTAAAGGTGGAAGAAAAGGCAGATACCTTGGTTGCAATAAGTTCGACCATTATGTGAAGGAGTGTCTGAATGGCAGAGACACATCTCTTGATGAAGATAACAATCATTCCAGTGAGATCTTCAATGATCAAAGGAATGACAGGTAATGCAGGTCATCAAGGAAATGGCCGACTCTTCAAAGAAAGCAAGGAACCCCAGGTATGAAGAATCAAATGTTGTTTTTGATAAGATAAAAAAGCGTTATCTTGTATTGGCCCTCTCCTTCAGATTCTTTGGGAATTTGGCTTATTGATTGTAGTGCTTCAAGGCACTTCATAGGATATAAGGGTGCACTCTCTAATTTGGTAGAGATGGAAACAATCGTGGGATTATACTTGGAGCCGATGCCACCTATCCCAGAAAGGGTGTAAGGAATGTTACCCCTCAATTGAATGAAGGTAACATGATTCATTTACAGAATCTCTTTTATGTACCTGATCGCAAGAAGAACCTGGTGTCCATTTCAGCAATGGAAGTCAAAGATTACGAGGTGGCACTCATCAATGGAAGGGTACGTGTTTGAAAAAAGAATTTCAAAGGTGTTTTTGAGTTCTGGGTTGTATCAAGTTGCAGGAAGTCCACTGGGGACCATGTCCATTGACACATAGCATCAGAGGTCTGTGAGTCAGATGGTGACAGGGATGCCTGAATTCAAAAAGAGCATGAAAGTACATGTTTGAGATGCACCGAAGGAAAATCTTACAAGTGGACCATTCCCCTCATGTAGAAGGTCCACAAGTTTGGAACAACCCAAGGGGTTTGAGATTGATGATCAGGAATCTCATGTATGAAGGTGGAAGAAAGCCCTCTATGGCTTGAAGCAAAACTGCCCAGGCATAATATGAGAGGATTGATAGCTATCAAATGAAGATGAGATTCACTAAGAGTGAAGCCGATCCAAACCATTGTTTGAAGGTTGTCGATGATAGACCTCTCATACCAGCGCCTTATGAGGACGACCTATTTCTGACAGGTGCAGACCCTCTAATTTGTAGAAGTAAGAGGTAGTTGGATTCCGGATGTAGAATGATAAACTGCAAGCCTGTGACTACCTCAAGGATCTTAACTTTTAGAAGTTATATGGTAGTGATGCCAGACCAGATTTGGGAAATGCCTCTAAGTTTCATAAACTCATTCGCGTTGATGTTCTTGGTGAACTTCCGTCTAGATATATGTTTTGCAGTTAGCATGGTGAGCTCATATTTGGTTGAGCCTCATTGGATTGGTGCCAAGAATCTTCTGAGGTATCTTCGAGGCACAATCTCTCCTGGATTGAGATACACTGACGAAAATATGAAACTGCGTGATTATTCGAATGCTGACTGGCTAGGCAATGTGGAGGATCACTAGAGCACTTCTCAGTGCTGGTTCTCTTTGGATTCTACTTCGATATCATGGATGAGCAGGAAGAAGAAGTCGGTTGTTATAAGCACTGCCAAGACCGAATACATAGCTACGAGTATGATCTCATGTGAAGCTGCATGGTTGCAGAAGCTCTTAAGTGAGTTGTCTGTACACATGATGAATACCACTGTGATTCTCTGTGACAACGAGAGGGGGGTCTCGATGATTGAGGAATCCCGTATTCGATGATTTCTCCAGCAGATAGACATCAAATACTGCCTTATCTAGGATATGGTAGGTCATGAGCGAGGAGGCTCCATCGCATTGAGACTGATGTATAGGTCACAGACATTTTGTCAAAGCCCCGGGGAAAGGTCAAATCTGTGACTTTCCCGAACGACCTGGAGTCGTTGAGAGACCTTATAAGGGTCTTGCATGTTGCATGCATTGAGATCTGGGAGCTCTGGGGGGCTTGGGGTACTTACTGGAGCAACATTCGACTACAGGGTGACTCACCCTCCCCTGGTGGTGCGCTATGTACAAGATGACAGGTTCAACCTTCCCCTGTGATACCCCGTGGCGACTGTGGAACAAGATGATTAGCTCTCCTGTGGGCCAAGATGATGAGTTCTCCCGTGGCAACTATGGAACAGGATGATTAGTTCTCCTGTGGGCTGAGATGATTAGTTCTCCTATGGCAACCGTGAAACAAGATGATTAGTTCTCTTGTGGGTCGGGATGATTAGTTCTCCCATGGCAACTGTGGAACAGGATGATTAGTTCTCTTGTGGGTCGGGATAATTAGTTCTCTCATGGCAACCATGAAACAGGATGATTAGTTCTCCTGTGGGCCGGGATGATTAGTTCTCCCGTGGCGACTATGGGGCAGGATGATTCGCTCTCCTCTGGACAAGATGATTAGTTCTCCTGTCGAGGCATCCTACCCATGCAGTCTGGGACTCATGGGAAGTACCTCTCATCTGATTAATGAGCAGGGAAATGGGGTTAAGTACCATAGTAGTACTATCAATGGACGCATCGATGTATCTACCGTACTCCCTATGCTAGGATGACCTCCAATGATCTGGGATCAATGAAACTGATCTAGGATCAGTATGAGTGGTTTGAGACACTCCCTTGTGATATTGATCTGGGATCAATAAAAATAACTTTGGGCCAATAAGAGTGATGTGACACACTCCTTTCAGATGAAACTGACTTCGAGTTAGTAGAGAATGGTATGAGACATTCTCGATCAATTCTTCTTCTTCATGGTTCAGCAGAGCTCAATAGAGCAAAGCAAAGCTCAGCAGAGCAGAGCAGTGCAGAGCACTGATGGCAAAGATAGTACAGTCGGGCATATGGGTCAACTGATGGAGTTCTCCCTAGTTGAGAGGGAGAGTTAAAATTGGCAACTAGGGCCAAACTCCATGTGGGTCATCTTATTAATGGAAACTGATATTTTTCTTGGATCCCTCTCATCGAGAGGTGTAGGATTGATCTAAAGATCATCCGATTCTGATAAGTATTCATGGAGATATGTATTTATTTGTGTTATGGGACAATTCGTCAGAGTCAGTCATAAAATCTCAGATTTATGTATATGTACTCTCTCTCTCTCTCTCTGCTGAACTATTGAAGAACATATAAGAAGAATTGATCAAGGGTTTCCCCACATTGGGGTTTGTTGTTGAAATTTGGTACCGGAGGACAGGTGGTTCCCTAAGGCTTTGAACTTTGGCCTAGGGAAAAGTGTCCAAAAGAATTTAATTTTTCTCCTAAAGTAACTTTATAATTTTTTATAAAGTTAAATCTAATTTGAAAGTGACTTTAAGTGATAAAGTTACTAAGTCTAATTTTAAAGTGACTTTTATAAAGTCAATGAAAAATTAGAAAGGAAAAGTGACTTTGGAAATAAATGACTAAGTGGGTCTTTATTAAAGTGGGGTGAATTAAAAAAATAGAAAGTGAGATTTAAATGAGCATTTAATCTCAGCCATTGATCTAAATCTATTTCAGCCATTGGATTTAGGGATCACCCAAAAGTCATTTAGGGTTGGGTTAAGGGAGGAAAAGGAGGAAAAGATCATTCATTCTTTCATGAGCAGATTGAGAGAGAGAGAGCAAGAGAGCAAGGGAGATTTCTGGACAAGGAGGAGAAGGAGGCAGCAGCTTGGCACACATACCAAGGCAGCATTTAAGCAAATCCTTACAGCTGAATGTGCAAGCAGTAAAAGGCAGATTTTTCTTGAGCAAACAGCAAAAGGCAGATTTGTTTTTGCACAGAAATCGAGGCAGCTGATTTTCTGCACAAAAATCGAGGTTCGTACAGCCTGTCTGTATCGTCCGTACAGCATGTCCGTACAGTCGTCCGTACCGTCCGTACAGCCGCTTGTACCGTCCGTACAGTGGCCGTACAGCATTGTGTTGCTGTTTGGAAATTTCTGGTGGGCTGTGAGGCTCAGAAATCGAGATAAGTTGTAAATTTGTTTGCTGATTTTTGCTGATTTTTGCTGAAAATTTCTCACTGTAAAAAGGCATTTCCAGAAATAAAGAAGAGCTCTCAAACTGGTTTTCCCCAAGAGTTGTAGGGGGTTTTTCCAGGGTCAAGTTGACCAAAAATCACTGAGTTTAAATGTGTTTTAATGGCTGTTTTTAATTGCTGATTTTTATTTCTGCAATTTCCAGCATTCTGAAAAATTTCCAGAATTTGTGTTTTCAGCAATATTTATTTTTTCAGTCTGTTAAATGTATGGTTATGGGAATGGGCATTTAACTACATGGGAGAAATAAGGTGAAACTGAAAACCGGGGTGGGAAACAGAATTTTTACATGGTATCGGAGCTTGAGTGCTGAAGGGCAGTTTGGGACAGCAAAAGAAAAAAAAATACAGCTGCTGATTTTTTCACTCAGAAAATTCCAGCAAGCTGATTTTTCATAAACAGCAGTTTTATCTTTACCATAGCAGTGCTATTTTTCAGTTTTAGGACAGCAAGATGTCATTGGGATTGAGGGTGGAGGATAGGTTGGATGGGCATACAAATTACAGCGTTTGGAAGGAGAGAATGCAGAGTATCTTTGAGGAGGCAGAAGTTTGGGATATCATGGTGCATACAGCACAGCACCCTGTTGTTGTGCCTACTGATGCTACTCAGTTGGCAGCTTATAATAGAAAGAACAACAAGGGTAAGAGGCTGATTCTAGACGGAATCAAAGACCATTGCATTCCTCATGTGAGAGGAAAGAGCAATGCCCATGAGATGTGGACAGCATTGTCCAATCTCTACCAGAGTACCAATGAGAACCGGAAGATGGTCCTGAAGGAGAAGCTGAAGAACATTAAGATGGGGAATGATAGTGCAGCTGGATATCTCACAAAGATTACCAATGTGAGAGATGAGTTGGCAGCGATTGGAGAGGCCATTCCATCCACTGAGTTGGTGCGTATTGCAGTGAATGGCCTCCCCCGTTCATGGTTGAACTTTGCTGATGGGGTTTGTGCACGTGAGACCCTTCCCACATGGGAGAGGTTTTGGAATGATTGTATTCAGACAGAGATCAGGAAAGGACAGCTTGGGGCAGCCAAGCCAGTTGAGCAGGATGAGGACGTAGCACTGGTGGCAGGAGGCAAGAAAGGCAAAGGGAAGAAGCAGGCTTCCACAAGCGGTGGTGGAGGCAAAGGCAAAGGTAAAGGTAAACAGGGTAACTCACAGAAGGACTATTCCAAAGTGAAGTGTTGGAATTGTCAGAAGATGGGACACTATGCAGTTGTGTGTCCGGAGAAGAAGAAGAAGAAGGGGAAGAACCAGGATGTGGCAGCTTCAGCTGAGATTGAGGACTTTGCAGGTCGTTTTGACCGGGAGTTTGCGTTCACTACATGTGAGTCCTCTGGTGCAGGATCACCTGCCACACAGGTTCAGAGGGAGCATGCTTTTCCCTCGATTAGCGGAGCATCTACAGGTATCTGGTATGTGGACAGTGGGGCTTCACGTCACATGACAGGAGTCCGGGAGTACTTCTCAGAGCTTTCAGAGAGTGGCACTGATATTGAGGTAGTACTCGGTGATGACAGAGTTGTTAGAGCAGTCGGGGTGGGTACACTGACATTTCAGAGGGAGTCCAGACCTCCCTTGAAAGTGTCAGATGTTCTTTATGTGCCAGGGATGAGGAAGAACCTCATATCCGTCTCAGCTTTGGAGGACAGAGGATATGAGGTACTGTTCAGGGGAGGACAGGTGTTCATGTATCCCAGGGGCACTCCAGCTGATTCAGCTAGAGTGATAGGTGTACGCCATGCAAAGGTGTACAAGTTTGCATTCCAGCCCCTTTTGGCATTGAGCAGTAGTACCGACAGCAGAGCTAGCAGTTCTGAGCTGTGTGAGATTTGGCACCGCAGGATGGGACACATGTATCATGGAGCCTTGAGGACATTGCGGGAGATCACCACAGGTGTGCCAGATTTCAGTACTAATCACTTTGATACTTGCAGAGGTTGTGCAATAGGCAAGTTTGCCAAATCCCCTTTTCCCAGCAGTGACAGCAGAGCGACAGGGATACTTGATTTGATTCATTCCGATGTGAGCGGTCGGATGTCTCATGTTTCCTTGAGTGGATATGAGTACTATGTCTTATTCATTGATGATCACTCCAGGAGGACCTGGATTTATTTCTTGAAGACCAAGAATGAGGTCTTCAAGCAGTTTCAGGCACTGTTGATAATATCGGCGATATATCGGCGATATTCGGAAATATCGCGATATTTTCGGCAAAACGATATATCGCCGAGAAAATATCGCGATATTTTCTGTTTTGAAAATATCGGCAAATATCGGCAAATATCGGAAAATATCGGCAAAATATCGCGATATTTTGAAAATATCGGCTATATTTAAAAATTTGAAAAAATTATTTTTTATGCTTGCCGATATTTTGCCGATATTTTTGCCGATATTGCCGATAAGATATTTTCTGGACCCTCGCCGATATTTTCCCGATACCGATATTATCAACACTGGTTTCAGGAGTTCAGAGCTCTTGTGGAGACTCAGACAGGTCGAAAGATAAAGTCCCTGAGGTCGGACAATGGAGGAGAGTACACCCTTGGAGAGTTTGTTGACTATTGTGCGGAGGCAGGCATTAGGAGGGAGTTCACTGTTCCTTACAACCCCCAGCAGAACGGGGTTGCGCAGAGGAAGAACAGATCCATCATAGGGGCTGCCAAAGCCATGTTACATGATCAGGGGTTGCCATTGTTCTTGTGGGCAGAGGCCTGCAACACAGCTGTTTACTTGCAGAACAGGAGTCCGCATCGTGCCTTGGGGCACATGACTCCGGAGGAGGCTTTCTCTGGGAAGAAGCCTGATCTTGGTCATCTTCATATCTTTGGATGCATTACATACTCCTATATACCCAAGGAGAAGAAGACCAAACTAGAGCCCACCGCAAAGAAGGGTATCTTTGTGGGCTACAGTGAGACCTCAAAGGCCTTTCGGATTTACATTCCTGCACAGAGGAGAGTTGTTGTCAGACGGGATGTGAAGTTCGAGGAGGACAGGGCCTTTAGGAGGTCACGGGAGTTAGAGTATCTGGATCAGCCAGACCCTCAGCAGCAGTTGAGTCAGTCGCAGGGATCCAGTGGGCAGGGATCAGGAGGATCCGGAGGTACATCTATGAGGATGTCAGGTCCATCAGTGAGCAGTGGCTCGCCGAGCCAGAGGGGTGGTGCTCCGGGCAGCATGCAGAGCAGTTAACTAAGGAGTCCACTGATGGACAGTTCACACGGTACCTCAGCTTCTACAGGTTCAGGTGCAGGCAAGAGGACAGCAGACAGACAGTCAGGAGTTCAGGCTACTGATGGTGATGAGGAGGAGGAGTTTCATTCTCCTATGGGAGAAGCATGCTCAGGGAAGAGGAAGCCCAAGTGGCTTCAGGACACCTTGAGAGATGCCACATCTGTTGCTGAGCCGAAGAGGCCGGTCAGAGAGAGTAGACCACCTGAGAGGTTTTGTAGTTATATGGCGATGGTTACCAGCATCCTTGACTCTGAGCCTTCTAGCTATGAGGAGGCAGCTAGCCAGCAGGTCTGGAGAGAGGCCATGCAGGAGGAGTATTCTTCTATCATGAAGAATGATGTTTGGGAGGTGGTGCCGAGGCCTGAGGGCAAATCCGTGGTTACTTCCAGATGGCTTTACAAGGTAAAGCATGCTGCAGATGGCAGCATTGAGAAATTCAAAGCGAGGTTTGTGGCTAGAGGGTTCTCCCAGGTAAAGGGAGTTGATTATGAGGAGACCTTCGCTCCCGTGGCTCGATATACTTCGATCCGCTCCATTATATCGATAGCAGCAGAGATGGGTTGGAAGATCCACCAGATGGATGTGAAGACCGCATTTCTCAATGGCTTCATACAGGAGGAGGTGTACATTGAGCAGCCACAGGGCTTTGAGGTGCATGGGAAGGAGTCCCATGTGTGCCGATTGAAGAAGGCCCTTTATGGCCTGAAGCAAGCTCCCAGAGCTTGGTACTCCAGGATAGATGCATACTTGCAGGGGATGGGTTTCACAAAGAGTGAGGCAGATCCGAACCTTTACTTTATTGTGATTGGTGAGGAGCCTCTCATTCTGGTGTTGTATGTGGATGACTTGATCATTACAGGTGCAGAGAGACTCATAGAGCACTGCAAGAGAGATCTTGCGGCGGAGTTTGAGATGAAGGACATCGGCTTGATGCATTACTTTTTGGGTTTGGAGGTGTGGCAGGAGGAGGGGCATTTCTTCCTGGGGCAGGGGAAGTATATTGTGGACATCCTTAGCAGATTCCACATGGAGGATTGTAGACCCATGTCGACACCGATGATCACCAACTGGAAGAAGCTTCATGCTTCGGATTCCGAGTTGGTGGATCCCACATTGTACAGGCAGCTGATTGGTTCCTTGATGTATTTGGTCAACACTAGACCAGATATCTGTTTTGCAGTCAACACGATGAGTCAGTTTATGTGTGAGCCTAGGAAGGTTCACTGGGTGGCTGCAAAACACATTTTGCAGTACTTGCAGGGGACAGTGGATTATGGTCTGGACTACAGGCAGGGAGATGGAGTGAGATTGGCAGGATACACTGATTCTGATTGGGCAGGTTGTGCTTCTGATAGGAAGAGCACTTCAGGGTGTTGTTTTGGGTTGGGTTCAGCAGTAGTGTCATGGTTCAGCCGGAAGCAGCAGTCAGTAGCACTGAGTTCAGCGGAAGCAGAGTATATGGCAGCCAGTCTAGCTAGTTGTGAGGCCATCTGGCTTCGCAAGATGTTGTTTGGCTTATTTGGTCAGCCGTTGAGACCTTCAGTGATTTACTGTGATAATCAGAGTTGCATTAAACTCACGGAGAATCCAGTATTTCATGACAGGTCAAAGCATATCGGGATCAGATATCATTTCATCAGAGACTATGTTCAGAAGGGAGCTGTGAAGCTTGAGTATATTTCCACTGATGAGCAAGTTGCAGATATTCTTACCAAAGCCTTACCACGGGGCAAGCATGTCTACTTCAGAGACAAGATGGGTGTGGTGAGGAACACCTTCCTCGGTAAGAGGGAGTGTTCAAATTTGGTACCGGAGGACAGGTGGTTCCCTAAGGCTTTGATCTTTGGCCTAGGGAAAAGTGTCCAAAAGAATTTAATTTTTCTCCTAAAGTAACTTTATAATTTTTTATAAAGTTAAATCTAATTTGAAAGTGACTTTAAGTGATAAAGTTACTAAGTCTAATTTTAAAGTGACTTTTATAAAGTCAATGAAAAATTAGAAAGGAAAAGTGACTTTGGAAATAAATGACTAAGTGGGTCTTTATTAAAGTGGGGTGAATTAAAAAAATAGAAAGTGAGATTTAAATGAGCATTTAATCTCAGCCATTGATCTAAATCTATTTCAGCGATTGGATTTAGGGATCACCCAAAAGTCATTTAGGGTTGGGTTAAGGGAAGAAAAGGAGGAAAAGATCATTCATTCTTTCATGAGCAGATTGAGAGAGAGAGAGCAAGAGAGCAAGGGAGATTTCTAGACAAGGAGGAGAAGGAGGCAGCAGCTTGGCACACATACCAAGGCAGCATTTAAGCAAATCCTTACAACTGAATGTGCAAGCAGTAAAAGGCAGATTTTTCTTGAGCAAACAGCAAAAGGCAGATTTGTTTTTGCACAGAAATCGAGGCAGCTGATTTTCTGCACAAAAATCGAGGTCTGTACAGCCTGTCTGTACCGTCCGTACAGCCTGTCCGTACAGCCTGTCCGTACAGTCCGTACAGCTGCCCGTACCGTCCGTACAGTGGCCATACAACATTGTGTTGCTGTTTGGAAATTTCTGGTGGGCTGTGAGGCTCAGAAATCGAGATAAGTTGTAAATTTGTTTGCTGATTTTTGCTGAAAATTTCTCACTGTAAAAAGGCATTTCCAGAAATAAAGAAGAGCTCTCAAACTGGTTTTCCCCAAGAGTTATAGGGGGTTTTTCCAGGGTCAAGTTGACCAAAAATCACTGAGTTTAAATGTGTTTTAATGGTTGTTTTTAATTGCTGATTTTTATTTCTGCAATTTCCAGCATTCTGAAAAATTTCCAGAATTTGTGTTTTCAGCAATATTTATTTTTTTCAGTCTGTTAAATGTTATGGGAATGGGCATTTAACTATATGGGAGAAATAAGGTGAAACTGAAAACCGGGGTGGGAAACAGAATTTTTACATTTGTCCCTGGCTAGCGCCACATCTTGTGTCCTCTTGTCTTTGCTTGTCTTCAACGATTTATATTTATGTTCTATCTGCAATTTACTTTAATGCTGATGTGATTGCTAATCTGGAAAACATATTGAGCTAACTGTGAAAATTGAAATAAATTGCTCTAAGCATAGAACATACCTAAAATTAACACAATATCTAACAATGCAAAGATGAACTCTCCAATGATAACAAGATTAAAACACTTAACCAATGATTATTTAGACAATGCCAATGATCATCAATAAAATGTGAATGCTTAAGATAGACAAGTCAATGTGTTCAGCCATTATCCAACAATTCCCTTAACAATTAGATGCTCAACACAATAATGCCAATTAGCTTTTAATGCCCAAGATATTTCAAGAGAGAGAGATATGCTTCAATACCAAGGAAATTTAATGCCCAAGGAAAAATAGACCATTCAACAAGATTAAAGCTATGATATGTGAGTGTTTACTTGGTGCAAATTTTATGGTCTTAGGGCTAACACAAAACAAGTAAATGTTAGATTCAATAGCATAAATCACAATGAACCACTTAAGTGGCTTATAGGACAACAGCAAGTAAATCATTCTAGATCCCATAATTGACAAGAATGTAAGAACCAAAATTGATCAATAAGGCACTAAATTACTTGACAAGTAATTAAATGAGTTGCTTAGCCTTCTTATGATGATTCATTGTGCTATATCAGATCTAAAATCACTCATGACGGCAGTAATAAAATCATGAAAACAGTGAGCTATCAATGTGAGAGTGTGTGCCCCAAAGGTGCCAAAAATTTTTGAAAACAAAAGACAAGTTTGCCAATATGAAATTTTGAAATTTGTAGCCCTCTTAAAATGCTATTTCAGAATTATATCAGATCTGATCAGAACCTTATGCATAGATATTTCAGCCACTAAACAAGCTAGATCTATTGTTCAGTACTCAAAGCCCAATTTGCCAAATAACTAGTAAAATTTTACCATGAAATTTTTTGTGTGTTTAGGCAATTAATAAGTGAATTTTAGAGCATTCAATCTTGAATTTTACCACTGTTATGAAAGATTTATCACAGCTGTAGCAAAACAGTGAGAAAACAAGGGTTTAGAGACCAAACCCTAGGCCCAAGGCCTTCAAGATCACTTCCCAAATTGCCAAAAAAATTCCAATGAACTTGGCACCTGAAAAGACCAAACTTGAGACAATTTTTTGCAGCAAAACTCACCAATATTCAATCCAAAATTTTCAGGGATGGAAAGAGGGCAAAATAGGGCCAATAAAGGCTAACACTAGGCCAAGTAGGGCTAGCGTTGGGGCGAAAGAGGCCTAGAAGTTCTAGCGCCTATGGAAAAAGGTGAAAAGAAGGGTTGAAAGTCTCAAAGAAGAGGTGTGGAGGGAGAGCGAAAAGCTACAGAGGAAGAAGAGGAGGGTCGAGGCTAGGAAAAGGGCCAAAAAGGCCCACGACTAGCCCTTAGGGCTGTCGTCTAGGGTCTAGGAGGGGGGTCGAAGCCTCCTAGGTTTGTGGCCAAGCCAACAATGACCTAAATATCCTAACGCATGGTCTAAGGAGGAGGTTCAGGCCCTCTAGGGCTTATGGCCAGCTTCTAAGAGGCTAGAAGAGCTAATGTAGAGGGAGAAAAGGGTCACACATGGCCAAGGAAGGCTAACATTGGGCCTCTAGGTCCTAAAAAAAATTGAAACCCTTGTCAAAAAATCAATTTGCTACAAATATTCAATTTCTCTGCAGATTCTTCAGTAAAAAGATATTTTAGAGGCTAAATCTTAACCTCGAGGGCCTAGATCTAGCTCTAGTCCAGCTATTTACCTTTGATCTCACCTGCACAAATGAAAATTCAAAATAATAATAAACATAGCCAAACCCCAATGTATACAAAATTTCAAAATAAACCCCAAACCAATGTGGAAAAAGTCGAAGTCGGGATTAATTCGGCAAGGGTCCAAAAGTTGAAAAACTAGGCAAAGTCTGGAGTTTTTCAAAAAAGTCGGCAAAATTAAAAAAACACAAAATTATTCATTTTTTTTAATTTTTTTTAACATCTAGAGTATCCACAACATCAAATAAATGCATTTCCACATAAACATGTAAAGAAAGCTAATATATAATATGTATATGAAGTCTAGTGCTACATCACATATCAAAATAGTGAATCCACTCCTGAATTTTGAGTCCTGTCTGAGTCTCAACTCTCAAGAGTCAAAATATCAACAAAAAATATAATAAATGTACATCATGAGTCATCTAAAAGTCATCAAGTAATCACTAATCAGTCACTGAGATCCTCTTCCCCTTTTACGGGAATAGGGAATGGCTTTGCCTTTTCCTCTAGAGGAAGAAGACCTGCCCCTGGGGATACAAAATGAAATGGATTCAATCGTCCTCTAGAAGCTGATGGAAGAGGTGGCCTCTGTGCTACGCTGTCGTTGCTGCTGCCCACCCTAGATGGTGTCACCTCCTCCTCAGCATCCTCATCCAGCTCTGCTACTGCCTCCTGACCCTGATGTTGCTCCGCCTCCTCCTCCTCTATCTCTGGCTCTCCCTCCTCTGCAACTGCTACATCCTCTAGATCCACACCTAACCAATCCGGGATCGTGTCCAAGATTGGCCTCTCAGTCTCGACTCTCCATGCAGCGGTGGTATCAATATTGTCCAATGAGATGGCTTCCACATCAGTAGGTTTCTGAAGCTGTCTCACCCACAATCGAAGATTGTAGTAGACGTATACCATGTCATTGAGGCGTTGGGATTCCAATCTGTATTAGGGTCATAGATTGTAAATTAGTACTTAGAAAATTTAAATATTAAAATTAATCAAACGAATTCACAAAATTTAATTTGAAATCTTTTTAGTGTTTACATGTTGCGCTTTTTGGAGTGTATTTTGTCAAATACACTCCAGTTGCGCTCACACCCAGAGTAACTGCATGTTTGGCTGAGCACTCTAATGGCAAGCTTTTGGAGATTGGGTACTCTGGCACCATAGCTTGTCCACCAAGCATCTACAAGTTAAAAGAAAAATGAGAAACATAAAAAAAACATTGAAATTCTAAACTTGAAAGTTTGAAACAAACTAAAGCTTACCTGGCATTTTGGTCATCCTATTCTTAATAGCCATGTTAAAACCAAATATGCCACCTCCCATCCTATACCTCCATTTCTTTAGAAATCTCCTCACGTTCTTGCTCAGATGACACCATCCTCTCGACACAAGTGAAGAATCCATCCATCACCTCGGCATCAAATCTGAAACCACAAGCATAAGAAAATGTAGGGTTGAGGTAGACACCTGCAACATGAATGGGGCGATGGAGGGTATTGTTCCATCGCTGATCAATCACTCTCCATATGACCTGTTGTTTCTCTAACCCCTCGTCTCCCTTATCTGCATAATAAGCACGGATGGCTTCTTTGGCCCTATCCATGGCCTCATACAAGTAGCCCATTGTGGGCTTCTCTCCATCAACCAACTGAAGAACCTTTACCAAAGGTTCTAAAATGGCACACACCTCCTCTACTCCTGCCCAAAAGCTCTGATCATATGAAACTAGTCTGCATATGCCCTCTCCCTCCGGTTTGCGGCTAATAGATAAAGAACGCCAATCCGCTGAGAGAAACATGCTCTTCACCTCCCACATAGAATTCAACAAAGACTGAAGAGATATGAAAGTAGTGGCAAATCGTGTAATGGTAGGCTGCACAAACCCTTTGTTGTTGGTGAATTTTCTCATCAAGCTAAGCACAGATGAATGATTATAAATAAATTTTGTTATGCTCTTGGCTGATTCAACAATATCCCTCACAGTAGGAATTTTACCTATATCCTCCAACATCAAGTCAATGCAATGAGCAGCACAAGGTGTCCAAAACAAGTTAGGATACCTCTCCATAATCATCTTGCCAGCTGCAACATAATTTGCAGCGTTGTCCGTTATGACTTGGACAACATTGCTTGGGCCTACTTCCTGAAAGAAGAGGTCCAACAACTCACATAATAAACGTGCATCTTTAATGTGTGCAGATGCATCAACAGATTTCATAAACATTGTCCCCTTGGGACAACTAACCAAGAAGTTAAGAAGGGTCCTACCCTTTTGGTCAGTCCAACCATCTGACATGACTGTGCATCCAGTGTGCTCCCATGATGCCCTAAACTCTGCCAATCTAGCAGTGCACTCAGTCTTTTCATCTTGATGAAGAGGCCCTCTCAATTCTGCAAAAGTGGGGGCTTTGTACCCCGGGCCAACGATAGCAACAACATCAAACATTGGCTGGTAGAATGGGTTTGTCTCGGCAATGTTGAAAGGAACATCACTCCATAGAAGACACCTACTGACCAACTTGTCAGCTTCTGCCTTTTCCTTTTTTTTCATTGATGATCTGATCCCAGGTTGTGAACCAGTTGTTGTTCTAGGAACAAAAAAAGATGAGATAGAAGGATGAGTACCCATGGGTGAGGAAGGTGATGTTGCTGTAGAAGCACTGCCACTCTCAATTACCCCCACTCTTGAGCCCCCTACGAGTTGTTTTGTTATTGTTGCCCTGGTGTCTTTTCCCTCCTCTTTATCCATCAATGATTTAATGGCGCGTCGGATCATTTCTGGAGTTGATTTTTTGCAAAGTTCAACATTTTGCCCCGGAATTTGCCCCAAATGGAATTTTAATCTGTTGATGCCTCCTGACATATGCTTTCCACACAACTTGCAAGTCAAATACATTCTATTGACCCCCCCAATTTCGGGTGTAGCATTAGGCTCACCAAACTCCCACATAGAATCCAAAATCCTCGGCATTTTGTTTTAAACTTTGAGCTGGAATTTAAAGTTTAAACCTGGGCACAAAAAAAATTGAAACAAATTCAAATCAGCAAAATATAATTAGTAATTTGTATTGCACTCAGAATTTTCAATTTAGAAACAAATTAATAAATTTAAAATTTAAATTACAAATTTACAGTGATTTTAAATTTTAATTTTTAATTTTTTAAATTTTTAGACCCACCGAAGTTCGAACAGTGAACACTTAAGCCATATATATTTATTATTATATGTTAACACTGTGGGCTCAATTTCTGAGCTAGCATTCTTCAAGTGGGACTGATATCCTTCACCAAAAGGGGACTGATATGCTAGAGTCTGCATTGCTGAGTTAACACCAGGTTCCTAATAACTGTACCTACAGCCTACCTCACTCAAACTGTTCGATGAAAGTTCTCTGGAGTCTGAGACAGATTACACAAAACTTTGGAAAATTTATTGGGTATTTACTATTTAATATATCTGGAGATGAGGGTATCAGTTATCACCGTATCTTACAATGGTCATAACTTATAAGTATAACTCATAAGTTGTTAACACTGGCTGAATGACCTTAAGTGATAACAGGACTCCTAAATATTAGTACCTTGATATGGTAAGTGACGTTGTTTGACATGGCAATAACCTTGACCTTGTTTGATTTGGCAATAATTTTGTTCTGTATGGCAGTGATATATATATTATAAACAGTGACATAAGACAGAAATTCCTATGCTCATGTGAACGATATGTAATGACAAAATGCTCTCACAACTGTGGTATATATCAGTGAAACTTAACAGTGAACACTGAACAGTTATATAATATACAGTGTACACATTGCACAATACATATACGTTGTTATTTGGATAATGGGCCATGGCTTTCCGCTGCCCGCAGGGCCGCAATGCGCATTGCGCATAGCCATATATGTAATAAATATGAAATATATATTATATATTAATCATAATATACGTCACTTTTAAGTTTTAACTTTTAACTTTTAACAGCGTATGGTCTACCGTCTGAGGCTCTGAGCAGTGAGCATACCTTAACCTTGAGGGCCGAGGCTTGCGGGCTCCTGTTGGCAACGTTGCAACTGGAAAATGCACACTGAAAACTTAAAGTTGAAACCCTCGATTCTCCACAGCGCGGACCCGGAACAAGCAAAAAGACAGTGAAAAATTAAATGAACGATTTCCGACTTTTTATGCCCGCGGCCATAAATTTTATAATGCAAATGATTTTTTCAATTGTCTCCCGATTAAATCGGGATTAATTCGATTATATCGTGATTCTTTCGTTTTTCAAAAACTCGTCAAAAAGTCAGCCGATACAATCGTTTAGGCCAAAAAATCGCATTTTTAGGAATTAATCCCGATTTTTTCGGGACTTTTTCCACACTACCCCAAACCCTAATTAGTTGCAAAACAAGGGTTAGAAAATTTATTTTACAAAGAAAATTACAATTATCTATAAATGTACAATACTTGGAAATAAAATAATTTTGAGAAATAATTTTTTAAATGATGAATAATGGAAATATCTTTGATGTGTTTCGAAAGTTATGTGTTTCCCAAAGCCTTACCGAAGTAAGAAAACCAAACAAAATTCTCATAGCCCAAACAAGGTCAGTCTCCTCCAAAGTCTATGAACTTGGAGCCCAAGGGCCAGTGTACTTGCAAACTCTATATTTTTCTTCAAGCAAACTTGTTAGACATATGGTGAATCGAATGACCTAAGATAGACCCAAAATCTACCAATAGAATGTTCTTATCCCGATCTAATGAAAAAACAAGTTTATAAAACTTAAGCACAATATAGGAAAGTTCGTAATCAACACATACCATAGATCATCAGAAAAAGAACACCATGAACTGAACCCCAAAGACTTCTTGACGAAAATGTAACTAGGTTCGGTTTTCATTATGACTGGTAATTATAATATTATGTAAGAGAAGAAACAAATGAATTATTATTATTCCTTACATCATGGGTTTCATGGGCAAGATGTGTTTACAATCGGTCAAAGACTTCTTCTTGATGTCTTTAGGATTTATTATCTTAAGTATTATAGAAGTCATGATGTCAAAGATCTATGCTCCAAAACGAATGTCACTACCCCCTTGCAAGACGGCTAAAATAAGATAGTGATCTCCTTACATGAAACGTCGACCTAGCTCAAAGGTTCTCATGTCGGCCTACCATACCAATGCTGGTCTCTATATATAAGAAGTGACCTCACATTACAAGCAACAAGTCTTTGGATCACTCTGAGTATTCAACGAAGAAGACAAGATGCAATACAGTGAATGAAGAAGGTGACATATATCTCGGAAAGCTCTCAGTGAAGTCTGTCTCATATATATATATATATATATATATATATATATATATATATATGCGACAGACTTCACTGAGAGCTTTCCGAGATATATGTCACCTTCTATATATATATATATATATATATCGAAGCTCTCGGTGAAGTCTGTTTCACATACATATCTCAAGGCTCTCGGTGAAAGACTGTCTCATATATATATCTCAGAGCTCTCGGGTGAACTCTGTCTTGTCATCATCATAGCGAAGAAGTGAAGGATTGTCACAAGACAGTGTCATGAAAGTAAAGTAATATATTCATGTTAAAGCGAGGAATTGTGGTAGCCGAGGAAGAGAAGAACGATAGAAGCCTAGTACTATAACAAGACAACGAAGGTATAAGGAGACCAAAATCTGAAGGAGTACATTGACATAAAGATAGTGCGAAGATAGAAGATTGTGGTTTGAAGGTCGAAGAGTGCAAGGGATAGTGACAAGCATCTTGGAGGTAATCTTGAGTCAAGTAATTTTGTCAAGGGTCTTGGTATTCATCAACTAAACATCTATAAGAAGAGATTGAAGGGTTTTCCTCTCAAGAGGAGAGGTTTTGCCCTGGCTTGGAGCCAACATCTTGTGTACTTGCATTTTTGTTGATCTTCTAATTTTGATAACTGTTTGATGATTGAAGAACACACTAATATAAAGAAGTTAATTTAAAGGAAACATCACAAGCAGTTATCAATAGACAGTGAAGAATCATTAACATATGAATTGCCCTAGATTCTTCAACAAGACTTTTATTATGATATTTCGAACGTTCCCCGCAGATTAGTGGAACAATTACATAGACCAAAGCCAAAGCTTTCATCATCGTCATCATCATGGCTAGAGACACAAATGCTCTCTAATTTATAGATAAATCCTCCAAGTGGGAAAATAATGACTAGTTGGTCTGATTCTTGTCAAAATAATCTCAACCGTTGGTAAATATTCGATCATCTTTTAATCTCCACATCCGAAAATATTTATTTTTGAGGAATTTTCGAATTCCTCATTTAACCCTTTTTTATTAGCTCAAAATTAATTATTTTGAGCTAATTTCCTCAAAAAATTCACTGTCTTAACCACCAAGGCTTAAGGGTCCAATTTTTCTTGAAACTTCCAATATTCACTTGGTGTGGGGCCTCCAAAAATTAATCTTTGATACCCACGAATTTTTTCTCTTAGAGAATTTAATTTCTCTAAGACTTTAAATTTGACTCTAATTAATTTATTTTTTGGCTTAGGATTAATTTTATTTTTGCTAGAAAAATTAATTAATTGACACTCGAGGGGATTAAATATTTTTTTCACCCTCTAATATTTCAGCCATGTTGTCTAAGTAAGAGGGACCATGCACTAAAATATTTTTTACATAAGATTTTATAATTACAACCCTCAAAGGGGGAACACTTGTTCGGTATAGACCCTCAAATTTCACACCCAATTTTGCGACAGAATCTGATCTACTAAACAAAGTGACCTGTAATAAATTAATCTAGTGAATTAGCTTAAATTATTCCCAAATCACTTTTACATAAGACTCAACTAAAACACTAGGACTCACCTAAGGCTTTGATGAAAAATTCCACCCTAGCTTTGGGGTGAGGTTGGAGGGAAAAACTTTGCCAACCATTCGTGTTTAGAAACACATATGAATCAGTAATACAAAAAACCCCCTAGGATGAAATTTTTGCCAAAATAATAGGTTTACCTAGGTTGCTAAATACATATATGGTCTTACTAGCATCATTGACATTACAAATTTTGCAGAATGGGTTTACAATGACTCTATAAATTGATGGTCAATGATCTCAATCCTTTCAAAAAAATGTGGTGCAACTGCTACCTTGGAACTTTGACAAAATGAGTGTAACAACCCTTTCTGGGGTTTTTCCCTGGCTTGAAGCCTAATTTCTTGTGTTCTTTGTCTATTTGTAATCTTTATGTTTTGGTAATTGCTTCATTAATAAATTTAATAAGAAGCCAACAAACATTCACAAGTAATTATCTAGAAATTGAAATCAATCATTATCTACTAGCATCTTGGCTTCTCAACAACATGTAGGTTGAAACTTGCACTTGAATCATTCCTTAACTTGCATTGGATGCTTCCTTGACTGAACGAGATGATTTATTAGTGAAGAAATCACTTTTGGTCCATCCTCTACTTGATTTGACTTGGAGTATCCTTATTTTGCTCGACTTTTCAACATCTCCCTTGACCAAGTCATCTAAGTGCTTTTACCTTTGAAATAGATGCCTTATCCATTTTCCTTGCCAATTTGTCCTTAACTTTGCTTGAAGACATGTCCTTGCTTGACTTGTTGATTTTCCCTAGTCCAAAGATTCATTTGAGTGAATTGAAGAGCTCTATTGGCCCCACATTCGTGGCCACCCCCCTAGAAAATCAAGCCCCAAATGATGATCTCTAATGTCCTTGATTGGTTGATAAATCGGGAACCTTGGTTTTATAGCAAAAAATAGACCGCTCATTTCCCCATTTGATCAAGAGGTGACCTTCAAAATATCTCTAGAAGTACCACATGCCCCTCAAAAGTAGGATGACCCTCTTTGACTAGCATATTTACCTCCTAGATCAATGTTTCTGCAAAATTCCAAAGGGCATGAGTATAAATTTTGTTGCTCTAAGCACTTTGAGCAATGACCTCATGGGAACCTATACATTGGGGGGATCCACAGACTGCATTGGGAACCAAAAATTGTTGGAAAATGAGATTGCCATACCACAGAGTTGTGACATGATGAAAACACCAAGGCCAAGGAATGCCCCATACAGACTCAATAAGACAACCAAGTGGAGAAAATGAAGGTTCCTCAAGATCAAAGGGATTATGTAAGGGAAGAGTACAATAGGCGATCACCTTTAACAGTCTAGACATTGAGTTGTCCCATAAATCACAAGTCCTAATAGATCCACCTCCAATATGCGTGCATACCACCCTAATATATAGGGATGCCCATCAAGGCAAAGAGTAACTTCCCACCAGGTGGATGCCAGCGATGCCATAAAACCAGGCAACATGGAAATGAAGCTAAGAAGACTAGCCATGACCGTCCACACATCGGGACCTATGACACGTTCTCACATAAAGAACATCCCACATGGTTTTAGACTTGATTTCCTTGGGCTCACAATCATGCTGCCAAAAATGAATTTGTGCATATATGTACCCCTGCTGAAAGAAGGGTAACATGACCTTAGCTACACATTCCAAACAAGGTGTGGGATGGCGTGGGAACATATGCAATGCTACTACAATAGAATATTCAATTTGAATATTCCCTTTTTTATATCAGCTCCAACTATGTGATAAAATTAAAATAAGAACAGACGGATAAAAGGGAGAAGACAAAAACAAATGGATAAAAAGGGAAAGTGTCGCATCAAAATTTTTAGTTCTATTTCCTTCCAGCTACTCAACGACTTCAGGGCTTCATTAACATAAGAGGAAAGAAATAAGATTAAAAGGAACTTGAAGAATTATTTAAGAATGTGCCAAAGAGATTTAATGTTTAAACCCAACTATCCTGCACCATAATTTCATTATTATTCTTAGCCATCAATTTATAGCAATAATTTAAGGACTATCTTTTTAAAACGCAGTATACATCACAATCGAAGTCAGCATACATGTATATCAAAGCTGATACATCCAGGTGCCACGGAGAAGGCATAATAAATCCCCCTTCCTACATAAGCCAGGCAAATTAGTATATACTCTTTGGCTCCACATTCAAGAGTATTATCTTGATGTTGAAGAAAAGTGAGCCAAAGTCTTTGGACAAGTTTGTCCCATTACACAACTATGAAAGCTGACCTGCAGTTGTGTTTATTGAACAGAATAAGGTGAATGGTCAAAAAAAAAAATACTAGGAAGTCCTTTCTGTAATTTAGACTACCCAATGTTCCCAATTTGAGTAACCATTCAAAAGTAAACTATTATTATCATCACAGATCCAACAAGAATTCATAATTTCAAATAATTTCGCAAATCAGTGATAGATTTTAGCGAAAGAAAATTAAGGAATTGCATATGATGGAAGAGAAAACTTATAGACAACCATGTTTTGCATTTGAAATTCTACTGTCGCATCTACTAAAGATCATTCTGACATTACATGCTATGTTGGATGATTAGTTCCATATTAACATGATTCAGCCATATTGGCCCTTTTTCTGTATGGAAATTCAGCAGCAGTAAGCAATTCAGCAACTTTTCCGTATGGTAGGAATCAATACCCTTGTGTACTTTTGAATGCCTTTGATAATATACCTCATGACTTTCATAAACATCCACCCATAAACCCAATACAAAACAGCCAAAACCCCCAAAAATATTCTCAATAAATGATAAATATATACTAAATCACCAAATTCTCAAGGAATGAATTTTTTTTTTCCATTTATTGCAGATTCCTGATGCTGAAATTCTTCTAAAAGTTGGAACAAAATGCATGTTTCTGTATCTTTGATATGTATACCTCCGTATTGGAGTCATACTAGATTTTTTTCATTACCCATTTTTGCCTTATCAATTATGTTCTAATTTGAATTTGTAATCCTATTTGAATCTTGGTACTATGATTTTTGCCCTCAATTTAGAAAATAGGAAATTCATGTCTCCAAGACTATAGTTCACAAAAATATAAAGATGCATTCTTCATAGAGATCTTTAAGAGCAGTTCTCAATAGAATCTAAGACGAGTCATGCACACAAAAACAACAAATTTGGACATGTAAAATAAAGCAGGAAAAAACATTGAATTACTACAGGGCTAAATAGTATTCCTCAATATGACAGTGGACAGTGCTAAATAAGAAATTTATTTGATTTGTTTTGTAACTTGAAAATTAGGCAGGTTCTGAAATTGACAAATGAGTTGTGGTTTTTATATACAAGGTAATCGAAATTGTTATTTACACGATCAGAAAGCTATTTGACTAGGAAATTAATTTCCTATGCTACATGTCAGTATTGTTTGTTGGCTTTTGCTAGTAATGTAGATCCCCTTTAAGCTTTTAGCTACATCCATTTGACACATCATTCCATACTTTTTTTTATCCATAATATTCTGGATAACAATATAACAATACGAGAGTTGTAAGGGACAGACATAAGATAATTCCTAAATTCCACTGCAACGAATACTTATTTATAATGCACCAATGTACTTTAAATATGCTCCCCAATCAATAAACTATTTGTTATCCCTAGTCTCGAAGTAAACTAAAGGTCTCAGATGATGTTAGCTGATCGCATTTTTATGTCTATATAAGGTACCATGTGATGATCATAATGTTCCAAAAATAAATGCCAATGATGATTATATAATTAGTTTATACCTTGACATTGGGCTTTGTGCATAGTATTATTTCATAACCTCTATTAACAACATGACATTTCCACCAAGCCCGCTGAAGCTTTCAATCCCATGACATTTTATAAAACTGATTTATGTCATCTGCTTATTGCTATGAATACTTATTTATAATGCACCAATGTACTTTAAATATGTTCCCCAATCAATAAACTATTTGTTATCCATAGTCTCGAAGTAAACTAAAGGTCTCAGATGAAGTTAGCTGATCGCATTTTTATGTCTATATAAGGTACCATGCGATGATCATAATGTTCCAAAAATAAATGCCAATGATGATTATATAATTAGTTTATACCTTGGCATTGGGCTTTGTGCATAGTATTATTTCACAACCTCTATTAACAACATGAAATTTCCACCAAGCCCGCTGAAGCTTTCAATCCCATGACATTTTATAAAACTGATTTTTGTCATCTGCTTATTGCTATATTCAGAGATGTTTGAAACAGCATAGTTTAATTGCACGTACATGCACTAACCTCACACAGACCAACAGGGACAATGGTGAAGAAAATAGTTTCTACAAAACTCCCAGGTTAATATCTGAGATTCAAGTTTTTACCTGGATCTGATTGAGTCCCAAAAATTAGCCTTCAGGCGGAAAATACGTCCTCTTTTTATTCCTGTAATTAGATAAATTATCATCAGACATGCAATAAGAAGTTCTATTCCAGAAAGAAACAAGAGAGAATTCAATGTTCCTTGAATTCCTCAAGAGGCATTAGAAATATCTGATATAATGAAGAAAAAATATGTAATAATTTTCAGTTGAATTTCGTATTTCATTTCACTTGTATCTAGGAGGTGTAAGAAATATCTGAATAGTGAAGAAAAATTATGTAAAATTCTAAAATATAATTTTCTGCTAAATTTTCATATTTTCTAAACATTCTCTTGAATCCAAGAAAGAACATAAGCGTTTTTCATAGAAGTGTTACCCCTCAAGTTGCATGAGGCTTATATCTTGATTGAAGACCCTGCCCAAGCGGCTGTGTGTAATTGGGTCCAAATCCTAACAGACCTAACTACACCCTTTCTGGTGTGTGATCGGGCTCAGACCTTACTCAACCCTTCATGGTGAGTTATTGAGTCTCCTTCGAGAGGCACTCACTAACCTAGTGAGCACCCTGGGCCTTGTTGACCACAAATTTGTCAACAGTCCAAGAAGCAGGGTATAAAGCAGTGGAAAAAAATTTTGAGTCAATTTCATCATTCTAATTCCAAATTCTGCTTTTATATTGTAAAAATGATTCTAGTATGACACTATTAAGCCATGTAACAACACCTAGGTAAGTTTATGATTCTTATCAAAGGGTTTCACTCTAGGGAGTTTCTTCCCTTAGCCGTGAGTCCCAAAGGGTTAGGCCCTTGGCCTCCCTCTCCATTGAGCCGCTAGCCCCACAACCCATAGGGGCCCTTCCTAGTAGGATATTCTGACACGTAGGAAATAGTTAAGTATAACTTGGTCTAGTGTAGAGTTAGGTAAAGTGTGTTTCTTTACTATGTACATTTGTAACTTATAATCCGACAGTCACGATATGTTCTAGAAATAAAGTGATTCGACGGTTCATTCTCTGCTCGGTATGACCGACACTTGATCCATGGCTTAACACCCGATTGGTCCATGATCTCTATTTAAAGAGCATGGAGGATCATTTGTAGGGTGACCGTTCATGAGAGAAGCTTATGTAAATTTTCTTTCTTTTATTAATAAATTGCATGAAGTGGCCGTTTTGGCTCAAGCCGTGGATTGTTTCCCTCTTTGGGGGTTTTAACCATGCCAAGAATACTGGTGTATTGATCTGTGATCTGTTTGTGAGCGGTGTCCTTTGGTGTTCTATCTGAGGAACTTACCCTGTAAATTCCTACATGGTATCAGAGCTATTTGAGGGCCGAAGCCGGTACAACTACATCCAATTGTCGTTTCCTAGATCTACTATTTCTGACTATGTTGTAGGAAATGTGGGGCAGAAGGGCGTTTCCGTACGGAAACGGGTACGAAACGCTGAAACGCGTTTGGTACGGCCCTGAAACACGTTTCAGGCCGTACTGCCACGTTTCAGTAACGTGGCCAGTACGGCCTGGAACGCGTTTCAGGGCCGTACGACCCACGTTTCAGCATTTGTTTTTTTTATTTATTTTATTTTATTTGTTTTGTAATCGATTCGTACGTTAGCCTAGTGACTTCTAGTTGTTTCCAGATGCCTGTCTAAAGTTATAGAAGTGAACTTTTGCCCTAGTGTTGATATGCAGTTCATGGTAATGTTAAATTCTTAAAGTAAAAGTGATATTCTCCTTTATTTTTCATTTTCATCCTTTTACTTAAATTTTTAACATTACCATGAAATGACTCAGGATGTTTGAGAGTGGTTTTGCCCTCATTGGATTTCATATGCAGAAAGTAGAATTTTAGATCTCACTCAAAATCCAGCAGACTTATCTGTTTTTCAGGATTTCAGGATTGGGGGATTGCAATGTTTCCATTGGATTTTATCATGTACTAGGGTATGGAACTTGTATTTAATCAAGAAAACCAAGCCCTCTATGCAGGGGAGACTCCCAATAATCAAGAGAATGTAGGGTACTAGGGTATGAAACTTGTATTTAATCAAGAGCATTAAGGTCGTTCTACTATGTAGGAGGAGACTCCCAATCAAGCACGAGACAAGAAATTAGAAATTTCTCGTGGCTGATTTTGGATATTTCTATTTTCATTATGTGATTATTCATGAGTAAATGTGATGCAAATTTAGATACTTATAGTTTATGCATTGACAATTGATAGTTTTATCATAATCTAATAAATTAGAATGTATCATTTATGCTTTATGATTGCACATATTTCTTAAATGTCCTAATATATATATATATATATATATTCGCATTTCCCCGTTTCCAAAATTTGGGGAGGTCGCGTTTCATATCGCTTCCCGTTTCGGAAACTCGTACTCGTTTCCCCGTTTCGTGCAACCTTGATTTCTGACTGATTTCGGGCCGAGAGGACTGCTCTATTGTGTTAGGAGCATCTGTTCCAGTGAGGAACCCCTTTTGTTTCATGCGAAAAGGTTTCTGATAGCCCTGGCTAAGTCATTTTTAAGATCTGGAGGTATATAGTGTTTATTTGTAGTTTTAGTTATTCATCTCTCTATTTATTTCGGTTTATTTAGCTCTCTGTTTTTTATTACCGGATCTATATCTTTCATTTCTGCGTATTCTCTTTGCCCCACGACTCTGTGCGATCTGGAAAAATCAGAAACAGAAAGGAAAGATTTTTCTCATGTGTATGCTCTTTTCCGCCGCGCCTTAATGTGATCTCAAAAAATCTTAAACATTGAGGAAAATATTTAGTTTCTAACGAAAGCTAACTTCAAGCCATAAGGTTTGGGTTTTTTTTGCATGTCCATGTTGGGTGGTGTGATTTTTTGTTTTGTAGGCAAAAAGAGTTTTTTCAAGTAAGCACACACCCCAAAGCTTCAATGACTAAAAAAAAACCCTTCCTCTTTTCCAAAAATTACTAACCTTTTAAACTAGCTCACTTAGTTCAACGTTACTTTATGAAAATAGAAGTCTTGGGTTCAAGCCTTTCTTTTTGTTGAGTTACTTTTTCAAAAAGTACATGTAACTTATGTTTTAAAGTTAATTTATGTAAAAGTGTTCTCACCCATTATAAAAAGTGAGTCACTTATAATTCTAAAGTTTCTTTATCTTTTATATAAGTTACAATTTATTGGGTAGCTCATAAAGTACCATTGGAAAAGTGACTTTCACTTATTTATAAAAGTGGGTCACATAATTTTTTTTAAAGTGAGCTAATTAGATTAAAGTTTGGAAGGGGGAGGAGGGAATTTTTTTTTTTAATATAACATTATCATTCACTTCCGCATATTCATGCACTTCGTCGACATCTTCAACAACTTTTCTTCAAAAAACCATAACTTCTTCATCCGGACGCCGTTTTCAGAGCTGTTTTTTTTTAATCAACCTAATTTTTCGAGATCTTTCCGTTGGAACACTTAGTTTCGGCATCTACAAGTTCAGTTTCTATTAAAATGGAAAGTCCATGCCAAGTTATTCTTGACAACACCAACTACTTCCAATGGTGATCCTACATTGTGGATTTACTTAGAAGTAAAGGTCTTTACAACATAACCTCAGGCCAAGAAACTAAACCTAAATATGAAGATAAGGCAGCCAAATGGGAAAATAGGCAAGATCAAGCACGTGGGTTGATAGGGATGTTTATTTCTCCAGACCTTAGATTCCATGTTGCAGAAATTGATACCCCTAATGAAGCAATGAAACAACTCATTAAAGTTTTTGGAATTAAAAAAGAAATTAGAGCCCATCAACTCGAAAATGAGTTGCTTATGTTGGACCCCAATAATTTTTCTTCCATTGAAGATTTTTTGTCCAAATTCAAGACCCTTAGACTTCTCTTGGAAGGTGTTAAGGTTAAGAAAGAAGATGGTACCCTTATCTATTCCATTCTTACTAAGTTGGGACCAGCCTACTCTGTGTTTGTTTCCACCTTCCATTCTACTAGAGAAGCCTTCATTTCTCAAGAAAAATACTACAAGTCCCCCTCTTTTGATGCCTTTTGTGGTTATTTAATAAGAGAGCAAGAAAAACTCTTACATCTTGGTCTTCTTAATATTGGGAACTCTTCTAAGAAAGCCTTAGCTTCCCAGCAACAACCAAATTCAAAGAATCCTAAGAAGCAGTATCCTAAAAAGAATGGTCCTAAACCAAACAAGGGTCCTAAGCAATTTCAGTCCCAAAATGAAAAATCATTTCAACAAAATGATAAGGCAAATAAAAACAAAGGGAAGAAGACTAATAGACATTGCCACTTTTGTAATCGAGATGGCCACTTAGAATCCAAATGCTTTAAGAAGATGGAAGCCTTGGAAGCAGCAATGAAGAAGCATAACATCATTTGGATCACTCTTCAACTTCAACTTCATCTTCAGAAATAGCACTTTCTACATGTGGCTATCAAGCATCTCGGTCTGGTTATGCACTAAAGGTATCTACTTCTTTTCATTCTCATGAGTGGCTCATTGATTGCGGAGCTTCTTATCACATGGCCAAAAACAAAGCCATGTTTTCTTCTTTAAATGATTGTAACACCAAAAATATATATGTTGGTGATGATAGTTCTCTTAGTGTTGTAGGGACTGGAACTGTTCATCTAAACAATGGTCAATTTAATGATGTATTATGTGTTCCAACCTTATCCTGCAACCTTCTATATGTATATCAGATAACTCATTCAGGTGAAGGTAAAATCGTTGAATTTTCACCTCATGATGTTGTAATTAAGGACCTAAGAGATCCTAGAGAGATTTTAGCTACTGGCATTGTTGATGATTCTACAAGGTTGTATAAGTTTAACAACTTTGGGTCATCAAATCTGCCCTTGGTATTTTTTGCTCATAATAATGAAGTGAGCAAACTTTGGCATGAGCGATTTGGTCACTTAAACTATCACTCCCTTCAGACTCTATGTAAAGAAAATATAGTGATAGGTCTTCCTATGGTATCTTGCAGAGATGGTGTTTGTTCCGGATGTGTACTCAGAAAACATCATCGGGATAGTTTTGGAAAACGTGCCTCTTGGCACGCCTCAGCCCCTTTACAGCTTGTACATAATGATTTATGTGGTCCACTTCCAGTTGTTTCATTCTCTGGCTACAAGTATTTCTTAACTTTCATCGATGATTTCTCTAGACGCACTTGGGTATACTTCTTAAAACTCAAGAGTGAAGTATTTAACATGTTCTTGGCCTTTAAAGCCTTTGTTGAGAAACAATTTGGACATCAAATTCTTAAGCTAAGATCTGATAATGGCGGAGAATATGTTAACAACAAATTCATCAACTTTTGCACTGAGCATGGAATTCAAATGCAACATATTGTTCCATATACTCCACAACAAAATGGTGTAGCTGAAAGAAAGAATCGCACCTTAAAGGAATTGGCTAATTGTATGCTTCAATCTAAAGGACTTAGTCTTAATTTTTGGGCAGAAGCAATTAACTATGCAAATTACATAATAAATCACACTCCGACTAAGGTTTTAAAGAATATCACTCCAGAAGAAGCACGGAGCTCAATTAAACCAGATGTAAGTCACTTTCGTGTTTTTGGAAGAGAAGCATGGGCCCATATTCCAGATGAAAAACATAAAGCTTTAGAACCTAAGAGTGAAAAATGTACTTTTGTTGGATATTCTGAAGATGTCAAAGGATATAGAATTATTCCACTTAAGTCCAAAAATGTTATCATTAGAAGAGATATAAAGTTTGTTGAAAATATATCGGACTGCGAGCCTAGTTTGGCGGATGTACCACCTCTCTCTATCCCTTCTACTTCTGAAAACATTTCTTCTTCAGATGATGACAGCGAGGATGACAATCCTCCCCCACCTTCTCAGGATCCTCCTTCAGCTCCTTAGCTTCCAAAATGGGTCCATGCTACTCGAGATGCAGCAGGTGCTCTTGCAAGTGATCCTACAGATCAGCGACGTACACGTTCTCAGTTCGATAGAGCCTCTTCTTTACTGGCTCAAGCTTCAACGAATCATGATCCTGACACCTTTGCAAAAGCTTCAGGCCATCCAGATTAGGACGCAGCAATGTATGAAGAATATCATTCATTATTGGCAAATGATACATGGGATCTTGTTCCTCTTCCAAAGGGACAAAAACTTGTTAAATGCAAATGGGTTTACAGAACCAAGTTTGGACTAGATGGAAAAGTTGATAAACATAAAACTCGTCTTGTTGCTAAGGGTTTTTCACAAGTTGAAGGCATTCACTATACTGAAACCTTCTCCCATGTTGCCAAAATGAACTCTATCTGCCTTGCTCTTTCCCTTGCTGCCTCTTTCAAATGGGAAGTCCATCAGATGGATGTTAAATTTGTGGCTCTACCTTCTTGCATGAGGACTTGCACGAAGTAATCTATATGGAACAACCTCCTGGATTTATACAAACAGACTCCAGCCTTGTATGCCGACTTAAGAAATCCCTTTATGGTCTCAAGCAAGCCCCTCAGGCTTGGTATGCCAAAATGGATAACTTTCTTTTAGATATTGGCTTTTCTAGGTGTCATTCTGATAATACTGTCTACACCAAGAAAGTGGGTAAGTCTCTTATCATTCTTGTTCTTTATGTTGATGACCTTATCCTTACTGGTGGTGATCCCAACCTTATAAACCATGTGATGTCCAACCTTAAAAAGCAGTTTGAAATGACAGACTTAGGACACTTGCATTATTTTCTTGGTCTTCAAGTCTTGCAATCCAAGGAAGGTATTTCCTTTTCCCAGAACAAGTATGCCTATGATCTTCTACACCACTTTCACATGGAAGACTGTAAGCCAGCCCCTTCTCCCTTTCACTCTGGAGTCAAACTTTCAGTCACTTGTATTTCCCCTGAAGTTGATGCTACCTTACCGTCAGCTTGTAGGAAAACTTTTGTATCTGACCCATACCCATCCTGACCCTTCCTTTGTTGTTGGCCTTATTGCTCGGTTTATGCAAAACCCACGTGAAAGTCATTGGAAAGCAGCTAAAAGAATACTTCATTATGTTCGAGGTACAGTTCAGTTTGGGATGCACTACAGTGCAAAAGCATCTCCTCTATTTTTTGGTTTCACTGACTCCCATTGGGCTAGTGACCCTGATGATCAGAAGTCTACTGCAGGTTATGTCTTCACTCTTGGTTCTAGACCTATTACATGGGCTTCCAAGAAACAAAGTGCCATTTTGCTTTCTTCAGCAGAAGCAAAGTATCGTGGCGCCATAGAAGCTAGTAAGGAAGCCCTTTGACTTCGTCAGATCCTGTCAGATTTTGGCTTTCAGAAGCAACATCCGACTACACTTTCGTGTGATAATCGAAGTGCCATTCAACTATGCAAAGATCCAGTCCAACATCAACGCAGCAGACACATTAAACTACACATGCACTTCATTAGAAAGCTCATTCATAAACATGTTCTTGAAGTGCAATATTGTTAAACCGATGATCAAGTTGCAGCCATCTTTACAAAGGCTCTCACAGAGGCAAAGTTTACTAAACTTCAATTTATGGTTGGAGTTCAGGAAGTTGTCACTAAGGGGGAATAGGCTCTAATGCCTCCTTCCTTCTCCTATTGTGTCATATTTATACATCCTTCAATCCTATCCCAAGTTGTTCTTAAGGGGGGATGTTAGGATATTCCGACACATAGGAAATAGTTAAGTATAACTTGGTCTAGTGTAGAGTTAGGTAAAGTGTGTTTCTTTACTATGTACATTTGTAACTTACAATTTGACGGTCACGATATGTTTTAGACATGAAGTGATCTGACGGTTCATTCTCTCCTCGGTATTACCAACACTTGATCCGTGGCTTAACACCCGATTGGTCCATGATCTCTATTTAAAGAGCATGGAGGGTCATTTGTAGGGTGACCGTTCATGAGAGAAGCTTATGTAAATTTTCTTATTTTTTTTTTTCAATAAATTGCCTAAAGTGGCCGCGTTGGCTCAGGTCGTGGACTGGTTCCCTCTTTGAGGCTTTTAACCACGTCTAGAATACTAGTGTACTGATTTGTGATCTGTTTGTGAGCGATGTCCTTTGGTGTTCTATCTGAGGAACTTACCATGTAAATTCCTACACTTCCAGGGCCTCGGCCCCCTTAGTTTGGCTAGCTGCAGGCCTCAAAAGGCCTTGGCCTCCCTCGTTTGGCTTAGTTGTAGGCTTGGGGAGCCTTCTAAGGCTCTCGGCCCCCCTCTAACCCCTTGTTGCAGCCCCAAAAGGACTTAAACCCTAGTCGCTAGCCCTTCTAGGGCCTTTCCTAGCCCTACATCAGCCTCTAAGGGCTTGACGTCAGCCCTTGTGGGCTCATCTCTGCTCATTCATCCCTTTTTCAGCTTCATTTGTCCTATCTTTGCCCTTCTTTGGCCTCTAGCCTTGTCTTGTGCCTCTTCTAGCCCTAGTCTTGGGGTTTTCCTAGCCTTGAAGCCTTGCCCTAGCCTTGTATTCAGTCATCTCTGATTTTGATATTGTTTGAGTGGGCTAACATTGTGGTTTTGCAGCAATATTAGAGCTAACTTGGTGGTTGCAGGTAGCCAAACTCATTGGAAGTCAAACTAGCCCTCAACTAGGCCTTTAGGCCTCTTGGTTTGCTCTCTAACCCTCTAAATTCATTACCGTCCTAATTTTAATTTCTGAGGTCTTTTGTGACAACACTATACTAAAAGGCTTAGCATATTTTAAATAAACCTAAATTAATGAATAATTCACCTAATGCATTAAGAAGTAAGCCTAAGTCAATTTAAGTGCATATAAGTGAGTTTCTTGTGGATTGTTTGGTTTATTTCAGATCTGATATGTTTGCTACAGCCACATAAAAACACTTACAGCAGTGACTAAATTTCATAACAGTGGCATAATAACTCATTGGTAATCATATTTCATCATTATATTGTCACTTGCACTCATTGGGCTTGCATCTCCATGCATATTTGATCATTTTTTGAAGGTTGTAATAATATTTCAAGGTCTGAAATTTACTGCATAAGGTCTGATATAAAAATTACAGTGGTGATAAAAGTGGTTGAAAGTCATCTAATCTCATTTAGCTTTTGTTTCTTATATCTTGTGGATCTTGGATATGTAGAGTAATTGGGTGATTTTTTTATTGGTTGACCCATATTGCATTTCTGCATCATTAGTATCTATTTGCACTCTTGCATTAACACACATAAGTGCTCTAATCAAGTTGATAAGTGTTTAATAAGATTGGCTAATTGCTCTAAGTGACATTGTCATTGAAGATCTTGTTTCTTATTGCTCATTGTTTGAATTGGATATCTCTTGTGGGTTTTTATAATCAAGATTAATCATAATTGTGGTAAGTGATTTAATTGCATCAATCAGAAATCAAAGTCTCTCTATTGTGTATCTCATTACCTTATTGACGATTCTTTGATTATAATCTTGAAGACTGCTAATTGTCTTAAGAAGCATTGACCTTGTCTTGTTTATCTCTTGAGCAATTGTCTACTGATATCACTGGCAACATTTTCTGGCACAGTTGGGTTTTGAGCACTTTCTATTGTGGTTGAGATTGTCATTCATCTATTGTTTAAGTACTTAATTGTTCATTGAAAATCATTAAGCACTTAAGAACATTTAGTAATCTCACCTTTGTTGCACTCATATCTTGCATTAATTATTTAACCTCCAAAGCATAAGATTGGTTGATAAAAAGATAGGACTGCCCTTTTCATTGAGCTTGCGAAGGATAGACCCACATTAGTAGTTAACACAACGACCATGAAGTCGTCAAAGTCAGTCTCTGCAGTGTCGGAGGCATCGAGTGGTTAGATCTCAAGGGGAGGGATTGTTCATCAAGCCTCAACGTGCTTTCCCTTGCTTTCTCTCCAGAACTTATTCTCGAGACTACCCTCAAAATAGTTGGGATAAGGGATTCACTTAGTTAGGCATATAAACTAAAATAAACCAAGATTCTACGTCTCACTCATATTATAGGATTTGCATTTCATTTAGGATCGGGAAACATCCTTAAGCAACAATTGTTCATCAAGTGACTTGGTAAATAATTTGTCTTAAGAAAGTAATCGACTCCATTTAAGGCACTTGTCTTTCACGATAATTTAATCAAAATCATTTAACTTGCTAATTCAACCAAGTTGCTAGGCCATTCAGTTGTGTCTCACAGACCTGTTGGTTGCCAATGAGACCCCCATCTTCACATTTCATAGGGACTACCCCCCAAAGCTTGTTGTAGGGAGATAGCTAGAATGAAGAAGCCAGGGATCAAAGTGACAGCCCCCGCCCTGAGCATTGTCGCATATTGCCTGTACAATTTGAGCGATAACAGTACTGAACTGGGTACAGAACTATGGTACAAAACTGGGTGCGAAACTAGTCGAAAGTACAAATTTGAGTGAAGAACAGATCGGGTACAGAACAGACCGAAGGTGCAGAACTATTGATACTTTGAATTTGACAAAATTTGACTATTGGTTGATATTTTGGTTTTTGGTTGGTTGTTCCCTTGAATAACTCAAACTTTAAATTGAATTATTATTTGTGGATTTGGGCTCATTGTACCCCCTGTTGAACATTTTATGACAATCTAATAAGAAGAAGAATTTCAAAGGGTTTTGCGTCTTTGACCAAATCAGTATCTTGTGTTGATGTGTTGATTATCTCCATTGTCATTGAATTACTATTCTATCTTCAATTATTGTTGATGATTGGAAGAATTAATTGTTGTTGATAAGATTGCTAATTGAAAAATTGAATTGGGCTAAAATGATTTATTCAACATAGAGCAATGTAAAAATTAACATGGTATCAAAGCTAAGGTGAAGGACAAGCCCAAGGGAGACAGGAGTTGAAGTAATCATTTTTGGAAAATTGAAGGACCGTATCTAACACCAAGTCAAGATGTCTACCTCTTACTTCAAGGAAAATGAGAAGTTGGGTGACTCATCTAACTTTGTTGCATGGAAGATCAGGTTGGAAATCATATCGAAAGACAATGATGTTTTGGAATACATACAAGGAAAAGTTCTTGAGCCCCCAGAAAGTGCTCCCGATGCTGCCAAGAACAAGTACAAGAAAGGTGAGTTAAAAGCAAAGAAAATTATAGTTGATGGTTTACAAGATCATTTACTTGCCTATGTTGGAAATTTGAAAAATTCTAAGGAGATGTATGATAAGCTAGTTGGCATGTATGAAGTCAACAATTTGAATGAAATCATCACCTTGAAATATCAACTGAAAGACAAGAAGATGAATGAAGAAGAGATTGTGTAATCGTACATTATGAGGATATCTCGTGTTAGAGATCAACTGCAGAGTGTTGGGGAAACTGTGACTGACATGGACCTGGTGGTGGTAACCCTTAGAAGTCTCCCTCTTATTTGGGAAACCTTCATTACCACCATAAGCAATAACAAAGTTTTTTCTTCATTTGATGAACTTGTTAAAAAGCTCTCTCAAGAAGAATCTAGGATGATTTCAAGAGGGAAAATTTATAAGCATGGAGAAGAAGAGCCTATTGCATTTGTCACTCAAGATAAGAAGAAACATGGAAAAGGAAGAACATCAAGTTCGATTAGGCCCTCTCTCTAGTCAAAGGACTCTAATAGAAGATCAAAAAATATTGAATGTTACAACTGTCACAAGCGTGGTCACTACACCAAAAGACTGTCCGAGAAAGAATGATGCTCCAAGACCCGATAGAAACTACAACAACAACAGGTACGATGATAGAAAAAGAAGCAATGATGGAAGAGGTGATGATAGAAGAAGGCAAGATGATAGAAGAGGGAGAGATGATCAAAGAAGAAGAGATACTCCAGATGATCATGAAAAAATCCTCGTCCACAAAAGAAGTCAAGAAACTCCAGGTATGAAAGTAATGTAGCTACTAGTCAATGTGAATTCATTTTTATTTCAACCCTTCCTATTTCTTCTCCTCCGAATTAGTACAATAGCTGGCTAGTAGATAGTGGGGCTTCTATACACCTCTTCGGGTATAAGGAAATCGTCTCAAATCTGGTTCAAAGGGAAATGAGTTTGAAGATTATTCTTGGGGACAACACTACATATCCAGTGAAGGGCTTTCGTACTATCAAATTTGACTTGGACTATGGAAAATTTGTTATTCTTCTTGAAGTGATGTATCCTCTGAAACTAAAGAAGAATTTGATATCTATTTTTGCCTTGGAAGACAAAGGAAAGAGAGTAGCCTTCCTCAATGGAAAGGTCCTCTCCTCGCTAAAGTGATCCCGAATGAAAGATGCCATTATCTTTGGATCTAGACTGCGAGGACTATATAGAATCTCTAGAAGACCTGTTCTAGCAATGGTCTACAACATTTATCATCAAAGTGAGCTATGGCATTGAAATACAAAGTCTAGGGGACCATTCCCCTCTAAAAAGATCAACACCGATGATAATTTTGAACAAAATAAAGAAGCCATGAGAGAACAGGTCTAGAAGGATGCTAAGGTCGAAGAATCAATTATAAAGAATGATGGATTTGATGGTGAACCTTCAAAATGGCTATACAAGATGAAGTATGAAGCAGATGGAAGCAATGAAAGGTTCAAGGAAGTGTTAGTTTTTGTAGCATTGGATGTGTTCTAGCCTTGAAATTTTGTGGAGAGGCTAGAATACATGAAATCTCAAAAACCCATAAATCGTTTCTGGAAATTCCACCTAGAAGTGTCTCAATTAGATCATTAACATTTAATATATTTCCTAAGTTTAAACTTAGGGAATATCGCTAATTAGTCAGTATTGACTGAGATAAGGTGAGAATCATCTAGAAACTCACACGGATCGATCCAAAGATCATCTTAACCATTGAACAGAATGGAATTCTTTTTACCAAGGATATGCTATTTTGCACATTAAAATAATTTAGGGGCATCTTAGGCTAATTTGAATAGGATAAAGGATCATATATATTTAGATCTCTCCCAATCGCACTAGGATCTCTTGCTAAAAAGAATTTTGCACTTCTCTCTCTTGGACGAAATTGGATGTCTTTAGCGCATTTCAATATTTTTGGGAGCTAAATTTACATTCTCTTGGAGTTGCTTACTTGATATAGGATTGGATATATCTCTTGTTATCTTGTAAGTGATTTTGTTGAAGATTTTTCATGAATAATGTCTAATGTGTGGAACTATTGCAACTAGCTAGTTCTTTTTTGCCCTGATTTAGTGAAAATCATTGTAAAGACTGTTAGATTGTAAAATTGTACATGATTCTCATTGAATAACAAGTAGATGAATGTTCCTAGTGGATTGAAACTTGTTTTTCTTCCATGAAAGTCCATAGATCTTGGGTGGGTAATTGTTGAAAAGTAGGTGCTAGGGCATCGCTTTTTAGCCTCCTTGAGAAACAATTTAGCAGGATTTGAATCATCATTGACTCCAGAGCCAAGCGAAGTAAGCACTAGTCTAAGAAAAATTGGTGATCACCCTTATTTTCCTTCTCTTTTTCTCCAAAATTTTCGGCCTCCCATCCTAGACAGACTAGTAGCTAGGCACCCTACGAAATCCATCGAAGGGACTATTTTTTGAATCTGTTTGGACAAGGAACTACGCTAGTGTCTCCTCTAGTAGATCTCAAGGGTTGGTTGAATTCCTACAGTTGATTTGCAAGAAAACGCAAGCCCTAGCTCTAACTTAACTTGTCTTTAGCATCATAGATTTGAGAGGTCTTCTTGAGGGTCATTTGCACATAAAACTCAAAGAAGTCAATCATTCTTGACCCTTTCTCTATCCTAGCTTGACCTAGTGATCATATTGGAGGAATTTCTCCCACGATTACTCAAAAAACCTAGGTCTCCAATAGGTTTCTTTCTAGGTCTCTCTAATGGAGTGAAAGACCTATTGTGAAGAAGAATCATCTTGCAAAGCTCCTACAGAGGCTTTGCATCACCTTAGAAGTCTTGATCCTAGGCACACTCATTATTATTGAATATCCTTAACCGTAGGTGTAGATCTTCTTCATAGATCTTTCTTGGAGAGCCCTTAGCTTCTCTTGAAGTATTGAGCCCTATTGAGCCTCTCCTTGAATTTTCCTTCGGAATCACTTTATATCTTATCAGTGATCCTATCATTTCAAGTGATTTCCTCCATACCGAGACTCCTCCCATTGGTGAAAATCTATAAACAGCAATGGACATTGACTGAGATGACAGGGGTATTTGTCCCATTGTTGTCATTTGGTCTAGTAGTTGTCCCTTAGGTACCCCTCCTAGGACCCCTGCTAGATTTGAAAATTCGGCAAACCCTAAATCCTATTGTAGCAATTGATGTTAATTCTTCTAATTATTAATTCGATTAAACAATTTACTCGTTGTGCGCTACGGAAAATATTGAATTAAATACACTACAACTTTCACAAAATAAATATTGCGGAAGAAATAAAAATGCTAGAAGAATAGATGCACATGCACACGAATATACATTTATTTTTGGACTAAAGTCCCCGGAAAAATACAACTTGGGAAAACCGGTGCAGTAGCTGAGGATTTTAATATTATGCAGTAGTAAATCTGAGTACAAGACTATGGAAACTCAAATCTAGCAATCGATACAAAGAAATGACTAACAATAAATCTAGTGAGAAAAATCTCACTCCCACAAGTGGTTCGACACTGACTTCGGCTCAATTTGAGCTGCTCTTTGTTGCCTCTACGGAGTCATTGCGTCAGCCTATGTAGTACTGCGTCCAACAACTTCCCTCTCGCTATCTGATCAGTTGTTGTCTAGAAGATGGATCCTCGTGGCCTGTAGATTCTCCTTTCAGCTTATGGCACTGAATCACTGCTTCTCCCTAGCAAAATACGGAATTCGTTCTGAAGTGTTGTGTTGCCTCTCTATGTGGCTCTATAGTGGCTCTCTGTGGCACTTACTACCTCTCTGCAGTGCACTCACCAGAACTGAAAAATTTCCTCCGACTTTACTATCCCTGCCCCTCTCTCACTACTTCGAGCTCACTTTCTCTCTCTCCGGCAACTCAGCGTTGCCACTCTGGAAATCGATTTGCTAGTTAAATCAAACTACTGGTGTCTCAAAGTGTGTTCTCCAACCCCCATCGAATTTATTCTTATAATCTCTCGTTGAGACATGCCAAGATAAAAACATAAACAATGGCTAAGATTAACTAGAACTCTATCCATGTAAGGGCCCTAAATTCAAAATTTAACAGGGTCTAACAAATTTCTGTTCAAAAAAACTGTGAAGCCTTAAATTCAAAATTAAATAGAGTTTAACAATATTTCTACTCACAAATATGAAATTTTAATACAAAATTTATCCATTCTTCTATTGAGTACCAACCTGTCTGCTCTGTCATGACTCTAGCTCCCGCTGCGTTACCAAAATGACCAAAACCTCCCAACTAAATTGGGTACAACCTAAGTACTCAGTTCTAGAATGCTTCTCAATTGATGCAATCTGGTCCCCCGTGCCCAAAAACTTGAAGAACAACAAGGCTCAGTCCTTACTGTCTGTACTTCTCCAGGTAATTTTCCTCCTCCCAACACTGCGCTCTACCTCCTCCACCACACTGCGCTTCCAAAACAGAAAATATCCCTTTTCAATTGCACTTCCTTCTTCTTTTATTTCTTAGAACCTTCGTTCATTCATACTCCATTGCCTTGGTTGAGTGCCCCCTGTCTATTACGTGGCTCCTCACAGTGAATTAAAGAGGTAGTCACACTTTATTTTGACACTCATCACTTTATAAGGGTTTAGGTGATATTAACATATATTACATAGTCCCCTTTTTTTATTAAGATTTATTTAATATTTTATTATATTATACCTCTTTTAATGTTTAACCTTTAGTTAAGAGTTACTTCTTTTATGACAACATAGCTCCCTTTTAAACTTTGAATAATTTAATTTAAAACTTTTGGATAATATTCTATGGTAACTTATTATGATGACAACACATGCTACAATACATATTCCAATATATTTTTGCGAGCTAGATATTTATTTAGTATTTTCAACAATTACGTCTTTTAACCTATACTTGGAATCTCTTCATAATTTAATATGACTACTAGTGCAGTGCATGATCCAGGTGGATATTGGTGGCCACCTACCAAGTCCACCTGGACCCCCACCATTGTCTTTCTCAGCATTTTCAGTTTCCTTAATTGTAGCACAACTTACTATTTTTAGCAGTTTTTCGGGTCCTGAACTTCCGGAGCCGTTTTGAGGCCCTAAACGACGTTTTTTGGGGAATCCGGGGGCAACACAAGTGAGTGTCGGGCTAAGCAGTCACTGGTGGCTGAGCTAAAGGTTTCAGAATCAGATGCATGTTCCGACTCTGAGTCAGAACCCGATAAGGGGTATGAAAAAGGGAAGCAGATCATTGATGCGGATCCCAGCGCCACTGTTGCTACCGCAAAGATCCAGAAAAATGAACCCGAAGATCCAGAGGAGGAGGAGCGTCTCTTCCACTCCCAGATGTGGGTAAAGGGCTCCCCGATACAGTTCATTGTTGATAGCGGGAGTCAAAAGAACCTCATTTCAGCAGAGGTCGTGAAGCGGTTGGGCTTACCGACCACAGCACATCCACAACCATACACCATTGGGTGGCTTCACCAAGGGCGAGATCTTCGCGTGAGCCAGCAGTGTCGCCTTCCATACAACATCAAGCCCTTCACGGATGAGGTATTGTGTGACATTGCTCCCCTTGAAGTTTGTGACGTATTACTAGGACAACCATACTTGTGGAAGCGACATGCTGTGTATGAATCAAGGCCCCATGCTGTTATTATTACATTGGGAAATAAGTTGTTCAGGATACCAGAGGTAGCACCACCTGCCGCCATCTCTTTGATTACTACAAAACAATGCAGTAAGATCATTTCCAAAACCAGGAAATTTGTTTTCCTAATGATACGCCCTCAAGGGAAGAAGAAGACAGTGGCCGCGGCCTCCAAACGGGGTCCCTCTGCACGGCAGCTACAGATGGACAAGATTGTGGAGGAGTACGAAGACATCTTCACCTCCCCGGCAGGGGTTCCTCTGAACTGTCAAGTCAAGCACTCCATCGATCTGACCCCAGGTGCGCTGCTACCCAATGGACCAATTTATCGGCGCTCCGTTCTGGAGAACAATGAAATCAAGAGGCAGATTCAGGAGCTCCTGCAGAAAGGTCACATCCGTCCGAGTTCTTCGCCCTGTGGGAGCCCGATAGTGTTGGTACAGAAGAAGGATGGGACGTGGAGACTCTGTATTGACTATCGGGCGCTGAACAAGATCACTGTCCGTAATAGGTACCCGATCCCGCGGATTGATGACCTCCTAGACCAACTAAAGGGGGCGAAATATTTCAGCAAGATCGATCTGAAGTCAGGATATCACCAGGTACCAATTGAACCCTCAGATGTGTGGAAGACTGCCTTCAAATCCAAGGAGGGCCTCTTCGAATGGTTGGTCATGCCTTTCGGATTGACGAATGCTCCTGCAACCTTTATGAGGCTAATGGATGACATCTTGCGGCCATTCACCAACTCCTTTGTAGTAGTATACTTGGATGACATTCTGATCTTCATCCAGAGTTGGGAAGAGCACCTCCAACACATCCGACAGGTTCTCCAAACACTGCGGCAACACAAGCTATGTGCCAATTTGGAGAAATGCACTTTTGGCATGACCGAGGTTCAGTATCTGGGATACATCATTGATGAACAGGGGGTGCATGTCGATCTAGCCAAGGTCCAAGTCATTCGGGATTGGCCCTCTCCAACCACTCTAACAGAGCTCCGCAGCTTTCTAGGTCTTGCCAACTTTTACCGCAGGTTTGTGTTGGGATTTTCTCATATTTCTTGGCCCTTGAGTCAAGTCACCAAGGGTGGGGCGAAAGCAAAATTCTTTTGGTCTGAATCTCAACAGAAGGCATTCAGGGAGTTGAAGGATCGCCTCTGCACGGCACCAGTGCTCGCGTTACCAGATTTACAACAACCATTTCAGGTCGAGACAGATGCCTCTGACTATGCTATTGGGGCAGTCCTTACTCAACATGGACATCCAGTGGCATATCACAGTGAAACACTTTCAGACACAGTCCGGAAGTACCCCACTTATGATAAAGAGATGTATTCCATTGTACAGGCCTGCCGACAATGGAAGCATTACATTTTGGGGAAGGAAACGGTCATCCACACAGACCACCGACCTCTGCAGTTCATACAGACCCAAGGGAAATTGCAGAATGATCGCCATCAGAAGTGGTCTACATACCTGCAACAGTTTCACTTGAATATCAAGTATAAAAAGGGCAGCACCAATAATGTTGCAGATTGCCTCAGTCGACCACCGATCATGGCGCTAACCACCGTGCTCAACTCTTGTGGGCACGAGACTTCTGATTGGCCACTTCTCTACAAAAGCGACCCAGAATTCGGCCACACATACTAGACACTCTTGGAGGGTCGGCAGGTTGCAGATTTTCACCTCCAAGATGCCCTATTATGCCACCTCGGTCACCTTTGTGTTCCTTCAAGCGAGCGTGCCAAGATGATTTGGGAAGCACACTATAGTCAGGCTGCTGGGCATTTCGGGGTCGAGAAAACAGTGGCAGTACTGCAAAACTATTTCTATTGGCCGAATCTTCGACAGGATGTTGGGAAGTACATCTGATCATGTACTGCCTGTGCCATTGCCAAACCGACCATTAAGAAGCAAGGCCTCTATACCCCGTTGCCTACCCCTAGTCGACCTTGGGAATCCATCTCCATGGATTACATGTCAGGCCTTCCTTCCACTAAGCATGGAAATGACTGTGTTTTTGTGGTCGTCGACAGGTTCTCAAAGATGGCCATTATGATGGCCTGCAAGAAGAATATCACAGCAGAAGCCACTGCTAAACTCTTCTTTGAACGAGTGTGGGTGCACTTTGGGATCCCACAGTCTATCATCTCAGATCGGGACAGTCGGTTTCTCAGCACCTTTTGGTCCAGTCTCTGGTCAATGCTGAACACCAAACTCACGAAGTCCACAGCCTTCCATCGTCAAACTGATGGCCAGACAGAGGTTGTCAATAGGATGATTGTGCACATTCTGCGCATGTATAACTCAAAGCATCCACGCACATGGGACGAGAGCCTCCCCTACGTTCAGCACAGCTACAACCGAGCTCTTCACAGCTCCACTGGCCATAGCCCTTTTCAGGTGGGTTTGGGATTCCAGCCACTATGCCCCATTGATGTGGCCATGCCACTTGCAGCTACTCACATGAATTCAGCTCATGTCCAGTCCGAAACAGATAAGGCCACCAGCTTCATTGAGCGCATCCAACATATTCGCCAGCAGGTCCATGACATTCTTGAGAAATCAAATGCCAAGTACAAGCAGCGACATGATCAACATCGGGTGCCAAACAAGTTTCAGGTGGGCGACAAAGTCTGGTTGCATTTGTAAAAGGAACGCCTTACTGGAGCCTATCGGAAATTGAGACCACTCCGATATGGTCCTTACACCATTACTAAGGCTATGGGAGACAATGCATTTGAGCTCAGCATTCCCCCATTCCTTGGCCTGCACCCAGTATTCAATGTGGACCGCCTTCGGCCATACTTTCCACCATTGCTAGACACATCCGACATTGCAGAACAGCTCAAACCCACAGAATTAAATCCAGATTGCATGGAACAAGCTGCAACTGATCGGATCATGGACACACAGATCAAGAACACTCGCCAACAGAATATCCAACTGTATCGAGTTGTCAAAGCGGGCCAACTCCTTCAGCAGGGCAAGTGGCTCACCAGGGAACAAGTTCAGCAGAAGTTTTCTCATCTCATGGAGGAGCTCAACGCAATGGGGACCATTGCTTCCTAAGGGGGGAGGAATGATCCAGGTGGATATTGGTGGCCACCTGCCAAGTCCACCTGGACCCCCACCATTGTCTTTCTCAGCATTTTCAGTTTCCTTAATCGTAGCACAACTTACTATTTTTAGCAGTTTTTCGGGTCCTGAACTTCCGGAGCCGTTTTGAGGCCCTAAACGACGTTTTTTGGGGAATCCGGGGGCAACACGAGTCCATGGAATGGACTGGTGTTGCCCGTTCCAACAATGATAGTGCTCGGATAGATCTTTCTAATGAGCTATTGTACGCGTCAAACAGAGATCATATGCCAAAGTTACGACCCCGGGAAGTTGATGTACCAACTTACCCCCAAACGGGGCCCACAGTTTGGCGTTTCATCTCCTAGGGTTAGGTTTTGGAATGTTAAGGGTTTTGCCATTGTTTCTCAACAATAAATAGGCCTTCGAGCCTCATTGTAACACAGTTCAGAGGCATGTAGCCATCACATCTCTTCTCAGAGATAAGCTACCATCGCCCTAGCTAGTTTATTTCCATTTCTGTCTGTAAGCATATTTCAGTATTTTCCATTAATGAAATGAAGTATTATTTCCGCTGCATCTTTGTGTATATGGTTATCTCTGTAATTTGTTGCGTTCCTGTTTAAATCCGGATCAGTGCAGGCGACGCATCCATATGTAGCTATCATATGCATGCCTCATATGCATGCTAATAATTCAATTTTGTTTGTACTGGTAGATGGGTCATTACAATCCATATCTTCTTCTAGAAGATTCTCACCGTGACTTAATTGATATCCTTTAATTAATCAGATTTCCTAAGTTTAGACTTAGGAAACATTAAAAAACAATTAATTATTTTAATTAAGTCGTCTCTAGGTGGAATTTCCATAAACGATTTCTGGGTTTTGGAGAATACATGTATTCTAGTCTCTCCACCACATTCGAGAACACATTCGACGCTACAAAAACTAACACTAGATTGTGTGGCAACAGTTATTCGTGGCTCTTTCACCATTTTTGTATAACATATGATGATTGATGTACTAAGGGGGTGTTCATTCATTAGAAGGTTGTTCCTACTGCTCAAATCTTGCCTTTAATGCATTGTATGGCTACAATAAGTTGACGAATGTGTTATTGTCTCTTTTGAACATTTCGCTGACTATTACATATAAATTATAATAGTTTATGACTAATTATCCCTGATGTTTAATGGCATCATCACATATTCTTGATCTGGATTGGATCATTATATTATTTGCCATGTAACTCGATTCCTTCAAAATGGAAAAATTGCAAGAATTAGCTTGCAGGAGTTTGGAGAATTGGAGTCTCAAACCTTCATAAGGCATTTTGAGGCATTAAATGAAGTTTTCTTGTGTCTAGAAACTCTTTCTTTTTCCAAAACCCCTAGCATTGTTCTACTTGGATTTTCCTTGAGGATCTCATGGTGCCACATATGGAATTCGATTTGCCTTGGTGTCTCTCTCATCTCCACTTGGAACTCGAATTTCTCTTCCTTGGGATTTGCTCCATAGCCATTTGTCATGTGGACTTTTGGGATTTACTCCCAACTCTCTATATAATAGAGCCTTGAGCTTTCATTTGTAATGTGAAATACGAGCTATTAGACTTAAGGATACATTGTTGGATTCTACACTCATTTGCAATATAATACAAAAGACATTGGGGTTACTTGTGAGGTGTTCTTCTCCTTATGTATGGTAACTACTTAATGTTTTTTTCTCTTATACTTCTATTTGCTTCATTATGCTATTATTTCCATCATGCTTTCCAAGTTATGTTGATTTGTAGCTATCTCACATTAGCATAAGGATTATTTAATTGTTTTAGGTAGAAAAATATTTTAATTGATTTCAAATATATCTCTAGAATTTTCTCTCCATTGCATTTGATTAATTCCATGTGGATCTAATTGGTTTTGGTGAAGTTGTGTAGAAAATCTTTCTTTGATCAAGCTTTCAAGCGTGAGGGGAAGTTCTCGGAGGAACCAACTCACTCTTGAAATATTCAAAGAGAACCCGCATGTATTAATTGTCAAAGTCTCATCATTTGGATTTGTCTTGCAGGGATTTCTTTTCAGTTTTAGGCTCTTATCTCTTGCATTCAATCAATTAAATATCTATTTTTCAAGTATTGTGCTTCATTCGCTAATATCTTGCTATTTCAAAGAGTTAAATCATGGTTGGTCAAAGATGAGAGTTTACTCATACTCTTTGGCTTAACCTTTTTTGTAGATTATATTGTACACATACTTTCTAATTTTATTTAGCTAACACTTGTTTTGTCTTGCAACGTTTTGCTAACTTGTTTCTTGTTGCAACTTTTGGGGTTTATCTTCAAAACTATTAACAAGTTTGCTTGCAGGACCTTGGGCTCTTGTTGCAAGACCATTCCCTCTCTTGGTCGTGGGCATTAGGAGGCCTTCTTAGGCAAGGTCGAGTTCCACTTGGGTTGCATTCTCTCTCCCTTGGCTATGGGCATTGATGAGGCTTAGACTCTCTTCTCCTTGTGTAAATATCTGAAGTTTCTTGAGCCTTTTTTTGGCCTCAATTGTAGAAATATTTCAACAAGGAAAAGTCTATGGTCTAAAGTTCTATTGTAAAGACTTTCCCTAAGTTTGGAGGAGGCTTCAAGGTCTCTTACCTCTTGTAAATTAATAAAAATTCTGATTTTGGGAGTGTGGGTTTTACCCATTGGCATCCTCTCCACCTTTGGGAGAGGACCTGTGATTTGATTTGTTGATCTCTCTTCACTCACATTCATCTTATCTAATTCTCTAATTAGCACAACCATGCATCTCACTCATTTTTTTACTATTTACTTTGATTTGCTACAAGTCTTAAGTTCATTTAATTTCATAGCAGATTCAACTTTTATGCAAGCAACTTTAATTTGATTTTATTTAGCTTGAATATTGTTCAAAGTTTACTTATGCTTTGTTTATTTGGGGTAGCATTGGATGTGCTCTAGCCAAAAAAATTGGTGGAGAGGCTAAAGCACATGAGATCTCCAAGACCCAGAAATGCTTTGGTGAAATTCTACCGGATTAGAGAGATATTAAAATAATTAATATTTTTAATGGAGTTCCTAAGTCTAAACTTAGGAAAAATAAAATATTAATGGGTATTAATATAAAACTGGGTGAGAATGTTCTAAATGACATGGATTAAGTCAAATCTAATCTTATTCATTGATTAGAGATTTAATCTCGATCGTTGAAGACTCAACAGAAAAAGTATAAGAGGCTTGAGAGTCTGTTGGAGATACACCAAGATTGATCAGTCAGTTCGATTTTCTGGAACGGGGTTTGCTGAGAAAATTCGAACAAGTGATCTGAGTTGCAGCGAGGGGCAATGAGTGCATAGAAAAGAGGCAGAGATAGTGCCAGAGGGCCAGCGCAGTGATTGAGGAGGCTACGCAGAGGCAGCAAGAGCCACGCAGAGGCAGCAGGAGACTGCGCAGAGGCTTAGGGGCCTGCAAGAGTGACGCAGAAGGCCAAAGAGCTGACGCAAAGACGCTGAAGGCTGACACAGAGGGTTCTAGAGCTACACAGAGGCTAGCAGGGCTGACACAGAGCCTTGGAGAAGCGTCGAAAGGATTTTCGTGGGGAAAACTAGCGCTGAGACGCTGAATATCCGCTTCCGAGAAGAGGTATTACTGCCATGTAGAAATCTCTTTTGGGTGAGGCAGTTTGGCACCCTAGTTGTATTCAAGAAAGCTACTTAATAATAAAACCCTCAGAACTGTTGCACCAGTTTTCCCAAGTTGGGTTTTTCTAGGGACGATTGTCCAAAACTAACGGTGTCCCTTGTGTGTTTGTCTAGTATTTCAGTTGTTGATCTGTATATGAGTTAGGGCTGCATTTGTGTTTATTTTCGATATTTATATGTATAAATAACTTGTTAAAGGAATAAACAAGTAGAAGAAATAAACCAGATAATGCAGTAGGATTTCTAACGTGTCAGACTTAGAAATTCCAACATGCTTCACCATTGAGGACATTGCACATATTAAGTTTTGATGTATCAAGTATTTGGGCAATTCTACTTTACAAAGCAATATTTACTTTATGTCAAGCAAATATCTCCAGTTGAAGTGTCTTTATTTTTTTTGCAAAGCTACTTTTAGAGATCTCACATGCCCCAAGCATCACTAAAACTTACCTCCAACTTAAGCTGGTTGTATAGACTTTAGGGACCCTCTACCTCTATTGAATCCTCACTGTGAGACCCTAATTTTTGGGCGAGGGTGAGGTCTGAGGATTAGATTTTAATTGAAATCTTCTTTTAGAGTTTAACTAATAAAATAAAACAAGAGCATATTTACATCACATTTTACTTTACTTTAGATACATGACTGATGTATCTTGTTATTTGGGCATTTCACTTTCAGGTACTACTTTTTTTTGTTGCAAATTTGATTTCATGCTATTATCTTGGTCTAACATCTAAATACTCTATCATTTGTGTCCTAATCTCATTTTAGGCAAGCTATTGTTTACTTGAAGACACTAGTCTACATTTTGAATCTATATTTCAAGTTTGTTTAATGCTTGAAGGCAAGTTACTTTTGATAGACATTGACAAGGATCATCTCATTTACATTTTTGCCAGTAGATTACTAATTGTTTTCATTTTGGCAAGATATATTTGCATGCTTTGATTTATCAATTATCTTAAAGGTGTCCCTATATCTTGCATTGATTATAGTTTGTGCTAATAGTTTCTTGTTTCACTTTCCAGATTACTTTTATTTTCCATTTGAAAGCATTTCATTTAATTTAAGCAAATATAATTTCATTTTAGAGCAATACTTTGAAGGCACTAGTTGTTCATATGCTTATGTTTATCTTATGTATTGATGGTTGTTAGTGGTTATTTCTCACATCACATTTTCTTATAATCTGTAAAAGTAGTCTATTTCACTTTAACAATTCTCCTAGAAACCTCACCTCTTTAACTTAGTTTTCTTTCAGGGACCACCCCCCATAGCTAGCCTAAGAAATAGCCTAAACGGATAGAGTTGGGAATAGGTGGCAGCCCCTTCTCTTAGTTCCTTGCCACCAACCACACCTTGTGGGCGTAAAGGCTTTTCTCACTAATTGTAGGTAGGTGTAGGCGGCAAGGTCAACATGGGGCAAGTGCATCTACAAGGCCTTGGGCCTAGGGTTTGACCACTAAACCCTCACTTTGCCTTTTTTTATTACAGCAGTGCTAACAGTGATCTAATAGCCCTGAAAATACATTCAAATTGGTCAAAATCACTCAAAATCTCAAAATCTAAAATTTGACCATTTGGGCATCCTAAACCTAGCCTAGATCTAAATTTATGCTTGCTGGACTTTTTTGCATAACTAAATATATCATATCTGTAAATTTCTGAATCGCACATCTCAAGAGGGCTCAAAAATTATTATTTTTTTATTTCGGAAAAATTAGTAATTTGGGATCTGTGGTTTGTTTACTGCTGTAATAAATTGTTTCAAATCTGAAATATTACTGAATACATCATCATAAAGTGGGCTGAAATCAAAAACTTATATGTGCTAACCATTGGAAATTTTTTGTTTTACATGCTTGATAGAATATCATGATATAAAGTGATTTTCCGATTGTTGTCATAACACTAATAAATTCTGAAATTTCCGAAGTATTATCGCTGATCTGAATTGTCGGAAATCTGAAATTTGCTTAACCTCATCTTGGTTTTAAAAATTGTCTAAATTTGCACTTGAAAACACTCAAAAATCTGAGTCTAATCTTGTTGACGAAAAGAGTTAACTTGAGCATCTAAAATTCAATTGCCATTGTGGTACTAGCATAAGAATATTTTTTATTTACATCTTGTGTTGGTGGATAAGTGTTCTAGTTTCTCTGAAGTGGTTAAACATCTTGTGAATTGATCTATAGTTGAAACTTGCACTTATATCTTTAAGCACCCATCTTGTCTTAAGATTGTTACCTGATCAGTATTAAGTACTTTGACTACAAGATAATTCACATTAAGTGCTTAAAAGCATAAACAATCTTAATTCAAGAAGTCTTCACTCATCATCATTGCATTAAGAAATTTACCTCCTAGTATAACTTAGGTTTATAGAGAGCTAGGGAAACCCTTCTCACGTAGCTTAAGGGACTTGGCAACTCTTTGGTGGTTAACACGGTGACCTTGCAGTCTTCAGAGCCACAGTCTCTGCAATGCCGAAGACACCGGGTGATAGGTGTTAACTTTTGCAACTGCGGTCAAATTCCACCTTGGACAACTCAGATGGCCGAGATGATGATTGCACTAGATTCCTCTTTTCGAGAGGACCGAAATTGACCTAAAGATCACCTTATCTAGACTAGCGAAAGTTGGTTTTTGAATTTATTTATTCACTCATGTATATTGGGTTAGGTCAGTCCTAAGCACATGTTAAATTAGGTAGGTCGGCCTCAACCCCAAGTAGACCCTCATGAAAGCCTATAAATAGAAGAGACCTCAAGTTCATTGGACACATTTTGATCAAGCCATCTTCTCTTCTCTTATTGACTTGGTTCGCACAAGTTTGTCGAAGGAAAGTTTGCGCAAGGGTTCGAAATCTCAGGGGTGAAGCTCACACTGATCTATGGTTTTTTATTCCTGGACGTTGGCACAGAAACCTTATGAAAGTGTCTGGGCTGCCATAGACACTCGCAGAGAAAACTTATGAGTGTCCAAGGTTTGAGACAGATCCGAGTATGCTTGAACTCGGACACCCTCATTCAATTCACCTCGGAGAGTCCAGATCTATTCCAGACGCAATCATCTAGTTATGCAGATAGCGTCCAGAACTGTTATAGACGCTCGCACAAACCCTCCTCCCTACGTCTGAGACTCAAAGATGAGATTTCAGTATTCCGAAGATTCCGCTTAGTGACAGCAGTGTTCAGCACAGTGACAGTACTATCCAGCAGTGTTCAGCACAATGACAGCAGTATCCAGCAGTTGACCACAGTAAGTGACAGCACACTACAGTCCTCAAAATCAGGGTCGTGATTATAAGCATGATTAGATCTGTTTCACGGATATCATAGTTGTTTTTTTGCATAGATAAAGTTATGGATCATTATACTCTCTTTTGCTGAATCATTTGATGATGATCTAAGAAGAAGAAGATTTGCAGGGGTTTTTCCCTGGTCTTGGACCAATCCTGGTGTCTCTATGTGTACATGTTTTTCTTCTATTGTTCCTTTATGTTCCACTGCATTGATGATGATGATGTTGTTCTTTCTATGTAATTGCATATGTTGATGAATAATGTAATGATGATATGGGGTGAACTTAATGTATTAATGAAGAAATGCAATTATCAAAGGAAAGAACAATGTAGCCCTATGTAAAACTTAACATGGGTTCAAAGTTGGGTTGAAGAAAATCTATGGTGATCACCCCGATGATGACGACTTTGATGGAAGCAAAAAGAGGATGGTGGAGACCTAAAAGAATTCTAGGGTTTGAAGAAAACCGTAGGCAACTTGATTATTAGGGTTTGATGGATTCTGTGTGAAAGATTCAAGAACCCCTGAATCACTCCTACAGCAACACATTACATTTCTTCTATTTGTTAATTACTGAACAAAATTATTTATTGTTTCCTACAATAAAAACTGAAACTAGGACACTGCAGCCTTCACCATTTAAATTGTTAGCGGAAACAAGAAACTGAGCAAGAAATAATTACAACACATCTACATAGTGGTTTTTGGACAACTTTTCCCGAAAAAACCTAGTGTGGGAAAACCGGTGCAGCAGCTGAGGGTTTTATTATTAAGCAATACTTTTTCTGAATCAATGTTTTAAAACTCCGACTCGGTCGAGGGTCAACTAGACTCAGTCGTTGTAAAAAATATATTAAATATTTTTTTTATAAAAAACATAATTTTAAAGATTTTCATTCATGTTTCCAAACACATAGCATTAGAATATAGATAGAAGACAACATATGATCAATGTAGGCTCATGAATATATCCATTATATCAAAATGGCACCTAGTGAACTGTCCAATACATACATGATGATGATATAGAGATCAAAACAAAAACACATAACCAAGGAAGCTAGAAATGGCGTTATCCTCCAAAATAGATTGTAAGTCATGAAGGAACTAATACAAGGGTCCAAAAGTGTTCCTCACTCCAAGAAAGTCCCAAAGTGCATGTGTACATCTTCAAAAGGTGCATCCTCCACCATGATGTCATCTAGGAGAGACCCCATGTCACCCTTTTCAAGCATGTGAGTGACATGGCACCCCTAACGGTAAGCATTGGCATCAAAGAGGGATGTGCTAGCCCTCCTAAGTCATCTCAATGATAACCATCCTCATATGTGCTTTGGAAGAAGGCACCATCTACAAAAATAGGGTTAAGGCTAGCCAGGGGGCATCTTCAGTCCACATATCATCAAATAGTCCAACGTCCAAGCTTTTAAGTTTAGTGTTTTAGCATTTGGAGGCTCGTTAAGGGGTGTAGCAACACGTGGAATCAACTCAAGGCTTGATGCTCATCTTTGGAGGGCCAAGGTTGGGGCCACAAAGTTAGATTTGCATTAAGAAAGGGGCAAAGAACCTATTGGAAGGTTTTGAAGAAGAATGAAGTTATCCCTTAAGGAATCTCTACTACATATGTAATACCAACTAAACAAACCTCTCAAGATCAAGCGAGATAAACTTATTTAGGGACAAAAAAACCTTTAAAGTATCATCGTGAAAACCTTGGAGTCCCCCTAAAGCAAAAAAATAAAAATAAAAATCGTTGTTTTTTAATTCACGGACCGCTGTCATCCAACCTAGCTGAGTAGGCTCAGACTCGGCTGAGCCGGCTGGGTTATTACCGAGCCGGTCGAGTTGTTAGACAACTCGACCGGCTCGATAATAACCCGGCCAACCGAACCAATTCACTGTCCGAGTCGACCTGGTGAGAGCTTAATTCAGACCAACCCGGCCGAATCGGTTCCGAGTCGGCCGAATCTTAAAACATTGTTCTGAATACAATATTTGGATGCCTTCCTGGCTATCCAGTACAGAGAATATCACTAACAGAGAGATAAGTGAGATTACCTCACACTATCACTGGAGATCCTGGCTGATCCAGCCCCTGGCTACCTTTGCGCTGCCTCTGCGTAGTCACTGTGTCAGCCCAGCGTCACATTCTCTAGGGACAGTGTCACCCCTTCTACTGGTCGATTTGTTGCCCAGGAACTTCGATTTTCACCTCCCGATCTCACACCCCGGCTTCTAGCTTCTGATATCGATTCCTCCAGCAAATTTTTGGACCTCCTCAAGGCTCTACGCTGCCTCTGCGTCAGCCTATGTTGGCCAGCTTAGCCATTATAATCTCTCTCTACCTTCTCTGTTGAGTATTCCTAGATCAGGAGAAATCGCCAATCGAAACTATCCCTGCCCCTCGCTGCAAAATATCACTTCGAAATTCTCTCCGAAAACTGCTCTGCTTTAGAAATTTGATCTTTTGATCTTCGCTCGATGTGTTCTCCAAGTGCCCATCAAGCCTCTTCTTATAATCCTCTCGTTGATCAATCAACGACGCAGATTAGATCATAATCAATGGCTAGGATCATATTCACTTGATCTTCGTCTTCTTCTACAAGTTTCACCCACAGTTTAGATTAATATCCATTAATTATTTTAATTTCCTAAGTTTAGACTTAGGGACCCATTAAAAATAATTAATTATTTTAATAAAATAGTCTCCGGGTGGAATTTCCCAAAACAATTTCTAGGTATTGGAGAATGCATGTGTCTAAGCCTCCCTACAAATTTTGAGACTTAGAGCACATCCAATGCTACCAGAAATCAACACTCCCTCTTAGTGAGGAATGTGCTCTAGCAATGCAACCTGCTGAAGCATCACCCTATTCTTAACATCTCCCTCTGCGTTGTTGATGTCTGACATCGTTGCTCACCAACCACTGTGCAAATGTTGCATCTATACTATTGTTGACCCTGCCACTGTCAACATTGCATCCGTACTACAACTCCCTCTGAAATTATGCATTCGTGCTACTGCTGACACTGCATCTACACTACATCCTTCTCCAACTACTGCTGCTACTGCATCAACAACAAAAAAGCACCTCAAATTACTGAACTGGTGTTCAATATGATGCATCTCATTGCTGGAGTTCTGACTGATGCTAGTCTCTGCGCTGACCCTCTGAAGCCTCAGTGTTGCTGCCGACTTCTGCGCTGTGCCAACTGCACTGCTGCCAACTTTTCTCTGCGCTGCGCAGTCTCTGGCGCTCCTAGCCACTACAACTGTCACTTTGACACTCCTTTGCATCAACTAACACTGGTCCATCCTGCTACTACTGATTTAGCCTCCCGTAGCAAGGCATTAATCCGAGAGGTGGACTCCTCAGGGATCTTGCCCAACTGCAGTTCTTTCAAACTATAGTTCTAAATCACCCCACTTCCCTCTTGGAGGTATCTGGGCTGTCATGGCAAACTCCTCCTCCTCAATCTTCGCGGAAGCAACCTTCGGATCATGCTTCTCATCTTTGTTCTTCTTCTTGAGAGGACACTGTGTAGCATAGTGACTGAATTCACCACACCTTAAGCATTTAATCTTCAAGACATCCTTCTTCCACCTCTGTTGCTCCTGTTGCCCCTTGGATGCGAGGGTTGCATTCTCTTCCTCCTCCTTGGGCTTCGACCCACTGTTGCTGCTTTCGTCAGGTTTATACTTGACCAAGTCTCTCCTCAGCTCCTCTTGCTTAAGAGTTGCCCACATTCCTTCCCAGTATGGCAAGTTTTCCCTACCCACGATCCTCTGGACAAGTACTTGCCACTTTGGAAATCGAATTTAGGGCTAGTCTTACCATCTCGGAAGACTGAGGTGTAGACCCCACAGCTGCAAACTCATCTCAGGTTTCCTGAAGCTTTGCAAGGAGCGGATCAATGTATTCCCCCTTCTACATTTGTGTGGATCTCATATTTTTCTCCAAGTACATCTTTTGTTGCTCGAAAGATCCCTGATATAGCATTGACAAAGCATCCCACATCTCCTTGGCAGTCCCTCTGCCAGCAATGTGACAGACTACATGATCCTTCACTTTGTCGAGGATCATTCTCTTGGTCTTCGCCATCTCTCCCTTGTACTTCTTGAGTGGATCTGGATCCACGGGCTCAGCTACCACGCTGTCGATGTAGATGTTGAGAAAATGCTCATCCAAAAAGCATGACATCCTTGCCTTCCAGATCACATAGTTGGATACACCATCCAATCTATCATGATCTCTCAATCCACTGGCTACCATCTTTGCCAATCAAAAAAGTCGAATGACCTCCTCTCTCCTGCTGTTGCTCAGTAAATGAGAATTTGAATTCCCTGGCTAGGAATTCTCTGAGGAAGAAATTCCCTCAGGTGTCTCTCTTCTTCCTTTTGAAGTCTTTCTACCCAGCAACTGCTTACAGAAAATTGCGTCCCACCAGACACTGCTCTGCGTTGAAGCTACTGCGGCACTGCTCCCTCTGTCGCTGACAAATTTTGATTTGGAAATCCTACCTCTCTGTCGACTCACTCAGAGAGAGGTTTTCTACGAAATTCTTGCCCTCCTGGCTAGGACTATGCAATCCCTCTAGGGATTATATTTGTTGCCTATGCAGCACTTCAGCTTCCCTTCTTCCTTCAACACTGGGCTCTTCCAGCGCTACTCTCTTGTTTCACCGGTAGCTCTGATACCATGTGAAAATTACAAGAACCCTCGAATCACTATTGCAACAATTGATTACGTTTCTTCTATTTGTTAATTATTGAACAAAATTATTTATTGTTTCCTACAGTAAACACTGAAACTAATACACTGCAGCCTTCACCATTTAAATTATAAGAGGAAACAAGAAACTGAGCAAGAAAGAAATACAACACATCTACACAGTTGTTTTTGGACAAATGTCCCCGGAAAAACCCAGTGTGGGAAAACTAGTGCAGCAGCTAAGGGTTTTATTATGAAGCAGTATTTTTTTTGAATACAATCTTTGACTGCCTTCCTGGCTATCCAGTACAGAGAATATCACTAACAGAGAGATGAGTGAGATTACCTCACACTATCACTGGAGATGTTGGTTGATCCAACCCCTGGCTGCCTCTGCGTAGTCACTGCTTCAGCCCAGCATCACAGCCTCTAGGGACAGCGTCACCCCTTCTGCTAGTGAATTTGTTGCCCAGGAACTTCGCTTTTCACCTCCGAGTCTCACACCTCGACTTCTGGCATTTGATATCGATTCCTCCAACAAATTTTCAAACCTCCTCAAGGATGTACACTGCCTCTGCGTCAACCTATGCTGGCCAGCTTAGCCACTGCGTTGCCTCTCCCGGATCTGTCTCTGCCTTCTCTATTGAGAATTCCCGGATCAGGAGAAAACTCCATCAAATTATTCTTGCCCCTCGCTGCAAAATATCACTTCAAAATTCTCTCTGACAGCTGCTCTACTTCATAAATTCAATCTTTTGATCTTCACTCGATGTGTTCTCCAAGTGCCCATCAAGCCTCTTCTTATAATCCTCTCATTGATCAATCAACGACCCAAATTAGATCCTAATCAATGGCTAGGATCATATTGACTTGATCTTCGTCTTCTTCTAGAAGTTTCACCCACAGTTTAGATTAATACCCATTAATTATTTTAATTTCCTAAGTTTAAACTTATGGACCCATTAAAAATAATTAATTGTTTTAATAAAACTATCTCCAGGTGGAATTTCCCAAAACGATTTATGGGTATTGGAGAATGCATGTGTCTAAGCCTCCCTGCAAATTTTGAGACTTAGAGCACATCCGATGCTACCTAAAATCAGCAGATGAAGTTAGGGTTGGAGAGAAAACCCTTGTTTATGGAAACAAAATGAGATATGGAACCTAGCTTGTCAATGTGAAGATGCTCAAGCACTTCACAAATATTTGATGAAGCCCTAGATGGGATAATCCCTAGCAGGCCTGGTTGGATAACTGAAGGCAACATTGGTATATGGACCATGGACATTGATGGCTCTTGAAGATTGGTTCAAGAGGGAGAGGATCACCTCTCATTGAAGATAAGTATTTCTTGACTCATGATGCCTCTTACTTTTGTTTAGACTTATGGATTTGATTATTATTATACTTCCTGCATATGTATTTGAGTATATGGATGTTTCTAACCTCCTTGATGAGATAGATCCTTCTTGAGGATCATTTGAAATGCGGGAAGGATGGCTAGAGCTGGAAAATGTTAAAAGGAACTATATGAAAAGACGACAAAATGCTTTAAGCAGCCTATGTCTAATGAAAAGGTCCACAAGGTATGTCTGGTATGTTGTATTTCAGATGTAACATTAGATGGCTCGGTAAGCCCTGAGATATGATGAGAATGTCTCTTGCTTTGATGGCTCACACACGCATATGAAAGTGACTTGGATCTATGTTTCCTATGATGAAATGATGCACCTGGTATAGAACATTTTGATCTTCTTGAATTCTATGAAGCTATCTAATGTTGATACATTGATACACTTGATGTTTGGCTAACATCCATCTGTTGGACATCTCGATCCTATGAAGAAGGCTAGCACCTTGGCTCTAGTAAATGATACTCTTGATACTTGTCATGATGCATTTTATATATAAGGATAGCTCATTGACTCCTATACATGAGTTTGTTGATAATGCTTGTAATAAGCATGATGAAAGCATATGGAAAGAGAAATTGACACTCTCATTGATTTGATAAATCCTTATTGAATGATCTTACTTGATCCTATTGATCATGATAAGCATGATGTTAGAGGTATAACTATGAGATTGATATTCTAGATCTCTTACTACCTATGGTCATGTCTTGATGACATATAGTTAAACTGAATGTCCTAACTTGATGAAGTGACTTGATAGAAAGTGCTATTGTGTTCATAATCTTTGAGATATGATGTTGCATCTATATGTTGCTTTGAGTCTAAAGATTGATGTCAGGATGTTGATAGCCATGATAAATATATGTTTATGATTGTAGCATAAAAACTTCGGTTGAAGCACAAAAGACTGATAGCTTGTAGACTTGAATGTAAAAATACACACAGGTATTTAAAAATAATAATTTATTTATATATAAAATGTATAAGATGATATAAGATACAACGAGGCCCTGCTTTTATACCTTAAAAACTTCGGTTGAAGCACAGAAGACTGATAGCTTGTAGACTTGAATGTAAAAATACACACAGGTATTTAAAAATAATAATTTATTTATACATAAAATGTATAAGATGATATAAGATACAACAAGGCCCTGCTTTTATACCTTAGCAAGTGACCTTTTGTGAACAGGCATGTCTTTTAGACATGCCAGACATGCTTGTTCACTTAATTAATGACTTATTTAACCTAACCAATATTTAATTATTTAATATTTATTTTATTTATTTGTTATGATTCATATTCATAACATGGCCCCTTCCTTAAGAAGCTTTGTCCTCAAAGCTATATTGCTGGCAATTGTCTTTGTGGTTGTCGTCTCGACATATGGAAGGCGGAAGTTGGCTCAGCGTCTATAATTCGCTAATAACTCTCTATTTGAGTCCAAGGTTGTCTTCTTTTGTTTTCTTTTCTTTTTTTTTCTTTTTTTTTATTTAAGATTTTTTTTTAATAATAATATATAATGGAAGGCGGAAGTTGGCTCAGCGTCTATAATTCGCTAATAACTCTCTATTTGAGTCCAAGGTAGTCTTCTTTTGTTTTCTTTTCTCTTTTTTTTTTCCTTTTTTTTATTTAAGATTTTTTTTTAATAATAATATATATATATATATAGCTTCAATATATATTTATAAGATCATTATTAATGTAATGTTTATTTTCCACTTTACATCAACCTCGTCATATATATATATATAATCACTTTTATACGATAGGTTCATGAAAAAACAGGTGATGACAATCGTTTTAACTTCTTCCAAAATTTTTGTATGCTCTTCGATTACTTCTAGCTCCGCACCTCTACACCCACTCAATTTCTGCAGTTTAATGTAGTCTTCCATCTCCTGCCTCGATTCTGTTTGGGGAATGGCACTTTTTGCATTGAACCATTGTTTAGTAAAAGGGTTCTGTGCATGGCGTTTGGTTTCCCAGACGGTCTCTAAAGATTTTCTGTCATAAAGACTCTGAGTGGGATCTTGGTCAAGCGGTAATCGGACTGGATCGTAAGCAAACTCATAGTAGATAACGTCCTTATATTTCTCCGGCACCATTTCCATCTCAACTTCATTGTTCACTAGCGAAAGAGCAGGTTCAGGTTCCATTCTGTTTTGACAGCAATTCGCCAAACAAACAGCAAAATGACCGAAAGCTGAACACTTCGTCTCAAACAGTTAGCTATTTCTCCTTTGCACATTAGAGCCCAGTGGATTTGTTGGAGCTGGTAGTATCAGAGAAGTTGAAAGCATCGCAGTAACTTCTGGCATTGGTGGACGACGCAATGAATCCTCATGTGTACACAAAAGACCAACCTGAATGCATCTCGAGGCTTTCTCCATATCACACGTTTCAATTATTGTTGGATCAATCGTCCCCAAAACATTGTCTAGTTTGTCTGGTTTGTATGAACTCCACACCCATCCTAAAAGCTCCCTCGGTTCAGATGATATAATTCTCCCAGTGAGAAGTTCCAGGAGAACAATGCCAAAGCTATAGACATTTGTATTTGCAGATAACTTCCCTTCCATAACATACTCTGGCACCATATATCCTGGGGTTCCAACAATCCCTGTGCTGACATCAGTCCTATCTTCAGGGAAACTTTAGCAGTGCCGAAATCTGCTATCTTAGGAATTAGTTTCTCGTCCAACAAAATGTTAATGGTTTTAATATCATGTTGAACAATCTGCAGTTGAGAATCCTCATGAAGATAGCAAAGCCCACGAGCTATTCCCAGGATAATCTTATAGCGTATGTGCCAATCAAGTTCTTTGTGTTTCTCCGAATCGGATAGGCATTTATCAAGGCTCTTATTCGGCAAGTATTCGTAAACAGGCAACATTTCTGATCCCTGTGCACAGCAGCCACGTAGGTTCACTAAATTCCGATGCTGAATTTTTGCAAGCATCTTTTCATTCAAGAACAATGGACTCATGGTGAGCCTTGAATTTGAAGAAACACCACTCTGAAAGTTTTGGGGCACTCTTTCCAAGCCCTTTCTCTGAATAAAATCCTCAGAACCACCAGTAGAATGTCTACTCTTGAAGCTTTTTTGTGGAAGCTTAGATAAGATAGAGGCCATCAGACCCCATCTATCAGTGAGTGTACAGGCATATATACAGTGCAAACCTACCTCTATTATTTCCACTTCATCCTTGAAAAGCCAAATCCCTTCTGAATTTTTGCATCCCTCCTCTAAAATCTCAGAGCACAATTCCAAATTATTGTCCTTTGCTTTCTCTTTCAACCATTTAACTAAAAATGTCTCTGAAGAGTCTATAGACATGACTGGCTGATTCCTTGAAGAATCTCCCTCCTCAAGTGTGCCTGTTGTGCCATATTTCCTATGCATAAAAGGAACAGCCAGCTCCCTCAATCTTTCCACAACTGTAGCCTCAGTCACTCCATCGAGCATTGCATTAAATTTTTCATAATCACAAAGAAGTCCCCAGGCACTGAGACTTAAAACATCTTTGTCTGTCGTACCTCCACCAAAAAAAACAAGATGACACAAATCAGAGATATCAACAAAGGAAAGTTCTCAACTCTGTGACTCCTTTGTTATGATAGCCAATGTCCAATAAAAAAAAAAAAATTCTCCAGTTGCCCACTCAATTTGTCTATATTCCTTGCTCGTTCTTTGTACCACTCAATCACTTCCATAGTAGATGGCCACAGCAGTCCACTATGTAGTTTAACCATATGCTCTGTACTCATTCTAAGATCAATTTCCTCACTTCTGTCTTGCGAATGACTATCAATGAAAGCCATAACTTCTTCATTCTCAAGATAGTCTTCTTCTTCTGCTTCACTTTGTTTTGTTCCTTTACTGTCACTATTCTCTTCCTTATTATTGATTTCCTTTTGACATGGTTTAATTTCTGCACATGATTTTTCTAAACGCTGATATGCTTCTTGAATACTAAACTTTTCAACATAATCAGGATATGAACGTAATGGCACATTGTGCAGTGAACTATGTTCAAAGGCCCGCATGATTATATCGTGTGCAATAGCTTTGATACCACTGTAGCATAAAAACTTCAGCTGAAGCACAAAAGACTGATAGCTTGTAGACTTGAATGTAAAAATACACACAGATATTTAAAAATAATAATTTATTTATATATAAAATGTATAAAAATACACACAGGTATTTAAAAATAATAATTTATTTATATATAAAATGTATAAGATGATATAAGATACAATGAGGCCCTGCTTTTATACCTCAGCAGGTGACCTTTCGTGAACGGGCATGTCTTTTAGACATGCCTGTTCACTTAATTAATGACTTGTTTAACCTAACCAATATTTAATTATTTAATATTTATTTTATTTATTTGTTATGATCTATATTCATAACAATGATCTAACAAATCTATTGTTGCTTGACTCTAGCAGAGACAGGTTGATGATATAGATTCCCGGTCAGAGGGAGAATCTCTTCTCAAGATTCTTACTCTTATTACTATTTGCATTATGTATTGTTGAAGTATGATTTATGTGCATCTAACATAATTGATCTATAGCAAAGTCTCAGATCTGAAGCTAGTACAAAAATTAGGGTTTCTGGTCCAGATGCAGGCACTGAACTAGGAAATCTTATCCCTGGATGCCTGCATGCTAAGGCCTTGGTAGCATCCAAGCAGCTAAAAACACTCCCACGCTAACCTTAAGGGAGCATCCAGAGGTTTGACAACAGTTGAACATCATCTGAAGTTGTCTAAACTCTGAATCAAGGTGTCTTTGACATATTCTGCCACTGTAATCTGATTTCTAAAGTTGTTGGGTTAAATTGTTGATCACATAAAAATGAAGTATTGTGCATGAAATCAGATGGTCACCTGGAAGATGTCAGTTCCACAAATATGTTGCAGATAACAAGATCTGGAAGTAGGAAAAGCTTGAATGTTTTCCATAACATGAACATGCAGACTGAACTTGTGTTTGCAGGTGACCGAGACATACATATAGATATGTCACTATGTTTGTGCTACAAGAGGTTGGCATGATTTGGCTTATTGATATAGATGAACAGTGTGTTGTCATGATGCTTGACAATAACTTGGAACTTTAGAATTGATATTGAGATATGTTTTGAAAATAGATCTCTCTTCGATAGCGATTTGGACTTGACCTGATGTCTAATGATTTGATTTGACAATTGTTGATTTGCCCTGATGTCAATGCTATGTGGGTATTTGGAAATTGGCCTCCTTGTTCCTAGCACAATGGTTGAGGTATTGATAGTTGTGATTCAACATGAACATGGAACCTGCATGACTCATCCTTAGTGTATGCATTTGCACCTAGTGACATAAATGACTTGTATTATGATTATGAAAATGACTTGATAAAGTTTGGATTAATAATGAATGGACGATGACAACTTGTTTCCATAATAATAAATGAAGTCACAATTTGATATGAGCACCACTTGTCTCCTGCTTGAAAGAATCGATATTGTGATATTAATGACTTTGATCATGGTTGTGATCTGACTTCTAAAATTTGATAAGCTGACTCTGTTGATGTGATGGTACAACATTGATTTATGTAAGGCTAATTATGTTGGCTTAGCAAGGCATTATGCTTAGAGCATTGCATGAAGCAAGCTCTCCGATCCAGATATGTCTATATTTGACAGTTATCTGATGAAGTCAGGATGATGAGTTCCAAGGTATGGCTTTGATTTTGATTATGGTTTTGGTTTTATATCTTGATGGTCTACTCTTGACAAATGATGAGCCTCTAATGATCTAAATCAGAGGGAGATAGCTTCTGAAGCTCGAAATGATGTATCATGGCATGATGAATCGATTTCTGGAATTTGGAAAGGAAATTCTATATTGCAAAGCTATGAAAATGCAAATCCTTGGATACTCTGATTTGAAGTTCAAAGATGTTGTTGAACTTGACATGGCATCTGACTGTTGATTGAAACATTGATGTTTTGTTGGGAAAATCCATATGTATATATATGACATGCATAGAACCTGAATAAATTTATGAATGAACCGCTTCATTCACATAAAATTGTCACCCGCATCCTTTGAAATATCTACATGAGATATTCTATTTTTGAGGCTGAGATATTTCTCCTATGATATTTGACTGCATGGATGTATTGTTGTTGATAGAGATTGTTGTTAAGCATATTTGGATGTTGCTTTAGTATGAGATCTACCATGATATCTTGGATGAGAGGTCCATAGTATGATTGAGGATGAGTTGATGTTGCTAGCATGGCTAGTTATGAGGCAGGATGAAGAAGCTCCTTAGGGAGTTCTCTGAGCATGATCTGGATATGACATAGAGTGAGATATAATTGCCAGAAAGTCCCATATTTATAGTTGGGACCTAGATACTCTCAACTATTAAGACAGTGCAGTTGTTCGAAACAAGCTTAGGCTTGTGGTTGGCACCTCCTTGAAAGGGAGGATGATTATGGTATCCTTTTGAGAATTATATGATTATTTATGTTCTAACATGATATGTGATTTGATGTCCTGTATGAACAGGAAACAACTGCTATTGAGACCAGTTGATACCAAATTTCAGTATGATGAGAGCAACGCTGATCAGGGACACTAAGTCAACTCTTCCTATGCCTGAGCTCCCAAGGTGAGGAATTCAGATAAAGAGCTCTTAGGGTTGAGAGAACTCTGGACAATAGGGTATGACCCCTATCTGTTACCCATAGGGTTGAAGATGTCGCTCCCCTATCTTCATAGGGTTGGAGAACGTTGCTCCCCTATCTGGTCTTTGCAGAGTATACCCCAGTATGCATCATACCCACAAGTTGGGCTTGTCCAGAATACCGCTCCTCGTTTGGCCAATGAGTTGAGAGTGTACTTGGGGTGTACAACTCAAGTCAATTATGATGCGGGTGTTCTACCATATGACTATTTAGGGTCATCGATGTGAATATCAGTAGGCAATAGGATGGGTTGAGATAACCCTGTGTGATTCCAAGTTGAGATTGATCTCCCTGATGAGATCCAAGGGTCGAGATGTGCTCCCCAGTGTGTTTGGGACGAGATGTGTTTCCCGATATGGGGTTGTAGATGTATAGCTCCCCCATGAGATTCTGGGTCGAGATGTGTTCCTCAATGTGGTTCTAGGTTGAGATGTGCTCCTTGATGATATGCTCTCTGATGACAATTAATGATGATATTCTGGGTAGTAACCCGTTGGCAGAGATTCTAGGTAGCAACCTGATGGATAGAGGGTGGTAGCTTGAGCTCCCCTCCGGTAACAAATTCTTCTTCTTCTAGATTCGAGAATGTTCAGCATACGAGCAGGAACAATCAAGAGATAAACAAGAATAAGCAAGGGATAGATCAAGATGTACATTAATGATTTGTGATGATGAGATACTTGAGGTGGTCATTGCATGACGACTACATGACAGAGATGATCAGGGATGATACATGATGACACTTGAACACACAAGAATGGCATATTGATCGATCGACAGATATTGGTAGGTGGAATTCTCCCTAGTTGATAGGGAGTGTTAATTTTTGCAATTGGGGTCAAATTCCACCTTGGACAGCGCAGATGACCGAGATGATGATTGCATTAGATTCCTCTTTTCAAGAGGACCACAATTGACCTAAAGATCACCTTATCTAGACAAGTGGAAGTTGGTTTTTGAATTTATTTATTCACTCATGTATATTGGGTTAATTCGGCCCTCAGCAGATGTTAAATTGGATAGGTCAGCCTCAACCCCAAGTGGACCCTCATGAAAGCCTATAAATAGAAGAGACCTCAAGCTTATATGGACACATTTTGATCAAGCCATCTTCTCTTCTCTTATTGTCTTGGTTCGCACAGGTCTGTCGGATGAAAGTTTGCGCAAGGGTCCGAAATCACAAGGGTGAAGCTCGCACTGATCTATAGGGTTTTTTTATTCCTGGACGGTGGCACAGAACTGGGCATTTTAGTCCATGGACGTTGGCACACAGTGGTCAAGACAGTGTCCAAAAAGCCCTGGACATTGGCACAGAGTGTTTATGGGAATGTCTGGGAGGCTAAGGTTTTCATTGCTCAGTTTGGTCCCCAGACGCACGCACGGTATGGTCCTGAAAGCGTCTGGGCTTCCATAAACGCTCACACAGAAACCTTATGAGAGCGTCCAGGGTTTGAGGCAGATCTGGGTATGTTTGACCCCAACGCCCCCATCCAGTTCACCTGGGAATGTCAAGATCTGTTTCAGACGCAGTCATCCAGTTCTGCAAAGAGCGTCCAGAGCTGCTATAGATGCTCGCACAACCCCTCCTCCCTATGTCCGAGACTCAAAGATGAGATTTTAGTATTCCTAATATTCCGCTCAGTGACAGTAGGGTTCAGCACAGTGACAGCAGTATCCAGCTGTGTTCAGCACAGTGACAACAATATCAGCAGTTGACCACCGTTAGTGACAACAGTGTTCAGCACAGTGACAGCAGTATCCAGTTGTGTTCAGCACAGTGACAGCAGTATCCAGCAGTTGACCACAATCAGTGACAGCACACTACAGTCCTCATAATCAAGGTTGTGATTCTAAGCATGTTTAGATCTGTTTCAGGGATATCACAGTTGTTTTGTTGCATAGATAAAGTTATGAATCATTGTACTCTCTTTTGCTGAATCATTTGATTACGATCTAAGAAGAAGAAGATTTGCAAGGGTTTTCCCCATCGTGGATTTTGCCCTGGTCTCGAACCAATCTTGGTGTCTCTATGTGTGCATGCTTTTCTTCTATTGTTCCTTTATGTTCCACTGCATTGATGACGATGATGTTGTTCTTTCTATATAATTGCATATGCTGATGAATAATGGTGTAGATCTGAATAATGTAATGATGATATGGGGTGAACTTAATGTATTGATGAATAAATGCAATTATCAAAACAAAAAACAATGTAGCCCTATGAAAATTTAACAATAGGAGCACAACAGAAGGTATTGTTAATCAGACCCTAGCCTACTTCCTGATGGCCTCCTTCCCATAGCCTACCTTGGAGCCCAGCTTCAAAATAGTTTAAGGTTACACATAGATAGGCATATAACTAAAAATAACCAAGATCACTGCATCACACATAGATCCTAGGACCTGCACATCATATAGGTTAGTCAATCATTTAAGCAGTGGGTGTCCATCCGATAACTTGGCAATAATTTGTATAAAGTAAGAATTGTCACTCCATAAGGCATTGATCTAATCATAAATCTTGCTAAATTTAACCAAACAGCTAGGCCACTGATCCGTGTCTCCCAAACAAGTTGGTTCCCAACTTGTTTCCTTCAACTCCTTCCATAGGGACTACCCCCTATAGCCTGTCGTTGGGAGATAGCTAGAACGGATTCGGCGGGGATAAGAGTGACAGCCCCTGCCCTGAGCGGTTGTCGCAGTGCCTATACAATCTGGGAGGAAACATTTTTTGGCACCATTGTCAGGGAGGAGTTTATCTCGTTCTTGGCGCCAGTGTCACAGGGTTCGCCGAATTTGAACCTTGAGGTTCGAAATTCCGCGAACCTCAAAAATATCTTCGGGTTCGGATAAAGTTCGATTAAATTCAGTTCATGTTCGAATTCTGTTTGCCTTATGTTGCATTGCAAGGTTAACCATGTTTAAATTTTGGAGTTTCGATTTTAATTTCGAGTTCCAATCTCTCTTAGAATTTTAAATGGCTTGTTTAAGTTCAAATTTAAGTTGCCCCATTAACTCGGTTTGGGTCATCAAGCGCACAGATGAAAATGTGCACAAACATCTAGGGCCATCGTGCAAGCTCCGACAGTTTCAGAAGCCATCGAACAATTGTTGCAGATAACGCAGGCTATGATAAGAGAGACTTCAATGTATCGACCTTCGACAATTTGTACATAAAATATACTATGACGAAACTGCAATCGCACAGAGATGCAACTACAATCTCACATGGAGGAATGACGCTTAAACTTTGGTAGGTTATGCACTCGCGAAGCCAGTGACGCTTTGGTAAGTTAGGTAAGAGGCTTTTAACTTTTTTTTTAATTTGAATCAGATTCGAATAGTTTTAATTTTTGCTTTTAGATACACATTGTTTTATACATATTAAAAAATAAAATATTAATAATAAAGAATTATATATTAAATTTATTAAATTCTATTTGAATACCTTATATCATTAAAATTGTTTTATAAATAATTTACTTTATATACATATTATTTTATATATATTAAAAAATAATTATTTTATATATATTAAAAAGTAATATATTAATATTATAATGAGATATATAAAGTTCAATTAAATTTTATGCTAAACATAATGATTATATGTATATAAAGGGGCAACTTTATTTGTATTATAAACATCAAAAATTTAATATGTAAATATTATATTGAGTTATATATATATATATATATATACTCGAATTTAATGACGAACCTATATATATATATATATATATATATATATATATATATATATATATTCGAATTTAATGACAAACCTTATTCGAAAATTCGAATTCGAATCGAATTTAATTGTTGTCGAACTCGAACTCAAACCCAAACCATGTGACATTGCTCGGCGCTTCAACGACATTCTATCATTTTATCCTCTCACTTTCTGATTTTTCCATCTTTCATTTGTGGTCCCACCAGTGTTGCAGGGGAGTGCCCCCCTACCCTCAATCCCGCTCCCAATCTGCGCTCTGGGCGGGAGCGACTCGGGAGCGGGTCGAGAGCGTGCTCCCGAAATCGCTCTCGTAAAAAAAATGTGCTCCCTGCCCCAGAGTGAACCAGGGAGCGTTGTTCCAGTCGCCTCGGAAGCGATTTTTATAACCCAAGAGCGCTCAGGGAGTGAACGCTCCCGACCGCTCCCGGAGCGACGAAAACGACCGTCGGGAGCAGACCGTGCGAACAAAAAAAAAATCTGTTTTTTTGGAAATAAAAGGAGGGAGGGAGGGAGGGTTTCATTTCATCATTGTGAGAGTGAGATTGAGATTGAGATTGAGAGAGGGTGAGAGTGAGGAGCAAGGAGAGAGCAAGAGAGAGCAAGGAGAGAGAAAGAGAGAGCAAGGACCACGGAGCAAGAGAGTGAGAGAGCAAGAGAAAGCAAGGAGCAAGGGGAGATTGGACGCCAAAGAGGTAGGCTCTACAATATTGAATAGAGTGTCTAGCAAGTTTTTTTTTAATGTTTATTAAATTATTCCTAAATAAATAAATAAATTTTTCTCTATTTCCCATTCCCATTCCCATTCCATTTTTTTAAATTTTGCAAATTCAAAACTTCAAATTTCAAACATCATGGTTATATTTCTTGCCATTTTCTTCTTCTTCCTTTTTTTGTTACTATGGTGCTGGAGAGTAGAAAAAGGAGGGTTGAAATTGAAAATGAAGGGGGGGATGAAGAAGGGGGGCATAGTGGATTTGATGAAAACCCCGATGAGGAGGAGCTGGAGGAGAGTGAACATGAGTCAGCTCAAAAAAATAAACAAGACCAAACCCCATTGTGGAAATATGTTAACAGGCCTGAAGTAAGGAAAGGGGGTGGAACCACTAAATTCCATTGCCCCCATTGCAACAATAATTACACAGGTTCATACACCCATGCCAGAAAACACCTCTGTGGGAAATGCCATGCGATGGAGATAAACAAATAGGAATCAAAACTTGTACAGGTGTGTCAGCAGCAGATAGAGCCAAATACATAAGGGAAGAGGAGGAAGCCCAATATAAATCTAAAAAATCCAAGGGTTTCTTTGAACCAAGCTCACAATCACATGCACAAAGAACTCTTTTAGGATCCTCCCAAGTCAGTGGATATGGAGGCACAGGGTCACCGGGTTTAAGGCGTAGAACCATATCAGATTTCCTTGATGAAGGGTGTAAGAATGATGTGGATTCAAAACTTTACAGGTTTCTCTATGCATGTGGGATACCATTCAATGTTCTTTGCTCACCTTATTGACACGAAATGGTTTCTGCCATAAATGATGCTCCTAAAGGATACAAGAGCCCTGGGTATGACAAGGCAAGAACCGTTGGACTTGATCATGAAAAAGCAAAAATATCACATTCTTTGAATAGAATGACAAGTTCTTGGACTGACCATGGGGTGTCCATTGTATCTGATGGATGGACAAATGTAAAAGGCAAGCCATTGATAAATGTTCTTGCTGTGTCTGTTAGTGGTGCCATCTTTCTTTCAGCATATGATTACTCAGACAAGTTCAAGACCGCCATCAACATTGCAGAACCATTACTTGAAACAATTGACCGTATTGGGCCATACAATGTCATCCAAGTCATCACTGATAATGCTCCTAATTGTAAGGCAGCGAGAGCAATTATTGAGGATAAATACCCCAACATATTTTGGTTTGGGTGTTTGGTTCACACAATGAACCTTTTGATGCATGATATTGTTAAGAACAAAAATGAACAATACAAATGGATTGGTGATTTGTACAAGAAAAGCAAACAAATGATAAAATTTATTACAAATCATAGCAATACCCATGGCCTTTTCCGCAGTCACTCAAGATTGGAGTTGTTGAAGATTGCGAGGACTAGATTTGGTAGCTATTACCTCACCTTCAGGCACCTTTTGAAGGTAAGAGACTCATTGGCTAGCATGGTATCAAGTCCACACTGGCAGGTATTAAAGGAAAGGGTTACAAATGCAGCTGACAGGCAAGGTTTTGAACAGATGGAGGAGGCCGCTCTTGATGGTATGTTTTGGGCACATGTGAGGCAAGTATTGGATTTCACCAAGCCCATTTATCACATGATTCGGTTTGTAGATACAGATAAACCAGTGATTGGCAAGGTGTATGAGCAGATGGATACCATGTTGGGGCAAATAAAAGATATTGTTCATAACAATGATCCCAACTTGTACAAACTGATTCACGATTGTGTGTGTATGGTGGGATAAACTTAATGTTCCACTACATGGCGTATATCCTTACGCCAAAATACTACTCTACATCTTGGTTGGGCCAAACCCCATATAGATGAAGAGGTATCTACAAGATATTTGGAAGCATTAGAAAAGTTGATACCTGACAGGGAGGAATGTGCTAGTGTGCGTCTTGAAATAGGCAGATACTTCAGTTGCACTGGTTTGTTTGGTACCTTTCATGCAATGGAAGATAGAGACAAATTTGATGCTCTCACATGGTGGGAATCATATGGCGGCCATGGACTTTTGCCAAAATTGGCAAAAAAAGTTCTCTCACAAGTTGTAAATACTTCTTCTTCAAAGAGGTGTTGGAGCACCTACAGCTTCATACATAATGTGAAAAGAAACAGACTCAATGAAAATCGAGCAAAAAGCTTGGTTTATGTGCACTACAACTTGAGGTTGTTGAGTCATTACTATGATTGGGCTTATGAGGATCCAACATATAAAATTTGGGACAACCACCCAAAGGATGATAATTTGGAGGATGGCACTATACATCTTGAAGAACTGGAAGCGGAACTTATAAGAGAGGAAGATGAAGCAACAACCATGCCACCTCCACCATCTAGTAGCAGTGCTCGAGTTCCGAGTCTTGTTACTTTGTTGTCGTTGCCTCCATCTACACCCTCACGTGGAGGGCATGTGCCTTCTGGTTCTGGTCATTGGTCTGTGCGGGAGACTCCTAGAAGACCACCACGACCTGCTCATACGTTAGACACTTCTCGTGGCAAGGGCCACATGTAGTAGTAGATAATAGATTTACAGTTTACTTGTCTTTTCTAGTTTCTATTAGTTTTCATAGCTGTTGAGTCTTGACTCTTTCATATCATAATGATATTTTTTGTAAACAATATATGACTGTGACAATTTAAGTTTGAAGTTTAAAGTTGGCAATTATAAGTCATTGGTAATGAATCTAAATTATGAATATCATGCTTCGTGAAAGTTGTTTCATTTCATTTCATAATTCATTTTATAGCATTTCATTTCGTGTTAGATGTTATTTCTTGTAATGGTTAAACTTAGCTTACAAGTACAACTTTGGTGATCAATGATGATAAATGTTATATATTGAATTTTCAATTTTGAAAGCTTGAAGTTGAAACTTTAAGATTGATGAATCACGAATCGTGATTCACGATTACGAGACTCAATATGTTGTATGTTACTAACTCGTGGACGTGGTTGATGAAGAATCAAGATTATAACTTCTAGATGATTGATGTTATGTGGTTGATGGTTCAATGATCAATCTATGTTTTTTTATGTTTTTTATATCTAATTCATCATTCTACATGTTTTTGTTGTATATATATATATCACTCAAGGATTCACTCCCAAACCGGGAGCTTTTGAAAATGTCGCTCCCGTTCCCCGCTTTCGCTCCCGCTCTCGTTTTCGCTCCCGCTCCCAAGTAACACTAGGTCCCACCAATGCCAAAACATTTTCTGGCATCATTGTCTGGGACAAGTTTGCTCGTTGTCGAGGTTTACAACAATCTTCATAATCTCCATAATTTCCTAATCCTTCTTCATTAGCCCATCAAACGACACGACAGTTTTTGGCACCTTCTTTTATCATTCTTCGTCTTTTCATCACCTTATCATTTTTCCTCTCACTAATCCTTTCATCTGTTCATTCACACTTGTAGCACCTAGACATTTAGGTTGGTTTCTTGTTTGGGTGGTGTCGCCCACTTTATGATGATATATTCAATGATATATCAAATCTGAAATAAGTTATTACAATAGTAAATAAACTAACAGATCAGCAAGTTAATGATAACAAAACCAATGCCCTTTATGCCCAAAAATTGGAAAATTTCACCGAAATTGAAAAATCAATTTTTTTGCCTTCTTTAAGATGTGTGATTCAAAAATTGCAGATTTGATTCAGTAATTTATGCAGTAAATTCCAACAAACAGAAAATCAGATCTAGGCTACTTCCTAAATCCCTAAGTGGCCAAAACTTTGGAAATTTTAGATTTTGCAAATTTAGGTGATTTTGACCAATTTAAATGTGATTTTAAGGCCTAATTATCACTATTATTATTACTGTTGTAATAAAAACAAAGGCAAAATGAGGGTTTAGAGATCAAACCCTAGGCCCAAGGCCTTGAGGATAAACTTGCCCAAGTGGCCCAAAATTTTTCCAATGATCTTGCACTTGAAATCCAAGTTTTTGAACAATTTTTTTCCGCAAAACCACCAAGGAATCTGTCTTGAAATTTTCAGACATGGAAATAGGGCAAACTAGGGCAAAATTTGGCCAAGGAGGCCCAACGCTAGGCCTATGAAGGCTAGCATTGAGGTCAAAGGAGGCTAGGATGGCAAATCAAGGAACAAAGAGGAAGGAAAAGGCCAAAAAGAGGCAACGCTAGAGGGAGAGAGGCTCCAAAGGCTAGACGCTCAGGCTAGACGGTTAGACGACTAGGGTTTAAGGGCTTAAAACAAGTCCAAATTACTATACAAACCTTAGCGTACACAAGTCCATAAAAATTTAACAACGATACTTACCGAAACTCTTAATATTTTATAGTTCTGGAGTAACCAAGCCCAATACGTCCTATATTATAATGTCCTTTGTAGTCTTGTGGTAGAGGTCTAAGACCCCAATGCAAGAACTGAAACCATGAAATGTTTCTTCGCTAGACTTGTTGTCTGTTACTCTTCTTAACCAAACTAGAAACTTAACTTCCTTGTTGGACCTGTAACGATGCTCGAAACTATATGATATAGGCCTGGACTGAGACCTCACTACCTTGCCCAAATGTTTGCTAAACTTTGGTGATTATACCTACAACAAAATCGAGCCCTAACAAAAATGAATTTGCATTAATTTACTTGAGAGCAGTCTGAAATTTCAGAGATATCCCTTCAGTTCATAATCTCCGCTATGCCAAGGTTTCACAACATATATATAGTATAAGGTTCTTAATTAGACGATGGAGAATTACTTATAATAAAATATATTAAGTCCTAAGCAAACATTTATAATAGCGAGAAGATTTTGGGGAAGACATTATTAAGTAAATGTTGGGGAGTATAATATTTAGAATGTTAAATATTTTTTAATTTGTATCTTTTATTCTAAGGTTTTTTTTTAATATGTATCTTTTATTCTATGGTAGGTGGGTTACTTTAATAATTCACTAATATTTGTATTAATACTTGTTCACTCAAATTATTTCTATTAGTGACATAACCTTAATAAATCTTAATAAAAGCCTTAAATTTGATGTTAATAGCAAGCAAACCAATGACTGGCTTAGTGCATTTGATCCTACCAAGTTTGTAAGTCAATGATTGAGTTACTACCTTTGGTTCTTGAAGATATTCAACTTACATGGTGAGATTACAGTGATAAGCAATGTCATATATTGAAAAACCATAGGAGGAGTTGTCATATCACTACCCCGGGGTTTTAGCCCACAAAACTATGTCTTCAAATTCAAAGTCAATTTTCTCTCAAACCAAAAGGAACCACAGGGCATACCATATATCAACAAAAACATCTCGTGGAGGAGAAGCTATCTAGAATCATCATAACACAAGATTGCATGAATTGCCATGTCAAATTTACCAACAAAAATCAAGGTAGCTCCTAGCGTTGCTTGGGTTGACATCAATGACAACCACCTATCAACAATCTCCCCCTTTGGCATTGATGGCAACACAAGTACTCCCCCTGTGATCATAACTTCCCTGACATCATGCTTCTAACCTTCCTAATGCTTTCTCTCCCCCTTTGACATCAATGGCAAAGGGTACTTCCCATAACAACCTGCCTCTCCTGTGAGCCTGTAATCTACCTCAACTCCCCCTATCTAATCTCTTGCGGGCCTGTAATCTACCTCATCTCTCCCTATCTACTTGACTAGATAAAAGAATAGTCTAATGGGAATTTGGGAGAATCCCAAGATTTTGGCGAAGATACTCAAATGCCTCACGTGGTAAAGGTTTGGTAAAGATGTCAGCGATTTGTTCTTTCATCCCAATGTATTCAACCTTGATGTTTTTCTCGGCAACCTGTTCTCTAACAAAATGGTACTTGATCAGAATGTGTTTCGTTTTTTAATGCATCACAGGATTCTTGGAGATACTGATGGCATTGGTGTTATCGTAGAAGATTGGAATGGGCTCATCAAACTTCACTTGAAGATCATGCAAGGTTTGTTTCATCCAGAGGACTTGGGTACAACAAGTTGTTGCTGCTATGTATTCTGCTTCCGTTGTGGATAATGAGATTGAAGATTGCTTCTTGCTCAACCACGAAACAAGACAACCACCTAGATAGAAGGTTGCTCCACTAGTGCTCTTATGATCATCAACACTTCCTGCCCAATCTACATCGGTATAAGCTTCAATGGTTACCTAATTTCCTTTAGGATACCATAGTCCATATTTTGTTGTTCCCTTAAGATATCGAAAAATCCTTTTTACTACAATGACATGGGATTCCTTTGGTGTTGCTTGGAATCTTGCAACTTGCCCAACTGCTTGCATCACATCTAGCCTAGAAGTTGTTACATATAGAAGACTACCAATCATAGATCTATATATCCTCTGATCCACATCTTTGGATGAGTCATATATGCTCAACTTGCAACCTGTCACCATTGGGATGAGAACTGGCTTGCAATCTTCCATTTGAAATCTCTTCAACATTTCCTTGATATATTTGGTTTGACAGATAAATATTCCCTTGTCTTGCTGAGATATATGAAGTCCCAAAAAGTATGTCAACTCACCAAGTAGTGATATCACGAACTCATTCTGCATATTTGCAGCAAACGTTTTACTTAACATGTCATCATCACTCCCAAAGATTATATTATCCACATACACTTCAATAATCATCAAACTATCATGTTCAATCCTCACATAAAGGTTGTTATCTGCACTTCCCTTCTTGAATCCTTATTGTTGCAAATACCCATCAAAACAAGTATACCATACTCAGGCTTCATGTTTGATACCATACAATGCCTTCTTTAACCTGCGAACATAATCTTTCTTATCAGTGAGCAAAATTCCCTCAGGATGTTCTATATATACTTCGTCTTCTAATTCTCCATTTAGAAATGTTGATTTCACGTCCATTTGATAAACTTTGATCTTTCTCAAACATGCACAAGGCAAGAACATCCTGATAGCCTCCATTCTAGCAACGGGAGCAAATGTTTCTTCAAAATCAATTCCTTCAAAATGTGCATGTCCTTTGCAAGCCAACCTTGCCTTGTTCCTGGTAACCTATCCATCCTCATTTAACTCGTTCCTGAAAACCCAATTTGTCTCAATGACATTTTTATCTTTTGGTCGTGGGGCAATTCTCAAGTGTTATTCTTCTCAATTTAATCCAATTCTTCATTCATAGCATCTGCCCAATGTTCATCTTGATTGGCTTCTTCAAAATTGTTTGGTTCAAATGTAGCTAAGAGAGCAAGGTAGGCTTGTTCTGGTACACGAATCTATCGATTTCTTCTAGTTCCTATTCCTTCAATGAGATCCTCAATGATCTGATCTGATGAATGATTCTTTTGATACCACTCTTTGCGGATCTTCGAGGGCGCTTATTGTTCAACTTCTTGTCCATCTCTTATCTCTTCTAGATGGTAGTTGTTTCCTTATTTAATTGTGCCTGCTCTAGGACTTCTTCTTTGACCCTTTTTGGTTCTGACTTGTATATCTCCGATTTGCTTGAAGAGGAGCTTTCCTCATTAACCTTTGAGCCATAGTCTTCATTAAATGTTACATTGATACTTTCAAATATTCGTTTAAGTCTTTGATTGTAACATTTATAAGCTTTTCTTTTGCGCGAATAACCATCAAAGATACCTTCATCTACTCGAGAATCAAACTTTCTTGTTTTCTGATCTTCTCTTTTAATGTGTCATATGCTTCCAAATACCCAAAAATATTTGACATTCACTGACCTTCCTTTCCAAAGTTCGTATGGAGTCATATCACATTTGTTTCTAAGCAAACTTCTATTCAAAATAAATACAGTTGTATCAACTTAGCATTGTTCTGGCCATTTCTTGTACAATTCTATTCTTCCTTTCAACAACTCCATTTTGTTGCGGAGTTTTCGTTGTCGAGAACTGGCTTTTTATTCCATTTTCTTCACAAAAATGTTTAAACGCTTTGGAGGTAAATTTGTCGTCGTCAGATCTCAAACATTTAATCTTTAAATTGGTTTCATTTTCAACCATTTCCTTGTAAATCTTGAAACATTCAAATGCCTCAGACTTTTTCTTCAAGAAACTAATAGTCGTCATCCTCGTATAATCATCTATCATTAGCATAAAATATAATTCACCATTCAATCCTTTAGTCCTCATTGGTCCACATAGATCAGTACATATTAATTCCAAGTGTTCTTTCGTATTGAGTTCGACATTTGTCTTCTTGCCATGCTGACAATGTTCACATACAATGTTGGTTGGTTTCAAAATTAATGGCATCTCTCTTACAGCTTCCCTTTTGCTAATTCTTACAAGGTTGTCGGAGTTTATATGTCCCATTCATCTATGCCATAGCCAATTCTCATCTTCTTTTGCCAAGAAACATCCTTTAGTGACCTCATCAAAAGTGTATATGTCATTTGGTGCCCTATTTGTAGTAGCCACAAGTTGACCGGATTTTTCTTTTCTTATTTCACATTTCTTTGAGTCGAATAACATTGTATGTCCTTGATCACACATTTGACCTACACTTAGCAGATTGTGATTCATATTTTCAACAAGAAGCACATCTTTTGCTATAGCATCCTTGCTTCCAAGTTTGACAATGCCTGTTCCTATAACATTTGAAGATTTGTCATTTCCAAAAGATATTGTTCCATCTTTTCCTTCTTTCAAAGATATAAATTTATTCCTGTCTCCAGTCATATGTGTTGAACAACCACTATCAACGTACCAAACATTTCTTTTACTTTGAGCTTTTAGGGAAAGAGCGCACCTTTCATCTTTCTTCTTCCAAACTTGTTCATTCCGATTCTGTTGTGATTCCTTTGGTGGCACTGCAAATCTGCAATCTTTAGCCAAATGTCCAAAATTGTTGCATTTATGGCATTCTACTTCATTTCTTAGATAGTCAAATCTGTTGTAACTTTGCCTGAAGTTTGCTTGCGAATTTCTGGAATAACCATTCCTAAAGGGTCTTCCAAAGTTGCTTCCGTTCCAACCATAAGTACGACAGTCTATAGCTTTATGTCCAAACTTTCTACATGAATAACAAAAGCCATGAAAGACAGATTGATACCTAGGAGAAAACCTTCTTCGTGGAATCGTTTTCCAAGAGCCTTCTTGCATATCTTGACTTTTTGGTTCGGCTAGGAAACTTCCTTGCTTGATAGATCCTTTAACAGTTTCTATATAGGTTTTTTGTCCATTTGCATTTTCTATCATAGAGGAGCTTGAACCCTTTTCAAATGTTTCTTTGTAGCCTAGACCAGTCTTATCACTATATGACCTTTGGTTGCTAATGAGCTCATCCAAGGTCTTAGAGCTATTTGCAAAGTTTTGTAGAACATTTCCCCTTTTTGCTTCCTTTCGTAGAGAGACTATTTGAGCTTCTAGTTCTTCCCTTGCCTCGTTGCTTTCTTTTAACTCATTCCTGAGTGATTCTTCGATTCTTTTGGCTTCTCTAAGTTTACTTTGATGTTGATGATTTCTTCTTCATTCCTTTTGTTGAGATTCTGGGCATGTTCGTTTACCTCCTTCTATTCGGCTTCCAAAGAATTAACAGTTTTTCTTTATACTTTGAGTTCTTTTATAACTCTGACAACTTTATTTTGAAATTCGATATCATTCATTTCCTCTGCTTCATCTTCTTCTTCGCCAGGTGCATCCTTCTTGTTATGCATAGCCATAAATAATACTCTTTCCTTG